>CM064525.1:34472956-35099957 GCA_032716605.1 Paralithodes platypus
TTTCTATGTGATGCGGGAGGCAAAAGGCCATTAAACTGCTTAAGCGAGTGCCTCCCCCATAGTTTTTAAAGAGTGGACAGGGCCAAAATCAAGGGACGTTCGAGCCAAAATGCCTGGACACACGGAGTTTGAAGCAATTTAAGTCATAGGAAGAAGGGAAAAGACTGATTCTGGGAGAGAGTTCCAGAGCTCAGATGTTGAGTAGAAGAAAGTTTGAGAGTAACGTTTTCAACCTTGGGTTGGAGAGTTGCACAGAGTAGGGGTGGGATTGAGTTGCAAGACGGGTACCCAACGTGCCCAACGTAAAGGAGGTGGTATGCCCTGGGATAGCTCTGAGGAACACTGATATATAGTAGCGATAGAATAGCGAGAGAGATGCAACATTGCGGCTGAGAGAGAGAGAGATTGCAGAGAGTTGGTGAGTGAGACTGGAGTTAATGATACGAAAGGCCTTCCTTTCAACTTGTGTCTAGGATGAGCGGTGTGGAGAGGACCTCCCCACACATGTGAACAATACTCAATACAAGGGCGCACTATGCCCCTGTACAGAGCAAGAAGCTGTGCAGGGGAAAAGAACCCCCTAAGGCGGTTGAGCCACACCCAGCTTCTGGGAGGCTGCCTTAGCAGACTGGTAATATGGTCCTTCCAAATGAGAGCAGAAGAAAAAGAGACACCAAGAATATGAGAGAAGATGAAGGGTTGATTTTGTATTGGTTGAAGAATAAGGGATAGTCCGCTTGGGAGATCCTGACGGGTAGATAGATGGAGAAATTGGGTTTTGGAAGCATTAAAGTTAACAAGGTGTTTCTCTGCCCAATTGGAATAGTATTTAGATCAGAATTTAAGAGTTCTATGGCTTCATTACGTTGTCGTTGAGGGATTGCTGGCTGGGGCGTTCTGAAAAACTAATGGAGTAGTGTAAGGTTGAGTCGTCTGCGTATGAATGGATGGGAATTAAGGTACAGTTAGAGGAGATCATTTATAAAAATTAGAAAGAGAATAGGAATAGGACAGAGCCCTGAGGAACACCGGAGTTTTATAGGATGAGGAAGTGAACAATGGCCGTCCACAACCGCAGCTATGGAACGGCCGGAAAGGAAATTAGAGACAAAGGCACAGATGGAGGGATAGAAACCGAAGGAGGGTAGTTTAGAAATTAAAGATTTATGCCAGACTCTATCGAAGGCTTTCGATATGTCTAGTGCAATAGAAAAAGTCTCACCGAAGTCCCGAAAGGAGAGGATGACCAAGAATTAGTAAGATATGAAAGAAGATCACCAGTAGAGCGACCCTTAAGGAAGCCATACTGGCGATCTGAGAGCAGATTATGAGAAGAGAAATGCTTAAGAAATTTGGAAGCAAGAATAGTTTCAAAAACTTTAGAAAGACAAGAGATAAGAGCAATTGGACGATAGTTGGAGGGGTTGAGAGCGGCCACCCTTCTTTGGGACAGGTTGAATGTGAGCAAACTTCCAGCATGAAGGGAAGACGTTAGAGGATAGACAGAGACGAAAGAGTTTGCCTAGGCAGGGAGTCAGCACGGAAGCACAGTTTTTGAGAACAACAGGAGGAACACCTGTCCGGACCGTACGCCTTATTAGTGTTAAGCCCAGAGAGGGTAGAAAGTACATCTTTAGAAGAGATTAGGATATTAGGCATAAGTAAGAGAGAGGAGGGCGGAGAGGGAGGAATAGCACCGGAATCATCCAAGGTGGAGTTTCTAGCAAAAGTTTGAGCGAAGAGTTAGCTTTGTCAGAGGAAGAAGTGATGGTTGTGCCATCAGAGTGGAAAGGGGAGGGAAAGACGAGGAAGAGAAATTGTTGGAGAGGTTTTTGGCTAGATGCCAGAAAGCTTGGGAAGAGCTAGAGTTGGATAGTTCAGTGCATTTATTATTGATGAAGAGTGTTTGGCAAGTCGAAGAACAGATTTGGCTTGATTCCGGGCAGAAACATATGAAGAATGAGAGTCTTGAGTTTTAAGGCGTCGGTACCGTTTGAATGCTTCCTCCTTATTGCGGACAGCAGTAGAACAGGCGTGAGTAAACCAAGATTTTTTAGCATTACTCTCGCGCTGTCAATCATTCAAAAATACTCGTAAATTCAATGACAGGTATTGTACATTTGTGGCCAGGAATAAATAAATATATAAATAATTACAACAAGAATATCGATAGTGTCTGAGGTGAGGTGATTGGCAGGGATCAATGCCTATAGTGTGTTCTAGAATAACGTCACACACGATATCGGTAGTTGGGTGGCATGCAATGTGTAGAACCCGTGTACCGTATATAAAAATTGGGTCTTGGAGAAGTTGAAGAAGTGTTCAGTTAGGCATTTCTCAAAGTGTCGTTTTAGTTAGTATTGCTCATATAACTAAACTTCTAAAGCCAGTAACAAGATACCACAATTCCTTTTGTAATATTAAGTATGGAAACAAGTCACAGTAAGAATCCTAGCCTATTCATTGTATTCGAAAGATCGTCATTTGCCAAGAAGAGCACAGAACGATATTGACCACTTGCGAGTTTCGGGCTAGAAGGAAGTTGGAGTTGAGTTTTTTACATCTAGCCTATATTTAGCAGAATTACCTGCTAAAATATGGTTGCATTGCATACATAGGCTAAATATATACCATACATAAAACCCAATACATCCATCTTTCTAACCCTCACACTCTCGTAACATTTATGAGTGGTAACTCATTTATTTAGGCTAGTCAACTGATAATTAAAAGAAACCACACTCGTGACTCGCATTTCATTTTACTTTCATACGGAAGATCACGACGAGGAACTGAACTTATGTAATCAACTGTTACACAGTTACAGTGTACATAGGCTACATTCGAAAACTTAACTAATCTAACTTTTGATCTTGGCCTCCAAAGGACCTAATAATTATGTTCTATTATCCCCTCCTGTACCGGGGACATAATTTTACTTTATTCTGGCTACCGTACTACTACACGATTGTATTCAGTTTAAATAGGGTATCCAGCAATTAACAGGCATAGAACTATATCATTTAATCCTTTTTTACTATCACAGATCCTTCTTAAACTGTACAAAATCGTCTAAATATAGCTAAAAACAAAACAAAAAAGATGTCTCCGGTATAGAAGGGGTTTAGGTTTAGCCTACCATTGCTAACAGCAACAATGACACATGCTTACTCGGCCTCTGATAACAACAGCAACGTCCCAAAAGCAGTTAATGTGAAATCGGTGTGTCCTTTCTGCCAGCCAAACTTGTGTGAAGTTGTAACTTGTAAACTGAACCTACTAATTTACTAAACGCACATACATTCACGTACCATACTTGTCAGTGGGGAAAAATCTCATACAGGCCTATATGATTGGTACTCGAGTTTGGACAAATTATTTATTAATGATAGTGCTAAATACCGTATGTTATAAAAATAAAATGTAATCTCATTAGTTGCACAATAATTGTAGTTACCATTTATTCAGCTACTAGAGTAGCCTACCGGTAGATGAAATTGATGAATCCTATGCTTGGCAATGAATGGTAGGCGAAACTGCTCAGCACTGCTGCCATATAGTCAAAGTTGTCGAACTGCCACTTCAAGATTTAACTTTACAATTGGCTTTCTTTCATTTTCCTTACATATATCCTCAATCATATCCATTATGTTAACTGCAATATTAAGATAATATCCACGATTGACCTCTATTACCTGTCAAGATAAACCTTAAACTTTAGAAAGCCCTGGAATACCTCAAGTAAAGCGTCATGTTGACTCGTTGAGCCAGAGGTTCTTGTCCTCAAAAATGGCGTGTATTTACATTCGTGTCACTCGGTCACTAAATCACATGATCGAAAACCCTATTCTAGGCTCCCAGCAACTGTCGAAGTGCATGTTGAATGTTTAATATATTGTTGCAGAACGGCTGTGGTTGTGCAGTTTAGTCTGTATCCAATGTAGCCTAATCAGACGATTTTGCTAATTAGGTGTCAGCAATCACATTGGAAACGTGACACTAGTCTACTGCACCTCTGATGTCCTCCATTGCCGAAACAGCTTGGGAGGCCATGGGGATAAATATCCACAGAGTATGGGATACAATATTTGACCCCCTGCAATTTTTTGGATACCGGTATAAGGAAGTTTGAGCCATAGCCTAAACATCGATATTAAGCATAAATGCAAACATGTAGTGAGTTTGTGGTGTATAGAAAGTTAGTTGAATTTGAAATTAGGTATTACCATAAACACAGCCACCGTATCATCATATCACCATATCATCAACAATCTCAAGCACCTCACTCCGCCTGTGGCCTAGACAACATAAGCAACATACACCTCAGACACCTGGGACCACAAGGCATACAAGCACTCACTAACATATCAAACTACAGCTATTCACACAACACAATACCAGACATTTGGAAGCATGGTATCATCATCACATTCCCCAAACCCAACAAAGATCCCACGCTACCCTCCTCGCACCGCCCCATCACACTTCTTTGCTCCCCCTCCAAAGTCATGGAACGCCTAGTATTACAACTAATTACCCCTGAACCTAACCCTAGCTCCAACACAACATGGCTTTAGGCCACTGCACTCCACAAACACTCTTCTCACAGACCTTACACAAAGAGCTTTCGACGGCATCAACTCAGCTAGACCACCACACAGATCACTATTAGCCACACTCGACATTAGTAAAGCCTTCGATGCCATCCCCCGCCACAACCTAACAAACAAAATCTACAACACAAACATGCACAACAACACAAAAAGTTGGCTGGCCAACTTCCTAGCAGGCAGATGTGCACACGTATCTTTTGCCGGTCAGTCATCTAAAATCAGAAACTTTCCAAACGGAGTCCACAAGGATCCGTCCTATCGCCCGCCACTCTTCAATCTGTACATGCACGATATAACTACACCCAATACGCCCCAAATAAACTTAGCCTCCTATGCAGATGACATAACACTCACATGCACACACCATGACCCAAAAAGAGCAACAGATCTCCTTCAACCCTATCTCAACACACTACATGGTTGGTGCACTACAAACAGACTTAATCTAGCCCCAGCCAAATCCACCGCAACCCTGCTCACAAGTTGGACAGGAGAACACGAATACATCCCTCAACTCACCATAAACAACACACCCCTAACACATACACACACCCAAAATCCTAGGAGTAACATATGATACTCATATGACATTCAAACAGCAAACCACAAACATTAAAAAGAAACTGACACCCAGACTTAACGCCCTCAGGTCACTTGCTCACACAAAATTTGGACACAACAAAGAAACTACCACCACAGAATATAAACAATACATAAGATCAGTGATGGAATACGCAAGCCCAGCCTGGGCTTCTAACCTAGCTGAAACACATCATAAGACCTTACAGACTATTCAAAACAAAGCCCTGAAGATCATTACAGGCTGCACAGCTACTTCACCCCCAGATCACCTACATCAAGAAACCAAAATTCTCAAAGTCAAAGACCATCTGGACATGAGAGGCACTCAATTTGTAGGTAGTAGGGGTAGGCAGCCCCGCCCAGGGAAGTACTACCGCCAAGGTTTCGGGAGACTCAGGGAATAGCCTGAATTCCATTTTCTCTCCCAGGCCTTGGTAGCTGGATACATATCTTTCTGCCTCACACATCAGGGGTATCAGGAAAACCCTCTTTATAAAACATACACATCCAACTTCACGACATTGCCCTACATTGCTATCCTCTATCCATAAAACACTACTCTTCCCACTACATATCATACATGTAACACCATACACCTTACCCAATAAACATGGCAGTACAATTTTTAAGAGCAAACCTGGTGGTCCCTCGGATATCCACCCCCGGCAGGGTTGGGTCATTGACACAGGGCCCTCCCGGTCGTCATCATGCGACTGTGTCAAGAGCATTGCAACGTCCCAAAGCTGCTCGTCGGTGCAGCTTTTTCTTTAGTAATATAAGGGGACTTCACTCTAACATCAATTCTGTACACCAATTTCTTCAAGCAGAATCCCCTACTCCTTTTTTTGACAGAGACTCAAGTAACATCCACATCTGACACGTCTAGATTTAATTTTCCAGGTTATCAACTGCTCCAAAATTTCAGACCTAAAGGAGGTGTATGTTGCTTCGCAAAATCTGAAATTGCCCTGGAGGAGGTTACTAGTTTCAATTGTCCCTATTTTGATTATTCTATATACAAATTAATTTCTGCTGGTAAATTTAAATACATATGTTGCATCTACCGTTCCCCAAATACTCCTCCAGAGCAAAGTCTTTTTGATTCTCTGTCCTCACAACTCAGTGTCCTCAACTTAAATGCTTCTTCTGAAATCACTGTGTTGGGTGATTTTAATGTCCATAATGTTGAATGGCTCACTCATTCAGCCAGGACTGATGATGCTGGTCTGAATGTGAGCTATTTGCAGACTCATTTAATCTCACTCAACTAGTCAACCAACCCACCCGTGTACCAGATAATCCTAATCATAATTCCCACCTACTGGACTTATTTTTAACAACCAATTCAGAAAATTATGATGTTACAGTGAGGTCCCCGCTTGGATCTTCTGATCACTGTCTGATACAGGCCACCTGTCTATCACCTACCACACCTTCCCACTCTGAACCTGTTTTGGTGACTAAATGGCATTACGATAGGGCAGACTGGGAGGGTCTTCAAGGTTTCTTTATTGATATTCCCTGGACCTCTTTCTTTTCTAATGATGCACACTCCACCTTGAGCCACATACAAGATTTTGTAAAAATTGGAATGGAAACTTTTATTCCTCATCAAAAGTACAGTAAAAGATCTAATTCACCTAAATGGTTTGACCATAATTGTGCTAGAGTAACTGAACAAAAAGCAATAGCCTACAATGCATACACAAGATCAAAAACACATGAAGCCTTTAATTACTTTAGAAACATCAGAAATCATGCCAAAACTGTATTAAACCTAACTAAATCAAACTTTCTCCACAAGCAGGCAAATAAACTTCTAAATAATCCAAATGATAACAAAATATTTTGGTCTACTCTTAACTCATTTAAATCCAACTTCACTACTGCTTCATCCATTCCACCATTAAAATCTCCGACTGGCAATCTTGTAAGTGACCCACGAGGAAAAGCTAACCTTCTTGCGGATATTTTCTCCACCAACTCAACCTTAGATGAAATAAATCAAGATGTCCCTGTACTTAATTTTAATTCGCCTGAAATTCCCTCACTTAAGATCCACACCAGACATGTCAAAACTATTTTGCAGAATCTCTCGGTAGATAAGGCTCCTGGTCCAGATGAAATTCCTCCAATAGTACTTAAGAATTGCTCCTTGGTGCTCGCTCCTGTATTGGCAAAATTTTTCCGTCTGTGTACTCATACCTCATGCTTCCCAGTACCCTGGAAAGAAGCAAACATCCATCCAGTTCCTAAAAAAGGTGCCTCTTCAGATCCATCAAACTACAGACCAATAGCTATAACTTCCACTCTTGGTAAAGTCTTTGAAATTATATTAAATAATCACATAATTAAGCATCTTGAGAATAATAAATTAATCAGTGATAGGCAATATGGTTTTAGACGATGTCGATCAACTGCAGACATGCTATGCCTTCTTACGCATCAAATCAACCAAGCTACAGACCAACATGGTGAAACACATACAATAGCACTGGATATATCAAAGGCATTTGATAGAGTCTGGCATCAATCCTTATTGTCGAAGATGTCACACTACGGCCTTGCATCATTAGTTCCACTAATTTCTTCTTATCTTCATAACAGAAAAATACGTGTAATGGTAGATGGCCTTTATTCTCAATTTCACTCAATAAATGCTGGTGTTCCCCAGGGATCAGTTTTGGCCCCAATTCTGTTCCTCATTCATATCAATGATCTCATATCTACCACTCATAATCCAATACATTCCTACGCAGATGACTCAACACTCCACAGTTCCTTCACATTTACCAATTCTTTCACCCAACCTGATCTTATAAATTCAAAAATAAACACTGCAATTTCTCTGAACCAGGACCTTTCTAGAATTAATGGATGGGGACAAAAGAATCTAGTTTCCTTTAATGCACAGAAAACCAAGTACATTCAATTTTCTAACCGACAGAATCTCACTGACTCCCATATATTTTTAATGATGTAAATATTCCCACTTCCCCTAGTATTGACATTCTCGGTGTAACATTAACTACTAACTTGAGCTGGACACATTATGTTAGAAGCATTGCTAAGAATGCCTCTAAAAACTGGGACTCCTGTACAGAGTTCGAGAATTCTTCACTGACGAGCAGTTGGCCGTGATATATAAAAGTCATGTGCGTTCTCAGATGGATTACTGTTCACCTCTGTGGGGTGGAAGTGGAGTGGTTGCATTGAGGCAGTTGGACAAAATTCAAAATAAAGCTATTAGATTAATCAATAACCCTGCAATCACACAGGACCTTCCTACATTATCCATACGAAGAAACGTTGCATCCCTTGCATTATTCTACAGATATTTTCACAGCAATTGTTCCGAGGAACTTGCTTCAATTGTGCCGCCTCTCCACATCTTTCCCCGTAGAACTAGGGCAGCTGAGAGCGCCCATGAATTTACACTTTCTCCTCCACAATGCAGAACTTCTGCTTATCAGAATTCATTTATCCCCAGAGCTACTACTCTTTGGAATTCACTTCCCTCGAATTGCTTTCCACAAACTTACAATCTACAAATGTTTAAATCCAGTTGTTACAAACATTTTATGAATGGAGGATGCCTTTAGGCACATGGACCTTTTTGTTTTATCTGTGTTTTTCCTTCCTCCGTTCATTGTCTCTTAAAAAAAAAAAAAAAAAAAAAAAATTCCTGGCAGCAGCCTCCACGAACCAAGACGACCCACTAAACTACATGGCAACACACCCACAGACACCAAGAAATATCAAAACAACACCCAGCACACGGTATCACACACAATTATTGTCCTCTCTCCCTCCCTGCCCACCCCGAACCAACTTCCAGAAGCACATCCATACTCATATCTCTCACCGATCCATCCACTCACTCACAGACAACACGCAGCTGCATGCACGACCTCCCGAAATCCATCCTTCCGAATCCTCCCTTCCTCTCGAGGACAGAGTCCACCTGGCCAGGCTGAGATTCGGACACCATCCAGCTCTCCTGAGCTATCAGAAGAGACTGGATGACTCCGTTGTCGACGCCTGCCCGGGATGTAACACAGCACCCCATACCATTTAAACACATCATAGAAGACTGCATTTCACACAACCACTTACGCCAACAACACAATCTACACTCAATGAGAGCTCTGTGGGAAAGCCCGATCGTGGCCATGGCCTTTCTCAGGGACTCGGGGCTGTTCGGCCAGGCAGCTTAGGGAACAACAACAACAACAACAACAACAACAACACACCTGTAGAATCATTATAATGGCATTTTTGCATCACAACAAACACAGTATCATCGCTACATCATCATTATTACACCTCAATACTCCTGAAGGATAACTGCATCACCATTAAAACACCACAACACACTACATCACCATTACTTTACCACAACACACTACATCACCATTACCGCACCACTACATCACCATTACTACACCACTATACACTACATAACCATTACTACACCACAACACAGTACATCACCATTACTGCACCACAACACACTACATCACCATTACTGCACCACAACACACTACATCACCATTACTACACCACAACACACTACATCACCATTACTACACCACAACACACTACATCACCATTACTACAACACAACACAGTACATCACCAATACTGCACCACAATACACTACATCACCATTAATACACCACAACACAATACATCACCATTACTACACCACAACACACTACATCACCATTACTGCACCACTACATCACCATTACTACACCACTATGCACTACATCACCATTACTACACCACTATACAGTACATCACCATTACTACACCACAACACACTACATCACCATTACTACACCACTATACACTACATCACCATTGCGTACACCACAGCACACATCACCATTACTACACAACAACACACATCACCATTACTACACCACATCATCACCATTAGTACACCACAACACACTACATCACCATTACTGCACCACTACATCACCATTACTACATCACTATACACTACATCACCATTACTACACAACACTACATCACCATTACTACACCACAACACACTACATCACCATTATTGCACCACAACACACTACACCTCCATTACTACACCACAATGCACTGCATCACCTTTACTACACAACACACTACATCACCATTACTGCACCACACTACACTACATCACCATTACTACACCACAACACACTACATCACCATTATTACACAATACACTACATCACCTTTACTACACCACAACATATATCACCATTACTACACCACAACATCACCATTACTACACCACAACACACTACAATCAATCAATCAATCAATCCAGCTTCATTTCATATTATACAATATATATATTGTTAATTACAGAGAAAGATAACCATTTTAAATTAAAAACAAATTGCCATCGTAAGTGGTTAAACATATGTTAATAAAAATATTCAAAAGTTTAAAAGTACAACTATAAAAATTATAGTGCAACTTAAATATATAATTACAAGAGAAAAGCTTTAACATTTTCTTATTTAATCAAGAGCCACACCTGTAGTTGGTTCGTGGTTCTGTACCCAGGTAATTCTAGATTTTAATATGTCTAAATCATTATCTTGTAGATCGATTTCTTACATAGTTTTAAAGTAATCAGTAACTTTTCTATAAAGCAAGCTTTCTTTTAGATATGGTAGACATAGACTAAGTACAACATTTGTCTTCTTAAATATGTGTTTAAAGTACCTGGCTTGTATAAATGAAACCAGATGCTCAAGTAAAAGTTGACCGTTTTTCTTCATCCCAATGTGACTACTTGTATATCTTGGAACTTTTAACATGTTTGTATTTGCATTAGAAAATGCTATACTAAAATAATGCCTTAAATATTTGAAAATTAAAAATATCCTCCATGTTCCATAATTGTAATCCATAATCAGGTAAACAAAATGAATTAAACAGGAATAATAACGTGTTAAAGTTAACAATGCTAAACCTCCTTAAAATAGCATTTGACTTAGCATACAAATCTTCAATCTCATTTTCTACATCAGAATTAACATTAAGATTACTCTGTAGCATATGCCCTAGATACTTGTAGGTACTGACTACTTCATATCCTAACATATTTACATTTAACTGATTCTTAGGAATATTATGCTTTTTGTTCAAATATGACACATTTAGATTTATTCCTATTAATCTTTAGTTGTAGACTAGTTATTTCTTCTTCAAAGTTCTGACATAATATTTTTAAATTACAGTTTGAATCCGCTAATAGGACAATATCATCTGTATAGGCCAACATATTCAGTCTTAGAAAACCAAGGCGGCAACCCACCTGAATATCTGAAACATTTCTGATAATATTATCAATATTATTATTATTATTATTATATGAGATGCCGAAGTCTCCAACCAGGGTGCAGAAACACCATCAAGATCAATCCACACAAAACACCCGGAGGCACTGGAGAGAGACTATGGCAACTTAGGAAAAAATAAAAACATACACTGTATACTGTACTGTACATATACACATATACACATATACACATATGGGCTTCTAACCTAGCTGAAACACATCATAAGACCTTACAGACTATTCAAAACAAAGCCCTGAAGATCATTACAGGCTGCACAGCTACTTCACCCACAGATCACCTACATCAAGAAACCAAAATCCTCAAAGTCAAAGACCATCTGGACATGAGAGGCACTCAATTCCTGGCAGCAGCCTCCACGAACCAAGACCACCATGCGGGTGCCCAACCCCGAAAGGAGTTGAAATAGGGGAGCTATCCCCCCGCCAAAGGCGGCTTTCTAGGGCCTTTCCTAGCTGATGCTGAGAGGATTGGGTTCTAGTCATGTGGTGATGGGCTGGTCTATCCGAGTGAGAACTGAGCGATCTCTGCCATACCCATAGCTTACTCTGACTGTTCCTTTTACTTATATATCTTCTAGATCTCAAGTGGCGGCGTCTTTTCCGTGGATTGACCTCCCTACTGCCAACCTAGAAGTTGGCAGATTGGGAGCCAAAGCGTCACATTTTTCCCTTGCCCCTCAACTTTCCCTTCATAATTGCTGAGGGGCACAGGGCCTTGGGTGAGGCTTTGGTTTCCCGGGCGTTTCCGCACCTTCCTCAGCTCCCTGCCTTGGAGTGGCTTCGGTCACCCGGGCTTTGTTAGTGGTAAGCAGGGAGGATTTTGTGGGGGTGCTCGTTTGTGGCCTTGGCCTTGCTCGAGACCTTGGGGCTGTTCGGCCAGACAGCCTGGGGAACAACAACAACAACAACCAAGACCACCCACTAAACTATATGGCAACACACCCACAAACACCAAGAAATATCAAAACAACACCCAGCACACGGTATCACACACAATTATTGTCCTCTCTCCCTCCCTGCCCACCCCGAACCAACTTCCAGAAGCACATCCATACTCATATCTCTCACCGATCCATCCACTCACTCACAGAGAACACGCAGCTGCATGCACGACCTCCCGAAATCCATCCTTCCGAATCCTCCCTTCCTCGCGAGGACAGAGTCCACCTGGCCAGGCTGAGATGTGAACACCATCCAGCTCTCCTGAGCTATCAGAAGAGACTGGATGACTCCGTTGTCGACGCCTGCCCGGGATGTAACACAGCACCCCATACCATTAAACACATCATAGAAGACTGCATTTCACACAACCACTTACGACAACAACACAATCTACACTCAATGAGAGCTCTGTGGGAAAGCCCGATCGTGGCCATGGCCTTTCTCAGGGACTCGGGGCTGTTCGGCCAGGCAGCTTAGGGAACAACAACAACAACAACATATTAAACACAGATAACATATTATGCAGTGGAGGATATCAAGCTTAAATATAATACAATAAAATAGAATAAAATAAGTTTAAAAATTAGAATTAATGCTGCAAAAAAGCATTAACTCTAGACTTAAAAATGGAGATATTAACTGAATTGACTAGCTCATTTGGCAACTTATTCCACAAGTCAACCATGGCCGGCACAAAACACGGTGAAAACTGTGTAGTAGAAAAATTAACACGGCTCATGGCAAGATAATTAAGATTGCTTTTGAATCTAGTTGCACGAGCCCGGACATAGGGCCCAGGTAGAACCCCATGTAAGGGATGCTGAGGGTTGTTAAAAACTTGAAATAAAAGACTAAGGGCACCAACTTTACGTCGATGACACAGATCAAGAGACAAATTAGGTAGAATAAAACTGATGGAATTTAGCGACCTGTCAAGCAACTTGAGATGGCAGTCAGCTGCTGACAACCAGACAGGTGAGCAGTACTCGAAATGTGGCAAAATAAAAGCATAAAAAGACTTGATAACTGTGGCATCACAAGCAAATGTTTTATAAACCTTGCGAAGCAGACCAATTTTTTGGGAAATGGAAGAGGAGAAAGAACGAATATGCTTTTCAAAAGTAAGTTTGGGATCAAGAGTAACTCCTAACAAACGCAGAGTATCCACATTCTCAATTTGCTCGCCAGAAACTTGTAGATAAGGATGGGGAGGATCCAAGGTACGAGATCTGCTGATGATAATGGAGTATGTTTTACTAGCATTAAGTTTCATGCCCCAAAGTTCACACCATGATGTAATTTTGGCTAAATCCCTATTCAGAGCAGTAGCAATTACGTGTCGATCTATTGGTGATGCAATTGACGCATATAAAGTTGTATCATCAGCCTAGGAGATTAGTTTATTTTCAAGCTCGGAACACAGGTCAGCAGTAAAAATAATAAAAAGCAAAGGCCCAAGGACACTGCCTTGTGGAACACCAGAAACAACAGTAACAGAAGGGGAATGACACCCATCAATGACCACAGACTGAGATCTTTTCGTCAAAAAATCTTCAAAGATCCTTAAAAAATTGCCACCAATACCAATGAGCTGTAACTTAAACAGAAGTGCTTTATGGTTGACTAAATCAAAAGCAGAACTAAAGTCAATAGCCACGACGCGAGACTCATGTCCCTGGTCCAATGAAGATTGCAAGTCATGGGTGAGTGTCAGAAGTGCATCACATGTATCCAGTCCCTTACGAAAACCAAACTGTGAGTTTGGTATCAAATTATGACTATTACAATAAGAGGAAAGGCGTCTGGACAAAAGCCTCTCATAGAGCTTGGATAGGATAGGTGTAATGGAGATAGGGCGATAGTCATTAGGAGATGATGAGGCAGTATTTCCCTTTGGAATAGGAGTGATAATAGCCCTACGCCAGCAAAGAGGAAAACTACCTGATTTCAAAAGCAACCTAAACACCACTGCCAATTTAGGTGCCAAGACCACTGCAACCTTTTTAAAAAAGAGAGGGAAACACCCATCCGGGTCTGTGCCACCATAGGTATCACGATCCAGCAAGTACCTTTTCAGTTCAGCTGATTTGAATGCCATTGAATTGAGGTTGGGTCTAGGAAAACATGTCAATGGCAAAGACAATTCCTGATTACTCTGCTTATTAATAAAAATATTAGATAGAATATTGGCCTTCGATAATGGATAAAAAGAGATGGAGCCATCAGAATCACAAAGAGGAGGCATGGAGGAATCTATTCCAAATAAAGAGGATTTCAAAGCGGACCACCATTTATGAGGCTGTGTAGCTCCTGCCAGAACATCCTGAAGATGGGAGTTATAATCCCTCTCAGCACCATCATTAACTCTCTGCGCAGCTGCCCTTTTAAAAACATAATTTTCCCAATGCAAGGGGGTTTGATTACGCCTCCATAGACGATATGCAGCCTGTTTGTCATCAAATGCACGCTTGCAGTCATCATTAAACCATGCTTTATCCCTGATACGAGACTTAATTGTCTTTGATGGAACTCTTTTGCGAAGGATACCAAGAAGGGAATTGTTGAGAGCTGAAATATACAACTTAAGCAGCAGTGGAGAGAGAATTCCCCCCTGTTCAATAACAAAATATTCACCTTTTTCACCTTGCCAAGAAGTTCTAGCCTACTGATTTCTTAGATAAGTCATTAATAAGAGTAGCAAGTCAGGGGGGATCTCCCTCTCCAGTAACATAAAATAATATGACCTAGCTTAAAGTGATTCACATTATCAAACTCTTTACTCAGATCCATAAAAGCCACATATGCTTTTTTGCCTTTTTTGCAGTATGCTCTAACCGTTTCTTTTAAAATGAGAGTAACATCAGTTGTAGAAGTTCCTCTACAAAATCCAAACTGCTTGGAGTCACACCCTATGTTTTCAGTTAATATATCCAATAGATATAATTCAAACAAATGTAAAATGTCTGAAGACAACATTACAGGTCTATAATTGGTACAATCACTTATATTACCTATTAGGTCTTTGATTATTGGGCTAATTTCTCCTTTTAACAAGTCTACAGGAAGATAGCAGTGATTATAAAAAACATTCATTAACTGAGATATATAATTATACTGTATATTGAAAACATAGTAGATCCATGTTTGAGCAATATTGAATGTATACCATCACACCCCATTCCTTCATTTAGCCTTATTAATAATAATTTCAATCGTTCTATCGACTTTGTTGGATGACATTTTCGTTTGTTTGTCCACATCGTTCTTATTCTATTTATCAAGTCCAATTCCTCCATGCCATGATCACCCCTATTGACATTTGCAAATAACTTTTCATTAAAACTACCTATTACATCATTCTTGGAGTCTGTTCCATCAATTACGTTAGACGATTATATTTGATTGTTATTGTGCCTTATTTCTTGCCAAAAGTCTTTCATATTCTTATTTCCAAACTTTACTTCGATCGATCTTGATCTTTCATTAAATTCATCCTTCTAACATTCTGATAACGCATCTTTAAATTTCTTTCGACTTTCAAGCATTTTCTCATATTCATAGGTGTTTCTTAGTTTACCTGTCCTCAGCCACTCAAGATAATCACGTACAAGAGTCAGCATAACACAACTTAGCCCTCCTATTCCATCCAAGAATAACTGTAAATGTATTATTCCTAGCTTTTTTCTTTGCATATTTTTGTGAGCACCTAGAAATAGATTCTACTAATTTCTTATAAATTTGATAAATTTATCTAATACATTCAGCATTGTGACAACCCAATAGAAAACAACTATTTACCTTTTCAGTGAGCCTATTACCATAACACTGGCTTACGTAATTTTCTGTCATCTGTATTTCAGTAGCCTTTCAAAATTTCCAATTTACATAGAAAACGGAATTGACACATACATAATGGAGAAGGATTCTTTTGATTACATGGATTTACAGAATCAAGTAAGAGATTACATATCATAGGTATATGATCTGAGCCTATCTTATCAAATAGCACTTTTAAATCAGTTACACTGACTACTGGAGTCACAGTTCCTATTACATGGTCCAACCATTTTTTACTAGCGTTATTATACGGAACAAATGTAAAAGTGTCTGCCTTCAATATTGAGAAGTCGATTTTTGTTAATTATTTCTCAACACAAAATTACACAAATTGGTCAAAGATCTACCCATGTACGGATCTACATTAAAATCTCCGATTAAGAAAGCAGAGTTAAAATTACTATTTGACAGAACATACTCTAATTTAGATAATGACTCTAAATAATTTGCTAGTGTTACGTCTTTCCCTAGATCAGTTTTTGTATATTATTTTTCCTCCACATACATAATTATGAGTCCACCTTGACATCTACCACCATAATAGGCCAATGCCGCCTCAGAGTAAACAGCAGCAGACCCAACATACTCGTACTCTTAATCTATATAATTCATAATATCTAGCTTATCTTCTGCTAGATAAGTCTCTTGTAGGAATATCAAGCCATACCTTTCATTCATTAAAGACCTTACAATGTCAATATTTGTTCTTAGAGAACAGCAATTATACGTAACTATGTTTATATTCATACTTGAGATAACGAAAAAGAACTACCTCTAGCCTAATAAGTCAATAAAAGACTACATCACCGTTACTACGCCACAATACAATACATTACCATTACTACACCAATATACACTACATCACTATTACTACACCACAACTCACTACATCACCATTACTGCACCACAACACACTACATCTCCATTACTACACCACAATACAGTACATCACCATTACTACACCACAATACAATACAATACCATTACTACACCAATATACACTACATCACCATTACTACACCACAACACACTACATCACCATTACTACACAACAATACAGTACGTCACCATTACTACACCACAATATACTACATCACCATTACTACACCACAACACACTACATCACAATTACTACACCACAACACACTACATCACAATTACTAAACCACAACACACTACATCACCATTACTACACCACAACACACTACATCACCATTACTACACCACAATACAGTACATCACCATTACTACACCGCAACACACTACATCACCATTACTACACCACAACACACTACATCACCAATAATGCACCACTATACACTACATCACCATTACTATACCACAACACACTACATCACCATTACTACTACACAACACACTACATCACCATTACTGCACCACAGCACACCACATCACCATTATTAAACCACAACACACTACATCACCATTACTACACCTCAATACACTGCATCACCATTACTACACCACAACACACTACATCACCATTACTACACAACAACTCACTACATCACCATTACTGCACCACAACACACTACATCACCATTACTGCACCACAGCACACTACATCACCAATACTACACCACAACACACTACATCACCATTACTGCACCACAACACACTACATCACCATTAATACGCCATACTACACTACATCACCATTAGTACACCACATCACCATTACTACACTACAACACACTACATCACCATTACTACACCACACTACACTACATCACCATTAATACACCACAACACACTACATCACCATTAATACACCACAATACACGACATCACCTTTACTGCAGCACAACACACTATATCACCATTACAACATCACCATTACTAAACCACAACACACTACATCACCATTACTACACCACAATACACTACATCACCTTTACTGCACCACAACACACTACATCACCATTACTGCACCACAGCACACAACATCACCATTACTACACCACAACACACTATATCACAATACACTACATCACCATTACTACATCACAACACACTACATCACCATTACACCACGCTAAACTACATCACCATTACTACACCACACTACACTACATCACCATTACTACACCACCACACACTACATCACCATTACTGCACCACAACACACTACATAACCATTACTGCACCATAACACACTACATCACAACACACTACATCACCATTACACCACGCTACACTACATCACCATTACTACACCACACTACACTACATCACCATTACTACACCACAACACACTACATCACCATTACTACACCACAACACACTACATCACCATTACTGCACCACAACACACAACATAACCATTACTGCACCACAACACACTACATCACCATTACTGCACCACAACACACTACATAACCATTACTGCACCACAACACACTACATAACCATTACTGCACCACAACACACTACATCACCATTACTGTACCACATCACACTACATCACCATTACTACACCACAACACACAACATAACCATTACTGCACCACAACACACTACATCACCATTACTGCACCACAACACACTACATAACCATTACTGCACCACAATACACTACATTACCATTACTACACCACAATACACTACATCACCATTACTACACCACAACACGATACATCACCATTACTACACCACAACACACTACATCACCATTACTGTACCACATCACACTACATCACCATTACTACACCTCAATACACTACATCACCATTACTGCACCACAACACACTATATCACCATTACTACACTACAACACACTACATCACCATTAATACACCACACTACACTACATCACCATTACTACACCACAATACACTACATCACCATTACTGCACCTCAACACACTACATCACCATTACTACACCACAACACACATCACCATTACTACACCTCAATTAACTACATCACCATTACTGCACCACAACTCACTACATCACCATTACTACACCACAATACACTACATCACCATTACTGCACCACAACTCACTACATCACCATTTCTACACCACATCACCATTACTGCACCACAATACACTACATCACCATTACTGCACCACAACACACTACATC
Organism: Paralithodes platypus; assembly: GCA_032716605.1. NCBI lineage: Eukaryota > Metazoa > Arthropoda > Malacostraca > Decapoda > Lithodidae > Paralithodes > Paralithodes platypus. Next base: position 34,492,421 of record CM064525.1, read on the forward strand.
ACCATTACTACACCACTACACACTAAATCACCATTACTGCACCACAACACACTACATCACCACTACATCACCATTACTGCACCACAACACACTACATCACCATTACTGCACCACAACACACTACATCACCATTACTACACCTCAATACACTACATCACCATTACTGCGCCACAACACACTACATCACCATTATTACGCCACAATACACTACATCAACCATTACTGCACCACAATACACTACATCACCATTACTGGGCGGGTGCCCAACCCCGAAAGGAGTTGAAATAGGGGAGCTATCCCCCCCGCCAAAGGCGGCTTTCTAGGGCCTTTCCTAGCTGATGCTGAGAGGATTGGGTTCTAGTCATGTGGTGATGGGCTGGTCTATCCGAGTGAGAACTGAGCGATCTCTGCCATACCCATAGCTTACTCTGACTGTTTCTTTTACTTATATATCTTCTAGATCTCAAGTGGCGGCGTCTTTTCCGTGGATTGACCTCCCTACTGCCAACCTAGAAGTTGGCAGATTGGGAGCCAAAGCGTCACATTTTTCCCTTACCCCTCAACTTTCCCTTCATAATTGCTGAGGGGCACAGGGCCTTGGGTGGGGCTTTGGTTTCCCGGGCATTTCTGCACCCTCCTCAGCTCCCTGCCTTGGAGTGGCTTCGGTCACCCGGGCTTTGTTAGTGGTAAGCAGGGAGGATTTTGTGGGGGCGCTCGTTTATGGCCTTGCTCGAGACCTTGGGGCTGTTCGGCCAGACAGCCTGGGGAACAACAACAACAACAACAACATCACCATTACTGCACCACAACACACTACATCACCATTACTAAACCACACTACACTACATCACCATTACTACACTACAACCTGTCCCAAAGAAGGGTGACCGCTCTCAACCCTCCAACTATCGTCCAATAATATTGCTCTGATCTCATGTCTTTCTAAAGTTTTTGAAACTATTCTTGCTTCCAAATTTCTTAAGCATTTCTCTTCTCATAATCTGCTCTCAGATCGCCAGTATGGCTTCCTCAAGGGTCGCTCTACTGGTGATCTTCTTTCATATCTTACTAACTCTTGGTCATCCTCCTTTCGGGACTTCGGTGAGACTTTTTCTATTGCACTAGACATATCGAAAGCCTTCGATAGAGTCTGGCACAAATCTTTAATTTCTAAACTACCCTCCTTCGGTTTCTAACCCTCCATCTGTGCCTTTGTCTCTAATTTCCTTTCCGACCGTTCCATAGCCGCGGTTGTGGACGGCCATTGTTCACTTCTTCACCCTATAAACTCTGGTGTTCCTCAGGGCTCTGTTCTATCTCCTATTCTCTTTATAATTTTTATAAATGACCTCCTCAACTGTACCTCAATTCCCATCCATTCATACGCAGACGACTCAACCTTACACTACTCCTTTAGTTTTTCAGAACGCCCCAGCCACCAATCCCTCAACGACAAACGTAATGTAGCCATAGAACTCTCAAGTTCTGATCTAAATACTATCTCCAATTAGGGCAGAGAAAACCTTGTTACCTTTAATGCTTCCAAAACCCAATTTCTCCATGTATCTACCCGTAAGGAACTCCCAGCGGACTATCCCTTATTCTTCAACTATACAAAAATCAATCCTTCATCTTCTCTCAATATTCTTGGTGTCTCTTTTTCTTCTGCTCTCAGTTGGAAGGACCATAATACCAGTCTTGCTAGGGCAGCCTCCCAGAAGGTGGGTGTGCTCAACCACCTTAGGGGGTTCTTTTCCCCTGCACAGCTTCTTGCTCTGTACAGGGGAATAGTGCGTCCTTGTATTGAGTATTGTTCACATGTGTGGGGAGGTTCCCCTCGAACTGCTTTCCTAGACAAAGTTGAAAGGAAGGCCTTTCGTATCATTAACTCCCGTCCACTCACCAATTCTCTGCAATCTCTCTCTCTCCGCCGCAATGTTGCATCTCTCTCGCTATTCTATCGCTACTATAATAATCAGTGTTCCTCAGAGCTTTCCCAGTGTATACCACCTCCTTTATGTAGGGCATGTGGTACCCGTCTTGCAACTCAATCCCACCCCTACTCTGTGTAACTCTTCAACCCGAGAGTGAAACGTTACTCTCAGTCTTTCTTCTACTCAACAGCTGAGCTCTGGAACTCTCCCAGAATCAGTCTTTCCCTCTTCCTATGACTTAAATTGCTTCAAACTCCGTTTGTTGTCCAGGCATTTTGGCTCGGACGTCCCTTGATTTTGGCCCATTCACTCTTTCAACTATGGGGGAGGCACTCGATATAGGCAGTTCTGCCTTTTGCCTCCCTCAATCACATAGAAAAGAAAAAAAATACTTCACTACATCACCATTACCACATCATAACACACTACATCACCATTGCTACACCACAACACACTACATCACCATTACTACACCACTCTACACTACATCACCATTACTACACTACAACACACTACTTACCCATTACTACACCACAACACACTACATCACCATTACTACACCACACTACACTACATCACCATTACTGCAGCACAACACACTACATCACCATTACTACACCACAACACATTACATCACCATTACTACACCACAACACACATACTTCACCATTACTACACCACAATACACTACATCACCATTACTGCACCACAACACACTACATCACCATTACTACACCACAACACACTACATCACAATACACTACATCACCATTACAACACCACAACACACTACATCAGCATTACTACACCACAACACACTACATCACCATTACTAAACCACAACACTCTACATCACCATTACTACACCACGCTTCATTACACCACCATTACTACACCACAGCACACTACATCACAATACACTACATCACCATTACTACATCACAACACACTACATCACCATTACTACACCACAACACACTACATCACCATCACTGCACCACAACACACTACATAACCATTACTGCACCAAAACACTCTACATCACCATTACTACACCACAACACACTACATCACCATTACTGCACCGCAACACACTACATCACCATTACTACACCACAACACACTACATCACCATTACTACTCACCATTCACCACAACACAGTACATCACCATTACTGCATTACAACACACTACATCACCATTACTACACCTCAATACACAACATCGCCATTACTACACCACAACACACTACATCACCATTACTGCACCACAACACACTACATCACCATTACTACACCACAACACACTACATCACCATTACTACACCACAACACACTACATCACCATTACTACACCACAACACACTACATCACCATTACTACACCACAACACACTACATCACCATTACTGCACCACAACACACTACATCACCATTAGTACACCACAACACGCTACATCACCATTACTACACCACAAAACACTACATCACCATTACTACACCTTAATTCACTAGATCACCATTACTGCACCACAACACACTACATCACCATTACTACACCACAACACACTATATCACCATTACACACTACATCACCATTACTATTCCACAATACACTACATCACCATTACTGCACCACAACACAGTACATCACCATTACTGCATTACAACACACTACATCACCATTACTACACCTCAATACACAACATCGCCATTACTACACACATACACTACATCACCATTACACCACAACACAGTACATCACCATTACTGCATTACAACACACTACATCACCATTACTACACCTCAATACACAACATCGCCATTACTACACCACAACACACTACATCACCATTACTGCACCACAACACACTACATCACCATTACTACACCACAACACACAAGATCGCCATTACTACACCACAACACACTACATCACCATTACTACACCACAACACACTACATCACCATTACTGCACCACAACACACTACATCACCATTACTGCACCACAACACACTACATCGCCATTACTGCACCACAACACACTACATCACCATTACTACACCACAATACACTACATCACCATTACTACACCACAACACACTACATCACCATTACTGCACCACAACACACTACATCACCATTACTGCACCACAACACACTACATCACCATTACTACACCACAACACAGAAGATCGCCATTACTACACCACAACACACTACATCACCATTACTACACCACAACACACTACATCACCATTACTGCACCACAACACACTACATCACCATTACACCACAACACACTACATCACCATTACTGCACCACAACACACTACATCGCCATTACTGCACCACAACACACTACATCACCATTACTACACCACAACACACTACATCACCATTACTGCACCACAACACACTACATCACCATTACTGCACCACAACATACTACATCACCATTACTGCACCACAACACACTACATCACCATTACTGCACCACAACACACTACATCACCATTACTACACCACAACACACTACATCACCATTACTGCACCACAACACACTACATCGCCATTACTGCACCACAACACACTACATCACCATTACTACACCACAACACACTACATCACCATTACTGCACCACAACACACTACATCACCATTACTGCACCACAACACACTACATCACCATTACTGCACCACAACACACTACATCACCATTACTGCACCACAACACACTACATCACCATTACTGCACCACAACACACTACATCACCATTACTACACCACAACACACTACATCACCATTACTACACCACAACACACTACATCACCAATACTGCACCACAACACACTACATCACCATTGGAGTCAGCCAGTCTGAGATTTAATGTTAAGAACTTAAGCTAGTTTGTGTTCTAATATTTTGTTTTGATGTGTTAGATTGGATTTAATTTGCCATTGCATTATTATGACCTTTCTTTTATGACCAATATCGTGGTTGGATGAATATAGAACACGGCGTGAGTAGTTCGTACAGGTAACCAAGAGAGAGAGAGAGAGAGAGAGAGAGAGAGAGAGAGAGAGAGAGAGAGAGAGAGAGACCGGAATGATATGAAATACAATAACATTTCCACTATGCGTTGCCGGCAGGGTAAACAATACTAAATATGTCTGATTCGCCTTATCCCTTGCCTTCCTGGAATGTTCAACTTCTCTCACAGTGCGTTTATTCAACATCAAAATTATGTAATGGATTAATATATACCGCGGTTTCTCATCCTTTACACAGAAACACCCACTCTCTCTCTCTCTCTCTCTCTGACAAACACACAAACACTAGTTGTGCTCAAAGGCTTTACCCTAAGTCAGATTTATTTGTGTAATAATCACAAAGTGGATATCTTTCTCCGCCTCTTTCTGACATCACAAAATACAAACACCACAGTCGTTGTCCTCGCCCAAAGATTTTGTTTTTTTAAATAATGTGCCTAAGCCAAGTTCATGAGTAATTCCTAGCGACGCCTGCCCTTTTGTTTAAGGCCCCATCAATTACCCCTTCAATTTGTGTAATCATAGTGCAGTTGGGTATATGTACAGTCGCGCTAATAAGTGATATCTTGGCACCAAGTATGTTTTGATAATTAATTGGTATCAGCAATATCTAAGCTTCATTACTTCATATCGAGTGTAATATACAAACATCTTACTACACTTACCCACCCTATTCAACATCTGACAAACATTAATACAGCATAGAGCAAGCCAAACGTAATGACAGCTGGGTAATGACTTATTAGCGCGACCGTACATGCTTAGATTAATATTAATGGTTAGTTCGCTAAATTTTCGGTGCGAGTATCCTAGATTCGAATCCTATGAATACTACATGTATTCATTAGCTTCATTGATTTCATTATTCAGGTATATGTCTTAGTTAAATAATGGGTTGATGAACACATTTATTCAACATCATCGCCACAGAAAGATAACGAAATCTACGGAGGAGTGTTAGTGTATGTTTGAAGTATGGATAATAAAGCTCATCCTAAAGTGCTTAGTAGTACCCTATCATTCTCCTTTCGACAGATTAAGATGGTTAAGGCAACCAAGCACCAAAGTTTTGCCCCTTAACAAACATGATGAGCTACAGAATTTAAGAAACCCTGCCCCTGAAGCTACATAAGAACATAAGAACATAAGAACATAAGAAAATGGGAGTCTGCAGAAAGCCGATTGGCCTAAGCAAGGCAGATCCCTGTCCCACACAACTCCAATTACAAAGCCCAATTATAGGCTCAACACTCTAATACCCTGAGGATCATCTTACCAAACCGGTTAGAGATTAACGCAGGATTACGGGGGTCTGCAGAGCGCTGATTGGCCCAACCCGGCTGATCCCCCTTCACACCCAACCCTTCTCGTCCATATGCTTATCCAATTTTTTCTTAAAGCTCCCTATCGTTCTTGATCCCACTATATCACTTGGTAGCCTATTCCACCCATCTACAACTCTGTTACCAAACCAATATTTGCCTATATCTTTTCTGAAACGAAATTTATCTAATTTGAAACCATTGGTACGAGTTCTTTCGCTATCACTGAGCTTTAGTACATTTGTCATGTCCCCTTTGTTAATCCCACTAACCCACTTGAACACCTCTATCATATCCCCTCTAACTCTGCGTCTCTCTAACGAATGTAAACCTAATTTCTTCAACCTTTCTTCATACGGAAAATTTCTAATATTATGGATCATTTTTGTCATTCTACGCTGAATTCTCTCCAATGAATCTATGTCCATTCTGTAATAAGGACACCAAAATTGGACAGCATAATCCATATGGGGTCTCACTAATGACAAGTAAAGTTTTAAGATAACATCAGCAGTTCTGTTACTCACACTCCTAGAGATGAACCCGAGAATCCTGTTTGCCTTATTACGAACGCTTATACACTGTTTTCTAGGCTTCAAATCATTGCTAACAAACACACCTAGATCTTTCTCGCAGTCTGAATTTTCTAATTCTAAATTAGCTAGTTTATATTTAACATTTGTTTGCATCTTCCCTATCTTTAATACCTTGCATTTGTCAATGTTAAACTTCATCTGCCAATTTACTGACCATTCATGTAAGGTATCTAGATCCCTTTGGAGGCACTCTATATCGCTATCTGAATCAATTGATCTCCCCATTTTAGTATCGTCTGCGAATTTACTTATCCTACTAGTTATACCTAAATCTAGGTCATTTATGTATATAAGAAACAACAGGGGACCTAATACCGATCCCTGGGGGACACCACTTTTGACTGCTCCCCACTCTGACTTGGTACCATTTATGCTGACTCTCTGTTTCCTACCAATTAGCCATGACCTAATCCATCCCAACAACGACCCTCCTATTCCATGTGCCTCAACCTTTCTCATCAATCTCTCATGAGGGACTCTGTCGAAAGCTTTACTGAAATCTAAATATATAATATCATATGACTTGTCACTATCTACTGCTTCATATACCTCTGAGAAAAAGCTAAGCAAATTAGTAAGGCACGAACGTCCCTGAGTGAATCCATGCTGAGAAGAATTTATTAAGTTAAATTTTACTAAGTGGCTTCTAATTTTCCTAGCAATAATAGACTCTAGCAACTTTCCTATGATTGATGTGAGACTAATGGGACGGTAATTGGATGCTATCGATTTATCACCTTTTTTGAAGATCGGAACTACATTTGCAAGCTTCCAAGCTTCTGGAACTAAACCTGTTTCTAATGACTTGTTAAATATAAATGCTAATGGACTACTTAACTCATCTCTGCATTCTTTTAATACTCTAGCATATACCTCGTCAGGACCAGGCGATTTTTGAGGTTTCAGTCTGTCAATTTCCTTAAGCACATCATTTCTACTTATACTAACTGTACTTAACATATTTTCTATACTATCACTATATACCATATTGACTTCTGGAATCTGTGCCAAATTTTCATTAGTGAAAACGGAAAGAAACTGACTATTTAATGTACTGCACATTTCTAAATCATTTTCTGTTATTTCTCCTATTGAAGTTTTTAGGGGGCCTATTACATCTCTAACTTTAGATTTATATAGTTGGTAAAAAGCTTTAGGGTTATTTTTTGAGTCGCTGGCTATCCTTATTTCATAATTTCTTTTTGCTTTCCTGATTTCCTTTTTGACCTGTCTTGATAGAGTCTGATAGTATATATGTAAATGATTTTCACCTTTCTTTATTTTTCGATATATTCCTTTCTTTTTTCCTATAAGATCTTTTAGCTTATTAGTCATCCATTTTGGTTGGTTCTGCGTCGATCTAAATCTTCTTTTAGGGATATATTTATTTTGAGCATTGTGGAGTGAAGCAATAAACTGGTTATATGTAGGTGGCAAGTTTAACTCTGGCATATCCTGACTTAATCGCTTAACAATAGGGTCCACCCTTAAGTCTCTTCTTAGCCCACCATAATCGGCTTTTCTGAAATCTGGGATAAGTGTCGTATTCTCTTTAGCATTCCCTGTCCATTGTATATTAAAATAAATAGATTTATGATCGCTATTTCCTAGGTGGTCACCAATCTCTACATTATTTATCATATGTTCATTGTTACTGAAAACTAAATCAAGAATATTAATACCTCTAGTCGGCGTATCTATGAATTGAAATAAAAAACTATCTTGTACTACCTCTATAAACTCTACTGAATCGGAGTCGCCTATTTGGTGCTGCCAATCAATGTTCGGAAAATTAAAATCCCCCATAATGCACACATTGCTAAACCTTGATGCTATTTTAATTTCCTCCCATAACGATTTTCCGCCATTTCTACTCATATTAGGCGGTCTATATATAACTCCAATAACTATGGTCTCACTACCTTCGTTAACCTCTACCCAAACACTTTCATTATCATTATTTAGTCTAATACCTGATTTAATACAGCTTTTTAATGTACTCCTGACAAACACTGCTATACCCCCGCCCCTCCTACTTGTTCGGTCATATTTAAACAAACTATATCCTGGAATATCAAATTCTGCTAAAAAATGCCTAGATTCTGTATTAATCCACGTTTCAGTTAGCGCTATTATGTCTATATTTTCTGTGCTAACGAGTGCTCTAAGTTCGTTCATTTTGTTACATAAACTCCTACAATTTGTATAATATACCCTCAACCTATTACTTTTATTTGCAACTAATTTTCTATTGTGTTTAGCTAACTTATTATTTCCTGTTGAACTACTAGCTCTAGACGGAAATTCTACTCTATCAGTATTCTCATCTTTACTATCAGTTACATGTGTAGTGTTATCGATACTACTATTACACATCACTATATCCGCACTATCTTGACTGATTATTTCTATTTTACTCACTGGTTTGTCACATGAAGTACCTGCTCCATATGGAGACAGTATTTTACTTACACACCCAGGTTTTTTTAACGAAATCCCGCAACAATCTTGTCGAGTGAGCTGGCCAAGGTCGAAACTCCTAGTCGAGAGAGATGTACTCCATCCTGGGCATACAGTTCATCCTTACCATAAAAGAGGGACCAGTTATCCAGGAGTGGAATAGTATTTGCCTTACAATACTTCTCCAGCCGGCTATTTACACCAATAGCCCTGGAGGACCATTCCTTCCTTACCCCTCTTCTAGGCAGGATACTGTTTACCACAGGAACTCCACCTTTTTCCTTGATCCTCTCCAACATTTCCTGATACTTGGAGAGCAACTCCTCAGTCCTGCATCTCCATATGTCGTTGCTCCCTGCGTTGAGGAAGATGATGGGGTCCTCCCCACTCACTTCCATGACAGCATCTATCTTCTCAGCCACCCTCCCGACTCCGGCACCAGGCACGCAGACAACTTTACCAACCTGAGTGTTTGTTGCCCTGCCAAGGTATCTAACCAATGAATCACCGACAATGAAAACAGACTTAGCTTTTTCCTTTTGTCGGCGTGTAGCAGCAGTTGTTGCAGCAACAGCAGCAGACTTCCCCCCCTCCCCTCTCACTGCCTCGATGATCGCCACTTCATCGCCATCACTCTCATCAGCCAAGGTGCTGAAGTTGTTGTGGGTCTTGACTGGCTGCCTTTTCAGCTTGCAGGCCGTTGCACTAGTTGACACCACTTTCCAAGGGGCTTCACGATCCCTGGGAACACTTCCGGTAGCCTCACACTTCTTCTCCGCCATAGCTAGTCTCAAGGCCAAATTTTCATCTTTGAGACACTGAATCTCCTGCTCCACACTCTCCAGTCTCTCTTGCAAAGCAAGACAAAGCTGGAGAGTATGGGAGGAGACAGCAGACTCATCAACAACAGCCATCACTATGAAAGTTCACTAGGACCTCACTAAGGGTAAACAGGTTCACTAGCGGTCACTGGGGACGTCCGCACAGGTCAGGAGTCAGAGAGCAACTGACTCCTGATCGCTATTCCCTGTTAAGTAATCTCTCTCTCTCTCTCTCTCTCTCTATATATATATATATATATATATATATATATTAACCCAGTGAGCACCAGCGTCGACTCACGTCCGACGATATTGTAAACTGCTGCCAGTACCACTGTCGGCTATAGTCGACGGTCCTTATTTACCATTGATATAAGGCTCGTAGAGGGTTCAGATTTGTATGGGAACTGCTTTAGGATCACACGGAACAACATCGATGGTTGACAACCCGCCAACCGCTCTCCTAGACAAAGTTGAAAGGAAGGCCTTTCGTATCATTAACTCCCGTCCACTCACCAACTCTCTGCAATCTCTCTCTCTCCGCCGCAATGTTGCATCTCTCTCGCTATTCTATCGCTACTATAATAATCAGTGTTCCTCAGAGCTTTCCCAGTGTATACCACCTCCTTTACGTAGGGCACGTGGTACCCGTATTGCAACTCAATCCCACCCCTACTCTGTGCAACTCTCCAACCCAAGAGTGAAACGTTACTCTCAAACTTTCTTCTACTCAACAGCTGAGCTCTGGAACTCTCTCCCAGAATCCGTCTTCCCTCTTCCTATTACTTAAATTGCTTCAAACTCATTGTGTCCAGGTATTTTGGCTCGAACGTCCCTTGATTTTGGCCCTGTCACTCTTTCAACTATGGGGAAGGTACTCGCTATAGGCAGTTCTGCCATTTGCCTCCCTCAATCACATAGAAAAAAAAAAAAAAAAAAAAATCCAGCCTCGTGTGTGTGGGCACGCGCGGGAGTGATATTCCATTATTTTGGTTACCCATTAACCCCATGTTAATTGTGACTTTCCCACGCCCCCCAGGACCCCCAAATGACCTAGGTGAGAGGTTTTATGCTGTTTTTCTTCTATTACTAACCCATCCCAGGTGTTTTCAGGAAAATACAAAAAAATGACAGGTGGCTGGGTCTGGAGTGTCCTTTTTTTTATTAAATGAGCTGTTGCTCAATGGGTTAAGTATATCTCACAAATACATGAGATACTAAATGTTTTTTACCCTCAGCCGAGCTCGAAACACCGACAATCAGGATAAATATCGAAAGGTTTAGTATCCTTTATCACGCCATGGAAAAGTTGATTAGAGCATGAACACTCCTTCTGATTGTATATACAGGTATATACTGTATATATATATATATATATATATATATATATATATATATATATATATATATATATTCATATACTATATATATATATATATATATATATATATATATATATATATATATATATATATGTAGTAAAACTCGCTAGGAAAATTGAAACAATGGAACACCAAGCTTTCGTCTATTATCTCAAGACATATTCAGGGTAATACAAGAAAACAGGGGGAGAGTGAGGCTTAAATACCCGTCCTAAATCATCTGTGAGTTGCTAACTAGCATATAAATACAAAAAGTGTTGCCAGCCTACTGCCTGTTGCATATTTTTAGGAACATACTTAATTTATATACAAAATATATGTACATATATACATTGAAATGTGCCTAACAATACAATCTAATCATATTATATACAATTTGATACACATCAATGAACTTGCAGATCCCTTTCAAACTGTTATCGTAACTTATGTAAATATGAAGACATACATATAATTACATATACATACACATATACATGCATACTGTATACACACATACATTACATACATACATACATACATATATATATATATATATATATATATATATATATATATATATATATATATATATACCTATATATATACATGTGTATATACAGTATATATATATATATATACTTTCTAAGTGTTGACTAGTATATACTGGAGGCCTATATGTATAACTGGACATGCGAAACACTGAATATGTTGTTTGGATGGACGAAATCATGGTAATTATTTGTAGTATAATCCTTGACTTGTATATTATCTTTGTGTATAATATTATGTCAAGTCCGGTGGCAGGGCCATGGAACCTTGCACTGAGAGAGGGTAATAATTTTATTGCATTTTTCGATAGAACTTGGTGTCTAATTCAATTTCTGGGTGGGTGTGTACTTCACACCCGCTTGCCAATTTCAGAAAACAAGATGGCCGCCAAAAATGGTCAATTAACAAAACCCTTCATAATTTCTGTTCTGAGCTCACAAATATGTTGTTTTTATAGTCAATAGGTATGTTTTCGGGTGCACAGAATCCGATTCTGGCATTGTTTTAATGGTTTCAAGTCATCCTAATGAATATATACCAAGATGGTGGGCAAAATTACACAAAAAAGCTGTTTTTATGCATTTAATTATGATAAATTCTTGATGCATTTTCACTGGATATTTTTTGGATGAGAAACATTAGAATCCAAAGCAAACATGATAATTGGAAATCTCAATTCCTTACACAATAAAGACATGTAAATACTAGACATACATTTACTTAAAAATACTGTGTTATAGCCGTTTCCGTTGGCTTAACTCGTACTACATCACAAAGTACAATGATTATCCTAGCATTCTTCCTCCATATTGTCTTCTCCATCATCTTTCAAGTTGAATGGGTTGTGGCACACACCACTAGCAGCACCACAAGCGCAAAAGACGGTGCATGGCAGCAGACGGCTCATACAACCACATTTGCCCCCTCGGCATGCCTTCTCTGAATCACAGCTGCAGCGTACAAGTTTCAGGACGTTCTCAGGTGCATAAGCTGTCCCCTGGCACATGTTCCGTGGAATGAGGCACTTGTTGACATGATCAGTTTCCCAGCCAAAATGTACTGGATCCATTGCTGGGGGATCTCCGCTTAAAGCCGCTCACCAGGTTGCCACTTGGAGGTGAGCTCGTAGAACATTCTCATGGAATGCTTCTGTGGTCGGTGGTAGACTGCATAGTTTTGGGGCGGAGGAAGTCTTACCAGTCTTCTGAGCCCACACATGCTGCCTTCACTCTGTCATAGATGAGCATTTTTTTACACCATAACATGCAACCATGAACTCCTTTGCTTGTTCTGTCACCTGTGTTACCTTAGCCGCCACATCTCCAAGTAGATCCAGCCTGTATCTTTTTGATACAACAGTTAAAGCAGTAGCTTTACCAATATCATATGTCGCAGCTACAGAGTCACATCCTGAAATAGCATGAATAGCAAGTAGGTCTGGCACAATGGTGCTGTGCTTCATATACGTGGCCTTAATGTCAATGCAACAACGGCCATAAACTGGTGACTGCATGTAGATGGCGGACTGGAGAGAAGAGTTTCCATAAAAGAACAACAGCAACACAAACACGTCGGTGTCATCTGCTAATGCAAGCACACATGCATCCGGATTGGTCCCAATTGCCACAACTTGTTGAGCAATGATGTTGTCAGCTTCTTCAAATGTTGAGGCAAGATCCCTACACAATGATTTCTGCCCCTTATGCACCTGTGTGGGGATGGATTCTTCGCCTGTGACAATGAGGACATGGGAGTCTATGACCGCCTCGAGGAATGTGTCATCAGTCAGGATATGCTGGCAAAGAAGCTTGTTGAGCTGGACCTTGTTCTTGTAGTTCTTCAGAATTGCATCTCGAGATGGAAGTCGAGTCTGCAGGGTGAGCTTATATACTCGTGCTGTCATGCTTCTTGAATTCCTTGTGCTGCTCTTAATGGAGTAGTCATGGTATCTATCAAAGCAGAGATAAACATCAGACTCCGTAAGTCTTTCAGAGAGCCAGAGCTTGAAGGTAGTGATGAAAGTTTCTACAGTGCCTTGGACTGGCCATTCAAGAGTCCAGAGCAGAGCAGATACGTCCACCACAATTGCAGTTGGGGTCAAGGTATTCCTCTGAGATATCTCGACTTGAAGGTTTTTCTTTAGTGTGGCTTTACCTGTGGCAATACGCATGGTGCCATCTGGATTAAACATTGATGGTGGGTATGCTGTCAGCTCAGTTGCAAATACACCTTGAAGGTCCAAATCCCGCTGACTGACTAGTAAACCAATCACTCTGGGTCCATGACATCATGTCCAGCAACTTTCACACGTTTCTTCTTCTCTTCAAATGTGATAACACAGTTTGAGATAGTTGTGTGAAATCCCTCAGGCCACATGATCTCGAAGTCTGTCATCATAGTTGTTCCTAAGTCAACCGAGTTGTCAACGTTGACTTCGGGGCTGGCCACCTTGCCACTGACGATGTTCAGAAGTAACCCACCTCCATGTGATTCTGGGTCGAGAGGATCAATGAAAGAGGAAAGAGCCTGTCGGATAGCCTGTCTGTCATCTCCATCATGTCTAATTCGGCTTGGAAATTCTTCTTTATGTTTTTCTTTCATCTTCTCATTATCATGGTCTCCCATCCTCTTGAGATCTCCTGTCAGGGTCATGACAACATCCATGCTGTAGACCCATGTGTCCATCGTTTGGGGGTTTTCTGTGTTGCCAATAATACCCCCTGGACCATGACCTTTCCTCATCCAGGTAGTCTCAATGAACATGTCCGACCACTCACCATTCCAGAGGCCTGCTGTGTGACGTAGACTTTGTTGTCCTTTATAGAATTTACGAGGATATCTGGCTGAATCATTGTCATTGACCGCACATAGTAGAGTCCATAGCGGCTGTAGTTGTACTTGTGAGCAGCAAACATGTATGACAGCATCATCTCAGTTGCCTTTAGATGAAGGAGCCAGTCACTCTCATGTGATGCTCGACAGTACAGTATGATGATGAGGACTGGACGGATGACTACTTCGACCCACATCTTAGTGGTGCGACTCTGTGATGAGCGCTTCTTGAGTTCTTCTTCTAAGTCTTCCATGCTGGTGATGTTCCCGCTCTCGAGGACTGACCGAAGAATTTCTTCTACTAGAAGGCGAAGGGCGCGCACATTCTGAGGGAACTTCTTCCCGGACAACATTTTGTCAACTGAGCCAAATGTTGTACTCAAGACTTCTTTTAGGCCGCAATCTGCTGTCAACATTCCAATGCATGCCACAAAGTTCATCAGCAGATGCATTCCTCCTAGCAGTGCAACCATATTATCCAGCAGGTCAGGTTGTTGGAATGAAATATCAACAATGATCTTGTAGATTACTGCATCTGCTGTTATCACCAAGATGTCTTGATTTGAATCTTGGGTCACTTCAAATCCTCTGGTGATGGAGGTGAGGACTGTTGTTCGATCTGTGGGCTTCATGTTTAGAAGTGGCAGATATGATACGACTGTTTTTGGTGCTGGCCTCATGCCTGTCTCACGACAAATCTGAGTGTTGTAACCATTGTATTCTGGAGTACCCTCTTTGAAGAGAATATCCTTGAGAAATGAGTAGTCAATATCGCGTGCTCTCGCCAGAGACACCGCCTGTGATGCAATGTGCTCCTCTGTCATCTCAAACCTGTTTGTTGCAGCTAGTGGCATGTTGACCTTCTTTGAACCTTTGTACACAGTGATTGGTGTCTCACAGGTGATGGGATGCTTCATTTCTTGTTTTGTAAGGCGAGGAATGGTAGAGTTGGGATCCAGTCCATCGAGGTGGTAAATGTGGGCTTGATACTGAGTAGCGAGCATTGCCATGTAATGACACTGGAGGTGACAGTTTTGGGAACTGATCTCTGTGTCAAAATTGTCAATGATGATCTGAACCAGCCCCCCAAGGGAACAGTCTGACATGCCAGGAAGTAAGTTTGCTCTTGCTGCTTGTACTGCTGCTGAGCGACGGAACCTCTGTGTCTCATCATATGAGCATGTGACATTGTACTTGGAGAGTGCTTCGATCAGGCCTTTGTGATCACTCATTGCCATTTGCTATTTGAAGAGGGGTTGGTTGGTGGGTCACGACTGAAGCGATTTTACTGCCAATCATAAGAGATTGTAGGGACTAGTCGGCAAACTTGGGGCTAATCGTGGTCAGAAATTCAAGCAATGTTTCGCTAATGCAGGCTGATGCAGTCTCCTTGTCGATATGCTTGTTGTATGCGGTGAGATTGTTCTTCTTGTCTTTGCTCTCTTTCACTACCTGCTTTGCTACCTTTTGTAAGCGCAGTTCCAAATCATCATCTGTCTCATCATTTACAAGCTTCATATTATTGGGTGCATGCTCTCGAAAGACCATTAAGGTTGTGATGCCAGGTGATTGGAGTGCTATGATCTCATCACCAAAGTGTTCACTGACCTTCTTCTCCAAGGTCCGCCTCGAATGCTCACTGCCTCCATTGTCAGAATATACATCTTCCACTTCAGTCGATGTCCAAATTTTTGTTTTGTTGTCACCAATGACTTCAAGTGTGTCTACAAGAGCTTGCTGGTCAGCAGTATTAGAGCTACTACTAGAGCTTTCACTATTGGATTGTGGGATATTGTGGAATCGCTTACAGCATTTTTGGTGATATCTTGCATCAAGAGCATGAAGGTCAGAAAAACCTGCACCCAAGATACGATCACGAATTACATGACCTAACTGATCGCCACGCTCTGTAAAGATATCAAGGAGTTTCTGCTTGTAGTCTTGTCCATTTGCCAATTTATCAGTTCTAAACAATGAAGCTGCTCTTCTATACTTCAAGGGAAGTTTTCCAGTTCGCTCCACAGAACATGGTGTGACATTACAACAGAATAAACAGTGTTTCTTGAAATCAATGACAACACCACCTCCTCCAGACCTCAATTGTTTTGTTTTGGTGTTGGTAACACTAGCAGTCGTACATTCATGTTTTTTAACAGACGCTAAGTTGGAGGGTGACACATAACGTGAAATGCAGTTTTTATGACATGTTATGGAAGCATCATCAGAGAGATCAGCTAGATGTACTGACAATCCATCACCACGAAGAAGGCTTGCTGAAGAGACTGATTGAAGACGCTTAGACCTGATGAGCTTTCCCTCACCACATTTGTAGACATCTCTGAAGAAACATGTTTCTCCCTCCATCTTTGGTGTCACTTATCACATCTACCTGAAAAAGAAACAGTAAATTAATATTTCTCATCAACAAAACGTGATTAACTTAGCATGCATCAAGATGTTATCATAAAAAATGCGGAAAAAATAGAATTTTTGTGTAATTTTGCCCACCATCTTGATATATATTTATTAGGATGTCTTGAAACCATTAAAACAATGCCAGAATCGGATTCTGTGCACCCGAAAACATATCTATAGACTATAAAAACAACATATTTGTGAGATCAGAACAGAAATTATGAAGGGTTTTGTTAATCGACCATTTTTGGTGGCCATCTTGTTTTCTGAAAATGGCAAGCGGGTGTGAAGCTCACACCCACCCAGAAATTTAATTAGACACCAAGTTCTATCGAAAAATGCAATAAAATTATTACCCTCTCTCAGTGCAAGGTTCACCCTGAAAATGGGGTTTTGCCACCGGACTGGAGGTTGTGACTGGGAATCCCACCTCCAGAATTAATTCCTAGTTATGGATCAGCAAGCCTCAGAGCTGGGCCCTTTGCCTGTCGGGGGTCCAGTACAGTCAGACAGGCACGTATGACTGTTTGGAATGTAAGAGGCATAAATTCAGAACAAAAGAGAATGGAAGTAGCAAATGTATTTAAGAAAGGAAGATTTGCTGTTTGTTATGTGAAACAAATATGAAAGGGAATAAAGAAGAAGAGTGGACTGGTGTAATGTGTGTAAATACAGGAGTGGGTGCAAATTAAAGAGGTAAGGAAGGAGTTGGTCTGCTAATGAATGAGAAATGGAGTAAAGCAATTAATGGGTATGAATATGTGAATTCAAAGTGGATGTTTATAAAGTTTAAGTTTGAAAAGGTGAAAGTAGTGTTTGTGGTAGCATATGCACCCTATGAAGAATATGACAGGGATGTGATAGACATTTTCTGGAAAACAATTAATGAAGTAAATGCTAGTGACTTATAAAATGGACCAGGACCCCCAAATGACCTAGGTGAGTTTTTTTTTATTATTTTTCCTTCATTACTAACCCATCACATGTGTTTTCAGGAAAAATAAAAACATAACAAGTGGCTGGTCCTGGAGTGTACATTTATATTATATTGCTTGGGGTCAAGTGGGTTAATAATGACAAAGTATTATATAATTGATGGAAATGGCCATTGTTTAAATGTGAAATATTGTTTGAGAACTAGATAACATAATATTAAAGTTATTAATATTATAATTCTTAACATCCCAACAGTTCTTTTTATTCAAATAACAGTAGGCTAGTGAAAGAGTATTGTTGAAATTATGAATGAACTGGTCATTATGCCACAATATACATTTAGACAACCAGTTAGTAAACATACATTGTACCTAATCAGATCCTGTCGGCCTTCGTGGTATAGCATTAATGTTATCATAAGCTGTTTATATACGAGGATGAGACCTTTCCATTATGCTTACTCTGTACTTTTTGGTCATACTAATATTTGACTTTAGGTACACTTGATGTGCGTTAGGCAATACATTTGGGAATCACGGATCATATTACCATGGCCCTTGAGTATTATGTATACTATATATTTACAAACGAATATCACCTCTTTATACTGGGCTAGCCTTTCTTGTTTTCACATAGGATCTGTAGTTTAGTTACAAGCAGCCTCGTAAGGATCAGTGGTTCTGTTGATGCTTGGTTTCCTTTGTACTCCTTTGTACACCCCAGGTTAACTCGGTTTGCATGGGAGATGTCACAGTTGCATCAGATGGAAATGAGTGTATGGCCCGCTGGGCTGAATACCTTGACATGATGTCCCCCTCTGGTGGACAAATTCAACCAGTAAATGAACAGCCATCAATTCATGATCCTCCAACCAGTGAAGACCAATCCTCCCTTGCAGAGGATAGGGGGGTTATGGGGGGAAGGCTCCATGGGTTGCATGTGGTCCTATATGCTATCTGGCAAACTGGAATCGTTCCCCTTGACTAGAAAAGGGTTTAGTTATCCCTATCTGGAAAGAGAAAGGGGACGGACAGGATTGCATTGTGGTATTACGCTGCTCAGTGTGCCAAGCTAGGTATTTGCTCATTTAGTATTGAAGCAAATTCGGAGTCATCTGCTAAAAAGTAAAAAACCTGAGCAATCTGGTTTCACACCCAAGAGGTTAACGATAGACTGAATCCTAGCATTCCTGGTCCTCCTGGAATCTCCAAATATTCACTCAACATTGATTTACAGCAACATGAATTACGTTTAGTACAATCTATAATAGTTCAATAGAAAGAGAAAAGGCCAATCTACAACACTGAAGGCCATAGCCTTTAGTGTGGGCACAAGTTTTCGAAATGATGTCCTTGATTGATTTTTTGTCTTGTTGGTTTGCGGTTGTAGTTTCATTGCAATAACACAATTCAATGCCATGACATTCTACGTTGTTGGTGTCCGCTTGCCTCTCTAGTATTATAATACTGTACGTTTTTCGTCTTGGCCGTGGTTGGAACACACGATATTAGGATTAAAAGCCAGGAATCTCTCCAATTATGCTATAACCTCATTACACGTTTGGTGGCTATTTTTGCGACGTGTGAATGGAGCATAATGCCTGCCTCTTAATTTTAAGATCGTCATGATTTCGATTCCCGGCCAGGGCGAAAACATGTGTATTTACTCACATCTATTTGTGAGCTTACCAAAACAAAAAACAAACACACACACATATATATACAGTATATATATATATATATATATATATATATATATATATATATATAGATATATATACTGTATATATATAATACTGTATATATATATATATATATAATACTTAGGTTTAAGATTCATATCTAATATTTGATTAACCCCTTCAACACGATGACAACATTCATTTTCATCGTATTCTGATTACCATTAGATAATTTTCTTTAGTTTATAATTTATCTCTAGGACTCATAGAGGTAAATACAATTTCAATAAACCTTCTGAATAACATGGGTATTTTTCAATGGAAGTAAAATCGTCAAATTTTAGCCAGAATCAATAGTAAAGAGGTGTCATGGTACTGTAGGGGTTATTATAGGAAAAATTAGGCCAAGTTGGATTTGGGTAGGTGTGGTTGAGCGATTCTAAATGATGGTGGCCCAACTGCAAACAAAGAGTGTTTTTTAATACAAAAATGTCCACCATTTAAAACACCAGATATTTGCTGGCACGTCAGTATGGCCAACTACCCTGCTTGACCTTCACTATGATAACGGTTTAATAAACACTGTAATTGTGTCGATAAATTACTAATACGGGACCTGACAAGGGTATCAATTTACCAGTGAAGTACAGTTATGTTTTTATATATTTTTTGTATATATGAATGAAGGAGATAAAATGCAAAGCTGCCTGTAACAAGTGTTCCCCTCAAGATTAAAAGAGGTAGAGAGCCAACATCAAGGTACATTAGAGGTAATTTAGGTGTGTGTGAAAGAAGTGTAGTGTCCTTGTAAAGTGTAATGAAATGAATAGGAGAAGGAGGTGTTTGTGAGTTACTTGGGTACTATCTGTGTAGGTGAGGCACAACAGACACAGTGGGGGAAGCCAGGCAATATATGTATTCTCTTAATTTTGTTGTTCAATACTTGCCAGGGAATATCATACACATGTCTAACTGAAAAGGTTAAGCATAGGTGTGTTATTATATGCTTCATGTACCAAGTTTCAATGTAATACAACGGTCATGATACTGGTCGAGCTACTCAATAATATTCCCTTGCATCAGAGGACTTTTCCTCCCTGAATTTGACGGTTAACCTTTAACCAACGGCGCACCACATATGTCGAGTTGAATAAATATGGACTATGTGGCGGTGCACCACATATGTCGAGTGCCATTTTCAGCACGTAATGTTGCTCTGAGAGAGAGCTGTGCAGTGGGACGAGCGTAGTAACCTTATGACCGCTCCCCACCACCGCGGTGGGTGTACTGAGCTGTATTCTGCCCTCCTCCTCCCTCTCTCACTCGCTACGCAGGGAATTATGTACGGAAATTACCTTATTTTAGGTTTTTTGCACTCGTGTTCCACGATCGTTGCAAGAGAACCAGTGGTCGTACAAGGATGGTTCGGGTGTCATTGGAAAGCTCTGTGTATGCCCTTTCAGGAATAGATACTTGTTTTACGCTCTGGGTCTTGTTTATGCATGAAAATGAGCATGGAAACAACCCTATTTAGGGTAAAACCCCCCCGCTGGGCGGCACAGTGTAAAATACCCTACCACCCGCTCTTTGTGTTAACCAGGATATAATAGTAGTAAGAATATATATTAATGGGATATTGTTCAAATAGTTAGAAATTAAATATTTGCAAGCATTCCAACTCTTCCCCAATTACAAGTATGCAACGTTCTACTTTAGCCAATACAAAAACTACCGGTAAATACTATAACAGAATAAAATATTAATTCATAAATTATTTTTATTCATATTACACTACTTCGTCCCTTTTATGGGGATCTATTCTTTCTCCCTCGTTTTCCTTTATCATTCCTCCATTTGATCGTATTCTTATTTATCCAAAACAATTATTTTCCTCTTTAATATCAATCGTTATCGTTCCACCGATCGTTCTGAATTTTCCATCAACATCTACTGCTTACAATCATTTTGCTACCCCACATGTTCTAATGGGGCGACGATCGAGGACCGAGAACTACCAGGGACGACGATCGAGGGCAGCGAGAACGGAGGACCTCCAGAGAAAATTATCGAGGACAGTGAGGACCGAGGACCACTAGGGACAATGATCGAGGACACCGAGGACCGAGGACAACCAGGGACGAGGATCGAGAACTAAGGGCAGACAGGTACATAAATGTAGATTCGAGCATAACCAAGAATTTGAATAAAGAGCGTTCCGTGAATTCCAAATCCAAAACTTTGAATGTTTTCTATGCAAACGCTCATAGCATACGCAATATTTTTTTAGATTTAGAAGAACTAGTGTTTACAGAAAATTACGATGTTATTGGGATAACAGAATCTTGGCTCAATACAGAAGATAGAGACTTTTTAGCAGAGTATTCACTTCCCGGTTATGTAATGTTTGAGAAAAGTCAAATTAATAGAAATGGAGGTGGAGTTTAATTTTTTATCGAAGAAAGTCTTAACCCGACCCTCTTGTCAAAAAATCAAATTGTGAACGTCGACACATCCTTTGTGCTAATAAAGAATAATAAAGGTACAAACATAATACTTGCACTAATATACAGACCTCCAGCTCAATCAGTGCAAACTGGCCGAGAGATTTATGAGCAAATTGCAGACTTAAGTAACTCGCAAGATACCGAAATCTTTGGCGACTTCAATTTACCTGTGACCAGGTTGGGAGATAGTATTACTTCACCCTCTGGACAAGACCTGTATGCAAACTTGCAAGAGAGTTCGCTATATCAATTTGTTAGATCTCCAACCCATGGAAATAATGTCCTTGACCTTGTACTTTCAACAAAAGAAGAATCGATAGATAATTTGAATGTCGGTGATGAATTCAGTAACAGCAACCATCGTACGATAACTTTCAGTTTAAAGTTTACAAGTAACGAACCAAATAGCAGCATCGAGAAAGTCCCTAATTTCAAGCAAGCAAACTTTCGTAAACTTAGAGCAATGTTTAAAGAAACTGACTGGAGCTTTCTAATTAACAATAACGACATAAATACATCTTGGAAATAATTTGCAAACACTTACCTAAAAGCAGTGCAAGACTGCATATCAACGAAAATACGGCGTACAGGCCATAATGATAAGCCCAAGTGGTAGAATAAAGACATTTCAAACTGTCTGCTTGCTAAAAGGTTTGCTAATAATAGATTAAAATCCTCACAAAATGAGGAAGAACGGGTGAAATTTGTAGAATTATGACGCAAAGCCAAAAAGTGAATTAAGCAAAGTAAAAAGACCCTGGAGTTACATGTCGCGAATCAAAGTAAAACAAACCCAAAAGAATGCTATAGTAATTATCAGAAAGAAGAGAGTAGTTACTTCAACTGTTAGACCGTTATGGTGGGTTCACACATTCACGTATATTGCTCCCGTCAGCTCCCGTCTGTTGTAAACGAAGGTATATTGGTAGTTGGCAACCGATTACGTAAAACGTAATGGCATAATACGCAAAACGTAAATGAAATTGCGGCCAGTCGGGGGGGTACTCACGCATGGCGCGAGTAGAAACGAGTAGCCCACGTGGGTCGGGAATGTTGTGGGTGCGGCCAAGGCCGCGCGGTTGTTGAATCGAGTGGAATAAAAAACGTGGCTCGCCCTCACGTATGTCAAAAGACGGGAAAACTTACGACCGACCAGGCCACCACGGCCGTCTGACCGGAGCAGCCTCGTCAAACGTAGCAGCTACCACGTCAGACGAGAGCTGCTCTCGTCAATCGTAGAAAGTTCTCGTCGAACGTGAAAGTATACGTTCGTTTGGCAACGCCGCCGCACTGCGTGTTGCACGGGGGGATATATAGGGACAGCGGGAGTGACTGCCGTCATACCTCACATCACACGACGACGACCACCACCATCCCTGCTACTCTGCCACCCTGCCACCCTCTGCACGCTGCCCTGCCCTGCCCTGTCACCATGGCTACCAATGCTACCAAGAGAAGCATGAAGAAGACGTCTGCAATCTCACCACCTGTCCCCATGCCTGCAACCTCGCCTGTCCCCTTGACGCCTGCAACCTCGCCTGTCCCCTCGAACTCTCCAACCTCACCACCTGGCCCCTCGACCTCTTCAACCTCACCGCCTGTCCCCTCGACCTCTGCAACCTCACCGCCTGTCCCCTCGTCGTCTGGAACCTCGCCGATTAACCCCTCTGACGGTGAAGTGTTATTAATGAATATACCCGACGATGATGGAGAGGTGTTGGACGTTGATGAAAGTGAGGAAAACCCTGACGAAGTTGAACAGGGACAGGGACAGGAACAGCCAACACTACCAATAAAACGGCGCCGGAAGAGCACCAACATTATCCTGACGGAGGGGCAGGAGCGTATGTTGGGAGACTGGCTGGAGCAGGATGTGCCTTATCTGTATGATAAGGGTGTTAACCGCCACAAAGAGAAGGAGCACATCGACCATGTTTGGGCGGAGAAGGCAGCCAGTCTGGACCCCCCCATCACTGCCTCGGAATTGTTGACCTGGTTCACCTCTCTCCGCTCCAAGTTTGGCAGGCTCAGCAAGGACAAGAGTGGTGAGGGGGCCAAGAGGTTGACTGAGAGGGAGAAGTGGATACTGACCATGTTCCACTTCCTCAAGCCCCACATCGTGCAACAGAAGAAGCCCCGGAATCTGGGTATGCCTCAGGTACGTTTATATTTGCTTGTTTCCCAACCTTTCACTATTAATTCGTCAACAACATCAATACTTTCCTGGCGAGCGATAGCAAGCCAAGAGTTTTTGCGTCCTCAGGACACGATTTATCTTTTTCTGAAATATTTTGCTTATATGGTGCCATTATTTTTGTAAAATTATCTTGTTCACTTAATTTTATAATTACCTAACATTTTTGTTAATGAAACACATAATAACACAAAGCAGTTTATTAATTTTATTTAAAGGTTACAAAGATGAATGGTTATGTTGATTGGTATTTAACAGTTCATAAACAATTTACATGTTACTAATTATACATTCATGTCTCAACAGTCTGCTGCCCAAGCTGCCGAACCTTCTCCTGTGTGTGGTCCTCTGCCTGATGACCCCGCCCCGGCAGACGCTGATGAGGAAGACCAAGCAGCCGGCAGTCAGGAGAACACCACCCCAGCCATCTACATGCCTCTGCGGAGGGCGAAGCAGGGTAAGCCTCCTGGTGCTGTTCCTGCAACCAACGGAACCGGAACCCTGGAGCAAGTGAGTAGAGGAAATATTAGTTTCATAATGGCAACAATAACTTTCAACATATTGGCTGGTCGGGTGCCCAACCCCGAAAGGGGTTGAAATAGGGGAGCTATCCCCCCGCCAAAGGCGGCTTTCTAGGGCCTTTCCTAGCTGATGCTGAGAGGATTGGGTTCTAGTCATATGGTGATGGGCTGGTCTATCAGAGTGAGAACTGAGCGATCTCTGCCATACCCATACCTTGCTCCGACTGTTCCTTTTACTTATGTATTTCCTAGATCTCAAGTGACGGCGTCTTTTCCGTGGATTGACCTCCCAATCTACCAAGATTGGAAGCCAAAGCGTCACATTTTTCCTTTGCCCCTCAACTTTCTCTTCATAATTGCTGAGGGGCACAGGGCCCTGGGTGGGACTTTGGTTTCCCGGGCGTTTCCGCACCCTCCTCAGCTCCCCGCCATGGAGTGGCTTCGGTCACCCAGGCTTTATTGTGGTAGGCAGGGAGGGTTCTGTGGGGGGTGCTCAGTTATGGCCTTGGCCTTGCTCGGGGCCTTGGGGCTGTTCGGCCAGGCAGCTTGGGGAACAACAACAACAACAACATATTGGCTTCCTAGAATACCACATAATTTTATTTGTTAACATTTATAATTGGTTAATTATTGACATATGTTATGTTTCGTGTGTTGTGTAACGTGTAAATCTTCTCTTTTTCCATAATGGTAACAATAACTTTGAAGATTTTAGGCTTCCCAGAATACCACATAATTTTATTTGTTAACATTCATAATTGGTTAATTATTGACATATGTTATGTTTCGTGTGTTGTGTAACGTGTAAATCTTCGCTTTTTCCATAATGGTAACACTAACATTTTTAAGATATTAGACTTCCCAGAATACCACATAATTTTATTTGTTAACATTCATAATTGGTTATTTATTGAAATATGTTATGTTTCGTGTGTTTAATGTTCTCTTGTTCCTTGTTCCCTTACCAGGTCCTTGCCACTGCGGAGCAGGTGCGGCAGAACCTGGCTGGGGTGGCTGATTTGGTGGAGGACCCCGAACTCCAGTATTGGCGCGCCTCCATGGATGTCATGGCAAAGGACTGTGTGGGGTTGCCGGCAATGTTTAGAACTCCATTCAAGAGTGAGCTCCTGGCAGCCCTCCACAGGTTCAAGACTGCCTTTGAGGAGGGAGTCACCAGTGTTGGTCCGGACCTCATGCTGCATGCCATAAGAAATTATGGCATTCCGGCGCCACAACCTCAACCACAACCACCTCAACCTCAACCAACCGCTACTGTGATGTACCAGGGCACTCCGACAATCACACTGCCTCAACCAGTGTTGCCAAAGACTGCTCCTACTTACGTGCTACCTGCACACCAGGTTGCAGCACTGCAAACGTTGATGATGCGGCCGCCCCAGTCGGCAACACCCCCTGCCACATTCCACCCACCTACTGCCTCCACACCAACGCCCTTCGACCTCTCGCAGTTGAGCTCCCAGTTTGGGCTTGGGAACACAATCTTCAACTTAGAAAACTATCTGGCTGCATCCTCACCTGCACCTTCGAACCCAGCTACGCCGGCACCAAACATTGATCCCCAACAGACCCTGGAGACCCCCAAGAAACAACCCAGCTTGGAGACCCCAAAGATGTAATAATTTTATGATATATTTTTTTAGATAATGAAAGATGTATTAAAAATAAACAAAATCATTTGTGATGACGTGTGTGTTTATAATTCCAATTTTGTAGCTAAAGTATTTATTAATAAGATGACAAATGAAATATATCCTGAAAGTAATAAAAAAGAAATTACTAATTGAAAACAAAATACTGATAATATGGTTAATAATAAATATGAAAAATCATGAAAAATAAAATAAAATAAACAGTACAAAACATATGAAACATTGACACAATTAACAACGTGATTGAAATATAACACTAAAAGATGAAAACTAAAGTAACCAGGGAACAATTAAAGTACTTAAAGGAAATTAAAAAATATACAATAAAAAATATATGGAAGAACCTACAAACTTAACAAAACATCAAAAGTAACTTATAAAACTACAATACTTACCAAACTGGCAAAAACTCTATAACAAAACTTCAAGATGAAACTGAAATATACAGCAAAATAAAAAATAAACAGGGGAAAACCTCACTCACCTAAATACGGTTATCCTGCCAACCCACATATCCTTGAGGGGAAGAGAAGTATGTCTTGAGGTAGTCCCGTTGCTCCTTGGCAAGCCTGGTTGCAGTGTTGCGGGCCACAGGGGGTAGGTTCCTTCCTACAGGTGGGTCAGTCCTCCAGAGGCCAGGTATGAGTTCGTGGGTGTCTGGGTCCTCTTGATCTACCTCTGCTCGGGGTGGGTTTCGTCCTCGTAGGATGTTGTGCAGAATGCATGAGGCCAACACAACAACCTCTGCACGCTCAGGTTTCATAGATATTGGAGTGTGCAAAACCCGGAAGCGGTTAGCAAGAATGCCAAAGGCGTTCTCTACCACCCGGCGGCCCCTGCTGAGTCTGTAGTTGTAGATCCGTTCAGGTTTCGAGAGGAATCGTTGGGGCTAGGGCTTCATCATGTAGGGGCGCAGAGGGAATGCATCATCCCCTACTAAGAAGTAGTCCGTGGGTGGTCCAGTGTGATCGGTTGAGATGACCTGGGGGGGGGGGCAGTTTGGCAGTCTGTGTTTCAAGCAACTTAGACAGAGGGGTGTGTGCAAAGCCACCACCATCAGACTCTGATCCTATGGCCCCAACGTCGACGTAGATGAATTTGTAGTTGGAGTCAACAATTGCCAACAGGACAATGGAAAAAAACTTCTTGTAGTTAAAGTAATATGTGCCACCAAAGGAGGGGTTGCGGATCCATATGTGTTTGCCATCAATGGCTCCTACACAATGCGGCAGGTTCCATCGTTCCTCAAAGCCGCTGGCAACCTCCTTCCATTCATCAGACGATTGTGGCGTTTTGAGCTCCTGATCTCCGTAGACAGAGATGATGGCCTGGCATGTGTCTGGAACAATTTGGCTGATGGTGTTGTGGGCAACACGAAAGTTGTATTGCAGGCTCTTATAGGAATCACCCGTAGCGAGGAAACGTAGGGTGATGGCCACCCGCAGCCCAGGAGGAATGGGTTTTCGCCAGAACGTAGGTTTCCTCTGAATGATGGGGGTGACACGTTCCACAATCTCATCAAATAGTTGTTTGTCTACCCGGGTGAAGTTCTTGTACAGTAGTGGACATTCTCTGGCCAACTCTTGCATGAGGTTCTCATAATGGCCATGTTCAGGCCTCCGTTGTAGATATGGCCACACCCACACTGTCCTCTTGGTCCTTTCCTTCTTCTTCTCTTGTTCCTCTTGATGGATGGAGTTTGCTATTGCAAGTAGTTTTAAGACTTCTATGTAGGCAATGATGCATTGTATGAGCCGCGTGTTATGCCTAATCTCCCGTTTAATTAAGGAGTTCACAAATTTGAACTCCTCCAGGATGAATTCCGTGATGTTGTTCATGGTGCAGAGGAATGAGTGGGAATGGGAAAGGTGTGGCCATTCATGCCCTTTTGTACGTCCCAGATAGCAACCCCGACAGACATGGTTGACAAAGACTGTCTTTGTCTGTGTTTGGTCAGACGGGGTGTGCCTACGATTGGCCGGAACCGGTCCAGGTACGACCTAACAAATCCCAAGACGTGCGGCCTCAGCTACGCCGGTCTTGTGGGGCCGTGGCATGGGCGTGGCCTGTGTTCCCGCAAATCGGGCAGCCCATGAGGTCGAACGGGGCTATGCCTACGCACGTCGCAAACACGTACGTAGTTCAATACGACTCCATTACGTTTGACGTAACACTGGCCCCGTTACGCTACGTCTGTCGGGAAGTGCAATAGACGTGGAAGAACGGGCGTTCAACGGCAGAAACTACTCGCGTCTTTGCGATACGCTGACGGGAGCTGACGGGAGCAATATACGTGAATGTGTTAACCCACCATTAGTCGATGAAAATAGAGATTATGCCAAAGACGAAGTACAAATGAGTAATGTCCTCAATACCTTCATTGCATCAGTTTTTACAAGAGAAGACCTCATTGATATCCCTACAGCATCGTCGATTTAGATAGATAATTCTGATATTCTAAGCAATATCACCATTACAGAGAGAGAAGTATTGAAATGTTTAGATAAATTCAATGTAAATAAAACGCCAGGACCTGATACAATCTCACCTAGAGTTCTAAAGGAAGTTAAGGATGAGCTCTCCAAACCACTGACATTGCTATTCAATAAATCCTTGCAGTCTGGAACTATGCCTGATCAGTGGAAGCTAGATAACGTAACACCGATTTTTTAAAAAGGCAGCAAATCCCTACCCAGTAACTATCGTTCAATTAGCTTAACCTCAGTTGTATGTGAAATGCTAGAAACGCTCATAAGAGACAGACTCGTAAATCGCTTGGAGGAAAATAACATACTTAAAAATACTCAACACGTCTTTCGTAACAAACGTTCCTGCTTAACAAACCTCTTAGACTTCTTCCATGATATCCTCAACCTCTATGATGAAAGTAAAGCTGTAGATATTATATACCTTGATTTTCAAAAGGCCTTTGATAAAGTTCCTCGCAAAAGTTTACTGCTAAAACTAAAAGTGCATGGAATACAAGACGGTGTGTTTAAATGGATAGAAAATTGGCTCCGCGACAGAAAGCAAAGAGTAGTTATAAACGGTAAGGCATCTAAATGGACCAATGTAAGTAGCGGGGTACCCCAGGGATCGGTAATAGGACCAATTCTCTTTCTAATTTACATCAACGACATAGATGAGGGTCTCACCTGTACAATCTCAAAGTTTGCTGACGATACAAAAATTGCAAATAGCATACTCTCAAAAGAACAAGTTGATGATAAGCAACACAATCTATATAATTTGTCATGTTGGGCCCAAATTTGGCAAATAAGTTTCAATGCGGATCAATGTAAAGTACTGCATATTGGATACCGAAATGAGAAAGCGAACTAATCAATGAATGACACTCAGCTTAAGACTGTAGACAGAGAAACCGATCTGGGAGTAACAATATCGAGTAACCTAAAACCGAGTCAACAATGTTCAGAACTCGTTAAGAAGGCAAACAAAACAATTGGCTTTATAGGCAGGCCATTTGAGCATTAATCCAAAGAAGTTATCCTAACTCATTACAATTCCTTAGTCCGCCCTCTTCTGGAATACTGCGTTCCATCCTGGTGCCCTTATTACTAAAAGATATAGACAAGCTAGAACGAATTCAACGTAAAGTTACCAAATGATACCTAGCCTAAAGAACAAACCATACGAGGGGAGTCTTAGAGAATTAAATATATTTCCTTTAACCCAGCGCAGATTAATAGGTGACTTAACCCTTAAAGAGCGGCTCGCAACATAAGTCGAGTTGAAAAAAACTGGCAAAAAACGGGTGAAAAAAGGGTTGAAATCGAGTGAAAATGGGTGGGATAGTAATGATCCATACGTCCGACATCTGTGGCCTCCCGGCCCACACTAACTCCAGTTCCCCCACCGCGCGTGAGGATGACAGTGTAACCAATAGTTCGCTAAAAGTGAGCAAGGTAGCAAAATCAGCTAAACTTCCATCTTCGAGGTAACACTGTCAGTGCTCCACGAGTGCTACGTAGCTGTATGTGGCGTCATTGTGTAGCGATTTCCACCTAGTTTTCGGCGCAATACAGTTCCTTTCATACTGATGGTTGATATAGCTGTCAGAACGGCCCGGAAAGGCCCAAAACGGCCACAGAGCACCCGCTAGAGGAGGGTTAATTCAAGTGTTCAAAATCATCAAAGGCATCAACAATATGAACTGTAGTAAGCACTTCACTATCGACCAATCTAAGTACAAGCGGGGAAACGGTTGCAAAACTATTGGTAAATCTTTTAACTCACACGAATCTAAGAATTTCTTCTTCAACCGAGTTGTCAACTTGTGGAATGGGCTTCCCCGAGACGTTATTTTCTGCAGCACCGTTGATTCTTTTAAACTTCGCCTAGACAAATATCTTGCATCAAACCCGCGACTGACTGCATTTGTAAATGAATAAATTAATTTTATTCCCCCCTCAGATTCATCAAGGATTATTGCATATATATATTACTAAGACTTTATTATCTTTTTCCCAGATATACGAAAGATCATTTATAACTGTTACTAACCCATCTGTCTCCTAATAACTTCCTAATCCTGCCACGAACATTAGTTCCATGGCAGTAGTTCCCTTTCCAATTTTCCCTTACCCACTCCTACCCACTGTTTGCAACTTTGGACACTTGATCCTCAGTGTTTTGGAGGACAAACAGCCTAGAGGGCTCACTAGATATGTTGTTGCTTGATTTCCTTTGTACTTTGTACTCCTTTGTACATATATTAACATTTCGCTTCCCTGTCTCTTAAGCCGGTATCACACGGGAGCTGTTATAATCAATATTCTATGATCAACATTTTTCTGGCAACATTTCTGGAAAATTGTGCACTGGTATCGGAAACTAGACTGATGATATATGAATTTAGGCCAAAGAAATATTTAAAATGTTGACCTCATAAGCTGCCAGACCAATGTTGAGGATAAATGTTGAGGAAAAAAGCGCTCGTGTGATACCGCCTTTACCGTCACAATAAATAATGGGTTTATAAAGCAATCGCTTACTGCTTCATTTTACCATGGTTCATTCCCTGTACATTATCTTCCCGTCCTATTCAATAACCTTTTTTCTTTTTTTGTTTATTTATATATGTATATATGATTTTTTCATTATCAGCCCTTTTCCTTCCATCCATACCCTGTGCTCTTCCTCATCATCAACATTCCCTGGCTCCCGCTCCCAATGCCTCCACCCCTCGCCCTCCAGACACCACCATCAATTGGGTCCAAATGACGTCATACCAGACTCGGTGAAATACGAGCCAATTTATAAAGGGAAATAAAGTTCAGGCAAAGAAAACATAAATTTGGTTAGTGGATAACCAATGCATTGACCTCGATTATTGGTTTCACTCTGTTTATATTATATATATATTATATATATATATATATATATATACTGTATATATATATATTCTGTATATATATATATATATATATATATATATATATATATATATATATATACACTGTATATATTACAGTCAGACTGTGAAACAGTAATTTCGTGAAATGACTAAGCATTTCAGTCAATATGTGAAATGACTGGTTACTAACTGGTTACTAACCTAACAGGTTAGGTTAGGTAGTTCAGGTTAGGTTAGGTAGGTAGGGCAAACCCCATAGTTGCCTTCAAGTTCGTGAAAAGCAGATTGAGGTGTGTCATTGTGTCAACAGTTTGCTTCACTTCATAAATAATAGGTGGAGATCAATATAATATAACCTAACCTAACCTAACCTAACCTAAGGTAGGTTTGTAACCAGTCATTTCACAGATTGACTGAAATGCTTAGTCATTTCATGAAATGCCTAGTTTCACAGTCTGACTGTAACACACATATATATATATATATATATATATATATATATATATATATATATATATATATATGCTGTATATATAATAATAATTACTCTTAATACTATTATTATTAGTATTACTAATACAAAAACTAAGGTTACTAGGAAAAGATGGATCTCCATCCGGATAAATTTACCTCTACAGTGCATTATTTTGGAAGGTCATCCATCATGCACTTGATCCTCTTAATTAATAAATACACACTGTTATAAAATGTCAACATAGAAAGGATCTAAAATGAATATATTAAATTATTATACAATATCAACTTACGAAAGAAGGTTATATAAAAGATAACTGACAAAGTTAAAGCTATGATTAATTATACCAAAAAATAGAAATATATAGCAACAATACTTTCATCTCGCAGTGAAGCAGTCAGACTGAGACAAAACACGTAGTGAAAACAGGCACCAACATACGACCGTCACATCATGACACAAACAATAAAGTATTGTTCACATGAACCACAAATATACTGTTCATTAATGTGCCAAAAATGAAACATTTAAACACAAATCAAATATAATATAATATTAATTTTGTGAATTCAATTCGGGTATCAAGGAAAATGATACTGCAAACCCAAATGTATGTATTGAAATAAAGAGTGAAGCACTTTATCACAAAATACTGACAGAAAAACATGAGCTTATATAACAAATTTCTCCTTTACAAAAAACATCTTGTTCGCTATTAAAAAAAACTAAAAAGATAACATCTTTATCTGAGAAAGGATTATTCCGCCCGTGAGAATTATTTCTTATAGCAGAACATTACATTTTATTTAAATGATTACCTGTACGATAGCTCTTTCATAATATGAAAGAGATGTATTGCAAGATATATTGGATGTACTTCCAGACATTTTATGACCAAACTATTCGAACATATTATGTTCGAATATTTTGGTCATAAAATGTCTGGAAGTACATCCAGTATACCTTGCAATACAGCAAGGACACATTAATTTGTATTTGAACGCATGATATCAGGATGGCTAGCTTTGTATTTACTAAAGGATTCTAAAATGAAATTATTCGTGAAAATTACTCAAAGTTTACTGCAGGAGAATTACTCTTCGTGTATACT
This sequence comes from Paralithodes platypus, assembly GCA_032716605.1. Classification (NCBI taxonomy): domain Eukaryota; kingdom Metazoa; phylum Arthropoda; class Malacostraca; order Decapoda; family Lithodidae; genus Paralithodes; species Paralithodes platypus. Next base: position 34,526,236 of record CM064525.1, read on the forward strand.
AACTATTGTTTATGAAAATTGAAGCTCGTCTTGCCATAAAAAAGGTAGCTTGATATTGTTAACTAGTTTGGGTATGCTCAAAAATTCGACTTCGTCCTTTCGTTTTCTGTATAAGAATTCCTGAAGAACTTTATTGAAGATATTTAGTGTATAGATATTTTTTAAGAATATCTATTTAAAGTATTCAAATTATAAATGAAAAACGTCGGAACTTGAGCAAATGTCATAGGCACGATTCAATAGAGTTTTGATTGAGTTGATTTTGAAGAAGTCCGAACAGAAGATTAACCAATTGAGACCCAATCCTGTGAACGTTTATTTTATGAACATGCAAGTTGTTATTCCTGTGGGGAATATAGTTATATATGTTAAATTGCTAAAACACTGGTACATGAATTAATCCCAACAATAAGTTAAATAATATAATTACCAATATGAAGAATTCTATGAAAGGCTTCCGGTCCTCTTACACATGGCTAATTCATATGCATGATATGTAGGAATTTTCACATAATACAATATCAATACATAATGAACTTAGCTTGGAGGACTGGTGATGTAGGACTGTACATATAGATTAATATCGGTAGCACATGGTGAAGTTTACTGTAGATTGAGTCAAGACCGGAGGGGTGTGTTATCGGTATGGTTGATTTGATGAGACTGCCGGCCGGCGCTATATCGCTTCGCGAGATTACATATGACTGCCGGCTCATAATATTTCTAACCTATGATTTAGTTTCATGATACATCTAGAGCTGATGTTTATATTTATGCATTACAGTTAATATTTAACCTACAATTAATAATAAACTACAGTACATAAGGTACTAGCCGAAATCGTACTTACTATACAATACCGCCAAATTCAAATACCCATTTGGACTCAAAACTGTCGGGATCATCAAACACTATTCCCGACATACTGCCCGCCACCAAAAACAGCCTATACAGTAGCTATTTACAAAAGAAAGGGATATCAAAGATTCAAAGATCACCTTGGTTAATCATAGATCTCCAAAGATCCACGGAACTCATAGCTGCCCTCCTTTTAGGGCGAGCACCACTGGAAGCCAGAGGAGGATCATCCTTCCTATTATCAACAGCTCCACCCTGAGGAGCACTGTTACCAGCACTCCCCTGTGGAGGTATGTCAGTAGAGACACCGATAATATCAGGCAGTTCTACATCCTGCTCCAAGGGATATAACCTTATGACTGGGCGAGTAGTAATCCCAGTCGAAGTCTGTAATCTAGCAACCCTAATATGACCATCAATGCCTTGGAACAAATTGACAATCCTACCAAGCTTCCAATATAATCTAGGACGCTCATCATGAATCAATACGATATCCCCAATACGAGGCCACCGTTGATTTGTCCCTTTGATTATATTAGAGTGACGTTCGCGAAGAGACAGCAAATATTCTTATGACCACCTTTTCCATAAATCGTCTGACACCTTGTTCATATATTGGAAGCGACGACGTGTGGCGTCAGCATCGCAGAATGTAGGGTCTTGTAGATCTTCGTTGATTACTGATGACCTAGGAAAGGGATTAAGGTTTCGTCCACGTGTTAGCATGGAAGGCGAAATGGGTAAGAGATCATCAATATCTGCCGAGGTATAGGTCAAGGGCCTGTCGTTGACTGACAACTCAATCTCCGTCAAGACTGCTTGCAACTCTTTTTTGATCACCAGGGCCCTCCCTAATGCCTTCTTCATGGCAGACTTGACAATACCTATTGTCCTCTCCCAAATCGCCCCGAACTATGGTGCACGTGCTGGTATGAATATCCATTGACAATCCTTCCAGTGAGGGTAGACACAACCTGCGGGTCATCTATTATATTCTGGAGATATTTGGATGCCCCGACAAAACAAGTCGCATTATCGCTCAGAATAAAATGGGGGAAACCTTTGCGACCTGCAAAGCGTCTTAGAGTATGTAAAAACCCATCACTGGATAAGTCGTCAATTAATTCAATGTGAATCGCTCTGGTTACCGCACATGTGAAGAGTACGGCATATACCTTAGTGATATTACCGGGCGGTTCCCTAATTTGAATCGCTCCCGTATAGTCTACCCCGGTTACCTGAAACGGTTCAGTCCTTTGTACCCTGAACTCAGGCAAGGGAGGTAGATCAACTGGGGAGTAAGGCTTACCCTGTAATCTTTTACAGATAGTACAGCTATTGTGGATCCCTTTAATAGCTTGTCGCATCTTAGGGATCCACCAACGTTGTCGCATATAAGGCAGAACATAATTTACGCCAAAATGTAGGCAGATCCCATGGCATTTGCGAATCATCAGTTTGGTAATCAAATGAGAGGGACTAAGGAGGACAGGATATTTCGCAGAATCAACAATGTCCGCCTTTTGGATCCTGCCTCTACACTTAATTATGCCTCCTCCCATATATAATCCTAGCTGCCTCATTAAGTTTGAGGGTTTGGCCTTTAACTCCTTGTTCAGTATTTCATGTTCAGTAGGAAATAATTCCCTTTGTACTAAACATATTAAATTTGCTTCTGCTGATCTCAATTCATGGAGTCTGATTTGCTTCGAATCTTCACTAAGGAAAGACCTGTGAACCCGACTTCTCATGTTGTTAATGAAACGGTATATCCATGAAAATATCCGCATTACTTGATCATAACTGCCATAACGTTCCCACTCTACCAACTTGTTATCCTGATGTGTAGTACTCACAGTCGAACTACTTAACACATTATCTTGGGGCCGACTTGAAGGATCAGATATGCAGTTCCTGAAATCCTGTGGCCAATGAGTTGGAGAAGTAATCCATGTGGGTCCTTGCCACCAAATAGAGGATGACAAAAACTGTTGCGCCGAGATCCCCCGGGAAATTATGTCACCGGGGTTATCCTTGGTACTCACATAGCGAAATTTAGCTATAGGAACTAAGTTATGTATCTCATCAGTGCGATTTGAAACATAAACAGATAACACCTTCTGACTGTGTACCCAAGAAAGTGCTATTTGACTGTCGCTCCAGACATAAACGTTATCAATCTGTAGTATGTCTGTATAAGCATCCAGTGTAAACTTTATTAGACGAGCAGACAGAAGCAATGCAGTAAGTTCTAATTTAGGAACTGTAATTTTCATAATTGGGGCTACTTTGGCCTCTGCTATAGCCAGTTTCGCTACACTACCATTGCATAAGTATATGGCAGTACCATACGCACTATTACTGGCATCAGCAAAGGCATGTAGATCCACTTGTTAACCACTTATATCTTGACGGTCAAGTTGAACCTTGCAACATGTGGAAAGGTCCGACCGAAATAACCGCCAAGTATCTTGTAGCTCAGTCGGGAGTGGTGTGTCCCAATCTAGCTTTAGCCGCCATAGTTGCTGTAAAAACATACGAGCACGAATAGTTATAGGCAGCAAATAGCCTAGGGGATCAAACAACCTTGCAGACAAACTTAAGCAGTTTTGCTTGGTCATAATCTCACTGTTGCATGGTGTATGACAGAAGGATATACAATCTGTGGTAGTGTCCCATTTGTGGCCCAAAAATGTCACCGCACTATTCTCATTAGCTACACCGTCAGATGCAAATTGTCCTTTCAAAAGATCACTATTAGTGGCCCATTCTCTCAAATATAAATGAGCCTTGGCAAATATATCACGGACCTCCCAGCATCTTTTGACCATGAAGTATTCATCGTCTCCAGTGCCCTGAAGATTGTCCACATAGATCCCATGCCTGATCTCATTCTTGAAGTCAGGATCTAGTCCAGCCTCCTCAAGATGTCGCAAGATAGTAGCGTTGAGAAGGAACTGGGAACAGGTCGCTCCGAATAAGACGACCTTGAATCTGTAGACCAGATACACTGAATCTAGATCCATTGGGTCCTGTGGCCATAAAAATCTTGTGGAGTCCGTGTCATAACGATGGTGTTGAAGCATCAGTAAGGCCTTCTCAATATTGGCAACCCATGCAAATTTATGACATCTAAAGCGTAACATAATTTGCGCGAGATCAGAGACCAGGGATGGACCCGTGTACAGACAATCATTCAGGCTATAAGAGCGATCACTGGATTTAGCTGAGCAGTCATACACAATACGAACAGGAGAGGTGGAACTGTCCTCTTTTATCCCATGGTGAGCAAGGTAATGAATGTTATCCCCATACTCACCGGGATCTACTCTTTCAACAAATCCACGTTGTACCTACTCGTTAAGTACTGACACATAAGTTCCGTAATAATTTGGATCCTTGACAAACTGCTTCTGAAGGCCCCGTAACCTACCAAGCGCTAGACTGAAGTTTGTAGGTAATTTACTCTTATTGCCATTCCAAGGGAGCTTTACCACATATTGACCCCTGCCAGAATCATACATTACAGTTTCTTCGTACGAGCTCAACGCTAGTTTGGACTCCCGACCAAGTTCTTGTGGGTCAATTCCAATATTATCTAAGTCCCATGGCTTATCTATATCAATGCATGGATTATCAGTTACAGTAGACCTAATATATTTGTCAATGGGGCTTACTGCTACTTTAAGGACCGTAACTACCTCCACCTTTGTGTCTTGAGATGAAGCTGCATAGGATCCGGAAATGGCATACCCTTGTATCGTGGGGAGTAATATCAGCTTATCTATCCACCGATATCCAGGGTGAACCAGGTCGTAGTAATAATCAGCTCCGACCAGTAGCATAATTCCATTGAAAGCAGAGAGTTGATCATCAGCCAGTTTTAAACCCTTGCTTCTGAGATATTTCAATTGTGGTTGAATCTCTGATGCCACATAGAAACTGGGAAGTTTGTCGACCACAACAGCCTTGATGGGACATACCTTCCTTCTATAAACATAGGAAATCTCCACTATATCATAGTCACTGGAATCTACTTCACCAGTGAAACTATGGAGACCCAAATTCTCTTGACCCTTGCTGGTACACTCGAGATGTGGCAATGATGACCGCAGAACGAATTACCTCTGTGAGCACTGGTCGAGTAAGGTTCGCGTCATTATATGCTTATTATTACTCCCCACTACTGGCAGCATCATAGTAGGAAGCATTTGACATTCTCTAGAAGCAATGGACATAGCAGATACCTTATTACCCTCGCCTTTACTTTTATCATGTGTCTCTTTGGTGGTTCTCCCCATTTCTTTGCCGTCGTTCAGATCAGACTGGGTACAAAGGGAAAACCAACGCTTTCCCTTGCAATACTTACAGGGTTTGATGAAGGAATTTGTACAAGTATTGTTGAAATGGTCTTTCGCCAGACAACTTGTACACAATTGAAGCGATTTAGCCTTGCCAATTTTCTGTGTAGCCTTAGGATACTTAGGACAGAGATACCATGGATGACCGTGTACACTGCACAAGTTGCAACCTGATGACATCGTCCTCTTCTGTTTAGAAGTCTGTACCGGGAAAGCCGCTGTGGATGGCGACATCTCCACGTGTCGGTATTGTCCAGTACTCTCCATGTTGAACACTTCAGTCTGGAATATCTGCACCAACGCTTCTAAATCCAGTGGAGTGTCGCTTAGTTGCCGTCTAACTATTTCCTCAAGGGGAGAGGGTACCTTGTTCAAGATATTTACGCTATAGATCTCCTTCTTTATGGCCATCGTCTCCATCGATCGGAGGAGGCTCTCAAAAGAGGCATAGTACTCCTTCAATTCCATCACATCATATGATGGAGGATCGAGAGCGAAGAATTTGGTGATTAATGCGGTCTTGATTACTTCCTCTCTCCCATAAGTTCTTTTCAATAGCTTCATTGCAGACTCATAGCTTGTAGCTTATAGCTTGTACCCCTCTATCAGCTTCAATGCCTCGCCTTTCAACTGTCCACGGAGATACGTAAACCTTTGGATGGATGTATGAGTCTTATTCCGATGTACGGAACACTCAAAAATATCCCAAAATCCATTCCGGGTAGTTGGATCCCAAGAAAAGGTTGGAAGAGTAAGTTTCTGAAGGTTAAAACCAGTTGCCTTTGGAGTACCGGTATCCTTAACAGTGTGCGATTCTTGAGTTGAAGCTAATCTAGCTAAGGCTGTATTAATATCTTCAATATACTCCAGATCTGATGACATCTCGTCTTCCACCTCTTCAGGACTTGACAACAAACCATATACCTGCTGCGCATAATTATCAAAGGTGGCTAGCAATTTAGTTACAGTAGCCTTCTTACCCTTAATCTGATCAGCAGAGGCACTGTCTACAAATTCGTCAATATCTCTTAAGCACTTATTCAAGCTTCCCTTCATCCCTCCCTTTAAAATCTTAAAGTTTCTTTATGTCTGTCATTGTTAAGCTCTTAATCTATTAACTCTTTAAAACTACAATTAGATCCGACTACTGACTGTCAATCGCTTAGGAATCAACAGCGGCAAACCCTCATAATGCAAAAGTTATAACACAAGAAAATTACATAATAGTTTCATCCCCCTTAATCTAAATTACTTGGCAAAGGAAATTATCTAACCTGAAAACAACATAATGACACCTGGGTTATCAGTGAGGAGACTGGCTACTGCGACACAAGATGGTTCCTTACCATTTTGATGATTTGGGCCAACAAACACTCGCTGCCTTCATAGGTGAGGTGGAAGCCATCCTCGGACAGATACTGGCTCCCGAAACTGTACGGGGAAAACCGACCACCAAGGTGTTTGTGTTTTCTGTTTAGGAGAGCATTCATGGAGTTTTATACCTTGTGGTATTCATCTGCCGGAATACCCTGAGGAGACGCCCTTTGCTCAATCCCCAATACAAGGCAGCAACCGTTCGTGTGTGCCTCTATCTCAAGGGCCAAATCCTTGACCTTCGCAGCTAGCTCCTGCGGGACTACCCCAGAGACTATGTCGTTGCCTCCCAATACCAATACAGTGATTTTGGGCCTTCGGTTCAAAAGATCATCCCAAGCCTGTTTGTTTTTAATGTTGTCGAGAGTGGCTCCTGGTGCACCAAACGCCCTCACCACAAACCCCGGGTCATAATACTCTCTGCGGGACACTCCGATGCGGCTCACGTAGCTATGGCCTAATACGCCCACTACTTTCCCCGGGCTCTGATTATAGGAGGCGGACGGTATAAAATTCACCCCAGTGCCACTCCCTGAAGCGGCTGTGGGATGATTCCTTTGAGCCATGATGTAATGCAAACAGAAATAAAGGCAATATCCATTCAAAAATAAAGGGTAAGGTGAAGAACTAACGAATTGAACCTTTCCAGGTAAGCCTAGTTGTTCAAGCCACAATCATGAGGTCTGACTACTGACTGTCAATCGCTTAGGAATCAACAAAGACCGACACTCATGACCGTAACTATAAACAACTAGGCTGTGTTTTGAAAATGATTAAATTAGGTCACATGAGAAACCCTCCCCTCCAGCAAAAGTTAAATTCGAGCCTCACAAAGACAAAACATACAGAACACCAAAACTACCTAAGCGATATGAAAAACAACCAAAGACACTTGTAGGCCTAGCCTAACCGCGCGAAATGGAACCAAACGAAATTACCCTCACGCTCAGTACCAGCCTAGCAAACCCTCTAATAAAGCTAAGGAGCACAACGTCCAAAAACCGGGAAACTAGACCCCCTAAAACTATAAAGACGGTGCCCCCTTGAAAAAAAAACAAAAAACACAAGGAATAAGCTAGGCTACTACACTATCGAAAGGCCAGTCAGCCCAAGACCGTACACGGCGGCAGCCATTTGTAATACCACAAGCGAAAAAGGGAAGTAAACAAACGCTATTACGGCAATATAATAATTACCAGAGTTCGAAGGACCACTTATTGTGGGGAATTTTGATATATATGTTAACACCTTACGAGCGGCCTATGCGGTTTATTTATATGTACCGCCCAGCGGGGTGTTTTTAGCCAAAATAGGGCTGTTTACGTGATCATTTTCATGCCTAAATAACACCCAGAACGTAAAACAAGTATCTATCCCTGAAAGGGCATAAACAGAGCTTTCGAATGACACCATAACGATCCTTTTATGATGGCTAGTTTTCTTGCAATAACCGTGCAACGCGAGTGCAAAAAGCATGTAATTAGGCACTTTCCCCATACAATTCCGTATATAGCGAGTGAGAGAGGGAGGGAGGAGGTGGGATTCGTGTCAGTAGGTTCGCCGCGGTGGTCTGGAGCAGTCATACGCTCGCTACTCTCCTGCCACCACTTGTCTCTCTCTCTCAGCAACATTACGTGCTGAAATTGCCACACGACCTATGTCGAGCGCCGCCACATAGTCCAGCTTTATTTAACTCGACTTATGTTGCTCGCCGCTAATTAAGGGTTAAATTGAATTAATCCCAACAATAAGTAAATAATATAATTACCAATATGAAGAATTCTATGAATGGCTTCCGGTCCTCTTACACATGGCTAATTCATATGCATGACATGTAGGAATGTTCACATAATACAATATCAATACATAATGAACTTAGGTTGGTGGACTGGTGATGTAGGACTGTAGATATAGATTAATATCGGTAGCACATGGTGAAGTTTACTGTAGATTGAGTCAAGACCGGAGGGGTGTGTTATCGGTATGGTTGATTAGATGAGACTGCCGGCCGGGGCTCTATCGCTTCGCGAGATTACATGACTGCCGGCTCATAATATTTCTAACCTATGATTTAGTTTCATGATACATCTAGAGCTGATGTATATATTTATGCATTACAGTTAATATTTAACCTACAATTAATAATAAACTACAGTACATAAGGTACTAGCCGAAATCGTACTTACTATACAATACCGCCAATTTCAAATACCCAATTGGGCTCAAAACTGTCGGGATTATCATACACTATTCCCGACAATTCCATTGACAAATTTGCTAATGTTATTGTATTGTCAACGAGGATGAACAATATGAGGGGTAAGCGAGCGATACAAGTGATACCTGGAAGACACCGATAAATGGCCAAGTCGCATTTTCAGATGCCTTATTTTCACACTTTCGTTGTTGTTGTTGTCGTTGTTGTCGAGCTCACGCCGCGTCCATACGCTTGATGGCGTTAGTGTCGATCTGCATCGTCTGCATGTCATCAGCTTAGCTATATAATTCGGCAATGCATAACGTTTAAGTTTGAAATGCACACACATGAGTTTGGATTCCCAATTAAGATAACTATCTTAATAATATTGATAAATTATGTTGGGAGACGAAAACATTTATGTTGACATATAAGAACCATTCATTTCAGCAGACGGACTCACGGAGGTAAGGCTGATGTTGATGGTCTGTTATTATTTTCTTTATCTCGCCTGAAAAAGGGATTAATGCTGGTCCTTATGTCTCACCGAAAACCAAGGCCCTCTCTTAGATGTATATATGAGGAAAGAAACTACCCAATAATGATTATAATTATAATAATTATTATAGTTTCCTACAGCAAGTGAAAGGTAGATTTTGCTGAGGGCAGGCAATGTAAACATTAGGCTAATCGTGAAATACTCAGGGTGACGTATATCTCGATCAGTCATTGTTCTTATATCTCACTGCTCTGTATTAACATTATCCATGTTTACCTAATACTTAATTTTGTTTTATCCACAGATCGGTGTAAATTGTGGATGTGTGCCAGTGTTCAGCTGAGGAGTATACATACATCTTATTTCCATAAACTAATCTAAATAAACAGAACAATAATTATGTATTATGTGTTATTATCCTTAATCATGTTATAATACGGATCCGACATGAAACTACTTTTAATGATGTGTTAAACTCAACATATAGCATAATATTGCACTCTGTTTAGGATATGTTTCGTGATTATATATTCCCATTACAGACATTATACGTAAATTATAAATTATTCGTTGTTGTTAATTTCAATTATTTAATGTGAGGAAATTAATTATTTATATTCTCTTACCTCGTTGAATATTTAATGACCAAATACACAATGACTAAACAATTTCAAGTTTAAAGATAATCACCCAAGCTTTGGTTATGACCTAACCGTACTATTGATATAATATGGGTTAATTTGATTAGGTGCATACATTATATAACATTATCACAATACTCTGATGTAAAGCAACTCAACCCTATAGGCTACAATTTCAATATAATGTTACTGGTCGCTTTATATGAATGTTATTTCATTGGTCATTACAATATATACTTTGTCAGTCCGAAATTACGTTTTCGCAGTTAATTTTGAGTATCCTGATAGCGAATAAACATTTATAATTGATGTTAATGTGTTCATTCCTCTTACAGTCATTTATGAATAGAAAATGTCTTTGTAAATGCCATATTCAAATGCGTAGAATCAATCTGAGCAACGCTTGATAATCATATAACTGCGAAAATGTAGTTTCGGCCAGACTAGAGGCTAGTATCGTACATATCATGGTAGAGTAATAACTTAGTAGAGGTAATGAAACAATCAAGTTGGTAAATATTTTCATAATGAACAAACAATATGGTACTATCATTTGGTATGTTATATAACAGTGGCGATTCTGACATTAGTAAAGTGTGTAAGGATGGTTGCTTAGCCTAAAGTAAACGATCAATATTGAATACAGTAGCTGTGTGAAGTATGAAGACAAATCCCCTAGGTTTTTTCACCTAATATTAGTAACGCGTCCATACACTTAACGAGCGGCCTAGGTGGTAAATAATATGTAGCCACCAGCGGGGTGTTTTTACCCAAAATAGGGCTGTTTACGTGATCATTTTCATGCCTAAATAAGACCCAGAGCGCAAAACAAGTATCTATCCCTGATAGGGCATAAACAGAGCTTTCCAATGACACCACAACGATCCTTGTATGACCGCTAGTTTTCTTGCAACAACCGCGCAACGCGAGTGCAAAAACCATGAAATTCGGTACTTTCCCCACACAATTCACTATGTAGCGAGTGTGAGAGGGTGTAGGAGGGTGGGATGCATGTCAGTTGGTCCACCGCGGTGGTCTGGAGCAGTCATACGCTCGCTACTCTCCTGCCACCACTTGTCTCTCTCTCTCAGCAACATTACGTGCTGAAAATGCCACACGACTTATGTTGTGAGCCGCCACATAGTCCAAATTTCTTTCACTCGACATATGATGCGCCCCGCCAAAGAAGAGTTAATGGCGTTGGTTGCAGCCTAAAATCGATGCCAGACACCACTATCTATGGTATAATTTATTTTAATGGGAGGTATAGGAAGTTTTCTATCTCCTTGTATACTGTCTTTGGTATTGTTATCTCTCACACTAGAATTACAAATCTTTCCTCCAAACTTTGCTCTATCCATACTAAAACCGCTGCTGCACCCTATAGCCGTCTCAGTAGCATATGAAACAAAGGACAGCATTGATGTATGTGTCTCGCCAGTCAGAGTCAGATTACGACCGCGAGGCTAAAATATACGTTTTTCACCAGCCAATTGCTGTTACCGGTACCATTTCTTTTATTGCTCTTCAATGTTCATATCAAAAGTAAAATAGGCGCATATGGAGAAGTAATAATGTTATATAAGGTAAATATGACGATTTTCGTTAGAATTGCCGCCAATACCTTCGCACCGCGGGCACTTTGAAATGTCATAACTTCGCATTTCTCGAATTAAGAGGGGTGACCTGTCTTTTTTTCTCCTTTTCTCTCTCTCACGAGGTTGTATCCATTCGGCCCCATTCAGCCTACTATTTTAAGACGTTTATCCTCATTCAGGTGTTAATTTCTTCCTGGCGAGCGATAGCGAGCCAGCATTGTATGGAAATCTCCGGATTCTATCGAAATTTTTTAAAATTTAACTACTGTTAAATTTTTTTTTTAAATATATGCTGCCTCTCTGGCACTCGCCAGGAAAAAATCAACACCTAGATGAGGGTAAATGTCTTAAACACAGTAGGCTGAATGGGGCCGAATGGATACAATCCAGAGAGGGAGAGAGATTGAAATAAAACATGAGGTGAGTCCCCTTAATACACCAAAAGCATCAAACTTAAACCCTCTGCCAATTATGGTGTATTTCAACATTCTTGCTATCGTTAGAAGATTTTATGCAGTTTAGGAGGATCTGTTGGAATTATAAGAGTAAAGGTTATCTCAATTATCCCTCTGTCTTTCATATACAAATCATAATCTGAATGCAATCGTCTAATAATAGCTAGAAAACAGAAAAGAACTGCGTCATCAGATCTTCCGAGGGTTAATCCTAGCCTTCATAAATCTCGCGTAAATACGACAATAATATGTAAATTGTCCTTAATTATTTAATTAGGCATACCTTACTAGCTAAAAAGAAAACATAATACATCAATAAATAAAAATATATAAAATAAACATCTTCAACTGGAAGGCATCAGCGGCATTACAGCCTTGCAGCTAAAACTTTCCACTGCACAATGCTTTACCCTCAGAGCACCAGCTGATTTTATAAAAAAAGTACACTCAGGGAGCAGGCGAAAATCAATTTTTTTCCCCCTTAGGCTAAAATACCTTATATAGCTGAGAAATGAAGGAAAACAAAACACTCACCTAGGTCATTTGGGGGTCCTTGGTGGGGGGGGGCCCCACCATCACAGGGTGTCGGCCGCCTCTTCAAACATCCTGTAGATGACAGCTGGGCAAGGCAGCATGGCTGAAGTACGATGCCTCCATTTTTCAAGTGACACTTAACCCCTTCCATACCGGACGTCTTTTTAATATTATTCCAGACACATTTAGATGATTGTGTGCAGTTTAGGAAGGATCTGTGGTAACTTAACAGGCTAAGTTAGATAGTTTGAAACCTGTTAATTGCTGGAGGCCCTTTTAAAACTGACTGAAATTGTCTAACAGTAGCCAGAATAGAGTTAAAATTATGTCGTCGGTAAAGAAGGGGTTAATTACACCACCCGAGCATCATGTGTGCCTTCATAGTTCATCAATTAGCAATATGTATCACATAATGTCATTGTAAGTGAAGTTACAGTGTGATAAGTGCATATAGTCAATATTTATAAATGCCGATGAGTGACAAGGGTCGCGCGCGTCCTGGTTACCATGGTGACGGGCGGCCATCTTTGTCTGGTGCGTCCTGGTTACCATGACGACGGGTGGCCATCTTTGTCTGAAACCACAACAGAACGCACACACGAACACATGGCCAACTGACTGACACCACTCCCTTTCACTTTCACCAGCATTCTCTGCCTCTCTCACGCACGTTGTTTATTGGTTTGATACTTTATCGTATGTTAAATAGTTAGAATATGAGTTGCACACATTGTTTTAGGCATCATTGACTTAGAATATGGCTTTTCACATTGTATTTTGTACTCATGTTTATCGTATGTTATCTCACTTTTAGCACAGTCTTCATTGTACTCAGTGTGATTAGTTTATTGTATAATTACAAGTATTGGTGTCACTGTTTTACGTAACTTTTGAGTGTCACTATCACTTACGTAATGTGTTCGTCACTTTGATAACATATATATTATATATTTACACTTAGTTTTTGTATACACAGTCTTCACTTATCAGCGTATTTTATCGCAGTCTTTGCACACTGTTTTAGAAGTGCTCGATGGTGTGATACTGCCTGAAGCAGACGGGAAAACACAGCGCCACATCACAGTCTCGGCACTTTATACCTGGTATCTTGTCTTGAAGGGGTATTCTGTATCGTATTCCGTTCTGTCAGCCTGGCAATCCCTTCTGCTGCTGGTTGTCGATGGGCGGGGCGTTGATGGGCACGGGGGCCATCCATGTTCTCTCCCAACAACTCCCTTGCCAACTTCATGCAAAAGTTCTCTATCGTTTATTGTTTGCCAGTGATTGTTGAGTGGAGGATGTGGCAGTTGTACAGAGTGATATCGAGGAGGTGGAAGAATAACTTTTTATACCACCACATCGTCTTCCTCGCACACTCACATGATGATAGCATCAGATTTGTCCACCAGACGCATATTTATGTTGTAATCGCAGATGTCCAAAAGTTTCTTGATGAACTCTCCTGTTACTCTGTCACGACACCTGCTGTCTTGGAAGATGGAATGGTGGACAGTTGTGAGGATGTTCACATCCCAATTTTCCATCCAGGACAACATAAGGACATTGTTTGTCTGCTGGTAGAATGGTAGATGGTGGAGCCCTTTTCCCGCCCGTTTGGTAGAACGGGCATGAATGACCGATTACTCCTGACAGTGCCACAGAGTCCTGTAGTGCGACTATGTAGGTACTTGGTAAGGGCGGGGCTGGTGTACCAATTGTCCAGGTACAGTATGTGGCCCCTGTCTAAATAATCCTGCATCATGGTGATCACGACGGCCCCTGAAATTCCGTACGTTCTCGTCTCCACCAGTTCTGTCTTTTTGCCCATGTATAGAATTATGTCCTGGATGTAGCTGGTGTGACAGTCACATATCACAAATGTTTTCAGGCCATAACTATGAAGTTTGCTGGGCATGTACAGCCGGATGCCAATATTTCCCCTCCACAGCAGCAAACTCTCGGTAATAATCAGCTTCTGATGGGGTCTGAAGGCGGCAGCAAACTTCACCTTCAGGTACTCGAAGACAGGTCGTATTCTCTCCATCGGAACCTTCATGCCCGGGGTTGGTCCTGGTTTCATGCAGTGGCGGCTCGTCAGTAGCACTGTGGAACTGCAGCACCCCCTATACATTTCTTAGATACAGTACACACAATTATGAATATATTATGTTAATAAATGAAAGTAGGTATGATTATCAATAATCCTTCAACCTACAATTATTGCCCATCCTCTCATTTCCATAAAACAAGAAAGCAAACAATATGTGGAACTGCGTACTCAACAGTTCTGATTTTACTTGTATGGTGGTATGTGATAGCCAAACCGCGAGGACAAGAGAGGGGAGAGCACTTTGACTCACACAGTGCCGACCTGGCTGTTTTTGAGGAAGGGTGTTTGGATGCGTCGTTCCGTTATCCTCTCACTTTTTCGCAATTCACCAAGGCTTAATACATTTTTGTTAACCTCTCCGCGGCGCACAGGGGGTTTTCTACAGGGTAAGACTGTGCGCACCTATGATGATTTTGGGACCTATTGCCAATTTCGATAAAAAGTACATCATCGTGTAGGGAATGTTTGCGTGCATCGGCCCATATATATTTGACCCCCCAAAAAATGTCTGGGGGGGGTAGGGGAACGGTCCGTAGTTGAAAAATGTGGAGCGAATGGCACCGCGCGGCTAGATTGTCATCGAGCGGCGAGATTTCCCTGCTGAATATTTACGCGCGCAGGGGATAGAAGGAGAGGGAGGAGGGGGTGGGTTACCGCGTATTATCACGTATATCTCCTTTTTCGAGCCCTTTTAGGCTATTTAGAGTATGTATACATGTGTAGGGCACCCATATAACAATGAATATGCCTCATAGTGACCAAAAATTGCAATATATAAGGGAATTATAAGAGAATATTTAGGCGGGAATGAAGATGTCTTGGAGGTTTGGCGGCAATTTATGAGCTGAGAGTGTGGTTTACGCCATACATATCACGTATATCTTGTACGTAGAGCACTGTCACGCTATAATACAGACTTGTACGTATGTATACGTGCCATATATCAAAATATATACCGCATATAAACCAATTCATGCGATATTTACGCACATTATCAATGAGTTTCTATGCGTGAACCAAGGTGTGAGTGAGTTGTGGTGGGAATGAAAGGGGGATAGGGTGTGTTACGCCATAAATATCACGTCAATCTTGTATTTAGAGCACTCTCATGCTATAATAAAGACGTGTACATATGTAGGCGTCCCATATAACAAGGAATATACCGCATATAGCCCAATTGATGCGATATTTACGCAAATTGTGAATGTGTTTCTAGCAGACGGAAGCCTGAAAGGGGGGGTTGGGGGTGGGTGGGTGGGTGGGAGGGAGGCATGCAGGGGTGCAGTGAGTGAGTGAGTCGTGGAGAGATGGAAGTCAGGCAGATCTCTAGATAGATAACCAGCTTAGTGATAATTGTGGAGGCGCCCCAGGCGTATTGATGTTTGGTATTTTGACCCTTATGTCTACCAGATGGCTGGTGTTCGTTGCCATCAACAGGACTACAATAACATGAGTCAGGAATGGAGAGAGAGAGAGAAACTGAGACATGCGTATGTCGTACATATAAATGGACTTCAGAATTGCATTTTTATGCAAGCAGACATTGCATTTTAGACACATGTGAAGTACCACAGAAACATGTAGGCCATTGACTGTAAATAAAGTACTATATTTATAGACCACCAGCGACGGTGCTGAGTCAACACAGGCAGATTGCCTGTTGTGATAGAGGGCTAAATATAGACTGGTGTCTCCTTACACCTGCGAAAGGGTAGATTGCCACCAGAGAAACGTTTACTTATTTATTTCGAAGTAATATGCAATCTAAATGTATATTCGAGACCTACTGCAATTATTTGTATGACAGTCATGACTATGTATAATCCAATATACGCGCGTAGGCGAGACATAAGAAAGCTGGTTGAGCAATTTTCGACACCCACACAGTTATTATTCATTTTTATTTACAATATTATACAATACAAATGTATTTGTGAAGAGAATTTTATCCATTATTGTATTTATACCAATTTTGTTCCCAGACAGAGCTGCTGTAGCTGGAGAATCAAGGAGCGGCAAGGGTCACCTCGTGACCGCCTGACCGTGTGAAAATGAGTGGAGTCACACTGAGAGGGGCAATTTTGCTGAGTGTTTGGGCAATTTTTGACAGAATAAAGTTATATAATTACTAATTCTTGACAGAGACAAACTATTATAAACCTTGGCATGATATAATTGATAATCCCATCAATTTACAAACGTAAATTGGTGGGATAATTCATTTTTTTTTGTATATTGTCATTTCGATTGTAGACACGAAGTTTTGAGTGATATTTGGTATGAGCTCCTGTGGCATGGTTGGTAAGGTCGCGGACTGGAAAACTCAAAGTGTCGTAGGGTAGTGGGATCGAATCCAGGAGGGGGTTATGGGGAAGGTTTTATATTGTCTAGAAACAATTTTATAAATTTTTTTTTACAAGATCATGCCATTGTATTCAAACAATATGAAATATTCATAGAATATATCATATTGTAAGAATACAATGACATGACCTTGTTTTCTTTTTTTCTTTTTTTATTGTTTTATTTTATTATCATAGTAGGTTTGACATGATTTATTGAAACATATTTATTTTTGTACAATTCATTTGAGGTAAGAAAATAATTATATACACATTACTTAGGCTAATAACAAACATATATATTGATATACTAAAAAAATAAGGCATATTACATGTAAATCTTTGAAACTTATAAACTAAATAATGAAACATACAATTATATAATGTAAAAGCTATATCACAGGGACATCTTTGGAACTTATACATTATATAATATATATGTTACATTATGAGGTAGCGTGATCAATTAGGTCAGGTCAGGTAAGGTAGGGCGCGAGTCCAGGGCAGGGCAGGGCAGGAGGCGAGTCCAGGGCAGGGCACGGGGCGAGTCCAGGGGAGGGCAGGGCAGGGCAGGGGCCGACACTCAGTAGTTCTTGAAGGTGTGGTAGTCCCTGAAGCACTCACCCAGGCAGAGTGCAACTTTGCACTCGGCGCACATTGAGGTGACTCTTTTGGTCACATGGGGTTTCCTCACACTGGAGCTGCAGACGGTGCACTGCACCTGCCTGTGACGAGTGCCAATCAGCTCGGTGTTGGTTGTGTAGTGTCTTTCGACACCCAGCTGGATGCGGTCAGGAACGTGATCCCCACGCCATGCCGTACGTCTGTGAGTGGTGGTGGCATACTTCTCCAGGAGTTGGTAGGAGACGTTGTACACGAACTCCCGGAATTTCAGCTTCTGGTTTGGGGCCATATCCTTCTTCACCAACCACAAGTTGTAGGCGTTCAGCATCGTTATGTCAACTAGGTGGAGGAAGAGCTTGTGATACCACTTCACAGTCTTCCTCAGACACTCAACACCTGACAGCTGACAGTCAGACTTGTCCACCAGGCGCATGTTTTTGGTGTAGTCCACTACCATGTCGGGCTTGTAGATTGTCTTCCTGGTTCGGTAGTGGATTTTGCCAGAATCCACCTGGGCACCTGTGTGGACGGTGGAAAGCAGGTGGACGTCTCGCTTATCCTTCCACTTCAGGGCTATCAGTTTCCCACACTTCTCGAGCTGCTTGTATTTCTGCCCCTTTCGTCGCCTTCTTCGCACATGCCTCTCGCGGTGTTCCTGGGCCAGGTCGTCTTCTGAAGGTGTGTCACTGGAGGAGGCATCTGTGAGAGGAATGACATCACCTGTGAACTTTGGCATAAACTTTCTTGTCTTTCTGACAGTCCCACATGACCCCGTTTGGTTGTCATAAAGAAACTGGCAGAGAGCAGGAGAAGTATACCAGTTGTCAGTGTAGATGATGTGGCCTTTGCCCAGGTAAGGTGCCAACATTTTCCTGACGATGGCACCTGACATGCCCATGGGGTCATTGGCAGCGGCTTTCGGTACGTCAATGTCAGTTCCTGTATACACGATCATGTCAAGCACTATTCCAGTTTCACAGTCGCACAACACGAAGAGCTTGATTCCGAACCTATGCCTCTTCAAGGGGATATACTGCTTGAAAACAAGACGTCCTTTGAAGAGCACGAGCGACTCATCAATCACCAAATTGAGGAAGGGGTAAAAGTATTTCCTATACCTCTCCAACAACATGGTGAACACCTCCCGAACTTTCCATATCCTGTCAATCCTGTTAGGATTTTCGTTGTCTGTAAAGTGCATAAATCTTAGCAGCAACAAAAATCTGTCACGAGTCATGAACTTATTGAAAGTTGGGGTGGCGATGAGAGGGTCGTGCTTCCAGTAGTGTTGCAACACATGCTTCTTGATCAGAGGCATGAGGAACAACAAGGCAAAGAACGTCAGAAATTCTGCCACAGTCGTATCCACCCAGCCTCGTATTCTCGCTTTTGGAGAAAGGACGTCCAATCTGCCAAACACCCACCTGTAGTAGGCGTTTGTTTGGGCAACGATGTACGTCATTACCTCCATGTCGAAAAAAGCGAGGAAGAAGTCGCTTTCGTTCGCTTGATCATCACAGGGCCAGTTGTCAGTTGTTCCTGACGTCCCAGGATTGAACTGGGGCACGTCAGGTACAAAATTGACCCCGTCAGATCTGCGTCTGAAATATCGCTTCCATGGTCGCGATAAAGCACTTCATCATCATTACCCTCCTCTTCACTCGACAGACGATGCCCTTCCTCGTTTTCGTCACCGACGTCGGACTCACTCCCACTGTCCACTCCCAAATCCCCCCACCCTTGGTCCCGTGCTAGGGCTTCGTCGTCGAAACTGTAAGAGTTTTCCGGGTCACTTTGGCACGTGCGGGAGTCTTATGGACAGGGACAGCAGAGGTGGTGGCAGGGGCGGCGGCAGGGGCGGCGGCGGCGGCAGGGGCGGCGGCGGCAGGGGCAGCAGTGGTGCGTGGGCTTGATGGCAAGACTGTCGCCCTTCTCTCTGTTCCTTGGGCAGGGGCGGCAGGGGCGGCAGGGGCAGCAGGGGCGGCAGGGGCGGCAGGGGCAGCAGGGCCGGCAGGGACACCAGGGCCAGCAGTCGCTTTCCCAGTCGCTTTCCCTCTCCCTTTCCCCTTCCCCTTCCCTGTTCCTTGGGCAGGGCGGCAGGGGCGGCAGGGGCGGCAGGGGCAGCAGGGGCGGCAGGGGCGGCAGGGGCAGCAGGGCCGGCAGGGACACCAGGGCCAGCAGTCGCTTTCCCAGTCACTTTCCCTCTCCCTTTCCCCTTCCCCTTCCCTGTTCCTTGGGCAGGGGCGGCAGGGGCGGCAGGGGCAGCAGGGGCGGCAGGGGCGGCAGGGGCAGCTGGGGCCAGGGGCGGCTGGTGGTGGTGGTGGTGGTAGGGGCACTGTGGCTGGCGTACGGGTTCTCTTCCCTACGCCCGTGCCTTTCATTTTTCCTGCCCCCGCAGGTAATGCAGCCCTAGGGCGGCCTCCTGCGTCGCTGGTACCGGTGGCAGGGGTGGCAGGGGTGGCAGTGGTGGCAGTGGTGGTGGTAGTGGTTGTTGCAGTGGCCTGGGTCGTGGTGGCAGTGTCCCGAAAGACCAATGACCTCTGTGCCATTGCCCTGCTTGCACGTGTTTTACGTGCTTTTGGTGCTGGTGATTCTGAGCTGTAGGGCGTGTCGTACTGGTAGCTAGGGTCTTTGGCAGCCACCCTCTGCCTTCCACGGCGGCTAACACCACCAGAAGGAGGGCTGGTTGTGTCATCAGGGAGCGAGCGTGAGGGACGTGTAGGCTCCATGACTAGTGCGTGGTTACTGGCGCGGTGGTGCTTGCACGAGTGCGGGGCGAGCGTTTGGCGGGCAGTGCGCCGGGGGAATTCTTAAGAGTCTCCCCGCAGCTCCCGGGTTAATGATGGTGAATTGCTGATGAGTGATAATTAGAGCTCATATTGTGTACTATAATTTTATATACAGTATACTTCATATAACTTAATAATTGTCGTTATTTTCAGTTATGTTTACAGTTTGCAATTCGATTAGGCCTAGGCAGCGCCATAAGTAATTAATCATGGTTCAAGAAAAACGGCCAATTAGTAAACTTCAAGAACTGATTTTTTCGCAGTTGTCTCTTCATGATAAAGTTACCATTAAAAGAGGAGCTCGTGCGTTACCAGACATTCACATACTTCGGCCAGGAATAAGCAACAACAAGAGTATTCGCAGCTTTAATTTAGAATGGTACCAAAAGAAAAAGAATTTATATATATATATATATATATATATATATATATATATATATATATATATATATATCCTATATATATATATATATATATATATATATTTTTTTTTTCTTTAATACATACGAGGTTGAAAGAAATGGCAATTTCTGCGTTGGAAATTTTATTATTCAAAGTTTCCAGGTCTCTGATGAGTTTTCGCTGGGTGGCAGGAAGTAGATGAAGGAGATGAGCAAAATTCATGGTGGTACAGGGTTACATTAAAGTACATGAAGATACAGGATATACGACGCGTTTCACTGGTCAACCAGCATTATCAAGTAAGGGAGGAATGATATAAAAGGTAAACAGGAAGGGTATATATAGAGGGTGGAGGATCAGAGGAGGCGGAAAACAGGGGGCAAAAGTCTGCTATTGGTGGAAGGGTAAACTAGGAGAGAGAAGGGTAACCGCTTCATGCATGCGCACTGGATGCGGGATGGTGGCCGATAGGTGGGGTCGAAGCTGATTGGCTGCGTGTCGAGGGGTGTGGCCTAAGTTGTGTGGCGCCTGCAGAAGACGAAGCTGAAGGAGGTAGCGCGGGGGGCTGCGTCAAGGGCACCGGGGGGCGAGGAGGGGTGTTAGGTCCTGTAGGGTAGTGCCTTTTGGCAGAAGGAAGGATCTGAAGGTCCAGAGTTTGGTTGTTGATGTTGGGATGTAAGGCTTGGATATATAAAGCTTCGAGTATAG
Source organism: Paralithodes platypus (assembly GCA_032716605.1). Taxonomy (NCBI): domain Eukaryota; kingdom Metazoa; phylum Arthropoda; class Malacostraca; order Decapoda; family Lithodidae; genus Paralithodes; species Paralithodes platypus. The sequence continues at coordinate 34,547,728 of CM064525.1, forward strand.
GTAATCTCCTTGGGTCACTTTCTTTATCGAGTATGGTGGTGTGTTTCTCTAACTCGTTGCGTGTGAGGTGAGGGTGGTTAGGGGTGAGATAGTGGTCTTTGATGGCTTCAGCCTGAAGGTGAAGAGTTAACCGACGTGAAAGATGAGTCTGCGTCATACCAATATAGGAATGAGGTCCACAGTCCTCATAATTACAGGTATGTTGGTAAATGACGTGATCGTCGGTCATCGGGCTCTTTATCTTGGTGGAGGCTGGTTTGTTGCGGAGAACGAGGTTGGAGGTCTTGGGGGATTTGTAATAAATCACCCCCTACGTGCCCAGCCAATTCAACCTTAACTCAGCCCACGATTTCTTGGAAATTTTACGAGACGCCCCCCGTAACAACAACCACACAATCGCCTCTCTCGACGTAGAAAGCCTGTTCACCAACGTGCCAGTGGATAGGACCATTGACATGATTCTACGTCGAATTTATAATTGCCCTGATACACCTACACTGGACATCCCGGAGAAGGCCCTGAAAACACTACTGGAGCTATGTACCAAGGAGGCCCCCTTCCTTTGCCCCCGGGGCAACATGTACAAGCAGATAGACGGTGTGGCGATGGGCAGCCCCCTAGGAGTTCTCTTTGCGAACTTTTTCATGGGTACCATCGAGGAAGAGCTCCTAGCTGCCCAACGACCCGCCGTCTACTGTAGATACGTGGATGACATCTTCGTGCAAATCAAGGACCTCCACGAACTACAGGAACTCTAGCGTCGCTTCATGACTTCCTCCGGACTTAACTTCACCTTTGAAAAATCTAACAATGGACAACTCCCCTTCCTCGACATCCTCGTAGCTCTGAACGACCATGGGTTTAAAACCACCGTCTACATTAAACCAACTAACACAGGACAATGCCTCAACGGTGATAGTGAATGCCCCCGCCGTTATCTTCTATCCTCCATCTCCGCCTATGTTAGGAGAGCCCTCACGCACTGCTCTACCTGGGCCGACACCCACCAGGAACTAGAAAGACTATCCCAAGTTTTAGTAAATAACGGATACTCCAACTCCGACATCTCCAGCACCATCAACCACCATCTTGAAAAATGGTACACCCAAAGCCCTCCCAACATTGACCCCCCCAATGAAATTAAGATCTTCTACCGCAATTACATGTTCTCTGAACACAAAAATGACGAGGCCGTCTTAAAAGAAATAATCTCCAAGCATGTCCACCCAACCAACCCGGAAAACAAAATCAAATTAATAATTTATTACAAATCCCCCAAGACCTCCAACCTCGTTCTCCGCAACAAACCAGCCTCCACCAAGATAAAGAGCCCGATGACCGACGATCACGTCATTTACCAACATACCTGTAATTATGAGGACTGTGAACCTCATTCCTATATTGGTATGACGCAGACTCGTCTTTCACGTCGGTTAACTCTTCACCTTCAGGCTGGAGCCATCAAAGACCACTATCTCACCCCTAACCACCCTCACCTCACACGCAACGAGTTAGAGAAACACACCACCATACTCGATAAAGAAAGTGACCCAAGGAGATTACCTATACTCGAAGCTTTATATATCCAAGCCTTACATCCCAACATCAACAACCAAACTCTGGACCTTCAGATCCTTCCTTCTGCCAAAATGCACTACCCTACAGGACCTAACACCCCTCCTCGCCCCCCGGTGCCCTTGACGCAGCCCCCCGCGCTACCTCCTTCAGCTTCGTCTTCTGCAGGCGCCACACAACTTAGGCCACGCAGCCAATCAGCTTCGACCCCACCTATCGACCACCATCCCGCATCCAGTGCGCATGCGTGAAGCGGTTACCCCCTTTCTCTCTCCTAGTTTACCCTTCCACCAATAGCAGACTTTTGCCCCCTGTTTTCCGCCTCCTCTGATCCTCCACCCTCTATACATACCCTTCCTGTTAACCTTTTATATCATTCCTCCCTTACTTGATAATGCTGGTTGTCCAGTGAAACGCGTCGTATATCCTGTATCTTCATGTACTTTAATGAAACCCTGTACCACCATGAATTTTGCTCATCTCCTTCATCTACTTCCTGCCACCCAGCGGAAACTCATCAGAGACCTGGAAACTTTGAATAATAAAATTTCCAACGCAGAAATTGCCATTTCTTTCAACCTCGTATGTATTAAAGAAAATGTATTACCTGGCTTTACCAACATATATATATATATATATATATATATATAACTATATATATACAGTATATATATATATATATATATATATATATATATATACAGCATACTGTATATATATATATAAATATATATATATATATATATATATATATATATATATATATATATATATATATATATATATATATATATATATATATACAGTATTATATATACAGTATAATGACTTTTTGATGTGTGTATGTTATACAATATAGCATTTTATAAACATTTGTCTATGAAATGCAGATTCCCCATTATGGCGGAGAACCTGTTCCTACTCATTTGTCCAAAGATAGGGGTTCGTACGAGAGGATCCCAGGACCAGGAGTGCGTTCAGTCTACCCTATCAGGCAATCCTGTTTCTGTTTGAGCAATCCTGTTTATGATTGCGCAGGCTGAACGACATAGATCGCCAGAACATTGAAAGCCAAAGTTTCAAACAATAACAAACCAAAGTCTTAGTAATGTGATTGAAGATAAAACACACACGCAAACTAAATAGGTGCATACAATTGAATGAGCTATTAACCTCTCCGCGGCACATAGGTTTTTTTTTACAGGGTCATACTGTGCGCATGTATGATGATTTTGGGACCCATTGCCAATTTCGATAAAAAGTACATCAGCGTGTAGGGAATGTTTGCGTGCATCGTCCCATATATATTTGACCCCCAAAAAATGTCGGGGGGGTGGGGGAACAGTCCATAGTTGAAAAATGTGGAGCGAGTGGCACCGCGCGGCTAGATTGTCATCGAGCGGCGAGATTTCCCTGCCGAATTTTCACGCGCCCAGGGGATAGAACCAGAGGGAGGAGGGGATGGGTTACCGCGTATTATCACGTATATCTCCTTTTTTTATCCCTTTTAGGTTATGTAGAGTACGTATACGTGTGTAGGCCACCCATATAACAATGGATATGCTTCACAGTGACCAAAAATTGCAATATATAAGGGAATTATCAAAGAATTTTTAGGCGGGAATGAAGATGGGTTGGAGGTTTGGCGGCAATTTATAAGATGAGAGTGTGGTTTGCGCTATAATATTACGTATATCTCGTACTTAGAGCACTGTCATGCTATAATACAGACTTGTACGTATGTAGACGTGCCATATATCAATATGTATACCACATATAGACCAACTCATGCGATATTTACGCTCATTATCAATGAGTTTCTATGCGTGAACCAAGGTGTGATTGAGTTGTGCTGGGAATGAAAGGGGGAGAGGGTGTGTTACGCCATAAATATCACTTATATCTTGTACTTAGAGCACTGTCATGCTATAATACAGACTTGTACGTATGTAGACGTGCCATATATCAATATATATACCGCATATAGACCAATTCATGCGATATTTACGCACATTATCAATGAGTTTCTAGCAGACGGAAGCCTAAAAGGGTGGGTGGGAGTGGGTGGGTGGGAGGGAGGCAGGGAGTGAGTCGTAGAGAGAGTGAAGGCAGGGAGATCTAGCAGGAAACATATGCAGCTGTGTGATAATTGTGGAGGCGCCCCAGGCGTATGGATGTCTTGGGATTTTGAACCATATGTCTAGCAGGTGTCTGGGGTTCGTTGCTACCAAGAGGTCTACAATAACATGAGTCAGGAATGGAGAGAGAGAGAAAGTGAGACATGTGTATGTCGTACGTATAAATGGACTTCAGAATTGCAGAATTGCATTTTTATGCAAGCAGACATTGCATTTTAGACACATGTGAAGTACCACAGAAACATGTAGGCCATTGACTGTAAATAAAGTACTATATTATAGACCAGGAACGAGGGTGGTCAGTAAACATCGGCTTAACCTTTTTTGATAGAGAGGTAAATATAGACTGGTGTCGCCTTACACTTGCGAAATGGTAGATTGCCACCAGAAAACATATATTTATTTATTTCCAAGTAATATGCAATCTAAATGTATATTCGAGACCTACTGCAAGTATTTGTATGACAGTCATGACTATGTATAATCCAATATACGCGCGTAAGGGCGTAGGCGAGACATAAGAAAGATGGTTGAGCAATTTTCGACACCCACACAGTTATTATTCACTATTATTTACAATATTATACAATACAAATGTATTTGTGAAGAGTATTTTATGCATTATTGTATTTATACAAATGTTGTTCCCAGAGAGAGCTGCTGTGGCTGGAGGGAGCAGCAAGGGTCACCCAGTGACCGCTTGACCGTGTGATAATGACTGGAGTCACACTGAGAGGGGCAATTTGGCTGAGTGTTTGGGCAATTTTTGACAGAATAAAGTTATATAATTACTAATTCTTGACAGAGACAAACTTTTATAAACCTTGGCATGATATAATTGATAATCCCATCAATTTACAAACGTAAATTGGTGGGATAATTCATTTTTTGTTGTATATTGTCATTTCGATTGTAGACACAAAGTTTTGAGTGACATTTGGTATGAGCTCCTGTGGCATGGTTGGTAAGGTCGCGGACTGGAAAACTCAGTGTGGTAGGGTAGTGGGATCGAATCCAGGTTTTATACTGTTTAGAAATTTTTTTATACATTTTTTTGTTTACAAGATCATGCCATTGTATTCAAACAATATGAAATATTCATAGAATATATCATATTGTAAGAATACAATGACATGACCTTGTATTTTTTTTATTTTTTTTTTATTATCTTAGTAGGTTTGACAGGATTTATTGAAATATATTTATTTTTGTACAATTCATTTGAGGTAAGAAAATATATACACATTACTTAGGCTATAACAAACATATATATTGATATACTAAAAAAAGAAGGCATATTACATGTAAATCTTTGAAACTTATAAACTAAATAATGAAACATACAATTATATAATGTAAAAGCTATATCACAGGGACATCTTTGGAACTTATACATTATATAATATATATGTTACATTATGAGGCAGCGTGATTAATTAGGTCAGGTCAGGTAAGGTAGGGCGCGAGTCCAGAGTAGGGCAGGGCAGGGGGCGAGTCCAGGGCAGGCCAGGGCAGGGGGTGAGTCCAGGGCAGGGCAGGGGAGGGGGCGGCACTCAGTAGATTTTGAATGTATGGTAGTCCCTGAAGCAGTCACCCAAGCAGAGTGCAACTTTGCACTCCGCGCACATTGAGGTGACTCTTTTGGTGACGTGGGGTTTTCTGACACTGGAGCTGCAGACGTGGCACTGCACCTGCCTGTGACGAGTGCCAATGAGCTCGGTGTTGGTTGGGTAGTGTCTTTCGACACCCAGCTGGATGTGGTCAGGAATGTGATCCCCACGCCATGCCGTACGTTTGTGAGTGGTGGTGCCATACTTCTCCAGGAGTTGATATGCCACGTTATACACAAACTCCCGGAATTTTAGCTTCTGGTTTGGGGACATCTCTCTCTTGACCAACCACAAGTTGTAGACGTTGAGCATCGTGATGTCAACTAGGTGGAGCAAGAGCTTGTGATACCACTTCACAGTCTTCCTCAGACACTCAACGCCTGACAGTTGACAGTCAGACTTGTCCACCAGGTGCATGTTCTTAGTGTAGTCCACTACCATGTCGGGCTTATAGATGGTCTTCCTGGTTCTGTAGTGGATTTTACCAGAGTCCATCTGGGCACCTGTGTGGACTGTGGAAAGCAGGTGGACGTCTCTTGTGTCCTTCCACTTCAGGGCTACCACTTTCCCGGACTTTTCAAGCTGCTTGTACTTCTGCTCCTTTCGTCGCCTTCTTTGGACATGCCTCTCGCGGTGTTCCTGGGCCAGTTCGTCTTCAGAAGGTGTGTCACTGGAGGAGGCATCTGTAAGAAGAATGACATTACCTGTGAACTTAGCCATAAACTTTCTTGTCTTTCTGACAGTCCCACATGACCCTGTTTGGTTGTCATGAAGAAACTGGCAGAGAGCAGGAGAAGTATACCAGTTGTCAGTGTAGATGATGTGGCCTTTGCCCAGGTAAGGTGCCAACATTTTCCTGACGATGGCACCTGACATGCCCATGGGGTCACCGGCAGCGGCTTTCGGTACGTCAATGTCAGTGCCTGTATACACAATCATGTCAAGCACTATTCCAGTTTCACAGTCACACAAACCGAAGAGCTTGATTCCGAACCTATGCCTTTTCAAGGGGATATACTGCTTGAAAACAAGACGTCCTTTGAAGAGCACGAGCGACTCATCAATCACCAAATTGAGGAAGGGGTAAAAGTATTTCCTATACCTCTCCAACAACATGGTGAACACATCCCGAACTATCCATATCCTGTCAATCCTGTTAGGATTTTCGTTGTCTGCAAAGTGCATAAATCTTAGGAGCAACAAAAATCTGTCACGAGACATGAACTTATTGAAAGTTGGGGTGGCGATGAGAGGGTCGTGCTTCCAGTAGTGTTGCAACACATGCTTCTTGCAAAGAGGCATGAGGAACAACAAGGCAAAAAACGTCATGAATTCTTCCACAGTCGTATCCACCCAGCCTCGTATTCTCGCTTTTGGAGAAATGACGTCCAATCTGCCAAACACCCACCTGTAGTAGGCGTTTGTTTGGGCAACGATGTAAGTCATTACCTCAAAATCGAAAAAAGCGAGGAAGAAGTCGCTTTCGTTTGCGTGTTCGTCACAGGGCCAGTCATCAGTTGTACCTGATGTCCCAGGATTGAACTGGGGCACATCAGGCACAAAATTGACCCCGTCAGACCACTCAAACGAAGGCATGCCAGGGATCGGAATGTCGTCTGCGTCTGCTTCAGCGTCTGAAATATCGCTGCCATGATCGCGATACAACACATCATCATCATCACCCTCCTCTTCACTAGACAGACGCCCTTCTTCATTCTAGTCACCAACGTCTGACTCACTGCCACTGTCCACTCCCAAATCCCCCCACCCTTGGTCCAGTGCTAGGGCGTCGTCGTCGAAACCAGGGCTGCCAATGCCCTGCGAATCACCATCAAACAGCAGGGCGGCGTATTTGGATGGTGTCAGAGGTTTTCTGGTCACTCTAGCACGTACGGGCGTCTTATGGACAGGGGCAGAAGGGCCGGCAGGGGCGTCGGCAGGGGTGGCAGTGGTGCGTGGTGCAGTGGGCCTGCCAGGCAAGATGATGGTGGTGCCTGTCACCCCTTTCCCTGTTCCTTGGGCAGGGGCGGCAGGGGCAGCAGGGCCGGCAGGGACAGCAGGGCCGGCAGGGCCAGCAGTCGCTCTCCCCTTCCCCTTCCCCTTCCCTTTTCCTTGGGCAGGGGCAGCAGGGGTGGCAGGGACGGCAGGGGCAGCAGGGGCAGCAGGGCCAGCAGGGACAGCAGGACCGGCAGGGCCAGCAGTCGCTTTCCCTCTCCCTTTCCCCTTCCCCTTCCCCTTCCCTTTTCCTTGGGCAGGGGCAGCAGGGGGGGCAAGGGCAGCAGGGGCAGCCGGGCCAGGGGCGGCTGGTGGTGGTGGTGGTGGCAGGGTCACTGTGGCAGGCGTAAGGGTTCTCTTCCCTACGCCCATGCCTTTGATTTTGCCTGCCCCCGCAGGTTCTGCAGCCCTAGGTCGGCCTCTTGCGTCGCTGGTACTGGTGGCAGGGGTGGCAGTGGTGGTGGTAGTGGTTGTTGCAGTGGCCTGGGTCGTGGTGGCAGTGTCCCGAAAGACCAATGACCTCTGTGCCATTGACCTGCTTGCACGTGTTTTTCGTGCTTTGGGTGCTGGTGCTTCGTCCTCCGAGCTGTAGGGCGTGTCGTACTGGTAGCTAGGGTCTTTAGCAGCCACCCTCTGCCTTCCACGGCGGTTGACACCACCACAAGGAGGGCTGGTTGTGTCATCAGGGAGCGAGCGTGAGGGACATGTGGGCTCCATGACTAGTGCGTGGTTACTGGCGCGGTGGTGCTTGCACGAGTGCGGGGCGAGCGTGTGGCAGGGTGGTATCGAGAGTTGACATGTAGTACTATACCCACACCAATTTTTAGCCGCCTGCCTATAAACGTGCGATTTTGGTACGCGTTCAAAAGCCTCGCTCTTAAGAGTCTTCCCGCAGTCCGCCGGGGGAACTCTTAAGAGTCTTCCCGCAGTTCCCGTGTTAAAAAGGCAAAATTATGAATATAGACAATATAGAACCATCGTCACAACCCAAACATTGTCGAGACAGGTGCCAAAACAACAACAAGGGCTCCAGCACCTCTCAAACTGTCATCCGTGAACCGAGCGCCCTACAAACCCCACAAGAACAAGAGGACCAATGGCTGGATTGGTTTATGAAGTGGGTTTGGTTGCTGTTGCTGAACTGGATGACTGGGACGCTCTACATGCAGTTGAAGATGTCATAGCGAGAGACCTAGCACTGGAGGAGTATCTCCGGTACAGAGAAGAACGCGGTGACCGAAATCCTGTGAGGATCACTGACTACGTGGAGCGAGTGGTCCCAATTTACTCGGATGTGGAATTCAAGTCCCTCTTCCGAATGCAAAGGACTACATATGAGGTTGGTGAATGGTGATATAAGCCTAGCCTAGCCTAGGCCTTTTCTTTCATAGCCTAGCCTAATATGATTGGGCTAACCTTTGGGTTTTTCTGCAGAATATGTGTTGACCGTTCATCAATTGCTATTCTCCTACATGATATCATACTTACTAACCTATCACAATGATCCCACTAGGCCTAGCCTAGTCTAATACAGTAGGCTAAAGATGGCAAGTAGGCCTAGGCTTGGCCTATAGGCTAGCCTAGGCCTATCCATTTTTATGGAAAGTCAAGTAGCCTAAGTAACCTATAGGCTAGGCCTTCATATCATACGACTGGGTATTATACTAGCCTAGCTTTAAGCTTAGGCTATGTAAATTATCTCAATGAGTTCAAATGTAGCCTAGCCTAGCCTAGCCTATTTCGGAATTATTAAATTGCCTAAGTGCACCATTAGGCTACAAGCTAAAAATATGATAGCCTAGGCTAGGCCTAAATATTTTTAACTGGAAGGTACGACAATGAGAGTAGGCCTAGGATGCCGGTATAAAATATGTGAGAATAGCCGGTCAATAGGCCTAGTCTATGTACGAGTCGCTCCACTTTTTTTTGTTTTGTAGGCCTAGGCCTAGACTAGCCTATTATGATTGGTAAGGATGTAGTATCCAACCGTATCACCGGCTTTGTTAAGATTGTTCGTGATTACGTTCCCGTCTAGGCCTAGCCTACTGTATTTTGACTGCTGCCGGATACAATTGGCCTAGCCTAATAGGCAAAGCCCCCCTCACCCCCCCCCCATGACTTATTGTCATAATCATAATGCTTACTGTATTGGGCCTAGGCTATTGCCAGTAGGGGGCCATAAAAAAATAAAGTCAAAATAAATGGAGGTAGCCTAGGCTACCGTTCAACAAGACTACATCGGCCTTAGGCCTATTTACCATATTTCTTTTATTTTTTCTTCAAGGAATAGGCCTTAGGCCTATAGGCGAGTGTTTTATTGTAGTTTTTCATGGTTTGAGTGGAGGATTTGCCTTATTTAACTTACCCATTATCCATCAATCTGAAGATACTGTGTCAAATCGCGTCATTTACTGGGTGAATCGTGCATTAGCACTTTATATAGTACTTAGGGGAGGGAAATTGTGGGGTAAGTTTGATACATGATGGATGGATGAAGGGAGGGGGGGGGGGGGGGGAGGGGGGTGCTGCCCACTCACCCCTCCATGACTTATTGTCATCCTCATAATTATATGTTGATCTGTAAGGGGGCAAACATAGGTTGCCGATTCTTTAGGGGGGTGAGCCACGCTCGCGTCATATACAGTAGGCTATTGGGTGAATCGTGCTTTTGTCGCATCATACAAAGCAAGAAGGAGGTAAAGTCGACGGAATGCATTATTTACGGTCGGGACTGATTATTTTCGGTGAAATCGGGTTTTTTCAATTTGTTGATAACAAAATTCCTCCATGCGGACTAGGCCTATTAGTGCCGATGTACCGGTAGTGTCCTTGAATATTATCTAAACGGGAACATAACTACGAGTATTCGAGTAATGTAAACAAATCTGGCGGTACGCCCGGAAACTATATCCTTCCCATTTTTGTTGTTTTGTGTTAGCCTATTTGTTGTTTTCTATTAGTGATTTAGGTAAGGATGTCGTATTCGGGCGTATCGCTAACTTAGTTTACATTCCTCGTATACTCACGATCACGTTTCCGTCTTTTTTTTACTGTCGTGCCCGTTGGATACAATAATATTTTGATGACCTCCCCCCCCCCCTCCATGACTTATTGTCGTCACCATATGTATGGTGGGAGCAGGGATGGGGGGCAAATAAAAAAAAAATGTAAAAATAGACTGGGACATACCGGTAACTGCTAGCATATGAGTAATGTAATCAAAGCTGATGATACGCCCAGATACTACGTACTTCCTGTGATATACAGTACAGTATACCGGAAATAAATATTTTCCCATTATCCAAAAATCGGTAAGAATGTAATATCCAGGTGCATCGACAGCTTTGTTTAAACTACTCGTAAGCTCGCGATCACAATTCTGTCTATTTTGACTGCTGTGGTATACACTTATAGGTTGGGTGGGGCAAAGCTCCCCCCAACACACCCCCGCCCCAATGACTTGTTGTCATTATCATATATAATGCCAGCAGGGGGCAAATAACAGAAAGAAACCATTTGATTAGCCTAATAGCGACGTGTGCCCGTTGATCGGTACAGTACAGTTGGTGAAAAATGTGTTATTTAATGATGCATAAATGAATTCTCCAGAAATTAACCCTTTACGAGCGGCCTATGCGGTTTATTTATATGTACCGCCCAGCGGGGTGTTTTTAGCCAAAATAGGGCTGTTTACGTGATCATTTTCATGCCTAAATAAGACCCAGAACGTAAAACAAGTATCTATCCCTGAAAGGGCATAAACAGAGCTTTCGAATGACACTATAACGATCCTTTTATGATGGCTAGTTTTCTTGCAATAACCGTGCAATGCGAGTGCAAAAAGCATGTAATTAGCCACTTTCCCGATACAATTCCGTATATAGCGAGTGAGAGAGGTAGGAGGGAGGTGAGATTCGTGTCAGTAGGTTCGCCGCGGTGGTCTGGAGCAGTCATACACTCGCTACTCTCCTGCCACCACTTGTCTCTCTCTCTCAGCAACATTACGTGCTGAAATTGCCACTCGACCTATGTCGAGCGCCGCCACATAGTCCAGCTTTATTTAACTCGACTTAAGTTGCGCGCCGACTTTTAGGGGTTAAAACCCATTTGAATAGGTTTGCAAGATTATGAATATTCGCATGCAATTGAAAATATAAAATATATTTTTACCTACTGTGGTGCGACTCGTACATATTGTCCGAATAGCCTAGGACTATGAAGAAATTGGTTATAAGGATTCCATCCCCTCTTACCTTAGGTTATCTAGTCCAACTGGCGCCTGAATAATTCCCTATTTATCAAGGAGTAATTTATGACTTATGGTAAAACTTTAGCTTAAGGACTTAATATTTACTATGTAAGTTAACAAATGCTATGAAAAACAACATATTTGATTAGTGAAAGTTAATAACAGTACCAGTTGTTGTTGTTGTTGTTCCCCAAGCTGCCTGGCCGAACAGCCCCAAGGCCCCAAGCACGGCCAAGGCCGTAACCGAGCGCACCCACAGAACCCTCCCTGCCGACCACAATAAAGCCTGGGTGACCGAAGCCACTCCATGGCGGGGAGCTGAGGTGGGTGTGGAAACGCCCGGGACACCAAAGCCCCACCCAGGGGCCTGTGCCCCTCAGCAATTAACAGTATCAGTTGTGAATAAAGGTTCTTTGACCCTGTTCGTATGAACTATTTTTGACGGTTTACCATTCCAGTATGATTTATTATCTCATCTTCTTTCACAGGACCTACATCGCTTTCTGACTCCCCACTTGCACGGCAAGATTGTGGACGTTGACAAGAAATTGCTAGCAACCTTATGGCTGTTAGGCAATGAGGAGTCCTTCCGGGGTGTAGGTGATCACTTCGGACTGAGCAAGTCGTCATTACACCTTGTGTTCATGGAAGTATGTGAGAATCTGAAAATTGTACGTGATGGCATTATTGTTTGGCCCCATGACCACATCCATTCTGTTGTTGAGGGTTTCCAAAATAAATCCAACTTTCCTGGAATCATTGGTGCTGTAGATGGCACGTACATTGAAATCCCTGGCCTACAACCGTTTAGAGCCTCCTATGTAAATAGAATGGGATTTCCAAGAATCCAACTCCAAGCAGTTTGTGACAGCCATCTCAGATTTATGGACATACGCACAGGATGGCCAGGCTCTGTTCATGACGCACGAGTGTTTAAGAATAGTCCTTTACAGACTCTCCTTGAAAATGGTAATTTGCCTGATAATTACCATCTTCTTGGAGACTCTGCTTATACATTAGCTCCTTACATGATAGTTCCTTTTAGAGATAATGGCCATCTTACTGATGTGCAGAAAAACTTCAATGTCCGCCACTCCTCTGCTCGTGTTGTCATTGAGCGAGCCTTTGGTCTCCTGAAGTGCAAGTTCAGAAGGCTGAGATACCTGCATATGACATCAATTGAGAAAATACCACTGGTCATATCTGCTGCATGTGTATTACACAATTTCATATTGCTGAAGGAGAAAATTGACATTAGAGATTTAGAAGCTCTGGAAGTGGAAGCTTATCCAACAATCCCAGACGCTGAGGCTCCACCTGCACAAGCAGCAGCAAACGTTGAAGCACAGCGTAAGAGAAATGTGCTGGCACGCATGCTTGCATAAAGCCTCTGTCACACGAGCGCTTTTTCCGTAAATTTTCCATGAGCAAGTTTTTTCTCGTACTTTTTGGGGACTTTTTTGCAGTGGTATCGGCAACTAGATTGAATGTAGATTATGTTAGGCGGCTGAATACTGATAAAGTGTAACATTTTAAGCTTCCAAACCATAATTGCTCGAAAAATTGCTTGTGTGACTCCGGCTTAATGCAGCAAAGCAAGTCTATTTACCCCTTCAGTAAAATTATTTTGTGTTATTCTACATATTACTAGAGTAGAGGAGGATGCCCAATGCAGATGCAATTTTTTTTTTATTTATTTGCTTCTGTGAGCCTATAGCAAATTGGAAATTGGGGGTAAGGGGGACAAATATAAAACAGTATTTTTCAAGAACACCAATTTTGTTGTACGGATGGCCGAATAAGTTGTGTCTCCGCTGTCAATACGTATTACTCGCCGTGTGCTGTATTTATGTCTGTCAGATGTTGAATATTGTCTGTCAAGACTGGAACATGTTTGTATATCTCACTCGAAACTATTAATTAATGCTTAGATAGTACTGATACCAATTATTGATTGAAATATACTTGGTACCGCGACATCACTTATTTGGACGACTGTACCTGTTACTCTTTAACCCGGGAACTGCGGGGAGACTCTTAAGAGTTCCCCCGGCGGACTGCGGGAAGACTCTTAAGAGTAAGGGAAAACAAAAATCAATTTAAAACCAAATTTTTCTTTTTTGTGTTTTTTTTTGCCCCTGGGCCATGCCAAATATCACTCCTCCACCTCCCCTCCTTCCCCACTGTCCTCACCTCCTTCAGTTATCACCTATTTTCCCTGTTATTCCTTTTTCCTATGGTCTATTTTCGTGTAACATTAGCGAGTTGGTAGCAGGGCGTTGTCATCACTGTTACCAAGCGTGGGAAAGAGCGAGAGAGAGACTATTGTGGAACAGTGTCTCTCCAGACAAGGGGAGGGGTGGAGGACAGGGAGGTTGCCTCAGCCATACATTATGTTACTCCCGGCCTGTATCGCCGATTTTGACCATCCAAACACTGTTTCCACTTGTTTTATTGTTGTAACAGGTTAATACCTTTATAATCAACCTATAATAGGTGCATATGGATAAGTATTAATGCTATTTATGGTAAAATAAATATGTTAGTGATGGGAACAGCTCAAATACATCAGCACAGGAGTGTGGTGTTTCATACCCCCCATGCGCACTTCTTAGGTTAAGAGAGAAGACAATTGACTTTCTTTTTTATCAGAAAACCCTAAAGAGATGCAGAAGTGTTTGAAATACACAAAAACAAAATTATTTAAGTACTAAGCTCATGGGTACTGTACTTATACTTGTTAGTTTACAATGCTGTATGCTGTATGGCTAACTTTTAAATTATACCTCTCAATTACTGTATATCAACCCTCTCAATTTAACAATGTCTTTCTCACCTTTATTCCACTATAATTCAATGACTGTATTCAAATTAAGAAAGATTGGAGTCAAAATGTTAATAAAGTTACTTTACACCTTTGATTCAGAGGTCCTGTGTAGGCTGATTCAAATATATAATCTAATGTAATGAAATTTGACATATTGAAGGATTTTCAGCTACCAGTAATGTTGCATATTCTTAACTGAGTCATGCTATATGAGGACATGTCAAAGTTTTGCAAAAATAAAACATGTAGATAACTAGAGTACAATATACTATAAGCCTATCTGTTTGATTTAACGTATTCCTTATTTAAGGAAGCCTTCTATTACAAATTAAGGACATAAACAAAGTATATTTATTTCAGTGTATGTAAAGTATGGAAGCCGAGAGTGAACGTAAATATAAAGTAAAGTGATGGTGTGTAATGGAGATATTCATAGGGTAAATCGAAATCTATGACTGGATGAGGAAATTCTGCAACAAGTGGAGTGTTTTAAATGTCTAGGAGTGATAAGCATTGACGCAGGTGTGGGAATGAAGGTAGGATAGAGTGTATGAGGGAAGGAAAGTTTTCGGAACAATGGGATGTACTGGTACTGTTTGTGGAAGGTGAGAAATCTCGGAATGGAAGCTGAAAGTCTAATATATCAATGGATAGTTGTACCAACAGTGATGTATGGGGCTGAGACGGTCTCTGACTGTATGTGCAAGAGAAAAGAAGGATGGATGTGATGGAGATAAGTTGCTTGAGGAGTAAAGTGTGGAGAAACGCATAGACACAGATCGATGAATACAGAGGTATGTAGGAGAGTGGTAAACAGGAACCCTTATTGGCCAAAGAGGAAAGAAGGGTGCTATGATGGTATGGACATGTTGAACGAATGATAGAGGAAAAGCTTACAAAGAGAATTTATAAGGTCAGAAACAAGGGGAGACCTGAGACCTGGGAATCTTTCACTGGGGACCCCATTATGGTCCTTGGGCTCTGATCTTCTGGCTGACCTAGATGTGCGTGATTTTTTGGTATTTGATTTAATTTTGTTTCTGTTCGGGTTCTGTCTCGAGATGGCCACCCTCAGCTATGGGATATGTGCTTATAATTATATACATACAGTACATGTAAATTGTAAAGCTGTATAAATAAATGTTACCTCTGACCACTGGGTTCAGTTTATGTACTCCCCTCCCCTAAAAAAAAAAAATATATATACATATATATATAGAGGCCTATATATACAGTATATATAATAAAGATACTTAAACATATTATCATTATTCTTTTCTTTTAAATGTTAAACTTATAGAAATGTTCTTAAAGCAGCATGTAAGCTGATCCAGCGTATTTATTGCATACCATAATAAATTCACATACTAACCTTTTTCCCACATCATTATTTGTGTTTTGGGGGTTATTCATACCCGACATATTAATTGGACATGGTGAATTTATGGTCCATTAATGAAACCATACTATACTGTAAAGATAAATTGAATATGATAAATATTTCTCTTCACAATTGCAATATTTGTACCCTGAACTCTTGTGGTGCTTTGGCAGTAATCGTGACAATATTTTATGGGATAGGCAAGAGAAACACAAATACATTTTACAAATATTTAGGCAAGAAATCTATACAAAAATATTACAATAATTGGAAAACAATTATTTTTGTATGTCATAACACTAATATTGCTTAGTTGTAATTATAGTAGGATAGCAGTTTCATTATGAATCCTAATATAAGGCTACTATATATAGAGAAACAAACACTACATGCACTTACTATATTTACCCAGTTGACATTCTCTGTCTTTGTCCTCTGAAAAAAGTTGCCAACTACAACAGAGTATTACTCATAATAGGTAAGAGGGATAAGAGGATATATTAACACCTTACGAGCGGCCTAGGCGATAATTTATATGTACCGCCCAGCGGGGCTGTTTTTACCCTAAATAGGGTTGTTTACGTGATCAATTTTCATGCCTAAATAAGACCCAGAGCGTAAAACAAGTATCTATCCCTGAAAGGGCATAAACAGAGCTTTCCAATGACACCCCAACCATCCTTGTACGACCGCTAGTTTTCTTGCAACAATCGCGCAACACGAGTGCAAAAACCATGTAATTAGGTAGTTTCCCTACATAATTCCCTGTGTAGCGAGTGCGTGAGGGTGGGGGAGGGTGGGATTCATGTCAGTAGGTCCACCGCGGTGGTCTGGAGCAGTCATACGCTTGCTACTCTCCTGCCACCACTTATCTCTCTCTCTCAGCAACATTACGTGCTGAAAATGGCACACGACATAAGTTGTGAACCGCCACTTAGTCCAAATTTCTTTTACACGACATAAGTTGCGCGCCGCCAATAAAGGGTTAAAGGATAACATAAGTCCATTATAAAACCTTATAAACCTATTTAGGTAAAGAAATCAAAACGCTTAAAGTGAGGGTAGAATGAAATAATTTAATCAGTCCTGCATGTATATAAAAATGACAACAAATATACTCAAATGATATCCCTAGGCTATGTGAGAAGTGAGGATCTTCAACATGTACAGTACATTTCCATAGACAGCTGCCTGCAGCTGCCTGACTATCAAGATAGCATAGATTGTGCCACGTCCTGGCATGAAACCGTACTGCATATCGTCGATAGAAATGCTTTCCCTTATACCTTCACAGACTCTCTCACAGACCTTCATGACTTGGTCATGCATTTTCAGGCCCCTATAATTTCCCCTATCCAATGAGTCCCCCTTGCCTTTATATATGTTTAATATTACACTTTTGTTCCATTCATCAGTATATTTTTGGTCTTTTTGTTGGACCAGTTGTTGCAGCAGCTGAATCATCTGCCGCTGCATTTCTCTCTGTTGATCTTGTTGGTCCCTCTGATTTCTGTGAACCAGTTCATGTAGTGACCTTGTTTCTCTCAAATGCTCCTGCTGCATCTGCATCTGCTATTGATGCATTTCTTCAAGAGCTTGATGGTGTCGCTCTTGAAGTTGTTGATTTCTATTTCCTAAATCTTTGTGTATCTTGAGGTATTGTTCATGCTGCTGGAGCATTTGAGTCATGCACCGGTCCAGAATTGAGTTCCGCTCCACAGTTACTCCTATCACACGCTCCATTGCCTCTGTCCTCTCAGCTACTGTTGCTCTTAACTCGGCTTCCTCATCCTCTGACCTCTTACGCTTTCTCCCTCGATGTTGGGTTGGTAGAGGAGGAAGGCCTGTAGGAGTTGTCTGAGAGGTACTTGGAGTATGTGATGAAGCAAAAGAGGAGCGGGCAGATCCTGGTGCATGTGATATTATTTTAGAGTAACTGGTTGAAGCATGCAAACTGTGAGGTGACATGGATGGAATGCTGGTTGCTAAAGGCCTGCCACCACTGGTAGATGTTTGTGATTTATGAGGTGATAGGGTTGGTCCAGTGGTCGATACAGGCTGGCCACCCAATGAACCTGAAAAAAAAGGTACTGTATATTATTTATTAGAATTTTTGAGAAAATTAATATCACTTGTAATAGGTCAATAATGTTAATAATTATTATACAGTACAGTACTGTACTATGTTTCTGTTCAGCTGATGATAAATTGAATACCTTACCAGCTAGTTTGTCGATAATTGATGGAAAAATATGAAACTACTATGCCTGCCCCATAATAAGACTAATTTTATATAACTAGCACCATATTTCACTACAAAAATTAAAAATAACTGAGAAATCTTGATGGGAACTTAGCAATTTATCGTCAGTTAAAAAGAAACGGAGTAAAATAATGTTTCTGATACAGTACCGGTAACATGACGTAACTTCGGATGGGGTAGGTAACTTCGTACACTCTAGAAAACATATACGATGAACCACAGTTATGGGATAAATACATATGATGTTATGGAAAAATAATTACAGTATGTCTGCGGTGTTCTTCCATAATGCAGTTATTTTTTCATAACTGTAGCCTACATACTGTTATCCAGAAGTGTCCGAAGTATAGCCCCCGTCCGAAGCTAGGGCATTTCACGGTACAGTCAGTCCCCCCAATCCGCGCCTATATGGGCGGCATTACACGACGGGTATTGGGAATTCGCGCATTGGGGATAACATAACTTATGGAGAAAAATACATATGGGCGGCAGCCCGCATTTGACGGTAATTTTTGATAAAAATCAATATTAATTGGACAACCAAGCATACACAATAATAGAAACATAAACAAGTCATTCCTTACATTAAAAATAAATGCTATAAGTAGGTGAGAATGTGGGGGCTCAGAGGCAGACCCCCGCGACAGGCGAGTTCATATAGCCTAGGCGTAGGCTTCCCCAGCCCCATCACTGTCACTGGTCACTGGCACCTGTATATTATAACACATATTTATGACAAAAATGCATGAAAAACTTGAGGCAGGTGGTTTTATAGTCTTAACACCTTACGAGCGGCCTATGCGGTTTATTATATGTACCGCACAGCGGGGTGTTTTTAGCCAAAATAGGGCTGTTTACGTGATCATTTTCATGCCTAAATAAGACCCAGAACGTAAAACAAGTACCTATCCCTGAAAGGGCATAAACAGAGCTTTCGAATGACACCATAACGATCCTTGTATGATGGATAGTTTTCTTGCAATAACCGTGCAACGCGAGTGCAAAAAGCAGGTAATTCGGTACTTTCGGTACATAATTGAGTATGTAGCGAGTGAGAGAGGGAGGAGGGAGCTGAGATTTGTGTCAGTAGGTTCGCCGCGGTGGTCTGGAGCAGTCATACGCTCGCTAGTCTCCTGCCACCACTTGTCTCTCTCTCTCAGCCACATTACGTGCTGAAATTGCCACTCGACCTATGTCGAGCGCCGCCACATAGTCCAGCTTTTTTTAACTCGACTTATGTTGCTCGCCGCTAATTAAGGGTTAATATTTAAAACAAAATCACCTCTCCTATCAATTTCTTTAAAAAAAAAATGCCCGGGCTGTGCTCTATAAACAAACCGGGGTTTGTTAATGTGATCTTGAAGACTGCCAATACTTTTGCTCCCCAACCTGTGGTTTAATTGCCGTTACTTAACGTTCAAAGGATACTACAAACATACAAGTACATACAAATTTATAGACCGTTTCATCCACAGAGAGCGTAGTTTTAGTCTCTTTACGGTAGTACAGTACAATAAAGGTTTCAATACTGACCAATAGAAAGGCTGCTCTCAAGTGCAACTGGTACTACAATTGGATCCCGGGCCATGAACTCCTCCATCACATCATAATAGATCCAGTTACGAGCACCCTACCAGTCTGTTTGTTCGAGTCCTTGATGGTCTTGTGCTGTAAGCATGATATAAAGCCATAAGAATGTATGTACTGTACAAACAAAATTCAATAAACGTGGCCTGTCAAAGTGAATGATGTAAACAGAATGAAACATAATGAGATGAGAATGGTGAGATGGATGTGTGGGGCTAAACTGCAATTTAGGTTATCTAGTGAAGAGCTGAGGAGACAGTTAGATATCAAGAGTATCAGTGACGAGATGCATACTAGTAGGCTTCAATGGTTTATACATGTGGAGAGGATGGATGAACTAAGTTGGGTGAAAAGATGCAAGTTCGTTAACGTGGAGGTAGCTGCACCAAGGGACAGACCAAGAAAGGTACTTCGGTCTCATCTCAAACTAAAGAACTTGACCACAGAGGCAGCCCATGACAGGGTCGGCTGGAATGCCGCCATTGAGGACGTGGGACTGTAACAACACTCTGTGAAAGAAGCAGTCTTTAAACTTGTATATATGTGTGTATTCTCAACAGTTCAGCTCTTCTATCTATCAATAAATTGCCAGACGCTTTACTCTCCTTCATAAGGGTGGCCATACACAAAATGTCCCCAAACGAACCTATCCCCCGTGAGAAGACGCGAGGACCAACCCGTGTGGCTGTGCCAGTTCATTCAAGGGCTTGCAAAATTGACACTCAACTTGGGGTCCGTCTGACTCAGAAACCCTCTATGTATCCTTGTAACACTATTTTTTCAACAATGGTTGGTGGCTAAACATCTCTTGCTTGGACACACATCCTCTCCCTACCAATTCATGGAGCAGATTGCTATAAGTATGGTTGGCCATCTTCGAAGCATCTGGCAACAAGCAGAGTGGGTTTGTGCAATCAGCTCAACATATACTACCAAAATTTAAGAGTACGTTGGCTGCAGTATAGACCTTCTTACATAGGACGTACCATACATCGGCTGCAGTGAATGGGTTAAGCTAGGTGTCATTTTATATGCAAAACAAAATAAATGTCAGGAATAGGTAAAGGTCATAGATATTTGGGGTCTTTGGTAACTGTTTTGTTTAATTGCAACATATGTACAAGAATTATGCTCAATCTTACCTGTATTTTAGGTTATTGACTTTTCTATCACAGGCAACCGCATCAAAGTAGTAGCCTTTGTCTTCCATACATTTGGATATTTTCCGCCAAACTTCACGTTTCTTAATGGTGTGTGATTTAAATAAATGCTGATGTTCCTTGTGAGTAGCAACGAGCATCAGTATAGCCTCATGAGGCCAGAAACCAGTAGGGGAAACTGAAATGAAATATAAAATAAACTGTAAATGGTAATAGAAACAAAGGGAACTTTTTAAAAACATATTTATCAACATGTATGCCATAATAATAAGAACAATAATGATAATAATTTACCTCGAAAGTGCGATAGGCTTCACGGAAATATCTGTATAGCGTACGGGATAGGCCTCACGGAAGACAGCCTATGAAAATATACCCAATAGAGGCCCCACGGGCACTCAAATGGAAGCAATATGTGATTAGGTAGTATAATCATTCTTCACAACTTCCTTCCTCTCCCCTATATAGTGTCCAGCCGGTCTGGCTGCAGCGTACTTGTTATTTTCCCCCCTGCTGATAATATATATGATGATGACAATAAGTCATGGGGGGAGTGAGGGGCCTCAACCCAATATTGTATCCCACGGCAGGCAAAATATATGAGAACATGGGCGATACGCCCAAATACTACATGGGTGGCGGCCCAACAGCCCTGGGATCCCCTGTATGTGTCCCCCCTCCTTCCCTCTCCTTCCCCCATCCTCAATTCTTGGCTATTCCTCTTATTTTTGTGATTCCTCCCTTTCTGTGCACGATATTTGGTGAGTAACACTCCCTCCTCCCCTTCCCAGCTGCGGGAGAGAGCTGCAGTGCGTTTTTCACTAGATATTTGCTGTTTACACATAGGTCTATGTACACAAATTTAAGTTTAAGTATACCGTACTGTATCAAGTCATACGAGCATACTGAATTTAGATTGTAAAACAATTGTTTAATTTTGTACGGTATGTAACAATGAACGAATGAGGAAATCAGTACGCTAGGGTATAGAGGGATGTTGGAGTGGGGTTTCTGGCCATTAAATGGTAGACCTACAGTAATAGCAATAAAGAGGAGTAATAAGAAGGTGGAGAGGTTACAGGAGGAGGGAATTAGAGAAGAGTTCAAGAAAGTGCCACAGTAGAAAGAGAACTAGGTAGGTTTGATTAGGAGTTAAAAGACACAGCATGGTGGAGTGATGAAGTGAAAGAAGCAGTTGAAAAAAATACAT
The DNA here is from genome assembly GCA_032716605.1 of Paralithodes platypus. Lineage (NCBI taxonomy): Eukaryota > Metazoa > Arthropoda > Malacostraca > Decapoda > Lithodidae > Paralithodes > Paralithodes platypus. The sequence continues at coordinate 34,569,723 of CM064525.1, forward strand.
ACAAGGAGTGGTTGGGTAGTAGAAATAACTACACATTGGAGAGATAGACAATGTACAGTATGCGGGAAAAAAAGAAAGGGGTGAAGAGAGAAGTGAGAACAAGTAAGAGAACAGTAGATGAGGTATTTGGAAGGAACTAAACTATGAAGTGAAGGAAGTTTAGGATAAGATTTTGTTTTGGATTTGGAAGGAGTTCCAGATAATTAGGGAGGGTGACAGGAAGTAGTAAAGGTAGGCCTATGCAAATTGCAAGATAAAACTGGTTGAGTGTTACTGGTGAAGTAAGAGATGAAGAGAGCACTCTAATGAATGAACGAGGAGCAGCCGACATAAGTACAGTACATGGGAAATGGAAAGGAGAAAATAAGCAGCAAACAAGGAGGGGATCATATCAAAAGTGTGTGAAGCATTGAAGAGGGTAAATACAGGTAAAGTGTCAGGGATGGATAAAGTGTGAGCTATTCTTGACTAACCTTCAGCTGACTGAGGCTGAGACGAGAGGTCCAAATCTTGTGATTCTGTAGCCAGACTTGGGGGTATGAGGGGTGCTGGACTTAGCGGAGCGCTAGATAGTGTCGGACTCAAATTGCTGAGCTGAACTTTGTGCTGTGCGAGTAGCAGAGGTCGCTGTTGCTTTCATATCTGAAATTGATTATATTATTGACAATGTTAGCAATCCTCTGTAATTTTACATGAAAAGGCACACCATCTTACAATACTAAACACTAAATCTTAATACATTAACTATGGGTACAATTGGTGTTCATCCCTGGTGATTCCTACAAGGCAAGGACACTACCTTCCAAGATAATTTAATAACCACCCACATTACAAAAAAAACCCACAAACAATATATTGAAATAGACTGTACAGGACATCAGTCTCCTTAGCTTAGAGGGAAAGATGTACAGTACGGTAAGATAATGATCGTTAGAGTGAAATATGTCATCAAGCAAGCGGTAGATGAGGAATAGTGAGGGCTTTGCAAGGGAAGAGGCTGTGTAGACCACTACTTGAGAGTAGTTATGGAGAAAAACAGTCTCTGGTGAAGGGGTGGAATTTGTATGCTGCCTTCATGGACTTGGAGACAGACAGAAGTGATAAAGAAGGTCTGTTGAAGGCAATGAGGATAGCCTACATGGAATAGTTGGTAAGTTGCTGAAAGCTGTGAAGAATGTGTATGAGAGTGCAAGGATGTAGAGGATCTACAGAGCAAGTTCTTTCATCTGAATGTTGGGGTGAAGCGAGAGTTTGTGATATCCCTTTGATTGTTCGGTATACAGTATATAGTCCAGTACAATTAAGTATGACCCCAAACAAATTGCAAGAGTTCGTGTTATGGTTGGAAGTTGTTGTATGAGTATCAAGGAACATCCCACCCAAAATCCCCCAAAATCAAACGACGGGAAATTACGTAATCAGCATAAATCCAAAATAGCCGCCTAATTATTTTTAAATGCTCCGATTCTCCTAAACAGTTGGTTTTAGGGTCTATAAATATATTACAGATGTATATCAATGTGGTACCAAAGAATTTATTAAGCACAACAAAAGCAGTAAGTGACGTAGGTATGTCATAGTAATGATATCATAGTGTTATGTCATACAAATATGACGTCATTGCTATGAAGTACACCCAAATTCACCATGGGTTTGTCTGTTTGAACACTATTTGTATAATAAAACTAGAACGAAGAGCACTGAAAACCTACTACTGTTTACAATGAGTCGAAATCCTCTGTGTCCATCATGTCAACTTCAATGTTACTGCACGTGCCTTCTTGACAATCCCCACAAGCACTAGTACACTTTAGGTCGAAGAGTTCTGCGACAGAGTCCCAAATCGATGAAAAAGATTTTGCATCCCAGGAGCTGGACTGGATGACATTGTGGAAGCATTCGAAGATACCACAAAAGATGCAAATGAAAATACCCTTTTTGTCATAAATGCTGGTTCAAATGACGTCATGCGCACCAGATCCGAAGAGTTGATGGAGAAATATCGCAAGATGATCCAGCACTACAAAAACAAGTCAAGGAATATCATCATCTCGGGCATTCTCCCCAAGATCGACGCACCTGACAAATTCTACGACAAGGCCTTCAGCACAAACAGGCGACTAAAATATTTGTGTCTGAGAGAAGAAGTTGAATTCATCAACCTCTGGGACAACTTCTACAACCAGCCTACTCTGTTCCGCAAGGATGGCACTCATCTAAACCCTGTGGGTTCAGCACGCATGGGTCGTCTCCTACACGAAGCAGTCCGCAGCCATGGATCAAAAAACGCCATCCGAGAAGAAGCAACAGTGACATAAATCATCCAACGCCAAGCAAAAAACAGAGGCAACCGAGGACCACCAGCGATAAGGACCGAAGACAGCGAGGACCGAGGACAGCCATGAACATAAATGTAGATCCGACAAGAACCAAAAATATTATTAAAGAGCGTTCTGGGAGTTCTAAAATAACAAATTTAAAGGTTTTCTATGCAAACGCTCGTAGCATACGCAATAAATTTTCAGATTTAGAGGAGCTAGTGTTTACAGAAAATTATGATGTGATTGGCATAACAAAATCTTGGCTCAATACAGAAGATAGAGACTTTTTAGCAGAGTATTCACTTCCCGGTTATGTAATGTGAGAAAAGCCGAATAAATCGAAATGGAGGTGGCGTTTTACTTTATATCAAAGAAAGTCTTAACCCTACCCTCTTGTCAAAACCTCAAATTGTGAACGTCGACACATCTTTTGTGCTAATAAAGAATAATAAAGGTACAAAAATAATAATTGCGTTAATATACAGACCTCCAGCTCAATCAGTGCAAACTGACCTAGAAATTTACGAACAAATTGCAGATGTAAGTAACTCACAAGATACCGTAATTGTTGGCGACTTTAATTTACCTGTGACCAAGTGGGGCGATACTCTTACTTCACACTCCGGACATGACTTGTATACGAACTTGCAAGAGAGTTCGCTTTATCAATTTGTTCGAACGCCGACCCGTGGTAATAACGTTCTTGACATTGTACTTGCAACAAAAGAAGAATTAATAGAGAATTTGAATGTTGGTGATGAATTCAGTAACAGCGACCATCGTACGATAACTTTCACTTTAACCCTTAAAAAGCGGCTCACCACTTAAGCCGAGTTAAATAAAGCTGGACTATGTGGCGGCGCTCGACATAACTCGAGTGGCAATTTCAGCACGTAATGTGGCTGAGAGAGAGAGACAAGTGGTGGCAGGAGACTAGCGAGCGTATGACTGCTCCAGACCACCGCGGCGAACCTACTGACACAAATCTCAGCTCCCTCCTCCCTGTCTCACTCGCTACATACTCAATTATGTACCGAAAGTACCGAATTACCTGCTTTTTGCACTCGCGTTGCACGGTTATTGCAAGAAAACTATCCATCATACAAGGATCGTTATGGTGTCATTCGAAAGCTCTGTTTATGCCCTTTCAGGGATAGATACTTGTTTTACGTTCTGGGTCTTATTTAGGCATGAAAATGATCACGTAAACAGCCCTATTTTGGCTAAAAACACCCCGCTGGGCGGTACACATAAATAAACCGCATAGTCCGCTCGTAAGGTGTTAAAGTTTACTAGTAGCGAACCAAATAGTAGCATCGAAAAAGTCCCTAATTTCAAGAAAGCAAACTTCCATAAACCTAGAGCTATGTTTAAAGAAACTGACTGGAGCTTTTTAATTAACAATAACGACATAAATACATCTTGGAAGTTATTCGAAACCACTTACCTAAAAGCAGTGCAAGACTGCATACCATCGAAAATACGGCGTCCAGGCCATAATAATAAGCCCAAATGGTGGAATAAAGATATTTCAAACTGCCTGCTTGCTAAAATATTTGCTAATGATAGATTAAAATCCTCACAAAATGACGAAGAACGGGTGAAATTTGTAGAGCTACGACGCAAAGCCAAAAAGTTAATTAAGCAAAGTAAAAAGACCTTAGAGTTACATATTGCGAATCAAAGTAAAACAAACCCGAAAGAATTCTATAGTTATATCAGAAAGAAAAAAGTAGTTACTTCAACTGTTGGACCATTAGTCGATGAAAATGGAGAATACACCAAAGACGAAGTACAAATGAGTAATGCCCTCATTACCTTCTTTGCATCAGTTTTTACAACAGAAGACCTTAGTGATATCCCTACACCATCGCCGATTTAGATTGATAATTCATATGTTCTAAACAATATCACCGTTACAGAGAGAGAAGTATTGAATTGTTTAGATAAACTCAAGGTAAATAAAACGCCTGGACCTGATAAAATCTCGCCTAGAGTTCTAAAGGAAGCTAAGGATGAGCTCTCCAAACCACTGACATTACTATTCAATAAATCCTTGCAGTCTGGAACTATGCCTGATCAGTGGAAGCTAGCCAACGTAACACCAATATTAAAAAAAGGCAGCAAATCCCTACCCAGTAATTATCGTCCAATTAGCTTAACCTCAGTTGTATGTAAAATGCTAGAAACGGTCATACGAGACAGACTCGTAAATCACTTAGAGGAAAATAACATACTTAAAGATACTCAACACGGCTTTTGTAAAAAAAGTTCCTGTTTAACAAACCTCTTAGACTTCTTCCACGATATCCTCAACCTCTACGATGAGAGTAAAGCTGTAGATATTATATACCTTGATTTTCAAAAGGCCTTTGACAAAGTTCCCCACAAACGTTTACTGCTAAAACTAAAAGCGCATGGAATACAAGACGGTGTGTTGAAATGGATAGAAAATTGGCTCAGTGACAGAAAGCAAAGAGTAGTCATAAACGGTAAAGCATCTAAATGGACCAATATAAGTAGCGGGGTACCCCAGGGATCGGTACTAGGTCCAATTCTCTGTCTAATTTACATCAACGACATAGATGAGGGTCTCACATGTACAATCTCAAAATTTGCTGACGATACAAAAATTGCAAATAGCGTACTCTCAAAAGAACAAGTTGACGATATGCAACACAATCTAGATAAATTGTCATGTTGGGCCCAAATTTGGCAAATGAGTTTCAATGCGGATAAATGAAAAGTACTACATATCGGATACCTAAATGAGAAAGCAAACTATTCGATGAATGGCACTCAGCTTAAGAATGTAAACAGAGAAACCGATCTGGGAGTAACAATATCGAGTAATCTAAAACCGAGTCAACAATGTTCAGAAGTTGTTAAGAAGGCAAACAAAATAATTGGCTTTATAGGCAGGTCATTTGAGCATAAATCCAAAGAAGTTATTCTAACCCTTTACAATTCCTTAGTCCACCCTCATCTGGAATACTGCGTTCATTCCTGGTGCCCTTATTACCAAAAAGATATAAACAAGCTAGAACGAGTTCAACGTAGAGTTACCAAAATGATACCTAGCCTAAAGAACAAACCATACGAAGAGCGTCTTAGAGAATTAAATCTATTTCCTTTAACCCAGCGCAGATTAAGAGGTGACTTAATTCAAGTGTTCAAAATCATCAAAGGCATCGACAATATGGACTGTAGTAAGTACTTCACTATCGACCAATCTAATTACACGCGGGGAAACGGTTGCAAAATTATTGGTAAATCTTTTAACTCACACGAATCTAAGAATTTCTTCTTCAATCGAGTTGTCAACTTGTGGAATGGGCTTCCCCGAAACATTATAGAATGCAGCACCGTTGATTCATTTAAACTCCGCCTAGACAAATATCTCGCATCAAACCCGCGACTGACTGCGTTTGTAAATGAATAACTTTATGTTATCCCCCCCTCAGTTACTAACCCATCTGTCCCCTACTATCTTCCTAATCCTGCCACGGACATTAGTTCCAGGGCAGTAATTCCCTTTTCAATGTTCCCTTACCCACTCTAAACCACTGTTTGGACACTTGATTCTCAGTGTTTTGGAGGACAAGCAACCTAGAAGGGTCACTAAATCTGTTGTTGCTTGATTTCCTTTGTACTCCTTTGTAAGTCCCTGTTTTCGGCAGCTACATCGGTTGTTGTCGCACTGTCCCTTGCATTGACACCGTGTTACTTTCATGAGTGTTTCTGGTGCAGGTGACAAGTTCATTGTCTTAGGATGAAACATGCCCTTCTTCACTGTCCATCCCCTTTCCTCTGCTTGAAAATAATTTCCTCGTCCCATCCATGTTTGAACTTGGTGGTAAACACGGAATGAATGGTATTTTGCAGTCAGATGTTGGGGGTAGGTTACGAACATCAACACTAGTTATCCTACTGGCCACTTTGCTTGTGAACTGCTTCTTTCGCAACTTATCAAGTGTATCTCCCTTCCCACCACCATAAAGGGAGACGAGTACCTTTTTCTCTGCATCTTCAACTTCCCCAGCCTTTGCCACTGACGAGAAAACCTGTGCAAGATTCAGAAAATCCTTGTCATTCTGTGCCATTTTAAGGGCTACACCTTTCCCGATACCAAAGAGCCGAGAAGTTGTGTCACACCCAGACATTGCATGAATGAAAGGAAGGGCCTGGCAAATCTGTGGTCCAAGTTTGTCTTTAAGGAGACAAATATTCAACACAGGGAACCTTGAGGTCACTTTCTCAGATATGAGGTAAAGGCCCTTGGTGTTTGGCTTTGAATGGTGGCACAGGAGAATGAGTAATTCAGTATCTTCTCCAATAACATGGGTCATTCCTTTCATTGAATATTCAACGCCTGTTTTTGCAATCAAGTAATCAGCATCTCCCTCCGCATGGATGGTTATCACACCGCTCGATGTGATGCTTGTTCTTAGTGTTCGAAAGGAATACGTCCTTCTTTGAATGAAGACGGGTCTTACGGTTGAAGTGTACCCTTGGGCCAGTTATTGTTTTGATCTACGCAAATGAGTAAAATCTTTGGTTGAAGGATTGGCATATCCATCAAACACTACAACTGGATTGGTTAACCATTTCAAGTGAGAAACATACTTCCCAACTATTTCTTGGAAACTCTCCCCCCTGCTCCATGGCAGCCTCTGCAGAAGTGAGCCCCCATCAACAATGGAGAATAAAGCATCTTGCGGAGGATGTGAAAGTTCTTCTTTGGTTATCATCTTGGCCAATGCTTCAGTCAGCTGAGGTTTATTGGGCTCATGTAACATGCCTGATTTGTCGAAGAGGGCAGGGGGATGGGGAGATAGTTCATATTTAAATACATCAGCAAGGTTTGTGTCTGAGTTGTTGGCAATAATAAAGCTGTGGGTCTACAGATACTTTTTCACATACAGAAATAGAGACTTTCTGCCCAAGTGTCTCTATCTGATCTCGTCTTCGGAAACTGTACTTTAATGCATCCAGGCCTTCCATCCTTGCTATGATTTCTTTCCCCACGTCTTCAGCATCATGTGGATTAGCTGTCTTTGTGCTGCCCACTCCAGTCGCAATATCATAGAGGTCTTCTAGGTCTCCAAATGGAATGTGATGTTCAAAGAATTCAAGTATTGTGCCAGTCTCCTTTCTATCTCTTTTCTGCCTACACAGGTCCTTATGTGTGTTTTGCTCTCCAGTGGAGTGGTATGTTTCGGTCAGTTCCTGCATCGTTTGGCTTACTTCCACACAGGCAGGCATCACCAGTAGCCAACGCGTCCGCTTTTCCTCATCCATGCCTCTACCATGTGTAAGTCCTTCTGAAGTCTTCAATGCCCCCATCAGCACTTGTTCAATAACTAAATCAGTTGGCAGTCCAGCCCAGAATCGATCTGTCCTGCGGACTAGAAATAGGCCTGCCAAGCAGCTGTTGAATACTTCTGGGTTAGTCTCCTTGAGGGCAAGCATATCCTAAAGGTATATGTGAACTGACTTGGTGTAGTGATTGTGACCAGTGGCAGCGAAGAAGGGTAGCATCTGTTGCAGTGTCTTCAAGTATAACATAAAGTTACCAGTGCGCTGTGCTTTCAGGACCATTCGGAGTAGGTCCACCATCTTCATGTAGAGTATCCATTACTTTCCTGTAGGAGTGCCCCTTAGTTTCTCCTGCTCTATCTCAATATGGTTGGAGACCTTGGTGATGGTTTCATTATCGTTGATGGTTCTTTCATCTTGAGACTCCAGAAGACGGTCAAAGGTGTCGATGAGATCTTTGAATTCACTGCATATATTATTCTCTTCTTCCTCAATGGGGATGGTTGGCAGATCATAAGCTCTTTGGATGACTAGGGCATTCAGAACTGTATCTACTAGAAAGTGACCTCGTATTGCTCTAGCATATGCTTTTCCAGAGAGCATGTGATGAAGAGCATTTTCAGCATAGACAAGTTCCAACACATCCTTAAGCCCTGTTGCCGTCATCACATGACCGGTGCTTCCAAGGTAGCTCATGATTGTGTGAAATCCTCCGAGGTTAAGTACTATCTTCCTCAGATCACTGTCAGCCTTTTCCCTGATGATAATGGTCTTGGACTTCCACCAAAGTGGCTGATCAAATGTGATGATTGGGGTGGCTCCATTGTGCTTACACTCCTTGGCGATGAAGTGGAGAGTCGAGTAGATGCAGGTGAGGTCATTTGGATTCATGTCAATCATGGGAAGCAGATGGAAGGATGCTTTTCCTGGATGAGGACCATTTGTTACTGCCTGCAGCAGCCCAGACCATGCAGGGCGCTGGGGTCTGAAACTCCACGCCGACTTCCATAGGACATCTATCTGCCAGCGTTCATCACTTGCACATATGTCTGGCAGCTTCTGGTAAAGTATTTTCTCACAACTGCCAGTCAAACATTTGTAGTACCGGATGTTGATCTTTGCATCATGAAGGCTGCAGTCTGCGGTGGACATCCTTGGGATGCTCTCATGTGAAACCAATCCTGGTGTTGAAGTAGACATGATCCCCATTCCATGAAACGTACCATGGCCATCGAAAGTTTGAATATTATGATCCACGTTATCGGCAATGAAGTGGGTAAAGTGTCCTGACGTGACCATGTTGGTGACATAGAAAGTTGATGCAGCAGCTTTTGAAAAACAAAGCATTTCTGAATATGATAGACAGTATCCATGGCTATTTAAACTGTCAATTAGAAAGCGAGACCCAAACTGATGGTACATTTGCACTGCCAAACCATACTACAGTGGTGCAAGTAAAGTCCTTGGTCTTGTTTGCTGCATAATACTCTGACCTATTGATCCCATTTCAAGATCCCTGGTGTCACTTTTGAAAAATTCATTCAGCAATATTCTAAGAGTGTGGTAAGTATGAAACATTTCCTTTTACAGATTATAAATCCTCTGCTTTTGGATAGAAATCCAAGTTATCCTTCACATTCTTGATGTCTGACCTAATCAATGCTGCTGCTGCTCTAACAATTTTCCTTTTTTCTGCCTCCTCGTCATCTGCCTTTGGAGAGTCATAGAATTCCTGTAAGATCTTTGCAGCACTTGGTCGAATGGTGATAACATTGTCCCTGCCATTTACATTAGTGATTATTACATCTTGGCCAAGCTGCTTCTCGATTTTCTGACGCATGTAAACAGAGCTATAAGGTTCAGGACATATTTGCAACATTCTTTCCACCAAATCATTCACTGTTGTTTGTTCATTGTAATCTTCAATAAACTCATCTATCACACATAAAAATGCTTCCTCCCGTGATGCATCAACATTCCGACCAAGATGTTGTTTCTTTTTCACATGAATAGGTCCACGTTGCTCAAATTTACTCTCGTCTTGCTTCACATACTTACTGGGAACTTTCTTTCCAGTGAGAAAGTTGACACTACACACCTTATGATAAACAGCATCAACTGCAGGAAGGTCTCTTGCAACTGTGATACGTCTAGACACTGTCATCATCATGGCCCCTGCCCTTACAAGCTGACACTATCGATTTCTGGAAGTCCCACGTTCTTGCACTAAACACTTCCTCACCATGGTGCCGATCATCATTCACTATACGAGTTCCACAGAGAAAGCAACAATCCTTGAAAGAGAACTCCGGAACCTGAGAGCGGAGAATAGGTCTTGTGTCATCCTCATGTTTCCTTTTCGAGGACTTTGAACGCTCTATGTCCCGTTTCCTTGTATGAGTCTTTCGGCACTCAACATGCACAATTTGTCCAGCTGAGACATTGATAGACGGGGTGCCCCTCTCATCACTGGCTGCATTAATCCCTGCTGCTCCTTTCTCTTTGAGACAGACGGTTTCCATTCCATCAGATAAGCATCCCTTGCAAATTGCGCAAAGCCATTGGTTTCCTGGTCGATCATCTTGGTTGGGTGCAGCCGGATTGTCAGACATGACTAACCTGAAAGCAAACAAAAGTATTAGTTACCATGCTGCTGTGTTATGCAAGGGAATCACCTGAATATCATTAAATGTATGTCATGTCACATCATGACATTATAACTACATCCCTCAGCAATTTGATTGGCTAATTAAAGTTTTCGGTATCACATTGATATACCTCTGTAATACATTTATAGGCCCTAAAACCAACTGTTTAGGAGAATCGGAGCATTTAAAAATAATTAGGCGGCCATTTTGGATTTATGCTGATTACGTAATTTCCTGTCGTTGGATTTTTGGGGATTTTGGGTGGGATGTTCCTTGATACCCATACAACAACTTCCAACCATAAAACAAACTCTTGCAATTTGTTTGGGGTTTGGGGAAAATTTTCGTATTTTTACTGGACTAATATATGGATGGGGTTATCAGAGAAATACAACACAAGAGCAGTGGATGTTCAATTACTGTAAGCTGCCTTTGCTACAGGTTCTTGATGATCAATTTTGATGAGTGATTATGAGAGGGAGTTGCAAGGTTTGGTGTTGGGAGATGTGTGTGAGAAAGTATAGTTTGGTCTTTGAAAGGGATTCATTCACAGAGTGTGAGGAGAAGTTGAACGGTCAGGTATATATGGTAATGGAGAATTTCAGCTCATTTAAGTACCGGGTATTTGGGTAGAGTGATGAATACAGATGGAAGTACAGTATAGAGGATGAAGTGCGAGAGTGGGTACAACAAGGAAAGAGGGTTGTAGGAATGCTGAAAACAGTGGATTAATGAAGTCAATGCATGATGGTGTGGTAATCCTGAATTGATGTACAGGAGTGAAGCATGAGTGTAGTTGGAGAGACATACATCTAGAGTGAGAGTTATCGTGCTTGAGAAGTGCTTGTGGTCTCATGGAGAAATTGACAGATGATGTTAAAGTCTATGCACATTGTGGTGTGGATGTGCGGGAGAGCATCAAGAAGAACACCTTGAGGTGGTTCAGTCATGTGGAGCATATTGCATGTGAAAGAATTACTAAAAGAGTGAATTAGAGTCAGGTGGAAGGGCACAGAGGGAGAGGCAAAACGAGAGTGAGGTGAAGGGATTGGGTTGAGATATACGAGTGATAGTGGGTTTGAGTGGGAGGACGGGAACCGGAGACAGAAGTGCATGAAAGTGATTCGTTTGTGGCCACTCCTTTGTGGATTAAGGTGTCTGACAATATATTATTTTATAGGTATTATTCTAATAGACAGATAGCCTGCAAAATGTAGGACAATAGCCTACCGGTACCTTATATTCACTCTCCTGTGAAAGCTGTAGATCTGGACTAATTCATCTCAACTATCAGAGATAGATATATGACTTAAATCACCTATTCAGTAGCTACTAAATGTAGAATTTAGTTAATCATATATAATACCGGTATACTATACTGAGTACTTTTCCTACACGTGTTTTTTGCATAAGGAAAATTCTTTACCATTACTCGTAGACTACTGGAGCCACTGTTCACAGCATTGTTGTGCTTCCTCTGGTCTACAAAAGAGGGTCTTACAAACTTGACACTCATATACACTGTAAAGAAAATACATATAAAATTGTAACAGTAAACTCGTTACAAACAAGCATTAGCTAATAGAAAACAAATGTGATAAAATAATATTGGTAGGTGGTATTCTAATTCATATTATATAGTTAACTAGAAGTGTTACCATTATTCGTGCTGTAGATTAGTAACAGTTCGCTCTGAGGATTCCATGATAACCCTTGGACTGTTTGCAAATATTTGGGCAAAATAAAAGGTCAAGTTGAGGTTGGGTATAAAGGGGAGGAGGAGTGGAAAATGTGGTATAGGGAGATACTATTACTTTCTATGCATCACCCAATTTTGAGACACTTCCCGGCACTGACACAGTATTTGAAGGGTTCATTTTACACATTTATAATACCATGCCTTCCGGAAGGCTTATCGCATTTCCTGGGTTAAAATTTCTAGCCAATGTCTTCCAGACTAAGTATCCAGCTCTAACTTTTCCTCATTACAGTATCAGTTTAGCACCCTCATTTATATGTTGCAGACATATCCTGATGATCCGGGATAGCTATATGTCCAAAATCTAAATGTAGGCCTAGGCCCACATCATTACTAAATGCATTTGCAAAAGGAAGAACACCTAAACAAATATTCAATCACAAAGCTGATGAACAAAAATATATTAAGCCTAGGCCTACACCTAAAACACAAACTATGTGACCTAAAATACATAAAACATTTTATCCTAGGCAATTTGCCTAGGCATAATTTATTCCTAGTTTTGACAACTAAAAGATACAGTACACAAAAAACACCATAGGCCTAGGCTTATTCACCTTAGGCTATAGTGGTCATAAATATTAATCTACTGTATTAATTAATAGATTAATAGGGCTAGATTAATTAACTAGGCCTATAGGGTAGGCTATATAGCATAGACCTAACATACATATTGACCATAGCCTAGGCCTAATAACCAATTTGGATTGATGTGTAAGAAGCTGCATAAAGCTCAATAATTAGGCTAGCCTATAGGCCTAGGCCTAGGCTTACTTTAAATTATTATCCTTGGCCAATAGATATAATTATGATAATTTATGCCTAGTTTTGAGTTCACCCAAGAGTGAAAAGAAACACTCAAAACACTCAAGGCTTAGGACTATTCACCTTAGCATAGGCTATAGTGATCTTAAATATTAATCTACTGTATTAACTATATATAGCATAGCCTATATGGGTACTTACATACTAGAAGCATCCATAATTACTCCAGAGATGAAAACTGCGACCACTATCGTCGATTCTTGTGCTGGAAATTGCGCCAAAATTCTTGGTGTGTTTACTTTCTGCTGCCACTGTTCGCACTGAAGAACTGACGAAGTAGCTGTGAGAGTTGAGTTCCAAGTTGCTTGATTTATGTTATATATAGCAAAATTTTCATGATAACTATGTTTTTTATATGTTTGCCACCTTATAATTGAGATTGCGACACATAAATAACATGGAGGGAGGCTAAGTAAGCTTAATTATGATAATATAATGTCAAAGTGAGATTTAGGCCTATTGTTATGATAGCTTCGCTAGTCACCTCCAGGGAGTGTTAGCGTGATCGCCGTCTGATTGCAAACAATCACAAACGTGATTCGTCGAATCAGAGGCGATCACGTTCAGTAGGGCTATCCCGTTTGCGTGTTTGGGTAGACTGAACGCGCTCCAGTACTTCTTGATGGAAGACTTCTTTGTCACTCCCATCAGGATGACGATGGTCAGGAACTAATAGAATTCTCGGGCGTCAAGTGTCTGCCATGATAGACGTGCAGAGTATTTAGACTGCTCTTTCCCTGACATGAAGTAGTAGTTGTACCAGTTTGTCTGGTCAACAATCATGGGCAAGAGGTTAGCAATAAAAGACTGCAGGAAAAATGCAAGTCTGGTGGTTTCTCTGCTTCGATTGGGGATCGCCAGTCCGGCATCCCTCGCACCAACAAAATTGTATGTTGTGGGCACAAAATTCTCCCCATTCGCCAAATTCTACTCAGGTACATCTGCAGCACCTTCGTCGCCTTCGTTGTAAGAAGAGGGGTCATCACCAGGGGCACCAGTGGCACGAGAGGCACGATGGCGGGAGGAGGTCGTCCTACCTCTTGACGATGACCTTGATGTGGACCTGGAGCTCGATCCATTGCTGCAGCGTCGTACCAGGGACACCTTCGATTCCCTCCGGCTGCGGGTGGCACGCCCACGGGAAAATACATGCCCACGCCTACTTTGGCCGGTAGGGCGTCGTGGTGGGGTCTGAGGTAACTGGGATCTGTCGTGGATGTGGGAGGTTCCAGGTTGAGGCGACAGAACGCCTGATGAGGGCAGAGGGAGTAAGGCAGTGGGCCGGGAGGTGATGGTGGTGGTGGAGAGTAGGCAGGAGAGGAGTATGGTGGTGAGGCTGAGAATGCACTGAGTCATCCGGCGCTGATAAGGGGGTGAACAGGCAGCATGGATGGTAACGTGGAGGAGATGATTCTAGGGCCGGCATTTCCTCATCTGTTTCGTCTTCTGAGGAAGACAATGGCGTTGCTGCAAAAATTGCTGGCCCCAGACGCAACCCATAAAAAGTATTTGGGATTGAAGCTTTTAGTGGGGAGACAGTGGGAGGTGGTGGTGAAGGCAGGCAAGGGCGAGGACGCACGTGTTGCAGGGGAGGAGTGGGTTCAGTACTTTCCTCATCCTCCTCCTCATCCCTCATCATCATCATACTCAATTGGTCTCTTATCACCTCTACTCTCCCATGCAGGAATTTTGAGGAATGCCATGGGGTCTGGGTCATCCTCGTCCTCTTCCTCACTTGTTGGGGAGTCTATAATGTCATGGGGAGAAGTGGGGGAGGGGGGGGGGGGGTAAAACACCCGTACAACTGTGTTTTTTTTTTTTTTTTTTTTATGTGAGTGAGGGAGGCAAAAGGCAGAACTGCCTATAGTGAGTGCCTCCCCCATAGTTGAAAGAGTGACAGGGCCAAAATCAATGGACGTTCGAGCCAAAATGCCTGGACACACGGAGTTTGAAGTAATATTTTCTAATGATGCACACTCCACCTTGAGCCACATACAAGATTTTGTAAAAATTGGAATGGAAACTTTTATTCCTCATCAAAAGTACAGTAAAAGATCTAATTCACCTAAATGGTTTGACCATAATTGTGCTAGAGTAACTGAACAAAAAGCAATAGCCTACAATGCATACACAAGATCAAAAACTCATGAATCCTTTAATTACTTTAGAAACATCAGAACTCATGCCAAAACTGTATTAAACCTAACTAAATCAAATTTTCTCCACAAGCAGGCAAATAAACTTCTAAATAATCCAAATGATAACAAAATATTTTGGTCTACTCTTAACTCATTTAAATCCAACTTCACTACTGCTTCATCCATTCCACCATTAAAATCTCCGACTGGCAATCTTGTAAGTGACCCACGAGGTAAAGCTAACCTTCTTGCAGATATTTTCTCCACCAACTCAACCTTAGATGAAATAAATCAAGATGTCCCTGTACTTAATTTTAATTCGCCTGAAATTCCCTCACTTAAGATCCACACCAGACATGTCAAAACTATTTTGCAGAATCTCTCAGTAGATAAGGCTCCTGGTCCAGATGAAATTCCTCCAATAGTACTTAAGAATTGCTCCTTGGTGCTCGCTCCTGTATTGGCAAAATTTGTCCGTCTGTGTACTCATACCTCATGCTTCCCAGTACCCTGGAAAGAAGCAAACATCCATCCAGTTCCTAAAAAAGGTGCCTCTTCAGATCCATCAAACTATAGACCAATAGCTATTACTTCCACTCTTGGTAAAGTCTTTGAAATTATATTAAATAATCACATAATTAAGCATCTTGAGAATAATAAATTAATCAGTGATAGGCAATATGGTTTTATACGATGTCGATCAACTGCAGACATGCTTTGCCTTCTTACGCATCAAATCAACCAAGCTACAGACCAACATGGTGAAACACATACAATAGCACTGGATATATCAAAGGCATTTGATAGAGTCTGGCATCAATCCTTATTGTCGAAGATGTCACACTACGGCCTTGCATCATTAGTTCCACTAATTTCTTCTTATCTTCATAACAGAAAAATATGTGTAATGGTAGATGGCCTTTATTCTCAATTTCACTCAACAAATGCTTGTGTTCCCCAGGGATCAGTTTTGGCCCCAATTCTGTTCCTCATTCATATCAATGATCTCATATCTACCACTCATAATCCAATACATTCCTACGCAGATGACTCAACACTCCACAGTTCCTTCACATTTACCAATTCTTTCACCCAACCCGATCTTATAAATTCAAAAATAAACACTGCAATTTCTCTGAACCAGGACCTTTCTAGAATTGATGGATGGGGACAAAAGAATCTAGTTTCCTTTAATGCACAGAAAACCAAATACATTCAATTTTCTAACCGACAGAATCTCACTGACTCCCATATATTTTTTAATGATGTAAATATTCCCACGTCCCCTAGTATTGACATTCTCGGTGTAACATTAACTACTAACTTGAGCTGGACACATTATGTTAGAAGCATTGCTAAGAATGCCTCTAAAAAACTGGGACTCCTGTACAGAGTTCGAGAATTCTTCACTGACGAGCAGTTGGCCATGATATATAAAAGTCATGTGCGTTCTCAGATGGATTACCGTTCACCTCTGTGGGGTGGAAGTGGAGTGGTTGCATTGAGGCAGTTGGACAAAATTCAAAATAAAGCTATTAGATTAATCAATAACCTTGCAATCACACAGGACCTTCCTACATTATCCATACGAAGAAACGTTGCATCCCTTGCATTATTCTACAGATATTTTCACAGCAATTGTTCCGAGGAACTTGCTTCAATTGTGCCGCCTCTCCACATCTTTCCGCGTAGAACTAGGGCAGCTGAGAGCGCCCATGAATTTACACTTTCTCCTCCACAATGCAGAACTTCTGCTTATCAGAATTCATTTATCCCCAGAGCTACTACTCTTTGGAATTCACTTCCCTCGAATTGCTTTCCACAAACTTACAATCTGCAAATGTTTAAATCCAGTTGTTACAAACATTTTATGAATGGAGGATGCCTTTAGGCACATGGACCTTTTGTTTTATCTGTGTTTTTCCTTCCTCCGTTCATTGTCTCTTTAAAAACAAATATATATAAGTCATAGGAAGAGGGAAAGACTGATTCTGGGAGAGAGTTCCAGAGCTCAGCTGATGAATAGAAGAAAGTTTGAGAGTAACGTTTCACTCTTGGGTTGGAGAGATGCACAGAGTAGTGGTGGGATTATGTTGCAAGACGGGTACCACTTGCCATACGGAAAGGAGGTGGTATATACTGAGGAAAGCTCTGAGGATTACTAATTAATATAGTAGCGAGAGAGATGCAACATTGCGGCGGAGAGAGAGAAATTGCAGAGAATTGGTGAGTGAACGAGAGTTAATGATACGAAAGGCCTTCCTTTCAACTTTGTCTAGGAGAGCCGTGTGAGAGGAACCTCCCCACACACGTGAACAACATTCAATACAAGGACGCACTATGCCCCTGTACAGAGCAAGAAGCTGTGCAGGTGTAAAGAACCCCCTAAGGCAGTTGAGCACACCCAGCTTCTGGGAGGCTGTCTTAGCAAGACTGGTAATATGGTCCTTCCAACGGAGAGCAGAAGAAAAAGAGACACCAAGAATATTGAAAGAAGATGAAGGATTTATTTTTGTATTGTTGAAGAATAAGGGATAGTCCGCTGGGAGTTCCTGACGGGTAGATAGATGGAAAAATTGGGTTTTGGAAGCATTAAAGGTAACAAGGTTTTCTCTGCCCCAATTGGAGATAGTAGTTAGATCAGAATTTATGTGTTCTATGGCTTCATTCCGTTTGTCGTTGAGGAATTGCTGGCTTGGCCGTTCTATAAAACTAATGGAGTAGTGTAAGGTTGAGTCGTCTGCGTATGAATGGATGGGAATTGAGGTACAGTTGAGAAGATCGTTTATACAAATTTGAAAGAGAATAGGAGATAGGACAGAGCCCTGGGTGAGGAAGTGAGCGATGGCCGTCCACAACCACAGCTATGGAACGGCCGGAAAGGAAATTAGAGACAAAGGCACAGATGGAGGGATAGAAACCGAAGGAGGGTAGTTTAGAAATTAAAGATTTGTGCCAGACTCTATCGAAGGCTTTCGATATGTCTAGTGCAATTGAAAATGTCTCACCGAAGTCCCGAAAGGAGGATGACCAAGAGTTAGTAAGATATGAAAATAGATCACCAGCATAGCGACCCTTAAGGAATTCATTCTGGCGATCTGAGAGCAGATTATGAGAAGAGAAATGCTTAAGAAATTTGGAAGCAAGAATAGTTTCAAAAACTTTAGAAAAACAAGAGATGAGAGCAATTGGACGATAGTTGGAGGGTTGAGAGCGGTCACCCTTCTTTGGGACAGGTTGAATGAGAGCAAACTTCCAGCATGATGTTACTAACCCATCTGTCCCCTACTAACATCCTAATCCTGCCACAGACACTAGCTCCAGGGCAGTAGTTCCCATTCCAATTTTCCTTTACCCACTCTAAACCACTGTTTGGACACTTGATCCTCAGTGTTTTGAAGGACAAGCAGCCTAGAGGGGTCACTATATCTGTTGTTGCTTGATTTCCTTTGTACCCCACGCGCCTTCTATGCAACGCGGCGACAAGATATGGGAACAATGGGATGCTCCTCTCTCATCTCCTCCATCCCTATCAGTGATGGGTGATACTCCTCCCCTGAATCTTCCTCACATGATTCAGTGTCACTATCATCGTCATTACTCTCCTTCAGCATTGCCACCCTGCGTAGGTGGTGAAGAGAACAGTCCGATATGGCGTCCTCCCGCTTCTCCCCACACCCGCTTAGAGGGTTGCCAGCTACTGCTATCATTCCGCCACATCATAAAGTATTTTCCATAGAAATTTACTAGGTACCATCCTATAATAAGGGCGAAAAGTGCTCTGCCTGTGCGTTACATACATAGGCGATACATCAAATGCGTCGCTGGGGTCCAGTGGGTTAAAAGGAAGTACAATAGCAGAGCTGAATATTATATTAATATTTACTTCCATTAAACTTTGCAATACTATTTACTGGTAGTTAACCTCATTCGTATATACTACAAAACGTACTATAGACCGACAATGACCTTTTCTTGACCCCTTTAAAATGGCTAGGGAGGATTTGAATTCCCGAAAACAAGGAATAAATGTAGACTACTGAAGAAGTTATAAGCAGATAAACAAAGACATACAGATATTTGCGCTTGCAAAATTATATCTAATAATTATAGCTATCCAGTTATATTTATATGCCAGATAATATGATATTCTAAAACAAAAAAAATATCACATACTGTAATTTATGGGAGTCAATGAGGTTGGAATAACACAAAATTCAATAGCTATTACCTATAAATAAGTAAGTTGAGTAAACAGTTTCAGCAGTTAGGTTATACGGTCCCAATATACTAAAATATAATACACATAGGTTAATATTTAGTTATATAGTAATAGGAGAGTAACATGAGTCTTTCGTGTGTATAAGAGGACTCCACAACTTCACAGTTGAGTACAGTATGGACTGGAATCTTGACTATGTAAGTTATGACCACACTTGAAGTGTCCTCTTGAAGGTCATTTATACTTATGAGTCAGTAGTGAATGAGAGTGTGACTTAAATGGTGATATTGAGTTATAAAGAGTTGAATAGGGTGAGTGTAGTAGCCGTAATAAAATAGTAAGGTAGTCTAAGATAGATGTGTTGCCCTGACTGCTGATAGTGATGAAGTGAGTTGTACACTTCTCAGTTACTGTGAGGTGTGGTGTATCAGGAAGTGCTCTGATAATAAGCTACCGGAACTGAAGCAATTATGTGATGTCTGGTGACCTTTATTGTGTAAATTAGAGCAGGATGGATTTTAGACAAAACACATTGTATAAATATAAGGAGATACTATTTTAAACATATAGTGTAAGTTAAGAATAGTAAGGTGTTAAGTGGTAAAGATGGGTAGGCGTATTGATTTGTGAGTTATCGTTTGCATAGAATGTTAGATTGTCTATATAGAATAATAGCTCAATATATAAACATATAGATTTAAAATTATGGTTACATACATTTATAAAAATACTGTAGTTGCTGTTGGAAGTGCTTAGGATTAATTAAGGCTAGGTGAGGGTAAACACTGAAAGTTATGTATGCAGGTAACTAATTACTTGGCACAAAAGGGATAACATTACGGTGTTCCAATTATTCATGATGCCAATGCTTTGACATCATTGAAGATTAACTGCTATGGAATAGATGTATTCCTACTGAAATGTTAAATACAAACAAACTAAGTTCTGAGCTCTCTTTTTATTATCAGCCTTAAAATTATATGCTACGAACTTTACCATTCTACGTGTATACATGCCTGTGTATATTGTATATTAAAATGAAAAGGTTAAAAGATAGCATGCCTAGTTTTCAGTGAATCAAACAACAGCTATTATTATAACTCACAAAGATAAGAAACCTTTTCTCTACAAATTCCCTCTCGCGTCAGCAGTTTGTTTTCCCATAGTTAACGGTATGTTTACAATATACATTGCATAATAGGTTTGTTTGGCTAAGTTAGGTTAAGATGGTCAAGTTGGATTAGGTTGGACATAATTTGATAAACATTAATGCCATAAACCAATGAATTGCATCAAAGCCACGGAAAACCTATTACTATCTTCTAAACATGTATTATACTCTAATGGTTAACGGTCAGGGTCAGAGGTAAGCCGTAACACTGAGGAGGTATGAGATATATCCCGGTTATCCCGGTTTGACAGCACTCTGCAGTGCTGCCAAAGGCTTAATGTAGAGCGACATTAACGATATTCTCTCAACGGTGTTCTCAAAAACTGTGCTTCCGTGCTGACTCCCTGCCTAGGCAAACTCTTTCGTCTCTGTCTATCCTCTAACGTCTTCCCTTCATGCTGGAAGTTTGCTCACATTCAACCTGTCGCAAAAAGAAGAGTGACAGCTCTCAACCCTCCAACTATCGTCCAATTGCTCTCATCTCTTGTCTTTCTAAAGTTTTTGAAACTATTCTTGCTTCCAAATTTCTTAAGCATTTCTCTTCTCATAATCTGCTCTCAGATCGCCAGTATGGCTTCCTTAAGGGTCACTCTACTGGCGATCTTCTTTCATATCTTAGTAACTCTTGGTCATCCTCCTTTCGGGACTTCGGTGAGACTTTTTCTACTGCACTTGACATATCGAAAGCATTCGATAGAGTCTGGCATAAATCTTTAATTTCTAAACTACCCTCCTTCGGTTTCTATCCCTCCATCTGTGCCTTTGTCTCTAATTTCCTTTCCGGCCGTTCCATAGCCGCGGATGTGGACGGCCATTGTTCACTTCCTCACCCTATAAACTCCGGTGTTCCTCAGGGCTCTGTCCTATCTCCTATTCTCTTTCTAATTTTTATAAATGATCTCCTTAACTGTACCTTAATTTCCATCCATTCATACGCAGACGACTCAACCTTACACTACTCCATTAGTTTTTCAGAACGCCCCAGCCAGCAATCCCTCAACGACAAACGTAATGAAGCCATAGAACTCTTAAATTCTGATCTAAATACTATTTCCAATTGCGGCAGAGAAAACCTTGTTAACTTTAATGCTTCCAAAACCCAATTTCTCCATCTATCTACCCGTCAGGATCTCCCAGCGGACTATCCCTTATTCTTCAACAATACAAAAATCAACCCTTCATCTTCTCTCAATATTCTTGGTGTCTCTTTTTCTTCTGCTCTCATTTGGAAGGACCATATTACCAGTCTTGCTAAGGCAGCCTCCCAGAAGCTGGGTGTGCTCAACAGCCTTAGGGGGTTCTTTTCGCCTGCACAGCTTCTTGCTCTATACAGGGGCATAGTGCGCCCTTGTATTGAGTTTGTTCACATGTATGGGGAAGTTCCTCTCGCACCGCTCTCCTAGACAAAGTTGAAAGGAAGGCCTTTCGTATCATTAACTCCCGTCCACTCACCAACTCTCTGCAATCTCTCTCTCACCGCCACAATGTTGCATCTCTCTCGCTATTCTATCGCTACTATAATAATCAGTGTTCCTCAGAGCTATCCCAGTGCATACCACCTCCTTTACGTAGGGCACGTGGTACCCGTCTTGCAACTCAATGCCACCCCTACTCTGTGCAACTCTCCAACCCAAGAGTGAAACGTTACTCTCAAACTTTCTTCTACTCAACAGCTGAGCTCTGGAACTCTCTCCCAGAATCAGTCTTTCACTGTTCCTATGACTTAAATTGCTTCAAACTCCGTGTGTCCAGGCATTTTGGCTCGAACGTCCCTTGATTTTGGCCCTGTCACTCTTTCAAGTATGGGGGAGGCACTCGCTATAGGCAGTTATGCCTTTTGCCTCCCTCAATCACATAGAAAAACAAAAAAAAAACAAAAAAACACTGTTGATTAATCCCGCATGCTATGAACTTCGTTCTGGTGTAATTTTGAGGCCATTTTCTTCTAGATTTTGACTGAATACATTTTAATTCCATGCAGACATTTTCTCAAACATTCAGGAGTGCCTGAATGAGCCCTAATATAGTGGAATTATGCCGGCAGCATAAGTGTTTAGAAGTAATGGTGTTCGTTCCTATTGTAATTTTTCGAATATTCTGTCAATCCAAGTTGATAAACATTCAATGACAAAAATCTATGATGCATAATACAAAATTACAATATGCATATTGATTTTCAATTGAATTACCGTAAGAGGTGAGCATTGTTTAATTTCATAGAATGTTAGAATTTCTAGCATATATTCCTTCGATATTACTTACTATGTATGTGTGTGTGTGCGTGTGTCTGTGTGTTATGTTCAATTCCATCCCCACCGAGGCACTATTCACTTTATAAATATAGTACACAATGTAGACCGTATCGACATTTTGCTGAGGTAAGGGTAGGGGTGGGGGTATTTAAATGGACATGATTCAAGAGAAAGTGAGTTTAAGTGGGTGAGCTTGACCGATACAGCAAGAGATGTATCGTTCAAGGTAATTTTATTAATTGCAATAAAAACTAAAGTAGATATGTGTAGAGGCATAATATTTTGATTAAGTATATGATGACATGAAAATGATAAACATACGTATATATCTGAAATAGGTTAAAGTGTGTGAACTGAACGACCAATTTACGACAACATCAGCATAACATAGTGAATGTTATTAAAACAAATTAAAAACCTATACTATTTTCTAACTTGACGCATTTCCGAGATAAGGTTATTGCCATCAGCTGAAAACAAAAATAAACACAACGAAATAATAACATAAACACAATTGATGCATGTGTGTCGTCACTGACTATGTAAATTATACAGTTCGGCTTCAGTAGCATGTTTTGGAAAATTAAATTCACCTAGCTTTTATATTACAATTGTTTTGAGACAACCTGAATCATTTGATACATCCAATGTATACTTTGAGTATAGAACGAGTTGCTAAAGTTGCCCAAAGACCATACGCTTGATATTATTTAAGTACCTGGTTAATTGTGTTCATGGCTGCATAGATAATTTGAGACATTAAAAACAATATATATGCTCTTCTCGGTTATAGCAAGTTGCACGAATAATCAAGGTATATCTGTGTTTACAAAGACCCATGTATTAATTATTGTAATTATAACGTTACCGTGTCATTAAGAGGGGGTCTCCTGCTGTTTTGATCTTTCTCTCCTTTTCTCTCTGTCTCTGACTTGTATCCATGTGGCCCCATTCAGCCAACTATTTTAAGATGTTTATCCCCATCCAGGTGTCGATTTCTTCCTGGTGAGCGACAGCGAGCCAGCATTGTATGGAGAAATCCGGCTTCGCCGGAAACATTTTCCATCGAAAAATGTACAAATTTAACTTGCTGTAAAACAAAAACATTTATGTGCTGGCTGGCTACCGCTCGCCATGAAAATATTGACACCTGGATGGAGGTAAACGTCTTAAAACAGTAGGCTAAATGGGGCCAAATGGATACAAGCCAAAGAGCGAGGGAGAGAAACAGAAAAAAGCGAGGTGGGCCGGATAACCGTTACATAAGAAAATGGGAGTCTGCAGAAAGCCGATTGGCCTAAGCAAGGCAGATCCCTGTCCCACACAATCCCAAATCAATTACAAAGCCCAATTATAGGCTCAACACTCTAATACCCTGAGGATCATCTTACCAAAACGGTTAGAGATTAACGCAGGATTATGGGGGTCTGCAGAGCGCTGATTGGCCCAACCCGGCTGATCCCCCTTCACACCCAACCCTTCTCGTCCATATGCTTCTCCAATTTTATCCTAAAGCTCCCTACAGTTTTAGATCCCACTATAGCACTTGGTAGTCCATTCCACCCATCTACAACTCTGTTACCAAACCAATATTTGCCTATATCTTTTCTGAAACGAAATTTATCTAATTTGAAACCATTGGTACGAGTTTTTTCGCTATCACTGAGCTTTAGTACATTTGTCATGTCCCCTTTGTTAATCCCACTAACCCACTTGAACACCTCTATCATATCCCCTCTAACTCTGCGTCTCTCTAACGAATGTAAACCTAATTTCTTCAACCTTTCTTCATACGGAAGATTTCTAATATTATGGATCATTTTTGTCATTCTACTCTGTACTCTCTCCAATGAATCTATGTCCATTCTGTAATAAGGACACCAAAATTGGACAGCATAATCCATATGGGGTCTCACTAATGACAAGTAAAGTTTTAAGATAACATCAGCAGTTCTGTTACTCACACTCCTAGAGATGAATCCGAGAATCCTGTTTGCCTTATTACGAACGCCTATACACTGTTTTCTAGGCTTCAAATCATTGCTAACAAACACACCTAGATCTTTCTCGCAGTCTGAATTTTCTAATTCTAAATTAGCTAGTTTATATTTAACATTTGTTTGCATCTTCCCTATCTTTAATACCTTGCATTTGTCAATGTTAAACTTCATCTGCCAATTTACTGACCATTCATGTAAGGTATCTAGATCCCTTTGGAGGCACTCTATATCGGTATCTGAATCAATTGATCTCCCCATTTTAGTATCGTCTGCGAATTTACTTATCCTACTAGTTATACCTAAATCTAGGTCATTTATGTATATAAGAAACAACAGGGGACCAAATACCGATCCCTGGGGGACACCACTTTTGACTGCTCCCCACTCTGACTTGGTACCATTTATGTTGACTCTCTGTTTCCTACCAATTAGCCATGACCTAATCAATCCCAACAACGCCCAACCTATTCCATGTGCCTCAACCTTTCTCAGCAATCTCTCATGAGGGACTCTGTCGAAAGCTTTACTGAAATCTAAATATATAATATCGTATGACTTGTCATTATCTACTGTTTCATATACCTCTGAGAAAAAACTAAGCAAATTAGTAAGGCAAGAACGTCCCTGAGTGAATCCATGCTGAGAAGAATTGATTAAGTTAAATGTTTCTAAGTGGTTTCTCATTTCCCTAGCAATAATTGACTCTAGTAGCTTTCCTATGATTGAAGTGAGACTAATGGGACGGTAATTGGATGCTATTGATTTATCACCTTTTTTGAAAATCGGAACTACATTTGCAAGCTTCCAAGCTTCTGGAACTATACCTGTTTCTAATGAATTGTTAAAAAGAAATGTTAATGGGTAACTTAACTCATCTCTGCATTCTTTTAATACTCTGGCATATACCTCATCGGGACCAGGCGATTTCTGAGGTTTCAGTCTGTCAATTTCCTTAAGCACATCATTTCTACTTATAGTAACCGTACTTAACCTATTTTCTATACTATCGCTATATACCTTACGGACTTCTGGAATCTGTGCCAAATTTTCATTAGTGAAAACGGATAGAAACTGACTATTTAATGTACTGCACATTTCTAAATCATTTTCTGTCATTTCTCCTATCGAAGTTTTAAGGGGCCTATTTTATCTCTAACTTTAGATTTATATAGCTGGTAAAAAGCCTTAGGGTTATTTTTTGAGTCATTGGCTATCCTGATTTCATAATTTCTTTTGTCTGTCCTTATACCTTTTTTAACCTCTCTTGATAGATTCTGATAGTAAGCAAGTAGGTGAATTTCGCCTTTCTTAAGTTTTCGATATATTCCTCTCTTTTTTCCTAGAAGGTCTAATAGTCTATTATTCATCCATTTGGGTTGGTTCTGTGTTGATCTACATTTTCTTTTGGGGATATATTTATTTTGCGCATTGTGGAGTGAAGAAATAAAATTATTATATGTAGCTGTCAAATTACCCTGAGTTAAGACAGGTATCTGAGAGAGAGTATGTTCATTAGCGCACCTGGGTCCACTTAATAGTTTAACCATAGGATCGACTCTTAAGGCTCGTCTTAATCCACCATAATTGGCTTTTCTTACGTGAAGGTCACGGTGATGTTCGCAATAATAACTAATTGACCCAAACAAATATACATAATAACCAATATACATAATAACCAATATACATAATAACCAATATACATAATAACAAATACATAATAACCAATATACATAATAACCAATATATATAATAACAAATATACATAATAACCAATATACATAATAACCAATATACATAATAACCAATATACATAATAACAAATACATAATAACCAATATACATAATAACCAATATACATAATAACAAATATACATAATAACCAATATACATAATAACCAATATACATAATAACAAATACATAATAACCAATATACATAATAACCAATATACATAATAACAAATACATAATAACCAATATACATGATAACCAATATACATAATAACCAATACATAATAACCAATATACATAATAACCAATACATAATAACCAATATACATAATAACCAATATACATAATAACAAATATACATAATAACAAATATACATAATAACCAATACATAATAACCAATATACATAATAACCAATATACATAATAACAAATACATAATAACCAATATACATAATAACCAATATACATAATAACCAATATACATAATAACAAACACATAATAACCAATATACATAATAACCAATATACATAATAACAAATACATAATAACCAATATACATAATAACCAATATACATAATAACAAATACATAATCACCAATATACATAATAACCAATATACATAATAACAAATACATAATAACCAATATACATAATAACCAATATACATAATAACAAATACATAATACCAAATATACATTATAACTAATACATAATGACAAATATACATAATCATTAAATGGCCCAAACCAATATACAGTACATTATATAATATTACACGTTTAATACTGTACATTACCCCTAAACATATATTACGAAGAACACCTTTTTATATATTATGTTACTATTATTATATGATCCCATGATTAAACCTACACATAATGTAATTGTTTATATAAACACATTCTACTACAATAATTTTATCACAATCCAGCCTTAAAAATCGTTGAATCCCATAAATTTACATATATACTGTATATCTATATTCTGTATATATATATATATATATATATATATATATATATACTGTATATATATTATATATATTAAATTTATATATATATATATATATATATATATATATATATATATATATACAGTATATATATATATATATATTATATATATTATATATATATATATATATATATATATATATACATATATATATATATATACTGTATATTCAGGGTGTCCAAATTTAGGTGTGCCAAGCTTCAGGATGTGATTATATGGTTGATTCTAAGCTTAAAATGTTCTAAAACAAAAATTGGTTTCCACCAATACCACACTTTTCGTAAGGGAAGAATCAAAAGCATTTTGTCTCATCAACTCTCCTACTCGTATTAGTTCTCTACAATATCTCACGACTCGACTCGCAGCGATGTTGCATTTCTCTCACTTTTCTATCGCTATTACAACAATATGTATTTTTCAGAGCTCTCACTTCTCCTTTAAGGAGAGTGGGTGACACTCGCCTTTCAACAAATGTCCACTCCTATTATTTCCAACTCTCTAACCCAAGAGCAAACCGATTTTCCAGTCTTTCTTCTACTCAACAAGTAAGCTCTGGAACTCACTCTTTCAATCTATCTATCCCTAATTCTATGACTTAAACTTCTTTAAGTTCTGTGAGTCCAGACATTTTGACTCTAACGTATTTTAAATTTGTTTTTTCAATCACTGTCAAGTGTATGGGAGACATTTGTTACAAGCGGCATTGCCTTTTGTTTCCTGCATAACACAAAACAAAAACAAAATCACACACAGGCTGATATTGATGGTTTTATATACTGTAGTGTCCTCCCCCACACCACGGAAAAGGACTCCTCCATGTTAGACGGTTTCCAAGAAGTCCAATGTGAACTAAAATGTCTATGTTATATACACTAATATAATGTCTTGAGTATATGGCAAAATAAAAACATTAAGTTGAGCGTGAGGTAGGCCCTTTGATAGGTGGGCATTCCTTCTGGGGACATTCATGGGAAAATACAATTTTCAACATGCAATTCCTCAATAACGGTTGAGATTTGGATTTTTCCGTATAAACGATTGCATGCTTAATATAATTTATATACCCTAATCCTGAAGTTTGGCACACATCTTTTTGAATATAATTATACCCAGTATATATCTCAACTTTATTAGACATTTATTCTTGCAATATGTAACCTATAGCTTCAGTATTTTCTGCTGTGGGTGCTTTGCAATAATGTTTAAGCACTAGAGCTAAAATACATAGTTTCACAACACCCCTGCAGTAGTTAAAGATTTAATGTTTTTGGGTGAGGGCTGTCCAGAGTGAGGTTTGGCATCCTCTACCCAACCTTAGCCATTTCTGTCTGCCTCTTTTCCTGTACTACTTTTCCTACTTCTGGGGCGGAGGCTAGGAATCATCCTCCCCTTGTATAATTTACTTACTAGTTAAGGCAGAAAAAGTAGCAAGGAAACACAAAAATGGTCCCGGACCCTAAGAATTGGAATTTAAAATGTTGTTTCTGTTAGAGCTCTGTCTCGAGTAGGCCACCCCCAGCTAAGTGATATGTGCCTGAGTACATACATATACTGTATACATACTGTACATGCATTGACGATCACAGCGGTTTAACCCTCCTGGCCCGGGCAGGCTCTCAAAATGACAGTGTGGGCTTCCCGGGCGATCTGGCCGAAAAACGTCTAGGCCTAGGCTACCGTATTTTTTTTTAGTTTAACTGCTAGAAATTTCCCACGCATCTATAAATGTAGTGCGGTTTCCAATCTGTAGACTGGTGTTGAGTAGAGCTCTCTATGTCAACTGGTTCAGTTGTGATGACGATTTCGGTGGAGAGCACTTGCAGGCGATGTTAGCAATATGACGATCTTTTCACTACTGAAACAACGACATACAGACATACAATAACAAACGAGTCTTCTCTTTCTTGTTTTCGGAGGTGCGGTGACGTAACAATCGGGTTTGTGTACATGCGTCGGACGCACAGCGTTCAGACCAAGCTGAATAGGCTTTCAAGCTTACAGATTTTAAAATGACACCCGGGCACCGGCCCTTAATTCGTGGTGTCATTTTAAAATGACAACCGGGCCAGGAGGGTTAATGAAATTCCAAATTATATAAAAACGGTTAAGTGAAATCTGGAATATCACAAATTATCTGTTGTAGGTGAATGGTCAACATTTGACTATACAACTACCTATTAACTATATAAGAGTTCAAAATAACTGTAATTTTAAATAGGGTGCTATAATGATCAAACTTATTCTACTTAAGATGCATATATGGGGCCATTCTATTAATTGAACAACCAAAACTAGAACAACCACAGTCAAAACGGTCAAAGTGCTAGGCTTAAATTGTCTATCCTTGTTAAGTTAAGGTTTGTTTGGTCGCGTTATGTAAGCTGCGATTAAGTTAGATATTGCTAAGATTAGGTCAGATTATATTAGGAGACCATGGCCACTTAGGTTGTAACCGTTTAGGAATATAGCCGTGTTGACCTAACCTTGGCTCACTCTGGCGGGAAGGAGCCATATGCCATATGCCATATGCCATATGTGCCATATTGCCATATGTGATGGCAAACAGGAAGGATGCTTTAAGGGGGTAGTGATTATTTGTTAGTGTATTTATTTTGTATTTAAATATATTATAGTAACCTCACTAGACCTCATCAAGCTTAAACAAACATACCCTAGACGCCCCTTCAAGATAAATTTGTATATTTTTCGGTAGAAAGATATCCCATCGGTTCCTACTATTATTACAGGCTCTCTATTGTGCGCCGGGAAAAAATCAACACCTAAATGGCACTAAAGGTCTATTTACAATTATTAACAAAGAAATGAGGCGCAAACTGATATTGACGTAACGGGGTTGAGTAAGACCTGTAGGATTGCAGGAGAATAGAAAAGACAGGAGAAGAAGCCAACAGAAGAAATGGAAATATATACAAGCTTCCCATGCTTTAGAGGAAAACAGAACAGAGGAGTGCCCCATGACCTCAGGTCATGCCCGTTCTCTAAAGACCAGAAATTTAGGTCAGACTCCCATACAAAACAGTGGGACGCTGGGCCAATCACCATCGAGCTTTCAAACCATATCGACCTATCACCAGCCTCCATTCGACCAACAGCCAGAATTGCAGTATAACGAACAAATGCTTATGCAAGTTAGACATCAGAGACCGGAATGTTCTAGAAACAAGTGGGGATACAAGGACCTCCCTTGCAGTACCGTTCCGGAGAACTCAACATAACCCCGAGAACCTAGAGAAGAACAGTGATATCAACTTCATCATGAATAACCCCTGATTATCATAGAATCACGGAAATTACAATTATCTCTTACCTAGACCTCGTAACCACCATGAGAGTATTAAATAAAATACTTAAAATAATTATGTACAAACCTATAACCCCCATGTATTGTTAGACTAAGTATTACCTTCGCAATTTACATAACATCCATTCTTTATATCCTTTCAGAATTGAGTTATTACAAGTTAAACCTAAGAAATAACTTGAACATACTCTCACTGAAACTAAAGAAAGTAAGTACTTCTATCCTAAGTAATATTCCTAAGGCTGAAAAGCACAGATTTTTTTTTTTCTACGTGATTGAGGGAGGCAAAAGGCATAACTGCCTATAGCGAGTGTCACTCATAGTTGAAAGAGTGACAGGGCCAAAATCAAGGGACGTTCGAGCCAAAATGCCGGGACACACGGAGTTTGAAGCAATTTAAGTCATAGGAAGAGGGAAAGACTGATTCTGGGAGAGAGTTCCAGAGCTCAGCTGTTGAGTAGAAGAAAGTTTGAGAGTAACGTTTCACTCTTGGGTTGGAGAGTTGCACAGAGTAGGGGTGGGATTGAGTTGCAAGACGGGTACCACGTGCCCTACGTAAAGGAGGTGGTATGCACTGGGATAGCTCTGAGGAACACTGATTATTATAGTAGCGATAGAATAGCGAGAGAGATGCAACATTGCGGCGGAGAGAGAGAGATTGCAGAGAGTTGGTGAGTGGACGGGAGTTAATGATACGAAAGGCCTTCCTTTCAACTTTGTCTAGGAGAGCGGTGTGAGAGGAACCTCCCCACTCATGTGAACAATACTCAATACAAGGGCGCACTATGCCCCTGTACAGAGCAAGAAGCTGTGCAGGGGAAAAGAACCCCCTAAGGCGGTTGAGCACACCCAGCTTCTGGGAGGCTGCCTTAGCAAGACTGGTAATATGGTCCTTCCAAATGAGAGCAGAAGAAAAAGAGACACCAAGAATATTGAGAGAAGATGAAGGGTTGATTTTTGTATTGTTGAAGAATAAGGGATAGTCCGCTGGGAGATCCTGACGGGTAGATAGATGGAGAAATTGGGTTTTGGAAGCATTAAAGTTAACAAGGTTTTCTCTGCCCCAATTGGAAATAGTATTTAGATCAGAATTTAAGAGTTCTATGGCTTAATTACGTTTGTCGTTGAGGGATTGCTGGCTGGGGCGTTCTGAAAAACTAATGGAGTAGTGTAAGGTTGAGTCGTCTGCGTATGAATGGATGGGAATTAAGGTACAGTTAAGGAGATCATTTATAAAAATTAGAAAGAGAATAGGAGATAGGACAGAGCCCTGAGGAACACCGGAGTTTATAGGGTGAGGAAGTGAACAATGGCCGTCCACAACCGCGGCTATGGAACGGCCGGAAAGGAAATTAGAGACAAAGGCACAGATGGAGGGATAGAAACCGAAGGAGGGACAGGTTGAATGTGAGTATCTAACTGAAGTAGAACCTGCCTTCCCCTCCCCCTCGAGACTACAGCGAGACCTGCTGTGTTCCTTCTGATGCCAGGACCTTGGATTCCTGTTCATAAGAGGCAGTTCCCCCTGAAGTACAGACAGCCGAATCTACGACCCACGTCAGCCAGACTTGCACTCAAACTTCTATCCTCTTAACCTACCCTAAGTGTCTCTGAATGTCTTACGTTGTGATTATTGATGTGAAGGTAAGGTAAAATATGCGAGTATTCCAGTGCTAATTCTTATGTAGATCTGTGCCCAAGATCGATATTTATTGTGTTATGTATTAATCCTTCAGACGCTATATTAATTATTGAGTAAGATCTGTGCCCAAGATCTAGTTTTAACTTGTGTCTAACCCCTTATAAATCATATTACGGTTACATATTCGTGTTAACTGATATCCAAGCCAAATACTCACAGATTTTCCTTGTATATGTCCATTCTATTATGTACGTAACAAGTTGAAGTTGAAGTGTATATCGTGTATCTATTCCCCACTCAAATCTAACTTTTACCTAGAACCTACGCTTAATTTCATATTTAATTAAACTCAGATTCTAGTTCTTTAGAAGAAGTATTATTGATTAGAATCATAATTTAAATCTAATTTCTTCGAAAACCCAATTTACGCTTTATGATCCTGTGCGTTAACTTGTTTATTCAGGAATAACTTATTTACTTATTCTTCTATGAAATAGATAATTTCGGTCCATCTCGTCTAGGAATTCGTTTAATTGTTGTATAGATCTGTTATCTAATTATTTCACCATCTCGAATACAACGCCAATCCGTTCTGTATTCCTTATTGGAATCTGTTAACTAGTTCAGAACTCCTTCATACCTTACTAGGTATTTCCAGCTAAGTGCAACTTCGTCATGTATGCAATATTATACTGTTAGTATTATTATAACTATTAGTACACGCTATTTTATTTATGCGTTCCTTAACCTCCTGTAGTCAAAATATCATTTGATTCAGGTCAGGTTAAATTCAACATTTAATTCTTATTCAGTAGATCTAAATCATTAAATCTGAATTCCTCGACCCGTGAGATTATTATTACATATACAAAGTTAATAAATTGCATTATGTTCATAATATAAATGTTCTCGCAATAAACTAACTACGTAATTAATTGTAAAAACAATTCAGCTTTCTTTTCCTTTTTAAATTAAAGTATTCCTCCCATATTCAAGATAAACATCGCATTAACTGCAATAACTTTTTTCTGCACCTCAGCCTAGTAGATGACCTGTTGACTTACCTGGTCATATTTATTTACGCGCGGCCTCTTTCATATTTCTAGGACGCCTCTCGTCTCGCGCTCTTGAACGATAACTATAGAAATCTTTGTGCAGTTAAGCATATTGTTGAGTGAATAATTCCAGAGTTCAAATCAATACTTCTTGAACTTATCAGAATATGTCACGATAGATACTCAACTCTCATAAATATTATTATCAAGGAGTTATTCTATGTATATGTATGTCTATATATAATTGCATATTTCCTCAGTAATACTATCCATTATTTTATGTTCATTAGTATGTTATTCAGAGACCTTTGTTTGTTCTAAATATATTCAGTGCTTTACTTACTATTGCTTATAAAAGTTAAGTACAGTTTAAGTTTACATTTCAGGTCCAGATATATATGTGATTAAGACACCTATTGTGTTATAACTAACTACACCAGATTCTCTTGCTATTCCCAAATAGTAGCTAAGTGAACCAAATGATCTCTTTCTATGTCATTTAATAAATGAGAGTATATAATTATCTGTGTGTGTTTATGGTGTTTGTTACTACCTGATTGAGTGCATAATTGTGAATAAGAACGTGTTCAATGTGTTCCCGTTGAGCATATATTGAGTCTAAAAGTCCATAGTTGGATTTAAGTGAAGACAATAACGAAGCTAAGTTGTATTACAACCCAGCATAACATTGGCGGCAGCGGTGACTCGATACGGCATATCAAAGAGAGTTTCTTATATATATTATTTTTTAAGTACTCAGTCCGCATTTTCACACAATATTCACCATGGCAGCAATTAGATCACTTGATATTCCGGTGTTCCAGCCAGAAGATTATGACATACTGTATAATACATACCTGGAAATAGTCAAACCGGTCCTGGACATTATGTTCGGAAACGAGGACGCTTCCAAGATCCACACGATAGTAGTAAAACTAGGGAAATATGCGACCAAGGTATCAGGGTATGTGCATGATAATATGCTTGGTTTAACCTGGGCGCAATTTGAAACACATGTAAATACCGCTATTAACCCTTCTTTAGCGGCCTATGCGGTTTATTTATATGTACCGCCCAGCGGGGTGTTTTTAGCCAAAATAGGGCTGTTTACGTGATCATTTTCATGCCTAAATAAGACCCAGAACGTAAAACAAGTATCTATCCCTGAAAGGGCATAAACAGAGCTTTCGAATGACACCATAACGATCCTTTTATGATGGCTAGTTTTCTTGCAATAACCGTGCAACGCGAGTGCAAAAAGCATGTAATTAGCCACTTTCCCGATACAATTCCGTATATAGCGAGTGAGAGAGGGAGGAGGGAGCTGAGATTCGTGTCAGTAGGTTCGCCGCGGTGGTCTGGAGCAGTCATACGCTCGCTAGTCTCCTGCCACCACTTGTCTCTCTCTCTCTCAGCAACATTACGTGCTGAAATTGCCACTCGACCTATGTCGAGCGCCGCCACATAGTCCAGCTTTATTAAATACGACTTATGTGGTGAGCCGCTTTTTAAGGGTTAATCCAGTACTTGGTCAGATCATTGCCGATAAAAAATTTCATGTGATCAAATATTCAGGAGATATAGACGGCACAATTGAGCAACTGTAACAAATAGTGATCAATGCATTCTCAGAAGAAACCACAGCACAACAGAAGAAGATCGTGTTCAAGTCACTTGTGAGAATTTTGCCAGAAACTGTGGCGGATCACTTCTCCATTATTGAGCCTACGAATTATGACACGGATATGCCGGTGATAAGCGGTATCATGGCTCTTAAAAAATCCAGGGAACAAGACTAGATAGCCGTGATCAGCAAGGTGACCACACATCCATCAGCAGCAGCAACACCCATAAATGGTCCAGTGGCACCTCGTCTCAATGATAAAGCCGAGGAATGGGCCAGGATTAGGCCAGCTGATTGGAAACCATGCTCTTCACCGTAATTTTATTGTCTATGAAAAGATCCTTCACGGAACTAACCAAGAAACGGACCAGGACACCAAGCTGGTGGGCACAAATTCCCTGGATAAAGCCACGTAAGATAGCCACTATCACTGAAGACGGAACAGCAGGGATAGAGGACCTACAGAGTGAAGAAGAGGCAGAAAAGAATCTACCTAAGGCTGTGCAACCGGACCCTCAGGATTTTTAAACTGGCCCCCCAAAGAAATAGTCATCACAATGGCTTGGGCTCATGATGGGACATCTTCAGATGGTCTTCCAGTAACCAAAAGATCATACTCAACGGGGTGACAGTCCGATTTCTAATAGATACGGGAGCTTCTCGTTCATGCCTGTTCCTTCAGTTTTTCCGAAAGCACCACAATGCTTTCGGGAAGATACAACCTTCCTCCATAATTCTTGTCAGTGCTAATGATCAAGTCATTCCAAATTTAGGACAGACTCTTCCCCTATACGTTAGCACCCCTGTTCCCCATCATGGAGTAGATCATTCATTTGTAATCTATAATCCTAATGAGACTAATTACGATGGATACTTGGGCCTCGACCTCCTATTATCTTTGGGTGCCTCTATTGATTGAAGGCACCGCACTTTATCCTTTGCCCCACATTCAACAACAAAGAAAAAAAAAAAGCTACCTTGAACACCCTCAACAGTTAAACTCAAGCTCCCTACCTGCTCCCCTTAGTCAAACAGCTAAATTACAGTCATCTATCTTTCCTTCATCTAATGAACAAGTCCTACCTCTCAAAACTTCAGAAGATGTGAAATACAACACTCATATAATTTCTCACGCTATCAGTTCCACAACTGTGACAGTTCCTCCTCATCATGAAAAATGGATACCTTTGGTGCCCACCATCTTACGAGACGTCATTATGACCCCACACCTCCAAAGCCCTTTCAATGGGGCCTGTCTAACCGCTCCTAGTTTGCTACCAAATCAATTAAACTGTATCAAAATAGCTAATATCTCAGATAAGCCAGTTACATTACCAAAAGGACTAGCCATTGGTGAGCTTGGGGTATACTCAGAAGAATTATCTGTACCTACAGATACTTTCCCTCAAAATAAGAACCCCCTTCCTGATATTCCTTCCAATCTTACTGCTTGTCAACAAACTGATCTCAGAACCTTACTGATATCATATCATGACATATTCGCTACCGCCAGCCGAGACATGGGGAAAACTGACATGCTTCATCATCCTATCCATACCGTAGGACGTCCCATAAAGCAACCAATCCGTCGGAATGAACCGATTCAGAGGCAAGAGGAAGAAAAACAAGTACAAGATATGCTTGCCACAGGAGTTGCCAAAACCTCTACCAGCCGTTGGTTGTCTCCGGTAGTACTCGTCCGGAAGAAAGACAGATCAACCCGCTTCTGTATTGACTACCGGCAACTGAATTACGTCACCATCAAAGACGCTACGCCGCTCCCCAGAATTGATGATTCCTTAGACTCCCTGCTTGGAGCAAAATGGTTCACTACCTTAGATCTTCAGGCAGGATATTGGCAAGTTCCAGTATCACCAGAACATCAACAAAAGACAGCTTTATCCACCAGCCAAGGAAGACTATATGAGTTTACTGTATTGCCTTTCGTACTATGCAATGGCGCTGCCACCTTCTCCAGGTTAATGGAATCTGTTTTACAAGGATTAACCTGGGAAACATGCCTGGCCTATTTAGACAACATTATTGTATTCGGGAAACTTGGGCCGAACATTTGCAAAGGTTAAAGCAAGTATTCCAGAGAATCAGGGATGCCAGTTTAAAACTCCACCCATCCAAATGCACCCTTGCTAAAACTAAAGTAAACTTTCTAGGACATATTGTATCAGAACAAGGTATTTCACCAGATCCTAGCAAACTAGAAGCTATCAGCAAAATTACTCCTCCTACTAATGTAAAAGGAGTAAGAACTTTCCTTGGGTTGGCATCCTATTATCGAAGATTTGTCAAGAACTTTGCTACTATTGCCAATCCTTTACATGATCTAACTAGAAAAGACGAACCATTCCAGTGGACAGAACAACGCCTTCAAGCATTTCATAGTCTGAAAGAGAAATTAGTGGCATCTCCGGTAGTTTCATTTCCAGATTACGCTCGTCCCTTCAGACTATATACAGACATCTCACAGTTCGGAATAGGTGCTATTCTTGGACAAACTAGAGATGGCAAAGAACACATCATCGCCTCTGACAGTCGCACTCTCAATCCGGCAGAAGTCAACTATCCGGTGACCAAAAGAGAGTGCCTAGGTATGATTTGGGCCCTACAATATTTCAAGGCTTACCTGGCCGGTGTCAAAGTCACCATAATAACAGATCATCACGCCCTTCAATGGCTCCGTAAATCTGACACCAAAAATGCATTAACTGTCAGATGGAGGGAATCATTAGAGGAATTCGACGTAGATATTGCTTACAGGCCAGGAAAACTCCATACCAATGCGGACGCCCTATCTAGACTTCCCATCAATTCAGCCGACATTCATCTACAACATCAAGTGAAGAATCAACACATATTAGCCATCCATCATAAAGATTCGTTGGATGACAATCAACAAGACCTTCTACGCTGTTTCCAAAGAAATGATAAACCAGACTGGATGCCAAGCAAGATATTTTCTCAACTGCCCAGACGAGGAGACAATTTATTTACCATAGATGGAAAAATTGTCATCACACCTCAAGCAGCACTATCCACCATGCAATCTGTTGATATGCATCATGGTATTCACCTAGCACAAAGAAAGCTAACTACCACGTTTCAACAAGTGTATTGGACCCCTTCCTCCTATATAACCACTAAACGAGTAACAGAAGCTTGCCGAGCTTGTGCGTTGGGTAAAGATAGAACCCGTACAGCAGGACCAGCTGGGAAGCTAGTAGCCTCCAAGCCATGGCAATTACTTGCAGTAGACGTTATGTGACCAATGAAACAGTAGACGTTATGGGACCAATGAAAGGAAACCAAGGGTTTAAGTACATCATAACATTTGTTGATACCTATTTCAAATGTGTCATTGCCTGCCCTGCAAAAGAACACTCAGCCATAGCAGTAGCAGAGGCCCTCATTCAACATGTCTTTCCATATTTCGGTTTACCTGAAGCCATTCATTCAGATAATGCCCCCGAGTTGACCAGTCACATTTGGTCTCAATTATCGCACTGTGTGGATTTAAAATCAGTCACTCATCTCCATACTGGCCTCAAGGCAACTCCATCTGCTAAAGAAGCCATAGGACGATTGCAAATGAAATACGAACACGGTTGCAACAAATGGACACCAAGGATTGGCCCAGTCAAATCAAAATAGTCCAATGGCGTACAAATACCTGCCAAAGAGAAGACGGAATATCACCCCACGAACGCGTGTTTGGAGTGCCACCATTGCTCCTACCTCTGAGACATCTCGCTGCCCCGTATGAGCTCTCCTCCAACTTCGATCTATCACTAGTACACCTGAAAAACTGTCTCCGTCAAATCCAGTATGTTCAAGATTTTCAACCTGATGAAACTACCAAAGCCAGTCCACACAATGTCGGCGATCTCGTGATGGTTGCTCAATTACCTGTGCCGTCTAAACTCAAACCAAGATTTAAAGGTCCATTTGAAATCTTAACAGTGCCAAATTGTTACCAGGTTACCATTAACTATTTCGGTGAGTCACACACATATTGTAACAGACATGTACGTAGAGTTCAGCCTATTGATGAGAATATGATTATGCTTGCAGATCCAGACCAGAATGATATATTGCCTGCATCAAATAATCAGAATTTGGGATCCTCAGAACCTTCGACACGTGAACTCATTCCACCATTGACACCTGCACCTCTAAAGAAACCACTGCATGTCTCGCCACCTATTCTACCACAATCCACACAATCTGTTCAGCCATGCCCAGGTCCTCTTTCATATCCATCACACAACCCTACTCCTATCATACCTACACGTACTGTATCTGCACCTTCCAAACTCCCTACTGAATTATTAACCAAATCTCTATCTCTACCTGTTCCTCCCTCACCATCTGTCAGCTTACCAATTTTCTCTAAATCACCTTGCACTCTACCTACTACGCCAGCTATTGCTCACCTTCCTGATCTATCTTCACAACCTTTATCAAACCTGCCAACAACGCCATCTCTTGATCTTTCTAACTTGCCTGTTCTTCTAACTCAACCCTCTTCCAGACCTCTTCCTATGCAAGCAAACCTATGTCGCCCACTACTGCAGCTTCTAATCCACCTAAAAATCATCTTCAAGACCTCTTCCATTAATTAATAACATACAACCATCTACTTCTACTCATAAAACTACAAGTACTTCCCCTAAATTACATCACACTATACCCAGCCTGTCTAAAAAACTTTCCCATTCATCCAATTCTTCTTCATCACCAACACACCACACTCACGTGAATCCACCATAATTAATGCAACCTGTTTCTAATCCACCCTGTACAAGATCTGGTCGACGTGTGAAACCTCTTCAACGATGGGCGCCGACATTTCGTCCTACCCAAACAAGGCAGGCCCCTCCCAAACCTACCTCGCCAACTCAAAGGGTCCCCGCTATACCTACTGCGAGGTCAACAACACCACCAGGTCAACCAGGCAGTACCAGGAACAAGGACCAACCACTACTTACCAGCCCTTCCCAGGTCACTCACTCTGCCGAGCTTCCAGCCTCCACATCTCCTCCTGCTACAAAGACTCCTTCACCCACTCCAGCAGCTCCTTCACCGCCTCCAGCAGCCATAAAAATAAACAGCGTCATGGTTTCTACAGGACTGGACAACACTGTTGTCAACACCCCACAACAATTGGTGCAAACTGCAAAAGAATCAAAGATCCCGTTACATGTCTACATGGGCATTGACACCTCTACACCAGCTGATGTTCCTACAACCATGTGGCTGTTGACACTACAACACTTAACCCCCGTTCTGGCTAATACAACAACCCGGACCTACATTTTGAAATCGCAAGGTCGCGACTTTTTCTTCGCCGAATGTGGTGAAGTAACGGGGATGAGTAAGATCTGTAGGATTGCTAGCCTGCAGGAGAATAGAAAAGACAGGAGAAGAAGCCAACAGAAGAAATGGGAATATATACAAGCTTCCCATGCTTTAGAGGAAAACAGAACAGAGGAGTGCCCCATTAGATCATGGCATTCCCATTCTCTAAAGACCAGGAATTTACGTCAGTCTCCCATACAAAAGAGTGGGACGCTGGGCCAATCACCATCGAGCATTCAAACCATATCGACCTATCACCAGCCTCCATTCGACCAACAGCCAGAATTGCAGTATAACGAACAAATGCTTATGCAAGTTAGACATCAGAGACCGGAATGTTCTAGAAACAAGTGGGGATACAAGGACCTCCCTTGCAGTACCGTTCCGGAGAACTCAACATAACCCCGAGAACCTAGAGAAGAACAGAGATATCAACTTCATCATGAATAACCCCTGATTATCATAGAATCACGGAAATTACAATTATCTCTTACCTAGACCTCGTAACCACCATGAGAGTATTAAATAAAATACTTAAAATAATTATGTACAAACCTATAACCCGCATGTATTATTAGACTAAGTATTACCTTCGCAATTTACATCACAACCATTCATTATATCCTTTCAGAATTGAGTTACTACAAGTTAAACCTAAGAAATAACTTGAACATAGTCTCACTGAAACTAAAGAAAGTAAGCACCTCTATCCTAAGTAATATTCCTAAGGCTGAAAAGCACAGAGTATCTAACTGAACTAGAACCTGCCTTCCCCTCCCCATCGAGACTACAGTGAGACCTGCTGTGTTCCTTCTGATGCCAGGACCTTGGATTCCTGTTCATAAGAGGCAGTTCCCCCTGAAGTACAGACAGCCGAATCTACGACCCACGTCGGCCAGACTTGCACTCAAACTCCTATCCTCTTAACCTACCCTAAGTGTCTCTGAGTGTCTTACATTGTGAGTATTGATGTGATGGTAAGGTAAAATATGCGAGTATTCCAGTGCTAATTCTTATGTAGATCTGTGCCAAAGATCGATATTTATTGCATTTTGTATTAATCCTTAAGAAGCCATATTAATTATTGAGTAAGATCTGTGCCCAAGATCTAGTTTTAACTTGTGTCTAACCCCTTATAAATCGTATTACGCATATGTTACATACTCGTGTTAACTGATATCCAAGCCAAATACTCACAGATTTTCCTTGTATATGTCCATTCTATTATGTATGTAATAAGTTGAAGTTGAAGTGTATATCGTGTATCTATTCACTACTCAAATCTAACTTTTACCTAGAATCTACGCTTAATTTCATATTTAATTAAACTCAGATTCTAGTTCTTTAGAAGAAGTATTATTGAATAGAATCATAAATTAAATCTAATTTCTTCTGAAAACCCAATTTACGTTTTATGATCCTGTGCGTTAACTTGTTTATTCAGGAATAACTTATTTACTTATTCTTCTATGTAATAGATAATTTCGGTCCATCTCGTCTAGGAATTCGTTTAATTGTTGTATAGATCTGTTATCTAATTATTTCACCATCTCGAATACAACGCCAATCCGTTCTGTATTCCTTATAGGAATCTGTTAACTAGTTCAGAACTCCTTCATACCTTACTAGGTATTTCCAACTAAGTGCAACTTCGTCATGTACGCAATATTATACTATTAGTATTATTATAACTATTAGTACACGCTATTTTATTTATGCGTTCCTTAACCTCCTGTAGTCAAAATATCATTTGATTCAGGTCAGGTTGTTCTCGCAATAAACTAACTACGTAATTAATTGTAAAAACAATTCAGCTACCTTCTCCTTTTTATATTAAAGTATTCCTCCCATATTCAAGATAAACATAGCATCAACCGCATAAACTATTTTCCGCACCTCAGTCTAGTAGATGACCTGTTGACTTACCTGGTCATATTTATTTACGCGCAGCCTCTTTCATATTTCTAGGACGCCTCTCGTCTCGCGCTCTAGAACGATAACTATAGAAATCTTCGTGCGGTTAACCATATTGTTGAGTGAATAATTCCCGAGTTCAAATCAATACTTCTTGAACTTATCAGAATAAGTCACGACGTACTCAACTCTCATAAATATTATTATCAAGGAGTTATTCTATGTCTATGTATGTCTATATATAATTGCATATTTCCTCAGTAATACTATCCATTATTTTATGTTCATTAGTATGTTATTCAGAGACCTTTGTGTGTTCTAAATATATTCAGTGCTTTATTTACTATTGCTTATAATAGTTAAGTACAGTTTAAGGTCACATTTCAGGTCCAGATATATATGTGATTAAGACACCTATTGTGTTATAAATAACTACACCAGATTCTCTTGCTATTCCCAAATAGTAGCTAAGTGAACCAAATGATCTCTTTCTATGTCATTTAATAAATAAGAGTATATAATTATCTATGTGTGTTTATGGTGTTTGTTACAACCTGATTGAGTACATAATTGTGAATAAGAACGTGTTCGATGTGTTCCCGTTGAGCATATAATTGAGTCTAAAAGTCCATAGTTGGATTTGAGTGAAGACAATAACAAAGCTAAGTTGTATTACAACCCGGCATAACATTGGCGGCAGCGGTGACGCGATACGGCATATCAACCAGAGTTTCTTATATATATATTTTTTTTAACTACTCAGTCAGCATTTTCACAAAATATTCACCATGGCAGCAATTAGATCACTTGATATTCCGGCGTTCAAGCCAGAAGATTATGACATATATACATACCTGGAAATAGTCAAACCGGTCCTGGACATTATGTTCGGAAATGAGGACGCTTCCAAGATCCACACGATAGTAGTAAAACTAGGGAAATATGCAACCAAGGTATCAGGGTATGTGCATGATAATATGCCTGGGTTAACCTGGGCGCAATTTGAAACGTTTGTAAATACCGCTATTAATCCAGTACTTGGTCAGACCATTGCCGATAAAAAAATTCATGAGATCAAATATTCAGGAGATTTAGACGGCACAATTGAGCAACTGCAACAAATAGTGATCAATGCGTTGTTCCCAGAAGAAACCACAGCACAACGGAAGAAGATCGTGTTCAA
Organism: Paralithodes platypus; assembly: GCA_032716605.1. NCBI lineage: Eukaryota > Metazoa > Arthropoda > Malacostraca > Decapoda > Lithodidae > Paralithodes > Paralithodes platypus. The sequence continues at coordinate 34,613,236 of CM064525.1, forward strand.
GTCACTTGTGAGAATTTTGCCAGAAACTGTGGCGGATCACTTCTCCATTATTGAGCCTACGAATTATGACACGGATATGCCGGTGATAAGGCGTATCATGGCTCTTAAAAAATCCAGGGAACAAGACAAGGTAGCCATGATCAGCAAGGTGACCACACATCCATCAGCAGCAGCAACACCCATAAATGATCCAGTGGCTCCTCGTCTCAATGATAAAGCCGAGGAATGGGCCAGGATTAGGCCAGCTGATTGGAAACCATGCTCTGCACCGTGCATTTTATGGTCGTTGAAAAGATCCTTTACGGAACTAACCAAAAACGGACCAGGACACCAAGCTGGTGGGCACAAATTCCCTGGTTAAAGTCACGTAAGATAGCCACTATCACTGAAGACGGAACAGCAGGGATAGAGGACCTACACAGTGAAGAAGAGGCAGAACAGTATCTACCTAAGGCTATGCAACCGGACCCTCAGGATTTTTAAACCCTGGATAAAGTCACGTAAGCTAGCCACTATCACTGAAGACGGAACAGCAGGGATAGAGGACCTACACAGTGAAGAAGAGGCAGAACAGTATCTACCTAAGGCTGTGCAACCGGACCCTCAGGATTTTTAAACTGCCGCCCCCCAAACAAATAGTCGTCACAATGGCGGGGGCTCATGATGGGACATCTTCAGATGGTCTTCCAGTAACCAAAAGATCACACTCAACGGGGTGACAGTCCGATATCTAATAGATACGGGAGCTTCTCATTCATGCCTGTTCCTTCCGTTTTTCCGAAAGCACCACAATGCTTTCGGGAAGATACAACCTTCCTCCATAATTCTTGTAAGTACTAATGATCAAGTCATTCCAAATTTAGGACAGACTCTTCCCCTATACGTTAGCACCCCTGTTCCCCATCATGGAGTAGATCATTCATTTGTAATCTATAATCCTAATGACACTAAGTACGATGGATACTTGGGCCTCGATCTCCTAATATATTTGGGTGCCTCTATTGATTTTAGGCACCGCACCTTATCCTTTGCCCCACATTTAACAACAAAGAAAAAAAAAACCATACCTTGAACACCCTCAACAGTTAAACTCAAGCTCCCTACCTGCTCCCCTTAGTCAAACAGCTAAATTACAGACATCTATCTTTCCTTCATCTAATGAACAAGTCCTACCTCTCAAAACTTCAGAAGATGTGAAATACAACACTCATATCATTTCTCAAGCTATCAGTTCCACAACTGTGACAGTTCCTCCTCATCATGAAAAATGGATACCTTTGGGGCCCACCATCATAGGAGACGTAATTATGACCCCACACCTCCAAAGCCCTTTGAATGGGGCCTGCCTAACCTCTCCTAGCTTGCTACCAAATCAATTAAACTGTATCAAATTAGCTAATATCTCAGATTAGCCAGTTACATTACCAAAAGGACTAGCCATTGGTGAGCTTGGGGTATACTCAAAAGAATTATCTGTACCTACAGATACTTCCCCTCAAAATAAGAACCCCCTTCCTGATATTCCTTCCAATCTTACTGCTTGTCAACAAACTGATCTCAGAAACTTACTGATATCATATCAAGACATATTCGCTACCGCCAGCCGAGACATGGGGAAAACTGACATGCTTCATCATCCTATCCATACCGTAGGACGTCCCATAAAGCAACCAATCCGTCGGAATAACCCGATTCAGAGGCAAGAGGAAGAAAAACAAGTACAAGATATGCTTGCCACAGGAGTTGTCAAAACCTCTACCAGCCCTTGGTCATCTCCGGTATTACTCGTCCGGAAGAAAGACAGATCAACCCGCTTCTGTATTGACTACCGGCAACTGAATTACGTCACCATCAAAGACGCTACGCCACTCCCCAGAATTGATGATTCCTTAGACTCCCTGCTTGAAGAGAAATGGTTCACTACCTTAGCTCTTTAGGCAGGATATTGGCAAGTTCCAGTATCACCAGAAAATCAACAAAAGACAGCTTTCTCCACCAGCCAAGGAAGACTATATGAGTTTACTGTATTGCCTTTCGTACTATGCAATGGCTCTGCCACCTTCTCCAGGTTAATGGAATCTGTTTTACAAGGATTAGCCTGGGAAACATGCCTGGCCTATTTAGACAACATTATTGTATTCGGGAAACTTGGGCCGAACATTTGCAAAGGTTAAAGCAAGTATTCCAGAGAATCAGGGATGCCAGTTTAAAACTCCACCCATCCAAATGTACCCTTGCTAAAACTAAAGTAAACTTTCTAGGACATATTGTATCAGAACAAGGTATTTCACCAGATCCTAGCAAACTAGAAGCTATCAGCAAAATTACTCCTCCCACTAATGTAAAAGGAGTAAGAGCTTTCCCTGGGTTGGCACCCTATTATCGAAGATTTGTCAAGAACTTTGCTACTATTGCCAAACCTTTACATGATCTACCTAGAAAAGACGAACCATTCCAGTGGACAGAACAACGCCTTCAAGCATTTCATAGTCTGAAAGAGAAATTATTGGCATCTCCGGTAGTGTCATTTCCAGATTACACTCGTCCCTTCAGACTATATACAGACGTCTCACAGTTCGGAATAGGTGCCATTCTTGGACAAACTAGAGATGGCAAAGAACACATCATCGCCTCTGACAGTCACACTCTCAATCTGGCAGAAGTCAACTATCCGGTGACCAAAAGAGAGTGCCTAGGTATGATATGGGCCCTACAATTTTTCAAGGCTTACCTGGCCGGTATCAAAGTCACCATAATAACAGATCATCACGCCCTTCAATGGCTCCGTAAATCTGACACCAAAAATGCATTAACTGTCAGATGGAGGGAATCATTAGAGGAATTCGACGTAGATATTGCTTATAGGCCAGGAAAACTCCATACCAATGTGAACGCCCTATCTAGACTTCCCATCAATTCAGCAGACATTCATCTACATCAAGTGAAGAATCAACCCATATTAGCCATCCATCATACAGATTCGTTGGCTGACAATCAACAAGGCCTTCTACGCTGTTTCCAAAGAAATGATAAACCAGACTGGATGCCAAGCAAGATATTTTCTCAACTGCCCAGACGAGGAGACAATGTATTTACCATAGATGGAACAAATTTCATCACACCTCAAGCAGCACTATCCACCATGCAATCTATTGATATGCATCATGACATTCACCTAGCACAAAGAAAGCTAATTACCACATTTCAACAAGTGTATTGGATCCCTTCCTCCTATATAACCGCTAAACGAGTAACAGAAGCTTGCCGAGCTTGTGCGTTGGGTAAAGATAGAACCCGTACAGCAGGACCTGCTGGCAAGCTAGTAGCCTCCAAGTCATGGCAATTACTTGCAGTAGACGTTATGGGACCAATGGAAGGAAACCAAGGGTTTAAGTACATCATAACATTTGTTGATACCTATTTCAAATATGTCATTGCCTGCCCTGCAAAAGAACACTCAGCCATAGCAGTAGCAGAGGCCCTCATTCAACATGTCTTTCCATATTTCGGTTTACCTGAAGCCATTCATTCAGATAATGCCCCTAATTCACCAGTCACATTTGGTCTCACTTATCTCACAGTGTGGATTTAAAATCAGTCACTCATCTCCATACTGGCCTCAAGGCAACTCCATCTGCTAAAGAAGCCATAGGACGATTGCAAATCAAATACGAACATGGTTGCAACAAATGGACACCAAGGATTGGCCCAGTCAAGTCAAAATAGTCCAATGGGGTATAAATACCTGCCCCAGAGATGACGGAATATCACCCCACGAACGCGTGTTTGGAGTGCCACCATTGCTCCTACCTCTGAGACATCTCGCTGCCCCGTATGAGGCCTCCTCCAACTTCGATCAATCACTAGTACACCTGAAAAACTGTCTCCGTCAAATCCAGTATGTTCAAGATCTTCAACCTGATGAAACTACCAAAGCCAGTCCACACCATGTCGGCAATCTCGTGATGGTTGCTCAATTACCTGTGCCGTCTAAACTCAACCCAAGATTTAAAGGTCCATTTGAAATCTTAATAGTGCCAAATTGTTACCAGGTTACCATTAACTATTTCGGTGAGTCACACACATGCCGTAACAGACATGAACGTAGAGTTCAGCCTATTGATGAGAATATGATTATGCTTGCAGATCCTGACCAGAATGATATTTTGCCTGCATCATATAATAAGAATTTGGGATCCTCAGAACCTTCTACATGTGAACTCATTCCACCATTGACACCTGCACCTCTAAAGAAACCACTGCATGTCTCACCACCTATTCTACCACAATCCACACAATCTCTTCAGCCACGCTCAGGTCCTCTTTCATATCCATCACACAACTCTACTCCTATCACACCTACACGTACTGTATCTGCACCTTCCAAACTCCCTACTCAATTATTAACCAAATCTCTATCTCTACCTGTTCCTCCCTCACCATCTGTCAGCTTACCAATTTTCTCTAAATAACCTTGCACTCTACCTACTACGCCAGCTATTGCTCACCTTCCTGATCTATCTTCACAACCTTTATCAAACCTGCCAACAACGCCATCTCTTGATCTTTCTAACTTGCCTGTTCCTCTAACTCAACCCTCTTCCAGACGTCTTCCTTATGCAAGCAAACCTAAGTCGTCCACTACTGCAGCTTCTAAATCCACCTCAAAATCATCTTCAAGACCTCTTCCATTATTTCATAACATACAACCATCTACTTCTACTCATAAAACTACAAGTACTTCCCATAAATTACATCGCACTATACCAGCCTGTCTAAAAAACTTTCCCATTCATCCAATTCTTCTTCATCACCAACACACCACACTCACGTGAATCCACCATAATTAATGCAACCTGTTTCTAATCCACCCTGTACAAGATCTGGTCGACGTGTGAAACCTCCCCAACGATGGGCGCCGACATTTCGTCCTACCCAAACAAGGCAGGCCCCTCCCAAACCTACCTCGCCAACTCAAAGGGTCCCCGCTATACCTACTGCGAGGTCAACAACACCACCAGGTCAACCAGGCAGTACCAGGAACAAGGACCAACCACTACTTACCAGCCCTTCCCAGGTCACTCACTCTGCCGAGCTTCCAGCCACCATATCTCCTCCTGCTACAAAGACTCCTACACCCACTCCAGCAGCTCCTTCACCGCCTCCAGCAGCCATAAAAATAAACAGCGTCATGGTTTCTACTGGACTGGACAACACTGTTGTCAACACCCCACAACAATTGGTGCAAACTGCAAAAGAATCAAAGATCCCGTTACCTGTCCACATGGGCAATGACACCTCTACACCAGCTGATGTTCCTACAACCATGTGGCTGTTGACACTACAACACTTAACCCCCGTTCTGGCTAATACAACAACCCGGACCTACATTTTGAAATCGCGAGGTCGCAACTTTTTCTTCACCGAATGTGGTGAAGTAACGGGGTTGAGTAAGATCTGTAGGATTGCTAGCCTGCAGGAGAATAGAAAAGACAGGAGAAGAAGCCAACAGAAGAAATGGGAATATATACAAGCTTCCCATGCTTTATAGGAAAACAGAACAGAGGAGTGCACCATGAGCTCAGGTCATTCCCATTCTCTAAAGACCAGGAATTGACGTCAGTCTCCCATACAAAAGAGTGGGACGCTGGGCCAATCACCATCGAGCTTTCAAACCATCTCGACCTATCACCAGCCTCCATTCGACCAACAGCCAGACTTGCAGTATAACGAACAAATGCTTATGCAAGTTAGACATCAGAGACCGGAATGTTATAGAAACAAGTGGGGATACAAGGACCTACCTTGCACTACCGTTCCGGAGAACTCAACATAAACCCGAGAACCTAGAGAAGAACAGATATATCAACTTCATCGTGAATAACCCCTGATTATCATAGAATCACGGAAATTACAATGATCTCTTACCTAGACCTCGTAACCACCATGAGAGTATTAACCCTTAATTAGCGGCTCACCACATAAGTCGAGTTAAATAAAGCTGGACTATGTGGCGGCGCTCGACATAGCTATATCTGCAACAACGGTACACTAATTCCAAACCCTCGAACTATTACGCCGGTGAACAAAACACTTAAACCCTCAAGAGTTAATCTACTGGATAACGGGGTATCAATTAACTGGGTTTTAGTGCACTTCTACAAAGGCTTTCCGGTGAAGGCAAAGCCTACTCACAACAGGAGTACTTTCTATCTATCTATCTATTGCCTGACGCCGTGATCCCCGAAGGGGTGGCCACGAACGAACCGCCCCCATGCACCTCTGTCCCCAGTCAGTCGACGCCCCTCCCCCCAACCAGCACCGCCTTCGTTCATGTAGTTCCTCACTCCATCCTTCCACCTCATATTCGGTCTACCTCTCCCCCTCTGTCCCTCCACCTCGCTCTCGTACACCCTCTTAGTCATTCTCTCGCTTTCCATACGTTCCATATGGCCGAACCATCTCAAGTTGTTCCTTTTCACACTTTCCAGCACATCTACCTCCACACCACACCTCCTTCTTACTTCCTCATTAGTCTGTCTATCCCTCCATGTAACTCCGCACGCACTCCTTAAGTAATTCATTTCCACTGCTCTCACTCTTGGTCTGAGTCTCTCAACCAACGTCCATGCTTCGCTTCCGTAAGTCAGTGTCGGGATTACCACACTGTCATGCAAGGACTTCTTCACTTCCATACTGATCACCCTATTTCTTGTTACTGCTTTTAGCGTTCCTACAACCCTCTTCCCCTGTTGTACCCTCTCCCGCACCTCTTCATCCATAGTCCCATCTTTACTCAACACACTGCCCAGATACTTAAAAGAGTTGACGATCTCCATAGCCTGACCGTTCAGCTTCACCTCACACTCTGTGACTTCACCCCTTTCGAAGACCATAACCTTGCTCTTCCCCGTATTTACCTTCAAATTCCGTTTTTCGCACACTGTTCCAAACTCATTTACCAGACCCTGCAACTCCCATTCATTATCACTCATCAGAACTGTATCATCCGCAAACAGCAGTATAGGTAGCTTCCACTCAATTCCCTCCCTTTTCAGCGATACACCAACATCCACTGCTCTTGATAGTATTTCTTTCATAACTCCATCCATATATACAGTAAACAACCACGGGGACATCACACACCCCTGTATCAAACCAACATTCAGGTCAAAGAACTCGCTCTGCTCACTCTCCACACGTACTGCCGCCTTTGCACCCTCATACATGCTCTTCACTGCTTTCAGCAACTTGCCCTCTACTCCGTATATTCTAAGTACTTTCCACAAACCTTCTCTATCCACTCTGTCATAGGCCTTCTCCAAGTCCATAAAGGCAACATACACCTTTTGTTTCTTCTCCAGATACTTCTCCACAACACAATTCAGGGTAAAAATCTGATCTACACATCCTCTTCCCTTCCTAAAACCTCCCTGCTCGTCGCCTATCCATTTCTCCGTTCTCACTCTCACTCTCTCAATCACTACCCTACTGTATACCTTCCCTACTACGCTTAGAAGACATATTCCTAGGTGGTTACCACACACTCCTCTTTCCCCTTTGCCCTTATATAGGGGGACTATTATGCCAGTCTTCCAGTCATCGGGTGCACTCCCCTTCTCCCATGCTAGTTTGCACATTTTCCATACCCATTCTATCACTATCTCACCACCATACCTCAACATTTCCCCACACACTCCATCTGTTCCTGGTGCTTTCCCCAACTTCACTCTTTTCATGGCTTCCCACACTTCTGACCTCCTGATCCCCACCTCCTCCTCCACTACTTCTCTTCTTCTCCCTCCCATACCATATCCAGCTATGTTTGCTGGCTCTTCATTCCTTTCATTTAGCAACTCACTGAAGTACTCCCTCCATCTTTTGACTCTCTCTTGCTTCTCGGCTAGCATTCTCCCATTCTTATCTTTCACACCCTTACTGTTTCCCTTGCTACCTTCCCTAACTTTCTTGACTTCTTTCCAGAACAGTTTCTTACTCTCCCTCCATTTTACACTCAGATTCCTTCCAAATTCCTCATCTACTCTTCTCTTACTTTCCTTCACTACTCTCTTCACCACCCTCTTACTCTCCACGTACCTCGCTCGTTTCTGTCTCTCGGAATCTTCATTCCCTCTACTACCCAACCACTCTCTATATGCTTTCTTCTTTTCTTCCACAGCTATTCTTACCTCTTCTGTCCACCATGCTGTACCTTTCACTCCCCTCCTTCTTCTCCTCACTCCACACACCTCCTCACATGCTGCACAGATCTCATCCTTAAACACCTTGCTCATCTCCTCCACTTCCTCCATAACTTCCAGGTCGAACCCACCTAGTCATCTTTCCACTGCTCTCCTGTACTCCTCCCTGACTTCCTCCTCCTGCAACCTCTCCACCCTCCTCACCATTCCACCCTCCTCTCGCCTCCCTCCCGCTCTCCTCACCCACTTCTTTTGTATCCTAACCTTTACTTTTAGGAGTACTTTACGTTAATAAAATGATCTTAAGTAATAACAATGCTTGAATAAACTATAACAAGATTTAATAAAGGAGTATATGCTTACGTTAACTTTAGTGTGAGTCTGTATTCAACACTAAACTCTTCAATGCTCTATGAAAACACTGAAAGTCTAGTCCTACAGCAAACAGATATGGAATCTTCTGAAAACGTCTGATGCTCTAAGATGCTCGTTAATATAGAACACAAATAATGCAGGGGCAGGACACCAAAGCGTGTATCTTAAATACACCAATAAGTAGGATACATATATATAACAAGGGAGTGCAACAACTCTGTGACAGCACTAATAATAGCCACTCAAAACAGTACTTCCTTAGCCAAAGTAACAGCCATACTGGGTTGTGCACCAAGCATCAACCTAGGCTAAAATAATACGTGAATAACTCCTAAAGCATACACAGTTAAAGTTAACAACACAATGCTGTCTTTATTACTAATAAAGTCTAGCAGCGGCATAAAAGGTACCAGGAGGCTAGGCAGAGCGCAAGCATGCTCGTAGCCTACTGTCTCCCCTTGAACAGATTTCCCTTATGTTACGTTAAGTGACTAGGAGGCTCTCTTGGTAAGTCCAGATCTCAAGTATCTTGTCTTACCCTGGCGCTCCACAAAGGTCAACACAATGAGGTAGCGAGCATACAAGTAAGTGTAGGCAAAATCCCTTCGCTTGTATACTGCTACACTCGCAAAGGAGAAATATGCACAAGGGTTACAGGCACCTAGCTCCGTAGAAGTCGTACAGGCTCTGACTTGCCATGTACATAACTCAGACAACGACTAAAGATACCCTCCACTGTCTAGCATTAAATAGTAACAAAGAACAACTCAATAATTAGAAGCACCCAATGATAATATGACTCCTGTGACTATGACTAATAATCCCTAAAGCTAGTGCAAAACATATATGTGAGAACTGGTGCTGGTAATACGACTGGCCGACTATGGAAGTCGTATGCAGAACCAGAAGGGATAAGTAATTGAATAAAGATGAGAAGTAATGGAAAAGAAGAAGTTCAGAGAGAGAAACAGCAGTACAGGGGGTTAGATGGGGGACAGATTGCAAGGGATGTCTAGGACCAAACACACCATGCCAAGCTCTAAAGGAGACACGCGGCGGGAGCCCGCCCAGCACTAACACTAGGACAGCGGTACCCAATCACAGACCACTACGTCATGAAAAGCAGGCATCCTATGATGCGCTAGGCGCGCCGGCCAATCAAGAGCGTGGGAACCTCTGCCCGAGCGAGGAAGGCACACGTACATACACACGCACATAATACAACCTCGCTGACTCCTTTGTTCTCTCTCTCCTTAACTTCAGACTACACATCTTATACTCTATCACTGATATAAAATACTTCCAAGTGTCACAGACAAGAATAAAGACCACCACTGGTCTGGCTGTGACTAGATGAATACTAGGAAAGAAAGAACATCGTTCTACGATTATTATAGCCCATTCCACTGCCCTGGCGAGCGCTAACGAGTACGAGCACATTCTGGCAAGCTGGCCAGCGTAACAAATACTTAAAATAATTATGTACAAACCTATAACCCCCCATGTATTGTTAGACTAAGTATTAACTTCGCAATTTACATCACAACCATTCATTATATCCTTTCAGAATTGAGTTACTACAAGTTAAACCTAAGAAATAACTTGAAAATAGTCTCACTGAAACTAAAGAAAGTAAGCACCTCTATCCTAAGTAATATTCCTAAGTCTGAAAAGCACGGAGTATCTAATTGAAGTAGAACCTGCCTTCCCTTCCCCCTCGAGACTACAGCGAGACCTGCTGTGTTCCCTCTGATGCCAGGACCTTGGATTCCTGTTCATAAGAGGCAGTTCCCCCTGAAGTACAGAAAGCCGAATCTACGACCCACGTCGGCCAGACTTGTACTCGAACTCCTATCCTCTTAACCTACCCTAAGTGTCTCTGAGTGTCTTACATTGTGAGTATTGATGTGATGGTAAGGTAAAATATGCGAGTATTACAGTGCTAATTCTTATGTAGATCTGTGCTCAAGATCGATATTTATTGCGTTTTGTATTAATCCTTCAGAAGCCATATTAATTATTGAGTAAGATCTGTGCCCAAGATCTAGTTTTAACTTGTGTCTAACCCCTTATAAATCTTATTACGCATACGTTACAATGTCATACTCGTGTTAACTGATATCCAAGCCAAATGCTCACAGATTTTCCTTGTATATGTCCATTCTATTATGTATGTAACAAGTTGAAGTTGAAGTGTATATCGTGTATCTATTCACTATTCAAATCTAACTTTTACCTAGAACCTACGCTCAATTTAATATTTAATTAAACTCGGATTCTAGTTCTTTAGAAGAAGTATTATTGTTTAGAATCATAATTTAAATCTAATTTCTTCGAAAACCCAATTTACGCTTTATGATCCTGTGCGTTAACTTGTTTATTCAGGAATAACTTATTTACTTATTCTTCTATGAAATAGATAATTTCGGTCCATCTCGTCTAGGAATTCTAGCTTTGTATAGATCTGTTATCTAATTATGTCACCATCTCGAATACAACGCCAATCCGTTCTGTATTCCTTATAGGAATCTGTTAACTAGTTCAGAACTCCTTCATACCTTACCAGGTATTTCCAACTAAGTGCAACTTCGTCGTGTACGTCATATTTTACTTTTAGTATTATTATAACTATTAGTACACGCTATTTTATTTATGCGTTCCTTAACCTCCTGTAGTCAAAATATCATTTGATTCAGGTCAGGTTGTATTCAACATTTAATTCTTATTCAGTAGATCTAAATCATTAAATCTGAATTCCTCGACCCGTGAGATTATTATTTCATATACAAAGTTAATAAAATGTATGTATATAATATACATTTTCTCGCAACTAACTAACTACGTAATTAATTTTAAAAACAATTCAGCTACCTTCTCCTTTTTATATTAAAGTATTCCTCCCATATTCAAGATAAACATAGCATCAACCGCATAAACTATTTTCTTCACCTCAGTCTAGTAGATGACCTGTTGACTTACCTGGTCATATTTATTTACGCACGGCCTCTTTCATATTTCTAGGACGCCTCTCATCTCGCGCTCTTGAACGATAACTATAGAAATCTTTGTGCGGTTAACCATATTGTTGAGTGAATAATTCCTGAGTTCAAATCAATACTTCTTGAACTTATCAGAATAAGTCACGACGTACTCAACTCTCATAAATATTATTATCAAGGAGTTATTCTATGTCTATGTATGTCTATATATAATTGCATATTTCCTCAGTAATACTATCCATTATTTTATGTTCATTAGTATGTTATTCAGAGACCTTTGTGTGTTCTAAATATATTCAGTGCTTTATTTACTATTGCTTATAATAGTTAAGTACAGTTTAAGTTTACATTTCAGGTCCAGATATATATGTGATTAAGACACCTATTGTGTTATAACTAACTACACCAGATTCTCTTTCTATTCCCAAATGGTATCTGGACAGTTCGAGCGAATTCATGTTCGAGCGTATGCACATTCGCGAATTCATATTCGAGCGTATGTACATTCGCACGAATTCATATTCGAGCGAAGACGCATACGAGCGAATTAAATACTATTATCTCAGATATAGATAATTTGACTTAATGGCAGTGTTAAATACTATTATTTTGGATAGTATTATCTTTCACATTGATTCATTTGACTTTAAATGTTTTTTGTAGTTTATTGTAGGTATACGACTTGTTATTGTAGTCAATTATATTTACGATAACGGCAGTGTTAAATACTATTATTTTGGATAGTATTATCTTTCACATTGATTAATTTGACTTTCAATTGTATTTACGATAACGGCAGTGTTAAATGCTATTATAGTAGTATCTTTCACATTGATTCATTTGACTTTCGATGTTTTTTAAAGTTAAATTTTATTTACAAAAGCGTCAGTTATTCAGTAGGCTAGTATTATCTTCAACACATATTTTTATTGACCTTGATGTATTTTAGAGTTCAATTAAAGTAGCCTACACACATGATATAGGCATTCATATAAAGGTATATCTCCATAATAAAATTGAGCAATATCTTGTGGTTTACTGTTTAGAAAAATAAAACTATAGGATATACAATTAAAATACACATGATATTTACAAATACAGGGATATATACTTTTATTGACCTTATAAAATTTATATAACTTAGGCTAATTCAAATTTGCAAATAAGCATACAATGCATCGGTACGGTATTTTAAACATCTACAGGGCCAACAGCAACATCTCCAGGGGTATTTATTCTGCTGCAAGCACAGAGAAGGTGGCCAGTTGTAATCTCCTTATTGCTGTAGCGCTCCCATAGCTTCTCCAGTTTCTCCTGCACTTGTTTATATATGGGATGCTTATATCTTGAAAGTTTATCCTGGGAAACAAGTTTAGTTTGTATACTCACAAGCTTTCCTTCTCTATGGAGCAGCTCAATGAGTCTGTAGATATTCATGCTATTACCAGCCTTGCTATTCACACGATTGTGCCAGCCTTCCACGTCATTGTTTGTCCTTACGTCCAAACCAAATACTGACCAGGAGGAAATTGGCCAGGTTGGGTTATTAATCCAAGTTGTTCGAATATTTTCAATAAGTGGGTTCAGTTCGGGGCTGGCATTGCTGGCTAAGGACTCAAACAGTGCTGGAATGTGCTCTGCTGGCAAAAAGGGTAATGCAAGTAGCTGCCTGATGTATTCATGAGTTGCACCAGAGATCTGATATGGCACTTTCAACCCAAGATCTACCACTTTTCTAAAGACAGCCTGTGTCCAATGAAAAACACAGCCTTTGAGAATCTGGAAAAACCTCACGTACTGCAGACCACACTGCCTGCTCGAAGTCGACAGTCCTCTTTTGTACATTGATACCTGGTAGAAGACATTTCACAGTTGAAAGGACCTCAACATAGTCTTGCGTGACATTAAGACAAATAAAAGAGGGATTTATTTAACACAATCGTCTTGGTGGATAAAAGCATGAATACTAAACATTTGGTAAAAAGGGTCCTTCACTAGCTTAAAAGTTGCATCAGCATACATTATCTTGGCTTTAGTAAGTAAATGTTTCTGCTCGGGTGTCGCAAACAGTAAATGGCGTGCACCAGCAACATTGATATCAGCCACCAAAAATTGTACTGGTATGTGATCCTCTTGTAACTCAAAGTCCAGGGTTTGTGGATGGGAGAGACGATTCTTCTGGCGATGGCGGTTGGCGGCTCTCACCAAGTTTGATTGGCGAGGGAGGCTCGTAGGTAGGGCATCGGTCTTTGTCATGTCCAGCATGAAATTTTCTGCGTTGGTGTTAGCCGACACAAACACTTGCTCACCAGCACGTTTCTTCACCTCTGCTACGATTTCTACTTTCTGGTCTTGACCCGCTTCTGAAGGATGCCTGTGAGGTTGGGGTCCAGGGACAAAGACACCATTGGACTCGTACACCTTTGCAAGACAACATAGGTCCTTACGTCGCACATTGCACGTCCACGTAGTTCGCATAGAGGAGGAGCAACGTTTATCAACTGGCTTCTTATTGTAGCAGTATTCCCTACTGTCGGTCAGAATAATCTTTCCCCGCTTAGAGCCACCAGCCACTACTTGATATGTCACCTGTTCTTCTTCACCAACATCAATACAGGGGACATGGCAGGTTGGTAGTTCAGACTCCGATAAGGTGTCTGGAACCTGGAATGATGAGGCTACATTGAACGAATCACCAAGTGGCTGTGGTTCCCTGGATCCTGCCAGGGAATGGACTTCCATGGAATCGGGGACACTAGGATCATCTACCTCCATTTCATCTTCACATGTAGAAAGTTCTTGTCGGGTAATCTCGGCCACTGGGTCACAGAATGTTGCTGCTGCGACTGGAGGACAATTATTGCAACAGTGCCACACAAAGCGTTCGAGTTGCTTGACTAATTTCCTGTAGTTCTTCAATGACAATCCAGTGATGCATAGTCTGTGCTTCCAATTGCCACAACAATCGCACAAGAGAGCGTGCTGTTTCCCCCGAACATCTTTTTGGCAAAAGGTACACGGGTGGTCAGGAGCTGTAGAAGTGGCTGTATTCTGGGACATGTTGCTGGCATATTATGACTTCAATCCTGTAGGATAATGTATTGCACATATGGTTCAAATTGTACCGTTTCATATATATTAATCAAAATTTCACACAATTTTCGCTCATTTCGTTACTCCATTAACCCCTTCTATTCCGATGACGTCTAGCTACTATTAAGCAATATTATTCAGTTAAAAATAGGCCTCCAGCATTAAACAGGCTTCAAACCATCTCACCTAACCCTTAAAAAAAAGGGGTTAATGAATCTTTAGTTTCATTTATGATAACGGCAGATATGAACTCTGCCGGGTTTATTAGACCCCCACCCGGCCGAGACCAATCGATACGACAGTAAGCAACACGACACACGTGATTATGTTCCCGAATCGGTTCGGTCAAAATTATATGGTTTATATTAGTTTATTATGAAATATAGCTTAACATTATGGTAATCAACCTTAATATTACTTGTAGATAAAACATTCATTTTGATCGGTCGAACTGGTATTAGCTCGAACAGACATTCGCTCGAATAGGAAAAAAATCGCTCGACTTTGCATCCGCTCGATCAGGAATTCGCTCGAAATGACTCGCATTCTCCCAAATAGTAGCTAAGTGAACCAAATGATCTCTTTCTATGTAATTTAATAAATGAGAGTATAATATAATTATCTGTGTATGTGTATGGTGTTTGTTACAACCTGATTGAGTACATAATTGTGAATAAGAACGTTTTCGATGTGTTCCTGTTGAGCATAATATTATATTGAGTCTAATAGTCCATAGTTGGATTTGAGTGAAAACAATAACGAAGCTAAGTTGTATTACAAGCCGACGTAACAGATATAATCGTCATAAAATCTTAAAGCTAATGGGACTTAACATGAGGGAGAAAAAAGCAATTACCTACCCCCTTAAAAATTATAATCGTGTGGCCGCAGGTGTTCTTGGCTATTTACATTATACAAAGCTTTTTTCGCATACCCTCACCTCTCAGAAGCATATTTTTCTAAAAACTCATGGCTAGCCCACATTTTCGTTTATGTCTGTTTCTGGCTGATATTATTATAGAAACGTAAACAATAGTGGTTAACAAAAGGCTTCCATGTTCGAAATTTAAACGTGAACAAGTGGCATGGTACAGTTCAATATTTAAATTTCATGACACATGATTCCCACATTTCCCACATATTTCTGTCTATGTGCATGGAGGAGAAAAAAGGCAAAGCTGCCTGCAACAAGTGTCCTCCCAAGATTGAAAGCGTGACAGAGCCAAAATCCAGGTAAGTTAGAAGTAATTAAGGTGTGTTGGAAAGAAGTGTGGTGTGCTTGTTAAATGTAGTGAATGGAATAGGTGTAGGGTGTTTGTGAGAGTTAGCTGGATTACTCACTGTGTGGAAGAGGCACAACTAGAAACAATGGGGGAAGCCAGGCAAATGAAACAGGATGTCCAGCAACCCCTTATCATGCGCCTATGTGGCCTCCCCTGGGTACTGCCCTGCTCGATTGATGCCTACTATATCTCCCCTAATATTATAAACTAGTCTATGTTTATGCAGCAATATTACGCCAACAGTCAAAGTTCAGACGCCACCTCTCCTTTGTTCCAGTAGCAGTTACGACAGCCAAGGAACTGACAGCTATATCTTAATAACTTGTATTATTGCCTTGAGTCTTGAGATCACCATTGCTCTCCTATCACAATGTATTCGGATGCGTTTAGACTTTTTACTTTGGTAACTACCAAAAACTGTCTTGATTGTGTAATGGTTAGAGCATGTACATTTTCTATGAAAATATTTTAGGCTCGAATCATGGGAGAATCATATAATCATTTAATTAATATCATTTGTGGGTTATTGGTGTTAAGAACGATGTTTAAATAAATACTATTACATGTTTATTTGTTCTGCATTTACACAAATATGTTGGTATTATTATATATGCTACAAGTACAACTTTACATAAATAACTGTTATTACAATATACTGTATTACAATAGCCGGTATTACATATTTAAAATTACTGCAGTATCATTACAAATGGCTATACTTTATTTAACTTACACCAGTACATTTTTTTTTTCCACATGCAAAACAATGGAAGGGAATTGTAGAATTATTATCAGAGAAAAAATAAATGCCATCATCTACAACATTACATTCATATACAGTGTTGCGCTCAAAATAGACTGCAATATATATGTTTTTCTATGTGATGGAGGGAGGAAAAAGGCAGAACTGCCTATAGCGAGTGCCTCCCCCATAGTTGAAAGAGTGACAGGGCCAAAATCAAGGGACGTTCGAGCCAAAATGCCTGGACACACGGAGTTTGAAGCACTTTAAGTCATGGAAGAGGGAAAGACTGATTCTGGGAGAGAGTTCCAGAGCTCAGCTGTTGAGTAGAATAAAGACTGAGAGTAACGTTTCACTCTCGGGTTGGAGAGTTGCACAGAGTATGTCGCATTATGTCACATTATTACTGAAAAAAATGCACTTGGTCTTATATATATTCATCTTAATTTCAGTTTTAGAAATTTCATAATTGGCACATGACTATTTTGGTCAATTTAACAACTATTGTACTGTACTATCTACTGAATAACGTAATAACGTAATAATGTTCTTGACCTTGTACTTGCAATAAAAGAAGAATTAATAGAGAATTTGAATGTTGGTGATGAATTCAGTAACAGCGACCATCGTACAATTACTTTCACTTTAAAGTTTACATGTAACGAACCAAATAGCAGCATCGAAAAAGTCCCTAATTTCAAGAAAGCAAACTTTCATAAACTTAGAGCTATATTTAAAGAAACTGACTGGAGCTTTTTAATTAACAAAAACGACATAAATACATCTTGGGAATTATTCGAAACCACTTACCTAAAAGCAGTGCAGGACTGCATACCATCGAAAATACGGCGTACAGGCCATAATAATAAGCCCAAATGGTGGAATAAAGATATTTCAAACTGTCCGCTTGCTAAAAAGTTTGCTAATGATAGATTAAAATCCTTACAAAATTACGAAGAACGGGTGAAATTTGTAGAGCTACGACGCAAAGCCAAAAAGTTAATTAAGCAAAGTAAAAAGACCCTGGAGTTACATGTTGCAAATCAAAGTAAAACAAACCCGAAAGAATTCTATAGTTATATCAGAAAGAAAAAGTAGTTACTTCAACTGTTGGACCGTTAGTCGATGAAAATGGAGAATACACCAAAGACGAAGTACAAATGAGTAATGCCCTCAATACCTTCTTTGCATCAGTTTTTACAACGGAAGACCTCAGTGATATCCCTTCACCATCGCCGATTCAGATTGATAATTCAGATGTTCTAAGCAATATCACCGTTACAGAGAGAGAAGTATTGAATTGTTTAGATAAACTCAAGGTAAATAAAACGCCTGGACCTGACACAATCTCACCTAGAGTCCTAAAGGAAGCTAAGGATGAGCTCTCTAAACCACTGACATTGCTATTCAATAAATCCTTGCAGTCTGGAACTATGCCTGAAGAAGCTAGCCAACGTAACACCGATATTTAAAAAAGGCAGCAAATCCCTACCCAGTAACTATCGTCCAATTAGCTTAACCTCAGTTGTATGTACAATGCTAGAAACACTCATAAGAGACAGATTCGTAAATCACTTAGAGAAAAATAACATACTTAAAGATACTCAACACGGCATTCGTAAAAATCCTTCCTGTTTAACAAACCTCTTAGACTTCTTCCACGATATCCTCAACCTCTGCGATGAGAGTAAAGCTGTAGATATTATATACCTTGATTTTCAAAAGGCCTTTGACAAAGTTCCCCACAAACGTTTACTGCTAAAACTAAAAGTGCATGGAATACAAGACGGTGTGTTGAAATGGATAGAAAATTGGCTCAGTGACAGAAAGCAAAGAGTAGTCATAAATGGTAAGTCATCTAAATGGACCAATGTAAGTAGCGGGGTATCCCAGGGATCGGTACTTTTTTTTTTTTTTTTTTTTTTTTCTATGTGATTGAGGGAGGCAAAAGGCATAACTGCCTATAGCGAGTGCCTCCCCCATAGTTGAAAGAGTGACAGGGCCAAAATCAAGGGACGTTCGAGCCAAAATGCCTGGACACACGGAGTTTGAAGCAATTTAAGTCATAGGAAGAGGGAAAGACTGATTCTGGGAGAGAGTTCCAGAGCTCAGATGTTGAGTAGAAGAAAGTTTGAGAGTAACGTTTCACTCTTGGGTTGGAGAGTTGCACAGAGTAGGGGTGGGATTGAGTTGCAAGACGGGTACCACGTGCCCTACGTAAAGGAGGTGGTATGCACTGGGATAGCTCTGAGGAACACTGATTATTATAGTAGCGATAGAATAGCGAGAGAGATGCAACATTGCGGTGGAGAGAGAGAGATTGCAGAGAGTTGGTGAGTGGACGGGAGTTAATGATACGAAAGGCTTTCCTTTCAACTTTGTCTAGGAGAGCGGTGTGAGAGGAACCTCCCCACACATGTGAACAATACTCAATACAAGGGCGCACTATGCCCGTGTACAGAGCAAGAAGCTGTGCAGGGGAAAAGAACCCCCTAAGGCGGTTGAGCACACCCAGCTTCTGGGAGGCTGCCTTAGCAAGACTGGTAATATGGTCCTTCCAAATGAGAGCAGAAGAAAAAGAGACACCAAGAATATTGAGAGAAGATGAAGGGTTGATTTTTGTATTGTTGAAGAATAAGGGATAGTCCGCTGGGAGATCCTGACGGGTAGATAGATGGAGAAATTGGGTTTTGGAAGCATTAAAGTTAACAAGGTTTTCTCTGCCCCAATTGGAAATAGTATTTAGATCAGAATTTAAGAGTTCTATGGCTTCATTACGTTTGTCGTTGAGGGATTGCTGGCTGGGGCGTTCTGAAAAACTAATGGAGTAGTGTAAGGTTGAGTAGTCTGCGTATGAATGGATGGGAATTAAGGTACAGTTAAGGAGATCATTTATAAAAATTAGAAAGAGAATAGGAGATAGGACAGAGCCCTGAGGAACACCGGAGTTTATAGGGTGAGGAAGTGAACAATGGCCGTCCACAACCGCAGCTATGGAACGGCCAGAAAGGAAATTAGAGACAAAGGCACAGATGGAGGGATAGAAACCGAAGGAGGGTAGTTTAGAAATTAAAGATTTATGCCAGACTCTATCGAAGGCTTTCGATATGTCTAGTGCAATAGAAAAAGTCTCACCGAAGTCCCGAAAGGAGGATGACCAAGAGTTAGTAAGATATGAAAGAAGATCACCAGTAGAGCGACCCTTAAGGAAGCCATACTGGCGATCTGAGAGCAGATTATGAGAAGAGAGACCAGAGACTAGGACCAATTATCTTTCTAATTTACATCAACGACATAGATGAGGGTCTCACCTGTACAATCTCAAAATTTGCTAACGAACAAGTTGACGATATGCAACACAATCTAGATAAATTGTCATGTTGGGCTCAAATTTGGC
Organism: Paralithodes platypus; assembly: GCA_032716605.1. Taxonomy (NCBI): domain Eukaryota; kingdom Metazoa; phylum Arthropoda; class Malacostraca; order Decapoda; family Lithodidae; genus Paralithodes; species Paralithodes platypus. Next base: position 34,633,326 of record CM064525.1, read on the forward strand.
AAACAAGTTTCAATGCGGATAAATGTAAAGTACTACATATCGGATACCAAAATGAGAAAGCAAACTATTAATTTGATGAATGGCACTCAGCTTAAGAATGTAAACAGAGAAACCGATCTGGGAGTAACAATATCGAGTAACCTAAAACCGAGTCAACAATGTTCAGAAGTGGTTAAGAAGGCAAACAAAATAATTGGCTTTATAGGCAGGTAATTTGAGCATAAATCCAAAGACGTTATCCTTTCCCTTTACAATTCCTTAGTCCGCCCTCTTCTGGAATACTGTGTTCAATCCTGGTGCCCTTATTACCAAAAAGATATAGACAAGCTAGAACTAGTTCAACGTAGAGTTACCCAAATTATACCTAGCCTAAAGAACAAACACTACGAGGAGCGTCTTAGAGAATTAAATCAATTTCCTTTAACCCAGCGCAGATTAACAGGCAACTTAATTCAAGTGTTCAAAATCATCAAAGGCATCGACAATATGAACTGCAGTAAGTACTTCACTATCGACCAATCTAATTACACGCGGGGAAACGGGTGCAAAATTATTGGTAAATCTTTTAACTCACACGAAGCTAAAAAATTCTTCTTCAATCGAGTTGTCAACTTATGGAATGGGCTTCCCCGAGAAGTTATAGACTGCAGCACATTTGATTCATTTAAACTTCGCCTAGACAAATATCTCGCATCAAACCCGCGACTGACTGCGTTTGTAAATTAATAACTTTATTTTATCCTCCCCTCAGTTACTAACCCATCTGCCCCCTACTAACTTCCCAATCCTGCCACGGACATTAGTTCCAGGGCAGTAGTTCCCTTTCCAATGTTCCCTTACCCACTCTAAACCACTGTTTGGACACTTGATCCTCAGTGTTTTGGAGGACAAGCAGCCTAGAAGGGTCACTAGATATGTTGTTGCTTGATTTCCTTTGCACTCCTTTGTACTCCTTTGAACTCTTCGCTCAAACTTCAGCTAAAAACTCCACCTTGGTTGATTCCGGTGCTATTCCTCCCTCTCCACCCCTTCACTCCTACTTATGCCTAATATCCTAATCTATTCTACAGATGTATTTTCTACCCTCTCTAGGCTTAATACTAAAAGGCGATGGTGTTCCCCCTGTTGTACTAAAAAACTGTGCTTCCGTGCTAAACCCCTGCCTAGGCAAGCTCTTTCGTCTCTGTCTCTCCTCTAACGTCTTCCCTTCTTGTTTGAAGTTTGCTCTCATTCAACCTGTCCCAAAGAAGGGTGACCGCTCTCAACCTTCCAACTATCGTCCAATTGCTCTCATCTCTTGAATCTCTAAAGTTTTTGAAACTATTCTTACTTCCAAATTTCTTAAGCATTTATCTCCTCATAATCTGCTCTCAGTTCGCCAGTATGGTTTCCTTAACCCCTTCTGTACCGGTGACGTCTTTTTAATTATATTTGAGCTATATTTAGACAATTTTGAGTAGTTTAAGAAAGATCTGTGCTAGTAAAACGGATCTGTGGTAGTAAAAAGGGTTAAGTGAGATAGTTCGAAGCCTGTGAATTCCTGGAGGCCCTTTTTAAACTCCATAACATCGTCTAATAGTAGCCAGAATAAAGTTAAATAGACCTAGCCGGTAGGGAAGGGGATAAGGGTCGCTCTACTGGTGATCTTCTTTCATATCTTACTAACTCTTGGTCATCCTCCTTTCGAGACTTCAATGAGACCTTTTCTATTGTACTAGACATATCGAAGGCCTTCGATAGAGTCTGGCACAAATCTTTTATTTCTAAACTACCCTCCTTCGGTTTCTATCCCTCCATCTCATCTGTGCCTTTGTCTCTAGTTTTCCTTTCCGGCCATTCCATAGCTGCAGTTGCGGACGGCCATCGTTCACTTCCTCATCCTATCCTCAGGGTTCTGTCCTATCTCCAATTATCTTTCTAATTTGCATAAATGATCTTCTCAACTGTACCTCCAGTCCTATCCATTCATATGCAGACGACTCTACCTTACACTTTTCAATTAGTTTTCCAGAACGTCCCAGCAAACAATCCTCGAAGACAAACGTAATGAAGCCATACAATACTTATCTTCTGATCTAACTACCATTTCCGATTGGGGCAGAGAAAACCTTGTTGCCTTTAATGTTTCCAAAACCCAATGTCTCTATCTATCAAACCGTCATGAACTCCCAGAGAATATCCCTTATACTTCAACAATACAAAAATCAACCCTTCATCTTCTCTCAGTATTCTTGGTATCTTTTTCCCTTCTGCTCTCTCTTGGAAGGACCATTTTACCAGTCTTGCTAAGGTGGCCTCCCATAAGTTGGGAGTGCTTAACCGCCTCAAGGGGTTCTTTTATTTACCCCTGCACAGCTTCTTGCTCTGTACAGGGGCACAGTGCGCCCTTGTATTGAGAGGATTGTTGACATTTGTGGGGAGGATCCTCTCACACAGCACTTCTAGACAAAGAAGAGAGGAAAACCTTTCGTATCATTTATTCTCGTTCACTCACCAACTCTCTGCAATCTCTCTCTCTTCGCCGCAATGTTGCATCTCTCTCGCTATTCTATCGCTACTACAATAATCAGTGTTCCTCAGAGCTCTCTCAGTGTATACCACTTCCTCTAGGGTACGTAGTACCCGTCTTGCAACAGAATCCCACCCCTACTCTGTGCAACTCTCCAACTCAAGACTCAAGAGTGAAACGAAACTCCCAATCTTTCTTCTTTTCAATAGCTGAGCTCTGGAACTCTCTCCTTCAATCCATCTTTCTTTCATCCTATGACTTAAATTGCTTCAAACCCCGTGAGTCCAATCATTTTGGCTCAGCTGTTCCTTGATTTTGGCCCTGTCACTTTTTTAACTCTGGGGGAGGCACTCGTCAAAAGCAGTTTTACCTTTTGTCTCCCTCATCCACATAGAAAAAAACAAAAACAAAAAAACAAAAACAAAACATGCATACCTTTGTTAGATGCAAAAACCACCCCCAACAATGATTTGTGAGGCTACCACCAGGCCAGGCCAGGATTCAAACCTGGGTCTCCATACGAGGCAAACATTCTCACCACTAAACTAAGAGAAATACTTCACTTGTGCTGGTAGCTCAAGGGATTTTCTGCATTGTATTTCCGTTTAACCTATAAGCTGCGACATTACTCTCGGATTGTTTTATTGTGCGAGCATGACTTTCGTTCCAGTATCTTACTCTTAAAATAAACGGAAAAAAAAACTGCACCTGTGCGGGGAAGTGGAAGCAATCAATGATTAGGTGGTGTTTCCATACCACCATCTCCTCTCCTCCCTTTCCATATGTCTCACCCGCCCTTCCCTCTCTTCCTCCCCCCCTTTTTCCCTCAACTTCCTTCTCCTCCTCCTCCTTTTTTCTACTTCTTTCCTCTCAAGCTCCATATATGTCCTCCCTCTGCTATTGGCAATCATTAATACATTAATTGTCTCATTATTATAGTATTTTCATGAATTATAATAAAATAAAACTAATTAAATGTTACCGACATAGCTGGATTTCAACATGATGCATATGCTTTTACGGCGTAATATATGATAAATTTAGTTTCTAATAACTCGCTACATAACCAAACCTAAGCAATATTAAATATTCGTAGCCAATCCTAGCTCTGTGCAGCATGTGAGAAGGTGTGTGGAGTGAGGAGAAGAGGGAGGGGAGTGAAAGGTACAGCATGGTGGACAGAAGAGGTAAGAATAGCTGTGGAAGAAAAGAAGAAAGCATATAGAGAGTGGATGGGTAGTAGAGGGAATGAAGATTCCGAGAGACAGAAACGAGCGAGGTACGTGGAGAGTAAGAGGGTGGTGAAGAGAGTAGTGAAGGAAAGTAAGAGAAGAGTAGATGAGGAATTTGGAAGGAATCTGAGTGTAAAATGGAGGGAGAGTAAGAAACTGTTCTGGAAAGAAGTCAAGAAAGTTAGGGAAGGTAGCAAGGGAAACAGTAAGGGTGTGAAAGATATGAATGGGAGAATGCTAGCCGAGAAGCAAGAGAGAGTCGAAAGATGGATGGAGTACTTCAGTGAGTTGCTAAATGTAAGGAATGAAGAGCCAGCAAACATAGCTGGATATGGTATGGGAGGGAGAAGAAGAGAAGTAGTGGAAGAGGAGGTGGGGATCATAGAGTAGTGGGGTTTCTGAAAAATGTGAATGTTAGGAGCATTTTTAGGTAAAAGTTGGGAACCAGACTTTTTAGCATATTTCAGGTATGCTGAATTCGATAAACCCGGTTCCCAAGCGAAATTTTGAGTTTTTGACCATCTAATTTGCATAAACAAAATGGCTGCCAAATTGGAAATTTTTGACACTTCATGAACCATTTTCTCCAATATCTCTCTAACTAGGCAAGCAAAAATGACAAATAAAGTGTCTATACTTATGTTTTGAGGGTCAGAGAATGTGATTAAGGCATCTTCAAAGTGATTAGTGATAAGCCTTCACGTAAATGTGCAAATTAGTGGCTGCAATTATAGAAAAATCAATTTCTCCAATATCTAATGCTAATACTAATACTAATTGTTTCTTTTATTTGCAAACTACAATGGATCCAGTAGTTACTTTGAAGAGGCCTTCACCTGTAGATTACAGCTTGTGCATCTTCTGCCAAACTCACACAGCCAGTGTTATTCCTAGTAATGCAAGTGACCATGGACTCGCAAAAGTCAGGGATGCTGCCAGTACCAGAAGAAAGCTTAGAGACACTAAGAATATCGATGTGATTGACCGTCTTGAGAATGTCTTGGATTCTGCTGAAGCCGAAACTCTTGTGTGGCACAAAATGTGCTATGCCCACTTCACGGACAAAAGTAAACTTGAACGTTTGCGGAAGATGCAGGCAGTGGATTCAAAACAAGAAGCAAGTTGCAGCAGCAGTGGAACAGATGTTTATTGCGAAGGCACGTGGAACCAGTAAACTGGAACTTATCCATTTTCTGTCAAACTGTTGTTTTGAAGGCACGGTTGATCTCAGTAATGACAAAACAAATGAGTGATCAGATAATTGAAGCTTCCCCTCTCGACTACAAAATTGGCCTTCGATTGGCTGGAGTGATTGACTTAATTGCAGCTGAAGCCAAATACCACTTGAAGTGTCTAAGAGCATTCACCAGATCTACCAATAAAACAAAGCTGGACTCGGACAATACAGACCTTGCGATGGTATGGCTATGCAAAGAGTTGCAACAATCTGCAGACAGAGGGCACGTTATCCTGCTGAATGATGTCTGGGAACGGTATAAGGAGCTTGCTGAAGAATCGTCAACTATAATAATTCAACCGTCTTACTACAGTAGAAGGACAACCTTCAAGGAAAAGTTGCAGTCACAGCTGGGAGACATTTTCAATTTCTTCCAACCTCTTGACAGGAGCACATCCGAGAGAAAAACCATGCTGATTCCCACAAAGTATCAGCATACTGCAGTTTTGGAAATGACAGAAATTGAGGAGACTGAGAAAATGTTGCCTCAATATGTGCCTCAGGATGACATTTTCCTATCACTTGTACATGTAGCGCTGAGAATTCGTGGAGACATGATGGAATTTCTGGGTCACAAAGGTTTCTCTGTAAGTGAAGATGAAGCGATTCAATGCATTCCAGATAGTTTATATATGCTATTGAGACTAATCTTTGGTGGTCAAGAGGTGCTAGAAGATGATAGTTCTGAAAAAAATGAAGATCTTGTCCAAGGCAGAGTTCTGAGTGTAGCACAGGATCTAGTTTACTGTATGAGCGGCGGCAGAAAATGGACTCCCAAACATATTGCTCTTGCCAATACACTACATCAAGCCACACGATCAAAAGATCTGGTGGAGTTGTTCCACAAGGCAGGCCACTGTTTGAGCTATGAACAGGTGTTGCAAGTAGACACTTCCTTAGCTGAGAGCACCCTGAAATCTATGGACCAAGCAACCGGGGCCATTATTCCACCAAACATTGTAGCCAATGAATTTATCCACTACACTGCAGATAACATTGACATTCTTGATGAGACACTTGATGGAAAAAATACTTTCCATGCAACTCAAATGGCAACATGGCAGCGGGGACACAGGAGTAATGCCAAAACGTTTGCATCTCTGTATGAAGTGGTCAAAGACAATAGAACTATCCTGAAGGCAGATAGAAACGTGCTTCAACGCCTTCTTACTGCCTATGAGGCAGGTCGTCCAGTTGACTTGCCAGCTGTCCTAAAGCACGAGCTTCTGCCAGTTCCTGTATCACTCGCTGAAATGAATGGTACACTCCGCACTGGAAATAAGTCCATACTGGCAGATAATTTAACGGAAGACATAATCTGCCCAGAAGCTATTGAACTTCACGACTCATCATCCTGCCTAATCATTGATGGACAAGCACTGGTGGTTGCTCTGGGAAAGTCTGACAATGCAATGACCTTTGGGGATTTGGCCGACACATACGTAAGAGCAGTATTAAAGGCAGGTTCTAACTATCAACGGGTAGACATTGTGTTCGACAGATATAGAGAAGAGACAATCAAGGGTGGTACGATGACACGACGCACGAAAGCAGATCGACCAATCAGACGAATTGTTGAGGGACGTGATGTGCCTCTTCCAAAAAAATGGACTAACTTTGTGTCGCTCCCTGCTAATAAAGCTGATCTTGCAAATTTCCTGTCTGAGGAACTGTGTTCTCAGGCACCTGCTGATAAGGAGATTGTAGTTGCCGGGGGATTCAGAGAAGAAATTGAGTTTAGGTCATCAAAGACAATCACTAATTTGACTCAACTGAGAGCCACATATGAAGAAGCTGACACTAGGTTGGTGTTACATGCTGTGCACAGCCAGTTCAATACAGTTGTTGTGTCATCAAGGGACACTGATGTTCTCGTGCTTTTGGTTTCCCACTTCCCACGTGTACAATGTGAACACCTCTGGATGATGTCTGGTACCACCAAGAAAAGGCAATATATACCCATTGATGCAGTTTTCAACAAACTACCAAGAGATTCAACAACAACTCTTTTACCATTTCATGCATTAACCGGGTGCGACACCACCTCCTACATCGCAAATCACACCAAAAGGTCATCATGGAAAGTCTTCAAACAGCACCATCAATTGCTCATAAACTTGGGAATCGGTGAACTCACAGAGGAGACCATTCGATCTTCAGAAACGTTTGTCTGCAGAATATATGATGTGCACAAAACAGACTCTGTTGATGCAGCAAGGCATATACTGTTCTCAAAGACTGCCAAACCAGAAGCAATGCCACCAACACGTGATGCTCTCCGCTTCCATTTGATGCGAGTACACTATCAAGCAATGATTTGGAGAAATGCTCACTGTGCTGTACCTGAGCTTCCTGCACCCACAGATATGGGATGGAAACATGGCGATTCAGGACTACAACCCATTCTGATGTCATTGAGTCCGATCCCACAAAGTTGCCTGGAAATTATTTCATGTGCCTGCCAGAAACAATGCAGGACGCGTCGGTGCAAATGCCGCAAATCCGGGTTACGATGCATAGCAATGTGTGCATGTCAGCAACAGAGTGATGATCAAACTCCTTGTATTGCATGAATATGGTCTACTCCAATAAATAGTTCAGGTGAGTGACAGATATTGCTCTGTTTTGCCTGCATAAGCATCAAGGAGTATCTTGGGGTAAAGTTGGGAACCATTGATTTTTCTCTAATGACAGCCGCTAATATGTATATTAAAGTCTAGGCTTATTACTGATTCCTTTAAAAATGCCTCAGTGACATTCCCTGACCCTCAAAACATAGGTATAGATGCTTCACTTGTGATATTTGCTTGCCTAGTTGGAGAGATATTGGAGAAAATGGTTCAAGAAGTGTCAAAAATTTCCAATTTGGCGGCCATTTTGTTTATGCAAATTAGACGGTCAAAACTCAAAATTTCGCTTGGGAACCGGGTTTATTGAATTCGGCATGCCTGAATTATGCTAAAAAGTCTGGTTCCCAACTTTTACCCAAAAATGCTCCTTGATTCTTATAGAGGGCCTTTTTTAGGAAATCCCACTATACTATCAGGAGGTCAGAAGTGTGGGAAGCCATGAAAAGAGTGAAGTTGGGGAAAGCACCAGGAACAGATGGAGTGTGTGGGGAAATGTTGAGGTGTGGTGGTGAGATAGTGATAGAATGGGTATGGAAAATGTGCAAACTAGCATGGGAGAAGGGGAGTGCACCCGATGACTGGAAGACTGGCATAATAGTCCCCCTATATAAGGGCAAAGGGGAAAGAGGAGTGTGTGGTAACCACCGAGGAATATGTCTTCTAAGTGTAGTAGGGAAGGTATACAGTAGGGTAGTGATTGAGAAAGTGAGAGTGAGAACGGAGAAATGGATAGGCGACGAGCAGGGAGGTTTTAGGAAGGGAAGAGGATGTGTAGATCAGATTTTTACCCTGAATTGTGTTGTGGAGAAGTATCTGGAGAAGAAACAAAAGGTGTATGTTGCCTTTATGGACTTGGAGAAGGCCTATGACAGAGTGGATAGAGAAGGTTTGTGGAAAGTACTTAGAATATACGGAGTAGAGGGCAAGTTTCTGACAGCAGTGAAGAGCATGTATGAGGGTGCAAAGGCGGCAGTACGTGTGGAGAGTGAGCAGAGCGAGTTCTTTGACCTGAATGTTGGTTTGAAACAGGGGTGTGTGATGTCCCCGTGGTTGTTTACTGTATATATGGATGGAGTCATGAAAGAAATACTATCAAGAGCAGTGGATGTTGGTGTATCGCTGAAAAGGGAGGGAATTGAGTGGAAGATACCTATACTGCTGTTTGCGGATGATACAGTTCTGATGAGTGATAATGAATGGGAGTTGCAGGGTCTGGTAAATGAGTTTGGAACAGTGTGCGAAAAACGGAATTTGAAGGTAAATACGGGGAAGAGCAAGGTTATGGTCTTCGAAAGGGGTGAAGTCACAGAGTGTGAGGTGAAGCTGAACGGTCAGGCTATGGAGATCGTCAACTCTTTTAAGTATCTGGGCAGTGTGTTGAGTAAAGATGGGACTACGGATGAAGAGGTGCGGGAGAGGGTACAACAGGATAAGAGGGTTGTAGGAACGCTAAAAGCAGTAACAAGAAATAGGGTGATCAGTATGGAAGTGAAGAAGTCCTTGCATGACAGTGTGGTAATCCCGACACTGACTTACGGAAGCGAAGCATGGACGTTGGTTGAGAGACTCAGACCAAGAGTGAGAGCAGTGGAAATGAATTACTTAAGGAGTGCGTGCGGATTTACATGGAGGGATAGACAGACTAATGAGGAAGTAAGAAGGTGTGGTGTGGAGGTAGATGTGCTGGAAAGTGTGAAAAGGAACAACTTGAGATGGTTCGGCCATAGTTATGGAACGTATGGAAAGCGAGAGAATGACTAAGAGGGTGTACGAGAGCGAGGTGGAGGGACAGAGGGGGAGAGTAGACCGAATATGAGGTGGAAGGATGGAGTGAGGAACTACATGAACGAAGGCGGTGCTGGTTGGGGGGAGGGGCGTCGTCTGACTGGGGACAGAGGTGCATGGGGGCGGTTCGTTCGTGGCCACACCTTCGGGGATCACGGCGTCAGGCAATAGATAGATAAATAGATAGAACCCTAGCTTGCTTATAATATTTGAATACAAAATAATAAGAACCACCGCTCATTTAGCCTTATTGTAAAAACCCATCCAAAACAAAAGAAGAGCAGGCTGATTTTGGCACTTTTAATATTTCGCATATAATCCTCCACAAGCTTGTACATATTTTCCAAGCATGATCACATTACATAGTACGGATCGATTATTGCAATTATTATAATTATACCAACAATAATCATAAAGGAGAAATAACAAGAGGTATTTGTGCCCATGCGATCAAAATCTCTTTGATACGGAGAACTTCAATAACAAATTTTGGCAGTTTCAATCTTTTGCATTTAAATCTCCCCAAGCATGTAAAATTTCAAGACTTATTACATTACATAGTATGGATCAAATATTACTAACGATACTCATAGAGTAGAGATAACATGAGCCAAACTTGTGATTATGCGATCGAAATCTCTTTGATACTGTACAACCACAATAACACTGACCAACTCTTGATTGAGGCTGCTCTGTTCAGAAGTAAAAACATTAAACAGTTAATAGGTGTTGTCGGCGTTGCCAGTTTCGTGTGTAAAACAAAGGTAGAGGATTCGTGCTTCTATATCAATGTAGAAAATAATTAATATTTTTTTATTTTGATCACAAATATGTGAGAATCGTCATAGAATGAGTTACTAAAGATGAATTAATTCACACACTCCCAATTGACTTTGCCGAATTGCCAGACAAGAAGTGGTAAAATAACCTTTACATCGTAATCCCCCAAATATGTTGGTTTGTACCTTTCTACTAAGTACCGTACGCCAAGGGATCCAGATGGCGTTAAGTGAAATTGAAATATGGGTAATTGTGAAACATCACATCCAAAGACGTGAATTCAATTGTCTATCACAAATTTAAAAAAAAATATATATATAATAAATTATTGTCCTTCTGGAAGTAGCCCATTAAAAACAACAAAAACGCCACAGTGCCGGTGAAACTGAAGTGAATTAGTGAAAATGAAGTGAAACTGAAGAAACTAATGTGATTAGGTTGCATGTCTCCTTACCACTACCTCCTGTCTTCCCCTTACATGTGTACGTATTGTGAAAAACCTGTTATCCTCTGGCAAATTGTGGGGTTGAGTAAGTGAAGGGGGGGGACAGTGAATGAAGAAGGATACATGTTTTTCATAATACGTGTTACTAGCCCCAAACGCGCGAGCAACTGTGGCTTTCAACCATCCGACACATCCCCTTTTATTTATGTGCATCACACATGTTACATACAAATAAAGTTTATGTTTTGTTTTACCCTACTGTGGAAAGACTACGGATACACCACTCCTGCCCGGGCCTCACACAGTGGCATGACCCAGTCCAGTCGAACTGAGCTAATGACGCTGGTGGCATTGCCCCGGAGGATAGCCATCCCTAGTCTTTGCTTGAGCCAGAGAGTTTCCTGGGGTTCTCCTGAAACTTCTCTGATTTTACGGCCTATTTCATTCACCATCTTAAGGGTGGTAGGGCCGAAGACTCCTGAAGTTTCGAATGCCAGGGGCTCGAACTGATGATTTCTGGCGATGGCTTGATATTTTTCTCGCTTTTTATTTTCTGCTATCCGGGCGGCTTCACCTGCTTCGTCGGCGTTTCTGGCGATGTTGGTTGTGGAGAAAGTGTCAACACATGTGGCATCCCACACGAGGCACCGGCCATTCTTGTAAGGGAAAGTGGTCATCCCATCTGGTCGTTTGCCGTCTTCTCTGTGAAGTCCATGTGGTTCGAGGATTGATGCACGGTTAGCACTCTGCAGGGCCCGTTTTATGACATCATTTAGTGCAGAGTGTCTTGGCAGGCGGCCTGCGTTGTAATTACATGACAAGGCATGGTGACCTTGAGCATCCATCCCCCCATCACACTTGCAAGTGTGTGGGTGACAAACTGCCGCACCCACTCTGAGCGCGATGACAACCCGGAGCGCTTCAGCATCCAAGTGAGTTCCAAGAGGTGGGATGGGGATGGCGTGTAACCACAAGCCACTCTCCGAACGGGCGGCTGCCTCGAGGCGTGCTTTTGCAACCTGGTCTGCATTGGTTAGGAGATTTTATTGAGTTTTCTTCGCCGAGATGGTATCCCACGCTTTCTGCTTGTGTCTCCCCCCTCTCCCTCACCTCCCACCCATCCTTTTTCCCTCAACTTCCCCCCTCCTCCTGTATTCTACGTTTTACCTCCCTCACTCCCTGTAAATCCTCCCTCCCATCTCAAATACATTCAGTCACCCTCCTCTACATTTCCCTACCTCCTCCTTCCCTCATATAGTGCGACAGACTGCGTGTTCAGTGTGGCTCAGGCCTCCAAAGAGGGAAGGTGTATGTTGCTCTCCCTCCTATCTACTTATCACTTCCCATTATTATTATTATTATTATTATTATTATTATTATTATTATATGAGATGCCGAAGTCTCCAACTATGGTGCAGAAACACCAGCAGGATGAATCCACACAAAACACCTGGAGGCACTGGAGAGAGACTACGGAAACTTAGAAAAGGCGAAAAAGAAAAAATACACACACATATACAGTATATACTGTGTATATATATATATATATATATATATATATATATATATATATACACATATGCAAACACACATATACATACATAGACACACACACATACATATTGAACACAAATAAAATGATTAATAAAATATTCCGCAATGGAGGATGTCAAGTAAAAATATAATACAACAAAATAGAATAAAAATAATATGTTTCTTTCACTGGATATTTACTCTTTACATATATTTTCTGGTTCTTCATTGTTCACATGTTCATTATTCAATAAATATGCGCAGATGGTGAAGTAATAATGCTTTATATGGTAAATATAAATTTGTTTGTCCGAATTGAGCTTAAAAGGTCCCGCACTGGCGGACCTTACAAAAATATGTTTAATGCAGCCCTTGAGATAAGAAATTTATAATTTAAGAATTGTTTCAAAAACTTTAGAGATGCAAGAATTGAGAGCAATTGGAAGGCTTGAAGGGTTGATAGCGGTCACCCTTCTTTAGGACAGATTGAATAAGAGCAAACTTCCAGCAAGAAGGAAAGACAGAGACGAAAGAGTTTGCCTAGGCAGGGATTCACCACGGAAGAACAGTTTTTGAGTACAACAGGAGGAACACCAACTCCTTCTTAGTATTAAGCCCAGAGAGGGCAGAAAATACATACTTAGAAGAGATTACGATAATTGGCATTAGTAGGCTAAGTGAGACAGGGGTGGAATATAGGAATAGCACCGGAATCATCCAAGGTGGAGTTTTTAGTGAAAGTTTGAGCGAAGAGTTCAGCTTTGTCAGAGGAAGAATTAACGGTAGTGCAGTCAGAGTGGAAAAGAAGAGGGAAAGACGAGGAAATCCAATTGTTGGAGAGGTTCTTGGCTAGAACCTCTAGAGCTAGAGTTGGAAAGTTCAGAACATTTGTTATTGATGATAGAAATGTTAACTAGTCAAAGAACAGATTTGGCTTGAATCTGGGCAGAAACATAAGAAACCCAAGATTCTAAAATTTGAAAGAGACGGTACTGTTTGAATGCTTCCTCCTCATTGCAGACAGCAGTAGAACAAGCGTGAGACGGCTCGGTCTTGTCTGGTGGTGGTGAATTCATGGAAAGTAAGTGTTTTTTGTGTTGTGCAGAGTTTTGTTTCTTGTAAGATGGTTATGTGTATATGGTGTTGTTTGATAAGGTATGAGAGTTCGTGTTTCTTTGTGTTAATATCATCTATATTTAATTGAATGAGAATTGAGAATGTTAATGTTCTGTGTGCGGTGTACTGTATATTGGGTGCTGCTGCACGGGGATGGGCTGGGGGTGAGGGTGGGGATGGTATGGAAAGGCTTGGTGGGTTGGAAAGGAGAGGTGTAGAGGGTGTAGGAGAAGGGTTTGACTGGGAAAGGGAGGGGCATGAGAAACAGGTCCAGTTGTTCGTGTATTGCTCCGTGGAGGCAAGTGTTGTGCAGGTTAGGGGAGGTGTGGTGGAGTGGTCTTGCCACTGGCCTGGTAATCCAAAGATCCCAGGTTCAAATCCCGATGTATCAATGGGAAGATATTATTGGGATGGAATTTGTGCTGTACCTAGTATCAGTGCATTACCACAAAGCCCACCGAAACGCTAATAAAATACCCTCATTGTTCCCTGATTAAATAGCACTGTATGAGTATTCCCATATTCAAAATATGCTATAGGGGTGCAATGCCTGGTGAGTTATCTGCTCAACAGGTGGCGTTGTGTGTGTGTGTGTAAGAGTGATAGTCCGAGTGTAGGGGATGAGACAGTGAAGCACGGGAATGAGGTGGCTTCAGAGATGGGGTCACTTTGGGCCATGAGTGATCACCGTGCCTCATGTGAAGGCAAGATGGCAGGTGCTCGTTATACTCTACGTGCTTCACATGTCTCACTCCCTAGACTGGAACAAGACCTCACGGGCTTCACTGCTTATTGTACAGCTGTGAATGTCCAGGCTCTCAGCCTATGCCCGAGAGGGAGTAAGTTGGAATATAGAAAAAAAAAGAAAAAAAGAAGTGAAATGGGTCCAGTTTCCGCATGAATTGCAGAGAACTGAACCCTTTGTGTGGCGACTCAAAGTGATAGGCTTTGAGAATGTTGGACATATGTATTTTTAGGTGGGTCCTGGGTTGCTCTCGATGTCTCCGGCTAGAAGAAATCTTCGAGAAATGATAACCGGAAAGTCATTTCTCGGTGTAGAAAAAACAGCGTGATGTGTGTGTGTGGTTTGAGAGGTGTGGTACTTGCACGGGCGACCGAAACCACTCCTACGTTCTCAAGCCCCCAAGGAGGGGGAAGGGGTTTGTTGTAGCAGTTTGGCTCCCAGGAAACTGCTCCCCAAGGTCGACAGACGGCTGTCCTCCATTGGTCGGCGAACTTGTCCCCGGCCGGGAAGGTCGGCAGCCATCCATGGTCGGCAGCTCCGGGAGGTGGACCCACGGCGTAGATGCCACCACTCTAGGTCCAGCAAAAACATTTAATACAGTAATTTTGTCTTTTGAACCTAAACTTAAAAAAGCTCTAAACAAAAAAATTGTGTTTCTGATCTGAATGTTTGACAATACTAATGATCAACTTAGTAAATAGTCGAACTCATAAAGATAACAAATTATAGTAGTTCAAACAAATATTAATGTAAAATATACAAGAAATCGAGGTTCAATATCTTCTTCACCTTTTTAAGTCGCTCAGTTTCTGAGAAAAAATAACATGGAAATGGTACCAAAAAGGACATCGCCTCTACCGTTTCAGAAAAAAAGGTGGTACTCCAAACGTGAAGGCTGTGGCATAATTTATAGGATATTTTCCCTTGCGGTCTGGGAAAGAATCGCCAGAACATTTCCAGCACAGCGAAAATATAATTCAAAGGAGGAGGGAATCCATGACAAAAGATTTTGTATATTATTTTCCGTGGACGAAAAACCGAGAATATGAATATGTACTGTACAGTTGGTCAAAGTTCCAGCTGACCCACTCTCGCTCTGGGGTCGCAGAATTAGCTGGCAATACTGGTGTAGTAAAGAGGCGTGTCTTACAGGGATTGTGATTGGTAGATCTGATTTCGGATATATCAGTGTCAGAACATATAATAACCTAGTCAGAGGAAATGTATCAATAGTAAAATTGCATATAGCGCTATTTATAATCATGAAAAATCTTCAAAATTGCATAGACCTGCTTAATTAATTGACACAATAATGGCTGATGGTGTCCTTGATCAGCAGAGAACGATGGAGTGGAGAGAGGGAAAATACTGCCGTGAATATTTGTCGTATTATTTCCTGACTACAGTATTACGTTATTAAGTAATACCACAGAATTATTTATAAGACAGGGAGAGACAGTGTAAGGCAGATTTATCGACCATCAGACACTTTAGATAGTATTCTTAAACAATTCTTTCCCTTCGCAGAGCCGATAGTGGACGAAATAGCTTGAAAAATAACGTTATCTTGAGAAATGAGAGTGCTAATCCGTGTTCTCTCAATAAACAACACTTATTCCCAAAATATTCGTTCGTTTTCAGGCGCTGCTACGGTAAATATTTTTTTAAGAATACGGATGATCGAAGCTTAGAGAGAGAGAGAGACGATCACACACACACACACACACACGTCTTTGCCACCTTGAATTCGAGTTTTGTTTGTTTTCATTACCGGCATATTTCGGTTATAAACGTGTTGTTCGCTTATGTTCGATGTTTACGCACATCATGTATGAAATACCGAATTCATATAGGCTAACAGTGTTGAATATAACTATGGTATTGACGAAAATGTTTGAGCTGACGTTAATTCAGGTTGTAAAATACGTGCATTTTCCTTCACTAAGCACATTATTCCACTATAATATACAATGACAAATCACACTGGTATTCAATCAATGCGGGCATACACCATGACAGCCGAGGCAAGACAAAACCAACTACCAGTGCCCAGGAACGCTTTAGCCGCCCCCCCCCCAAAAAAAAAAAATCAAACGAGAGTTATTGAATTGCTAAGTAAACCATGGTAAATATGTAAACAACAATTTAAAATATATATTTATCTTGTGTACACTATATATAGAAAATATAACACGTTGAAGGATACAAATGAGTGAGGAATCAGTGTATACCTCTTCTACTTCCTTCCCCTTCCTTGTATTTCCCGGTTTCCTCTATATTCCTGTGTCTGACAAAATATTATGTTTAATCCATGTCGGGGACGAAAACGATTACCCCTTCACAACGTGACAACGGGCCTGGAATCAATGTTCATGTATTGTGAAACAATAATATGCTAGTTTCCATTTATAATTTTTATCTTATTTCAGTAGGATTGTAATTTGGCATTCCAGTACGTGGGTGTAAAGAATAATGACCAGGGATTAGATGGAAAATATAATGACTAAACCAAATGAACGCATTGCATTGCAAAGGGTCCCGTAATCCCATCCAGCTCAGTGCCCCACATACTCTCAGTATATCACTGATCACCGACACCTACTTAAAACAAACGCCAAAAACGTATTGCTTGATCAATATATATTTTTGTTATAACCACATTACACATCGTATTTAATGTATTATTGCACCTACTATTAGAAGTGATGGTTTAACTAATATAAAGTCTATACGTTTTATGCGGTTTTCTTTTGTTACTTTATTTTGCTCTCCTGGCACTATAGGCCTATTACACATTTTTATTGCTTTGTGTTAGCAAATCATATTTTAAGATTGTTTATGTTATTGATAAATAATCAACGGGAACAATCCCACTTACCATGTTTTTTTTTATAAGTAGTCATTTTTACTCTCTTTTACCCTGTATGACTATTAGAAAGCGAGAGTATGTAATAATGTTTAGGTATTTTTTAATCTTTTATTTACTATTATTTTACAATACTTTCATTGTTAAATAATTGCAGGATTTCCAACGCTACAAATATATTATTATACACATTCATAATGCATATTATGAAATACATATAATTGATTGATTAACGTAGCATATACTAAGCTAATCATTATATTTTCAATTTATATACAGTAATTAGGGTTTGGAGGAGTAGGCTACATTATAGATAAGGCATACTTTATTGTTTAATAATGAATCCATCCACCCTCCTTCTCAATCACAGCTTGTAGCCTTTCCTGCATAGATGATACAATATTTCTAACAATATCAGGCTTGTTTCTGGCAATCTCCCACTGCCTTGTTACATGGTCCAACAAATGTTCCGGTGTCCTCTCGAACTCAGGCTCCCAGGAGTTGAGGATATATGCCCAGATTATGCTCTATGGGGTTCATATCGCACCCCTTGCTTGGCAGTTCCAGGAGCCGGATGTCTTGCTGTCCGTCAAACCACTCACGCACTGTTCTGGCCGTGTGGATGGGGCATCTGTCGTGAACGAACGTAATTGGTCCAGCAGAGAATGGAAAATTGTGTTCCTGTATTGAAGGGAGGAATTTATTCTGCAGAATGTCTAGGTATTTGTTTGCCGTAAACCTCCCATCAATAGGAAAACAATCTCCCACACCATGCAGGGATATGTAGCCCCACACGTGCCCACTTCTGGCCACCTCGTAAATGTGAGCCCTGTCATAATCTGTAGAAAACAAAAATAAGATGCATATATATAAATATTATGTCCGTACTCAGTAAATTGCAGTTATCTAAGTGTTGTTAACCTAAGAAGTGCGCATGGGGGTAATTAGAAACGTCTGCCTGTGCTGACGTATTTGAGCTGTTTCCATCACTAAAATATTCATTTTACCATAAATAGCATTAATACTTATCCATACGCGCCTATTATGGGTTGATTATAAAGGTATTAACCTGAAACAACAATAAAACGAGTGAAAACAGCGTTTGGATGGTCAAAATCGGAGATACAGGTCGAGTGTTGTATAATGTATGGGTGAGGCAACCTGCTTTCCCCCCAATTTCCCCCAAGGCCACTGAGACACAGTCGATCGATACTCTCTCTCTCTCTCTTGCACTCGCTTGCTAACAGTGATGACAATGCCCTGCTTGCAACTCGCTAATGTTAGCACAAAAATATACCTCAGAATAAGGGAATAACAGGGAAAATAGGTGATAACTGAAGGGGGGGAGGAAAGTGGGGAAGGAGGGGAGGTAGAGGAGTGATATTTTGCATGGCCCAGGGATTTTTTTTTTTTTTCGATGTTTAAAGTTGATTTTTTTTTTCTGACTCTTAAGAGTCTTCCCGCAGTCCGCCGGGGGAACTCTTAAGAGTCTTCCCGCAGTTCCCGGGTTAATGATCTAAATTATATTTTATTGCTATGCAACACCATCAACAATATAAAAGTTTAATCAGTTTACGAGTTGTTACTGGTTTGATGCCTTGTGGAGAAATGCTTAGCAAATTTAGATATACAATTATGAAACAAAATGTATTTTCTTTACCTCCACCTAGGAAACTGGAGTAATGAGGGAAAACCGTACTAAAAATCCAGATGGCGCTGGGGGTCTTATTCAAATGACTATCGTGTGTGATACACCATTGAGGTGTTTTGATGATTTTCGTGATTTAAGAGGTTTAATACAGTTCTCAACTATCTATGACACATAGTTGTGTAGTATATTTTTACTAGATTCATAATATGATGGTTATATACTCGTTAATGCAGTGAATATATAATAATTAACATAATTTGATACATAAATATCAGCTTATTGAACAAGAATTTTAGTTTCATCTAATGTGGTGTGATAGGCTGGGCGAAATTTTAATACTCATAGAAGTATTGTATTTACTTCCTTTTTAATTACTAACAAATACCTGTTTCAGGAGAAATTGGCTGAACATACGGTATTATATTCTGTAGTTGTAGAATTTGGCAGGTTGAATGTCTGCGCCTGCGCACTATAGTTTCTTTCCTACAAAATAATCCATCGTGCGCTTTTAAGTTACCAATTTATAAACCACTATCAAATCGGGCAGCTAAATATGTTACCGGCTATATTTCTTATTAGACCAGTGACAGGAAATCAATCAATGTGAATCAGAATGTCATAGAACACAGAGGCAGCAAATTACATATGTGGAGATGCAGGAAATTCGAAAAAGATGATGACAAAATTGTTTACACCACTGCCTTTTCCACGGGCGACTGTTTAGGTCGTCAGCTGACCGCGGCAGGATATACGTACACAGTGTTGCCAAGGTCTTCTTTTGTTCGCACCATTGGGCTAGTTAGGATTCGTTCAGAAGCGTAGATTTGCGAGTTTCCATTTCAAACGATAATATATTCTTGATTTACAGTGTGATGGGATGGATAGCCTCTGAAGTATTATCCTAACTAACTGACATTGAGGAAAGCGGAATTGGGCTGGTTCTATATACTATTAAAGTTGTAGAGGTGTCGAGTGTTGAGTAGCCTATAGCTAGGCTACATTTCATACAAACGTTCATCATGGCTTTCTGTTGGTTGTACTATACATGTATGGTAGCCTATGTGGTGGTGACTGAATAGCCTAATTAAGTGATTGTTTGTGAGGGGAGATTAGGACATTGATGCAGATTTGATGAGTGCATGATGGTGATAATAATGTATGTGGTATTTCATTAATATTTAAATGATGTGCCACGTAGGCCACTACTCATACAGTAGGCTATATGGGACTAGGCCTAGTTATATTTGGGGAACTCATAGTATCATGCATGCATGGCTGTTAAAGATAAACATATCAGAAAATGTGTGTGATAGGATTAAAATAGCTGAAATTGTCTGTTGTGCGGTATTAAGTGATTAGGCTACTTTTGGGCGAGTTTGGAGATGTGATGTGCGCTGGCAACCTTGGAATACACACACACACACACGCACGCACGCACAACACAATCTATAACTGAACATTTTACCTTTATTAAGACTATAATCCACATTATATTAAGATTTCCATCTGTGAGAAACAAATATCTACCACCATTACTGCTAATGTGCACATAGATGCACAACTAATGTCAAATTTAACAAAGTAAGTTAAGTGGGGAAGAGATGTTTACTGTCCGAGAAGTTTCGTATAATGACTATTATGGGTAGCGAACATTGGCATCAATTTATTATGCGCTTGCCAGATCTGAAACTAGTTTATAATTGTATAATCTAATATCCAGTAAAGTGGCTAATGACGATTATTTTATAAGTTCATCTCGAGTTTTATACATATCATTTTAATTTTAGGACATGGATACCTATCTATTAAAATATTAACAGGACTATTTTTCGAATGACTGCCATGTGTTTTTGTGGGCCTAATCAAATATGTTTTATTAATCATAAATACTTTGTATATTGGACAATGTACTGAATAGAATGTTAGAGTAATATGTCCGTAACATTCATGACTATAGAAATCCAGTGATATTTTGATGACTGCGATTTTAAAAAATCAATTCACTCAATGGCAACAAATTTAGGTTGGTGTGAACCAAAGGCGGGAAACATAGCAGACGAATTTTTTATTGTCCCCCATTGCCTCTGTTAGTTTGTCTGTGTCTGTAAACATGGTATCTCAAAGTTATGAACTGTTCGTCACGAAATTTAGTGAGGGGTAGATATTCGGCTTAGGAGGCGATCGGTAGAGCACATACTTCCGCCAGCGTAGGCGGAGGTATGCGCTCTCCTGAGTGCCCCTCTACTATTATCATGTATTTCTCAATCATATTCGGTCTTACCCTAAACTGCAGTACCCGTATATTGCAGATACCTCCTTACCCTGTTTCGTGATTGTCTACGGACTGACTTATTATATTGTGTTTACTTACCTTGTGCCTGTCGGCCGCCACAGATGAATTTTCCCATTATCAGTAGGCTACTGGCAAAGGTCTTCTCGTTGGTAAAAACTGCTCCGGACCAAAACCCCTGCCACATACTGCCGCGCAAACTCACGCCGACCAAGACGGTGCTGCTCAGATAACCTTTCTTTCACGGCTGGGACTCTGCGAAGTATGCCTGCTTCACGCATGCGTGATCGGATAGTTTCATTACAAACATGTAATTGTAATTCCTCCCTGATGGATACAGCATTGGAAAAGGGGTAATTTTGTATTGCTGCTATGATGGCCGCGTCCTGTTCCCTAGTAGTCACCCGGGCCCGTGGTCTTCTTTCTGCAAATAATCAATATTGGGTGTGTATATGCTTTTACCATAATTTAGCATGCATTAACTTAGTGTTATTTACTCATTATAGATATTATTACGAATATTTGCATTAGCATATTTATATAATACATTATTTGCTTAGCATCGTATATTTAACCATACAATTTAACCCTTAGAACCACAAGACGCATTTTTACATTTTTGTCTAGCTACTTCCCGACAATTTTATTCACGTTACAAAGGATTAGTAAATGAGTAGGCTACAGGAATTATCTTTTTCCATTGACCAATAGAGATCCTTCATAGGTTGAAAATATGGTATGCAGGTAGTCAGAATATTATGTTAATACGGACCATATGCTTTTTAGGATTGAGGTATTCATACTTACGTAAATCAGTTAAATTACCCGTTTCTGCATGTCTCCATATCCATTTCTTCACCGTATTGCGCGAAACACCAAGTCTCCTAACAATACAGCCCTTCTTCTTGGAGTGCGACTATTTGCCCACGAGTAATTAATCGTCTCTGTGTTGTATTCATGATGGCAGAGCTGTAGACTCTCTAACCCTTAGTCATCACAGCACCTCGCTCGACCTCTGATTAGCTGATGAGAACATGCTAGGTGTTTAGAGAGTGGTGGATGTAATGCTTACTGCTGACGTCATGACTAAGACAGTAACTGTTGGACATACTGTTACCTAGTTAGACGAATTCAAAACCGTCTAGAGTTTATTTGCTAATATATATAGGAGGTGTGGTGTGTGGTCTTGCCACTGGCCTGGTAATCCAAAGGTCCCGGGTTCAAATCCCGATGTATCAATGGGAAGATATTATTGGGATGGAATTTGTGCTGTACCTGGTATCAGTGCATTACCACAAGCCCACCGAAACGTCAATAAAATACCCTCATTGTTCCCTGATTAAATAGCACTGTATGAATATTCCCATATTCAAAATATGCTATAGGGGTGCAATGCCTGGTGAGTTATCTGCTCAACAGGTGGCGTTGTGTGTGTGTAAGTGTGAGAGTCCGAGTGTAGGGATGAGACAGTGAAGCACGGGAACGAGGTGGCTTCAGAGATGGGGTCGTTTCGGGCCATGAGTGAGCACCTTGCCTCATGTGAAGTCAAGATGGCAGGTGCTCGTTGTACTCTACGTGCTTCACATGTCTCACTCCCTAGACTGGAACAAGACCTCACAGGCTTCACTGTTCATTGTAAAGCGGTGAATGTTAAGGCTCTCAGCCTATGCCCGAGAGGAAGTAAGTTGGAAAAAAAAAAAATAAACAAAAAATCAGCATGTTTCATGAGGTCGCGTTTACTGCATTCTGCTAATGAACATTAGTAATTTGGTCACAGTTATGCAATATTTTACGTCATTTGGATCCAACACACTTTGAATTTGGCTCTGTCACTCTTTCAAAAAGGGGGGGGGTAACGTTATAGGCAGTTCTGCCTCTTGTTCCCTTCTTACACATAGAAAACAATTCACAAGCTGCATAGTACACACACACACACACACACACTTATACTATAATATATGCACAGTAGTTAATGATTATTATTAATTTAAACACCTATCACAAGGGGTTATTGTTCGACCCTTGTGATTTTATTTACTGGTCATTGAGGTAATCACTACTCTTAATTTTATGAGCCCATATTTCTATACCTAAATACAGTTAAAATATTCGCCTTGGCGAACATACTACGGAAAAATCAAGTGTCACAATTTAAAATTTGGCTGATAGCAATTATATTTCGCTAAATTCACTCAATCTCTTGATCGTCGTCAATATGAGGTAGACACTTATGTAGTAATTTATCTAACCGTTGTTAACATCAGCCCTAACCTATCGAAATGAATGACATTAATGAAAGCATGTTGCCATCCCGGGATTCGATCGCGGGATGCTACATACAGAACTTAGGCACGCTAACCATTACACCCCCAAGACAGATAAAGATAATATAACATTTGCTTTCTGCATTTTATCAGAATCCTGTATTCTTGACGTGTGGTGCAAGAGTCTTGTGGCAGTCAAGGTGCGGTCAAGGTTGGTTCACGCTGCCAATCAACCAATATTTTGTATATTTTAGAAATTCTACGCTACGAATATTTGGAGATACTTCAGTATTTTTTATGAATTGCTCAACTGCAGCAGTATTGGCCCATTAACGATCGTAAAATGGCTAATATTAGATCTCAAACGAAAACTGAAATATGTAATGCAATTCAAAAGTAAATAATATTACACATGCACAAACAAAAATAATCACGGTAAATGGGAAAATTCGACAGGATATGAAACAAGCATCAATTTAATCTGGGGACTATATCAGCAAATATGGAGGTTCAACATGGTTTGTCAATAAGAGCAACCATTACGGGTAGCATCGTCACCTGACTTCTGTGTCACGAAACAGCTTACCTATTTATATGTTAACGTTTCTGAAGTTATGTCGGCTGTAAAAATATTATATTAATTTTAAGTTATTGAATTGGTAATTCAACCATGGCCATTATAAGTCTATGAAATTACTAAAGTATATCCGATGTATACACATATAAGTGGTTACACATTGAAGGTTCTTCTACTTCCTTCCCCTTCCTTGATTGTCTCGGTTTCCGTTACATTCCTCTGTCTTGCATATATTTTTCCCAATGCATCTCGGAGACGAAATCGATTACGCCTTCACAAACTTGTCGACGTGCTTGGCATCACATACTGTAAATGCCATTTCATTGCATAGGGTTCCGAAATCCCATCCAACTCAGGGCCCCGATACTCTCATTATGTCTCAGTATATCATTAATACACAGGTGAAAAGGAGTGGCCGAACATCTGTTACTCGGTAATTGGGCATCTCTCTCTCTCTCTCTCTCTCTCTCTCTCTCTCTCTCTCTCTCTCTCTCTATATATATATATATATATATATATATATATATATATATATATATATATATATATATATATATATATATATATATATATATATATATATATATATATATATATATTAAAAGAGTCAAAACTGTACTCAACGCCATCTTTATTTTCACTTACTTCTTTTCAATTGTCTTTACAAATTTTCGGTCCACATCAGGGAAGCCATCATCAGGTAAAACAACTGATCCTTAAACAAAATGAAATCTAAAATTAATGCAAAGTAAAAGTGGATCAAATATAATTAAAAATTTAAAGTTTAGCATAAAACATGAACACATTAAATCATCCTAGATCACAAATCAACGTGATCTAGGATGATTTAATGTGTTAATGTGTTCATGTTTTATGCTAAACTTTAAATGTTTAATTATATTTGATCCACTTTTACTTTGCATTAATTTTAGATTTAATTGTGTTTAAGGATCAGTTGTTTTACCTGATGATGGCTTCCCTGAAGTGGACCGAAAATTTGTAAAGAATATTGAAAAGAAGTAAGTGAAAATAAAGATGGCGTTGAGTACAGTTTTGACTCTTTTAATATGCTTACTATGGAAATTACGGTGCCCTAGGCCACCCACGGATGTACTATATATACTGTATATATATATATATATATATATGTATATGTATATTATATTACTGACGTAGAAATAGTACGCAATGTATATTGCAACTAGGCTGCTATTGTAAATTATGGTTTTAGTTAATGTTACCATAATCATATAGATTGTATACGTATTTGACCATAATCATATAGATTGTATACGTATTTGACCATAATCATATAGATTGTATACGTATTTGACCATAATCATATAGATTGTATACGTATTTGACCATAATCATATAGATTGTATACGTATTTGCTGGCGAACAAATTCCTCATTTCAAGTTCGTTTGCAACCCAGAAATGAGCCTTGTGCCGGGTATATATATAGATATAGATATAGCATTTGCTGTAGTCACTCCTAATGAACATTTGCCATTTGGTCACATGTATTATGCAGTAGCTTACGTAATTTCACAAGGTGTGTAGGTCTTCACACATACGCGCACACACACACACACACAGGTGTATACAATATTTTACGAATATTGATGATTAGTAAAATAATTATAAAAAACAACATCACAAGGTCCTGATGTTCGAGCATTTTGATTTTGTTATATCGCCAATTATAATTATAATTATAAACCGGTACGCCCATATTCCCAAACGTTAACACAGTGAAAACCTTCGCCTTAATGAACAATATGAGTATAAATAAAGTATTTCCTTAAAGACTCTGTCAGATATGAAATAATATTTCACGATTTATCATTCAACCACTTGTTGTCGGTTATATCTAATCCGGTGAAGTAAGTTTGACTGTGATCTGTCGCACTCACCGTCTCTCCCTTCTCCCACACGATGTCCCTCTTGCCATTCTATTTCTATATATCTGGTTTTCTCTGTGTCTCATTTGTTCTTCCCCCCCCCCCCCCTTCCTTTCTCTGTGTGTGTTTGTTATCATTTTGCCTCTCGTTACTCCCTCACTCTTTTGCTCTCCCCCTCACTTGCTTTATCATGATCTCTCTCTCTGCCTCCCTACATTCTCACGATCTCCCTCTCCTACAAGCTTTCCACACGTGTGCCTCTCTATGTTTTGCAATGTCATTATTTACCTTTGTTTTCAGTAGGTTGTTAAAAATCATATCGTCATTGGCAGCATACAGAATAATAAATAAATCCGTATTCTTAGTCTGTGAACAGAGTGTTGTCTACTGCATACTGCAGAATGACAGAGGTGAAGGTTGGCATCATTTGGGAAAGAGAACTTCATAGACAGAATCTTAAAGGTAACACTATATTTCTATTTATTTCGTTCATCAACGCAAAGGGTTTCACTCGTTCGCTGCTATGCAGGGATACCCCTTGCCATTAATGTGTTACCTGTGTCTGTCCTGTATATTACTGCAAATTAGACTATATAATGTTCACGTTGTGAAAACTAAATAATCCTTCATTAAGCAGCCACCAATAAAACAGAAATATGTATTCTTATAAAATCGAGTAAAGTATGTTGTGGCAGCCAGCAGGTTTTATATGCGTTGCCAATCAGTGGATATAATAACTTGAATATTTAAGCAAATCTACGAACTTTGGGTGAATGTTCGGGATCATACATAGCGATGTATGCATTTTTATTTGAGATAGGCTTACTTTCCCTTGTTTAGTATATGTTCTAACAATGATATAGCCGAAATCAGATCTACCATCTCAATCTTTGTAAGACACACGTCCTTCCTACACCAGTATTGCCAGATAATTCAGCGAGCCCCAGAGCGAGGGTGGGTCAGCTGGAACTTTGACCAACTGTACATACGACTATTATGTGTGGGTAGCAAATCAAGTGTACAACTATAGAGTAAGAATTATTGTTGGTGCGAATGTTTACCACATTGTGAAATAGATAGGCTGAGAATGTCTGATAGTTACTGTTATGTGAACATTAAATAGACTCTTATAAAGATTTGTATGGGATAGAATAACATAAGACAGGATTATACATAAAGATACATTGAATTTCATTAGGACTGTAAATGACAACATTATAACATATGCATAAAACGAAAAGGCGACAAAAAATAAATAATAGCGACTGAAAGAAGAACAAGGGATAAGAAATAGTTTTTCATCAAAGCAATAGTGGCTTATTCCACTCATTAACCTACTTATAAGGTGGTTTATAAAACACCATTAACAACACTGGGTTACTTTAAAGTGCGATACTTAATTTCTCCTATTATGTCTTATACCCAATGTAAAGTTGTAATTTTCCCTCTCCCTTGTAAAAATGTCGTTTACAAAACCTAAGGAGAGATAAGAGAAACCATATGTATGGATATCATTAAAAGGCTTTGTGTGTAAGCTATTGGTTGTAAGCTCCTCGGTGGCCTAGTTTGTTTGGTGCAAAAATGTTAGTATGTTATCCAATGGATGCAAATTAAATCCAATGGATGCCTTGGGTAACCAAATCCAACGAACCCATTTATTTAGATCTATACGGAGTTATATTATACTCTCTAAACACATACTTTATACAAATAGGATAAGATTATATTAAGCTGTACTAGACTATTTTAATACATACGTTTACATTATATGCATTTACATTTAAAATATTGTTGCTTTGTCAACAAAGTAAACAAGTAACAAAACTGTGTTAAAACAATAATAATGTCAATAAAACAAAAGCAGGAATAGCAAAGGACAAAATATGGAACCATCAGTCCCACCGCTCTTCATAAACCGAAACAAATTGTTTGTAGTGGGTGTGTCCCCTTGTTTGTAAATGTAAGCAGTTGTCAGTTCCGTCCTATAACCAAAACCTTAAAAGTCATCAATTAGTGCCATCAACGGCTCCCAGTATAGTATATAATCGCCTCCTATTGTGTGTTGCCACGATGAATACTTGGCATATTTTATTGTTTAGGGGTATATATGGCATGTTGAATATGAAAACAAATAAAGTATCAGCCTTGCAGTAACCATACAACTCCCAGCTCAACACTGTGTCTGTGACAGTGTGTACCTGTATGTGTACGTGTGTGTAAGGGAGGGAGTGTTCGAGACAGAAAACACTAGAATAACTGCAATATTAGTAGAATTGAAACATAATATATATTAACAAGAGCCGCAATAACGATAACTTAGCATGCATATGAATAATGCATTTATATACATACGTATAAAGAAGAATTACGGTGGGAATTAGTAGAAGATAATTTAGGGCAAAAACACACTAACATGTGAAACATGAAGAACCTGGTACCAAGGAACAATTATTAAAAAGTGTGTATACCAGTGTAAGACACTATCAAGGAGCTAGAAGGAAAAGTTTGCATCGTAAAGACCTCGTATTATATATTTCAATGATGAACTACTGATTACATAATACATATTGTGTACTGCAGTACCTTTAATACAACTTGAGCAAAATATGATTTACTATTTTCTAAGGTGCACAACGGAACCGTACGAACTTGATTTTGAGAGGGAGATGAATATACCATATGATAACTAATATTCACAATTATTTACCTATATTAGTCTGCTTCTGTTGCTATTATGCTGCAACATTCATATTAGTAAACCATAACTCTCTCATTAGTCTTCAATAAGTTATACTCTTAGTATTACATTTCCATTTCCACTCGCTTTCTACACATACATGCTCCTGAGAACAATGGCGCCATGATTTTGAAACTAATAAAATATTAGACATGCAGTGATACTATTTCAAACACTGGCCTAAATAAATCCAGCGTTATACTACCTAGCGTAACTTATATAAGCCTAGTCTAACCTATCTACAATCGATGAGTATATTTTAATTGAAAATATTCATACCATAACTAAACTAACTTAACCTTCACGACTATATAGGAATTTCTACAAAGATTTTCTCCTGGACGGAATGGGTGATATTAAACGGGGCTCCGACACTCTTGGCTTAGGGGGAGACAATCGTTACAGGTAACCCGCCTTTAGTCTCCTTCATACACATAGAACAAAATATTTTGGTATCTTGCATTATATGATAGAGAGATACACAATGAAGTACAATGAATAGTTAGTATCTCAAAAACTTTAAGTTCCATTCTTGGGAGATTATCTAGGTCAAAACACAGAGACTGCTTAAGTACACATTAATTTCAGAGTGTGCAATGGTATACCACATATTGTACTCAATTCTGAATATGCACTATTGAAGAAGTCTTTGATAATAACTTAACCATCTTCTTACCATCTAAATTGGACATTGGTCAGTTTTGCATCTCAGACAAGCTTGGTGCTTTTGGTTTCGGCTTGGGTATGGCTACAAGGCTTTGTAACGACATTATCATATCCGTAATGAAATAATTGAAATTTGTCTTCATTGAATTGCATGTTGTTTTCCTTGGTCCACTGGAACACTACATTTTTGTCTTCCTGCAGCGGCAGCCGGCCCGTCTCCTGTGTGTTTACTATCATGCTTAGTGTTGTGTCATCAGCAAGAGAAGACACTGTATTGTGTCTTGTGTTGGCATCTATGTCATTAGTTAGAATGAGGAAAAGGAAGGGCGCTAGCACTGTTCTTTGGGGAACTGAACTTTTGACATCCGAAGGTTCAGATGTGACTTTGATAACTGCTACTGATTGTTTACGATTTACGAGGAAGTTATATATCCACCGTCCAATTTTCCCATTTATACTTTTTCTTTTTACTTTGTGGGTTATTATACCATGGTCGCATTTATCAAATGCCTTAGCAAAATTGATGTAAATGACATCCATGTTTTTCTTTTCTTCTTGCGATTTAAGAGTTTTGTCATAATGTTCCAAATGTCGTGAGAGACATGATCTTCCCGCTCCGAACCCATGTTGACCGGTGTGGTGTAGTTCATTATTTGCCTCCATGAATGCTGAGATTGTGCTTCGCAGGACTCGCTCAAAAACTGTAATGATTTGGGAGGTTAGAGCTAACGGGCGCTAATTTTTTGGTAGTGCTTTACTCCCTTCTTTATACAGTGAGGCAATTATTGCGTTTTTCAAGCTATCTGATATTTCACCAGTGTTTAGACTCCTTCTCCACAATAGAGCCAGGGTTTTGAGAGGTTGTCCTTACATTTCTGCATTAGGATCGAATTCCATGAGTCCGGGCCTGATACCGAGTGGGATGGCATGTAGGAAATGGCCTCGTCTATGTCTTTTGGACCGAAATCAATAACCAGAATCTGGGGTTTCCATAGTGGAGTTTTCCATGAAAAATATATTTTGGTCTCTGATGGCTTTTGTTTCATCAGGTTCACTGAAGGCCATTTCATACTGCCGGCGTAAGAGTTCGCTCATTTATTTAGTGTCCCCTGCGAATTACCCATCCCCTTTGTTTAGTGGGTCGATGTTCGATGCTGTTTTAGCCTTTTGTTTGGCATATGAAAAGAAGTTCTTGAAATTTTCATTTATACCTGCAATAACTTTCCTCTCCTCTTCCATATGTTGTAGTTCATATGAGATTCTTAGTCTTTGTTGAATGTCCACAATTTCCCTATCTATTTTGTCCTTTTTCCTACCCTGTAGATTGTGTTGTCTGCGTCGTTGTGTTAGTCATTTCCTTCTTCTGTAAAGCTTCCTTCTTTCCAGATCTTGTTTGCTGCTTCGTCTTGTTTGTCTTGTAGGTATGTGGTGGCTTCATATTTTGGTAATGATTTCTGTTATTAAGACTAGATTATCTGATGTGTCAAGTGTCCAGAAATTTAACAAGGAGTAGAAGGTTTAACACAGAACCATGGTGGACTCCGATGCAAACTGTAAACTCCTCAGTCAGTACACCTTTCACCCTCACTGCCATTCATGAGTCCTCGTACGTCTTCATTATCACACGTACCAGCCACTCCTCTACCCAAGTTTTCTCCTAGGCCACTGCACAACTTCTCTGGGCACCCTATCAAAGGCTTTCTCCAGGTCTACAAACACAAGATACAGATGCTTATATTTAAGTACATATCTTTCCTGCAGCTGCCTGACTATGAAGATAGCATCGACTGCGTCGACCACGTCCTGGCATGAAACCGAATTGCATATCGTCGATAGAAATTCTTGTTCTCATCATATCTTCAAAGACTCTCTCACAGACCTTCATGATTTGGTCAAGCATTTTCAGGCCCTTATAATTCCCCTATCCAACGAATCCCCTTTGCCCTTATATATGTTTACTTTTACACTTTTATGCCATTAATCAGGGATTCTTTCTTCTCTAATGATGGAGTTGAATAGCTCTGTTACCAAACTCAATCCAATTCCACTTGAGGCTTTAATCATCTCAGCTACTAATCTGCTCTGTATTCCACTCAAATTATAGGTCGAGTAATCGTTCGTAGTGTACCTTCCAAGCATCTCTAATTTGTTTTGTCAGGATAAACAATTGTCCCATAAATATTCTTGACACACTGTTTTCCTGCAACATAGCTACTGTCATCCTTAACTCGAGTAGCTAAATTGATGATCCCTTTGAGATTTTTCTGAATTACTCACTTGGTCAATGAGCAGGTCCTGTATGATTGTCTTTGCCTTGTAGGCTATATCTCGGCGTGATAAAGGAAACTTAACCTATTCCTATAAACACATTTAGTAGATCACGTGCATTTGTTAAATACTATATTTTTGTTTGTTTTCTATATTCCAACTTACTTCCTCTCGGGCATAGGCTGAGAGCCTTAACATTCACCGCTTTACAATGAACAGTGAAGCCCGTGAGGTCTTGTTCCAGTCTAGGGAGTGAAACATGTGAAGCACGTAGAGTACAACGAGCACCTGCCATCTTGCCTTCACATGAGGCACGGTGCTCACTCATGGCCTGAAACGACCCCATCTCTGAAGCCACCTCGTTCCCGTGCTTCATTGTCTCACCCCCTACACTCGGACTCTCGCACTTACACACACACAATGCCACCTGTTGAGCAGATAACTCACCAGGCATTGCACCCCTATAGCATATTTTGAATATGGGAATATTCATACAGTGCTATTTAATCAGGGAACAATGAGGGTATTTTATTGACGTTTCGGTGGGCTTGTGGTAATGCACTGATACTAGGTACAGCACAAATTCCATCCCAATAATATCTTCCCATTGATACATCGGGATTTGAACCCGGGACCTTTGGATTACCAGGCCAGTGGCAAGACCACTATATATATATATATATATTAGTAGGGCAATGAGAAGAAATACGTTGTGGAACATCATGATTTATTCTAATTTTCGGCGACGTCACGCAGCCATCCTCAGGAAAGGGTTACCAACAGATCCTAAAAATTGAGTATAACTCTGTATATATTGCTAAAACACGATCACTAAAATGTAATGCATTGTTGAACACGTGGCAATTTGCCTATCTAAAAAACAATTAAACAACATAATTTTGGCCAACTAGGCAAGGTTTGAATATAAAATAAATCTACGGCTAGACACCATCAAATTAAAAATTGCTAAATCTCCATGCAACATTTGAAATGTTTTGTAAAGTCCTTCATTTTAATATTCTCGTTTATTATGATTGCTTTTGCTAAGTCTTGTCCTCACATGGTTGGATATTGGCATACTACTTTGGACGCTGTTTAGCGGTAGGTTAAACAATTGTTAATAGATTATAGCCTTTACAGTTCAGAATAATATTTGATTTGAAAAATAAATGATAATATAAATTTGATATCTTATGCGTTTTGATTTCTTTTGTTGCATGGAGATTTAACAATTTTGAATTTGATGGTGTCTAGCCGTAGATTTATGTATATATAAACCTTGCCTAGTTGGCCAAAATTATGTTGTTTAATTGTTTTTTAGATAGGCAAATTGCCTATTGTTCAACAATGCATTACATTTTAGTGATCCTGTTTTAGCAATATATACAGAGTTATACTAAATTTTTAGGATCTGTTGGTAACCCTTTCCTGAGGATGGCTGCGTGACGTCGCCGAAAATTAGAATAAATCATGATGTTCCACAACGTATTTCTTCTCATTGCCCTACTAATTTGGAAGTTGCGGTCCAAGATCACCTGCTGAGGTTCTCATAAATATATATATATATATATATATATATATATATATATACAGTATATTGCAACGTTTCGGAGACACACTTACTCCATCATCAGGCAAATCTAAAAATAACAGATATACACACTTGTAAGAAAACAATCTAGTATCATAGTTAATTACAATAATGTCATAAAGACTAAGACAAATTACATAGTATGAAAAGATGAAAAAAGACCATGGTAAACCTAAATACATATTATAAATTGGTGATATAGAAACACAAAGATACAAAGATGACAAGTCATAATAAATACCACAAACATTATAAGTTAATCACAACACTTCTAAACACTATACATACAGAAACGAGAAAAATAATTTACATTATGAAGATGTTAAAAAAACAAGGGGTCGGTGGATTTTTCATTGCTACCTAATGAAGGCTTTAGTTTCACCGATATTAGAGACTCCATTATCGTGAGTTCCTCTCCGTGTCGACACGACTGGAGGACTGAGAAGTTATCCTGGAGGAGAGGGTGATACAAGTCTCGAGCATGTTGACGTATGGCGGCTATACGGGGATTAGAATATGGCTTGTTTGTCCTAACCGACTTACTTACCCTTATGATCAAAGATACGTACCTTGAGTTGACGTTTTGTACAACCTATATACATTGCATTACAACAATAACATTTGATATATGTCGACTACAGAGGATTGTAGTTCTTTAGGTATTATATCTCTGAACTTTAAGAAAGTACCGATTGTTTGTGTAGGTCTGAAGATAACTCTTACTTTAATCTGAGGGTAGAACAAATTTAGGAGTAAGTCGGTTTGAACAAACAAGCCATATTCTAATCCCCCATATAGTGCCATTCATCAACTTTCCCAAGACTTAAATCACCAATTCTTCCAGGATAATTTCTCAGTCCTCCAGTCGTGTCGATATGGAGAGGAACTCATGATAATGGAGTCTCTAATATCGATGAAACTAAAGCCTTCATTAGATAGCATGAAAAATCAACCGACCTTTTTGGTGGTGGTAGAAGGCATTTTGTTCTGGTGGTAACTGGCGAGGAGGTTATTCCGCGCGAGAAAGGCATTCTGGGCCTCTGTCATGGCAGCGTTTATGTCCTTCTGGTGTGGTTAAGTGACGCTGGTTGTTCCACCCGGGTAAGCGTAGAACATGGGAGAACCTGTGTAAGCGATCTCACTACGGCCTGGGAAAGCGCTAGAGAGGAGCTGCCGAGTAACATCCACATCCTGGCCTCTACCCTTTTTCAGTGCTCGTCACTGGGGGCCGACATTCAGGAAAGAAGGGCAGGGGTGATCCTTATTATTGGGCCAAAAGTAAACCCTCTACCATGTACAGTAGGTGTTAAGTGTAAAGCTAGTGAGAGGTGGGGCAGGTAGCAGAAACTATCGTATTTTGTTGGTTGGCTGTGGATTGCAGACTGTCCTCTTCCATTCTGTACGGTTAGAGCTGCTGGGGTAGACTGTTGTATTCCCGGGGTGATTTGCACCCCTCTTCTTTGATGTATCACGCAAAGGAGATATTAAGGACATGATGAATTGCAAGGGTGCCGGCAATGATGGTAGTGGTTGGTTAGTGACAATTGTTGCAATCCTTCATTCTGGCATATCAGTATGATTCAACATGAATACATTTTGTGTTCATATTCCATAAATCATTTATTATGTCTTGTACTACGACAATATGACAGTGAACATTAACATAATAATCATCAATAAATGAGTGAAGAAAATAAGTATGAGTAAATAATAAGTAATCATATTTTCATCACAAAATTATAATGTATTCCTTTTATACAAAGGCCTTACCTCGACATGAATTCGCGGGATATCAGTTTAATGAAATCTGCATACTGTGCAATTTGAAGGACAAATTTAACTGTCCATGCAACGCAGCTAGTCTGCCGGTATTCATCTACACAATAATATGTCCTCGTATCATACAGACACACACATTTCGTTCTCTCTCATTTCAATGTATATACACCTACGCCAATTATTTGCCCTTCACCATCAGTAGCATATTCTTATTTATACCAAAGTTCAAATAAGTCATAATTTGTTAAATTTTTCGATATACTCACACTTAGCAATACTACCCAATGAAAATGTAAATAATACCGTTATAGAACCTATGCTCACCGAACACATACACTTTGTTACCAAAGTATCTTGCGTATCGTATCGAGTTATCATTTCATTAAACGAGATCTGCTTTCGAGTTGTCAAAGATGTTTTTTTATTGAAAACAATAACCCCTTCTGTACCAGCGACGTATATTTTATTTTATTTCAGCTACATGTTGACGATTTTATGAAGCTTAGGAAGGATATATGGTAGTTAAAAGGATTAATTGAGATATTATGTAATCTCTTTTATTGGTAGACGTCCTTCCTTAGCTGAAAAGAATCGGCTAATAAGTGTCATAATATAATGAAAAGGACGTCGCCGTTACTGAATGGTTAAGGAATGTATTACAAGTTGTATACAACATAGTAATGGCCGACGATAAGGGGTCAGTGGGCCCTTTCATCCATCTAAATTGTTCCAAAGAAAAAATCTTCACTTTCTGCAACTTATGTTACAAATATTTATATATTTATATATATACTGCATTATATCGTCGCAACCCTTAATATCATGTGCATATGAAATTCTGACTACTATAACATCCATTGTATACATTAATCTTGAATTTATAATGTATGTGATGAGGTTAATCACCTCATTCCAGAATCCGATGACCGTGATTTAGCTCTAAATAATTGTCTTATACATATTCTTCATAGAAGAACTTTATCTAAAACAATAAAATCCTACATTAACCCTTAATTAGCGGCTCACCACATAAGTCGTATTTAATAAAGCTGGACTATGTGGCGGCGCTCGACATAGGTCGAGTGGCAATTTCAGCACGTAATGTTGCTGAGAGAGAGAGACAAGTGGTGGCAGGAGAGTAGCGAGCGTATGACTGCTCCAGACCACCGCGGCGAACATACTGACACGAATCCCAGCTCCCTCCTACCTCTCTCACTCGCTATATAAGGAATTGTATCGGGAAAGTGGCTAATTACATGCTTTTTGCACTCGCGTTGCACGGTTATTGCAAGAAAACTAGCCATCATAAAAGGATCGTTATGGTGTCATTCGAAAGCTCTGTTTATGCCCTTTCAGGGATAGATACTTGTTTTACATTCTGGGTCTTATTTAGGCATGAAAATGATCACGTAAACAGCCCTATTTTGGCTAAAAACACCCCGCTGGGCGGTACATATAAATAAACCGCATAGGCCGCTCTTAAGGTGTTAAAGATAAAGCTTGGTTCAATAACGACTGCAAGCTTGCCTTATATAAATGGTTGGTGGTATGTCTCGTTACCACCACCTCCTGTCCTCTCCTTACATGTGTCTTCCCCCCCTCCCCCCTCTCCTTTCTTCCTCCACTTCCCCCCTCCTCATGTATCCTATAATATCCCTCCCCCACTCGTTATGAATCTTCTCTCCCACCTCAAATACGATTAGTCACCCTCCTATACACTCCCCCTACCCTCCTCTTCCCTCATGGAGGCACGGGACCAACCTAGATGACCCACCAGTATCTCTCATGATGGCCGAGAGAGTACATCTCCTACCTCCGTCCCACCACTTTCGTCACAATTATACGGTTTCACACTGGATATTTCCTCTTTTCACCTATTTTCTGGTTCTTCAATATTTACATGTTCATTATGCACGACAAATATGTACATATGAAGCAGTAATATTGATTTATATGGTAAATATAAATATATCAGAATTGAAGCCAAGTCTGCCGCTCTAGTGGGCGTTTAAAAAAACATGTCTGTCGCAGCTGCAGAGTTGAACATTAACCCAGGAACGGCGAGAACATTCTTAAGAGGTTTTGGTGGGCGGCAAAGGCGATGATCCTCTTAAAAGGTAAGGCCTAAAAAAAATCTTTTAAAAGGCCCCAGTGGCACTTAAAACAAGAGAATTGGTGATTAAATGAGATAATTACCCTCTATTTCTCCTATCACTCCTTGACATGTGTCAAAACCCCCTCCTCCCCCCCCCTTCAATTATCACCTATTTTTCCTCTTATTCCCTTGTTTATCGGTGTATTTACCACATCAATATCTCAAAACCGGTTCCAAGGTGTGGTGCTGCGTGTGTCTACTGCGTGGAAAAAGAAAGAGAGAGAGAGAGACAGGCATCAGTCTCCCACTAGGCTTCGAGAGAGGAGGGTGTCAGCCTTGTGTTACTCTCACCTCATGAATGAACGGTCGTCAATAATTCAGGATTTTCAACCATCAAATGCTATTCCCACTTGTTTTTTTGCTGTTACATGTTAATATCTTCATAATAAACGTAAAATAGTCGCCTATGAATAAGTAATACCGATATTTATTGTAAAATTACGATTTTAGGCGGGAATGAAGCCTAATATTGTCGCTTGGTGGTAGGGTGTCCACTACATACAGCTCGCGCTTACCGGGTTAAAAAAAACTCCTTCCGGTTCAATCACTCCCACTGCCATTGTCTTTCTACATGTTACTGCAGATATGAGGACACTGAGTAACACAATATACTAAATTACTTACATGCAATGATGAATACAATTACATTATGAAATTCTATTATTCTCCTTTTTTCCATTACCCCAAAATATATAACTGATACTGGGAGTGAATAATTAGTGTCCTGATTTGTCAACAAGTTACTAACATACCCTTATCCTCTCTCTACTTCCAAGACTCCCACCACCAAATCACAAGCAATACAGAACATATTATTCCCTCGTGTTTACATGCACAAGTGTGAGTGAATACTTCAGAGCATGTGTGTGATTCTCCTTTTAGAAGAGTATCAATTGATGCTTGCGCCATTACGGCGCATATTATCACGCATGGCTGTGGTCTCCATACGAGATAGCAGGCTGTGACTCGACATGAACGCTCACTTTTCCTTAGACATAAGTCACTTGGTCATATAGCCGAAGCTGGCCAACACTAACTATGCACCCAATATGTATCGAATCAGTCTCAGAGAGTGGATGATGGTTTGATATGTGGACATACCAACAATGCCCCTTGGTCTTGTGTAGGCACATGGTTATCTGTTATCTGTTATCTGTTATAGAGATCGCCACCTGTAATTGGCACCGATTAGCATGTCACCCATGTGCCTACACATAGGGGTTGATGCATCTCTCCATATCACTGTTTGACTACCAATATCTCTCAACTCTATTTGTCTACATAAGTATTGGCATCGCCATATACTCTGAAAAATTCCATTACCGCTTAGGCCGAGGCAACAAAGAACTTTGTGCCCAAATCTCACTACCAAGTGAGCTTAAAACTAAACCAAGACCTTTTTCGCCACATGAGTATAATACTGCACTACTCCACCCAACCATCTCGATCTCAATCTCCCTTTCTAATGTGTAGGGTGCTGTTTTCGAGCATATCACATGTATAAAGATAACAAGGTGCGCGCGTGTGTGTGTGTGTGTGGGGGAGGGGGGGGGGGGGGAGATAAAAGCTAAGTGGATCAATTAAACATTTATTGTTTGTGTGTAATCTTACGTGTTACCAAATGCTTGAACTTAAGTCTTGCACACGTTTATAATATTAATAAAATAATGGTACACAAAGAAAACGTAAGATCCGTTTTCAAATATTCCTTCAAAGAGGTCCAGTACCATTACGTTTGCATATCAAAATTGTCCACCACTGCAGTGCTATTTTCCCTCCTGTCTCTTCCCTTACACATGTTGCTTATTCTAGAACAGGGTTCGGGAGAATATCCACCTTACTGATTTGTATATATTTCATAATATAATATCACTAAATCCAAACAGGAATGAACACACACTACCTACTGTACTATAAACTAGAAGGATAAAGTGGTCATAGCTTTAAAACTGAGAGACAGATAAACATATAGTCAGATAGGGTTACAGACAGAAAACCAACAATAACATGATAACAAATAGACTAACAAATAAGAGTGAATACAGCAACAAAATTGAATCTAAATACAGATCAATGTGGATAAAAATAACCAGGAAGACAGCCAATTCCTAACCCACTGTGTATCATGCCAACCCCTGACAGCCAGCGAGGCTAAACTGTCTAGTAAATGAGGGAACGAAGAGATACACAGTAGAAAATATATCAAAAGGAGACAAAACAAGTATTTGTAAGAAAACTTGAAACTGACCGTTGGAGAGAAAGTAGACCAGCTATACGTCATAAAGTGAATTTATTGGAAAACAAGGGAAATAGATGATATAAGAGACAAAACCCCTCAAACCAAAACTATAGATACCCTGATTAATTCATACACAAAAATGCAATGCAGATATATACATATTCAGTCACAATAACCAGGGCAAAACAATGGTAAAAGACCAGAATGTTGAACACGTGTGAATATATGTATAGAAACGACACGAAATTACAAGAACAAAAAATAAACATAACACAAATGATATATTATTTGTTTTGATTAATGAAATAAAGTAAAATGTGCAAATTATTAACCACTATAAATATATATATATATATATATATATATATATATATATATATATATATATTTACTGTATATATAATTATATATAACTGAAGCCAGGTAATATAATTATTGTCTTTAAGACATACGAGGTTAACAGATGAGGCTAGTTCAGCGTCCTGTAATATATTGTTAACATTTTCGATATCCCCGCCGATACGACCTAAACTCTGCTAATGACCTGGAAATTATACGAGACACCCCACCCCCCCCAGCCGAATAAAAACCACATCATTGCTTCCCTCAACGTGAAGAACCTATTCACCAACGTGCCCGTGGACAGGACCATAGACATCATACTACGTCAAGTGTACCACTGCTCAGACACACACCTAGACATCCCAGAGAAGGCCCTGAAGACGCCACTGGAATAGTGTACCAAGGAGGCTCCCTTCCTCTGCCCCCGTGGTAGCCAGCAGATAGACAGTGTTGCGATGGGCAGCCCCCTGGGGGTCCTGTTCGCCAACTTCTTTATGTGAACTATCGAAGAGGAACTCCTAGCTGCTCACCTGCCCTCAGTCTACTGCAGATATGTCGATGACATTTTTGTTCAGGTGAAGGACCACAGCGACGAGCAGCGCTTCATGGCTGCCTCCGGACTCAAATTTACTTACAAATAATCCACCGAAGGACGACTACCCTTTCTCGACCTACTTGTATCCTTCAACGACCTTTGCTTCAAAACTACTGTGTGTACCAAACCTACGAACAACGGCTAGTGCCTCAATGGTGACAGTGAATGCTCTCTACGATACCTCCTGTCTACAATCTCGGCCTACGTCAGGAGAGCCCTCACTAACTGCACCACTTGGGGAGATACCCACCAAGAACTAGAGAGACTTTCCAAGATACTGGTTAACCCGTTCTGTACCAGCGACATACAATGGCCGACAGTAAGAAATTAACTCGCCAGTACCAGTGCAGTGCGATGTCCGTCAGTAGTATTCGGTCCTTGTACCGAGTGGTACCAGGCACCGTGACTTGTAAACACTGCTTTCAGACTTTGGCAACACTTCTCAGAGTGTATCTAAGGTCCCACATGCAGGATGGCTCAGTACTCGTCCAGCTTTAGGGGCGAGAGGTTACGCTCTCTCGTCTTTGAAGCCATTTTGGCCACAGTGCTTGGTACTGGAGGTTACATTTATAGTAATACCCTCTGGTACAGTAAGGGTTAATAGTGGATACTCTAACTCTGACGTCACCAGTATCATTAACCACCACCTAGAAAAATGGTACAACCAATATACCCCCAACACCAACCCCTCTGAAGACATCGAAACTACATGTCATCAGATTACAAAACAGACGAGACCATAATGAGGGAAATTATCAATACAAAAATCCTACCCACCATCACCGACAACAAAATTAGATAAATAATCTACTATAAATCCCCCAAGATCTCCATCCTAGTCCTCCGAAACAGACGTGCCACTGCCAAGAGCCCGATGAACGACGACCATGTATTATACCAACATACCTGTAATAGTGGGGACCAAACCTATATTGGTATGACACAAACTTGTCTGTCCTGTCAGCTTACCCTCCACCTTCAATCTGGAGCCACAAAACACCTTGCCCTAACTCGCCCCGACTTAACCAAACATACGACAATACTCAATAAGGAGAACGAACCCCGACGACTCCCAATACTCGAAGCCTTATACATCCAAGCCCTTAGCCCCAGGACCTCGAGGTGTTGCCCTCAGTATAACGCCATAACCCTAAAGCCACGACAAACAACCACCGCCAGTAACCCCCTACGCCCTCCACACTCGCGCATCCCCCTGCGCACCTGAACAATGCCTCCACCCCTAGCCAATCATCGACGATTACCTTTACCCCAAGCCAACCACCGAAGAGAACCAGCCCGAGCGCACGGTAGCTCCTCCCAACTCCGGCCTGTGATCGCCAAAAAATTTATATAAACACTGTAATCTGTCCATTTCAGCATTACCCTGATGATGCTAGGCTGTGTCTAGCGTATCATTGGTTAATAATTATGAACTTCGCCACCCTTATCCACCTTCTTACTGAACCACAAAGAAGACTTGTCAGAAAAATCAAGAACATTAATAATAAATTAATTACTGCTGAACTAGCCTCTTCATTTAACCTCGTATGTCTTAACAACAAATAATAAATACAAATAAATGAATAATTGTATATACAGGTATATATATATATATATATTCTGACATACGGAGCCCTGTATGTTAATTTAAGAGTTAGAATTAGAGTTGAAGGAGCCCACTACCCAAACGGTGAAGCAGACTAGCGAACGAGCGAGTGGGCAAACCATCTCGCCCCATACCAGCATGCTAGCCTTCACACCTCGATGACCGATGCTATGACGTATGATCGACGCCAGGAGCTGTGAGTGGACCACGCACCTGTTATGTGATTCGAGGAGCTATGATTGGAGCCGGCACCACCCGCCGCCTCCTGATTCGTTCCTACACCATCATTGTTTGGTATATAAGACCCGAGTTGTGGGCATTCAAATCAGTCTCATTTGGAGTTGGGGAAGGTGAACTTGCAGCTGGAGGAAGACGGGGTGAAGTATTATAATGGGATTGTGACTGTCAGTCAGATTATATAAATGTGTGTTAAGTGTGTTCGGTGTAAACACTTACGTTATGTTGGTTAGTGAGATATGTGATTGGGAATTAACGTGAACGCTACTATTATGTGTTTAACTATTTGATTGCGAATTAACGTTAACGCTATTATTATGTACTTAACTATTTTAGTTGCCTAACTTGTGGACTAAAGCAACTCTTTAAGTAATTGGGTTATGATGAAAGTAATACTATTGTTTTATATTAATACTTACGAGTTCTTTCATTTTCTTTGAATTAAGCTTACATTGCTTAATGGTGCTTAGTACGGTGATGCTATTGTCTCGTATTAGTAATATCGCCTTAGACTAACTTGGCTGTGATAATATTACTTCTAGTGATTTTCTAAGCTGAAGAAAATTCTTTTGCTTCAAAATATTATATTTTGCTTTTCATATTATTTGAGTGAGACCTGAATCGAATCTATGAAACGATCCTGTAACTTTATTACTCATAATCAAACCTCAATGTTACGTGGTTAAGAAATAAATTTAACTAATTATTAAATATATATCTAACTTTTTATGTGACTTTGATATTACTCCTGATGATAATAATAATATAATACTATTAACGTAAGACAAGAACCAAGAATAATTACATTAAATAGAAATAAAAGGACATAGAAGAAAACTATCTATTCATTTCAAAAAGGGTAAGAGACAGAAATATTCTTACTTTAATATTTATCTTTCAAGACTTTTTATAAAATTAATAGTCCTTCTTTAGCTATAACTTATTCGGTTCATAACCATAGCCTACTAAGCTTCGGTTAAATAATATTCTTTATAAATACTACATGACTTTAATTAGTTTCAGTATTTTTCATAATTAAAGAGTATCAGTCAATAAAGGATACTAAGTCCTAAGATCCAAAAGGAAAGGAAGCAACAACAGGAAATTATTTTATTAGATTTTACTTTTGTTTTGCCTTCAGCTGACTGATACCTTAATATATATCTCTGTGCTATCTAGATTCATCAAGTTAACCACTTGAGGATCAAGATACGTAACAGAAGAGTGGCGACCTTGCCAGGATTCGTTTCATACAGTTTCACTCAGTTTCATTAACGTTTCACTACTTAAAAATCAAATATTAATCATGCCTCAACTAATTAATAACGAAGATGCTCGAGTTTTCATAGAATCAGAACCCACATCCCCTGATATTGACTGTCTGTCAAAATCTGAACTGAAAGTGCTTGCCTCACATCTCCAATTATCTGTCTCAAACATGTCTAAAGTAGAGGTGGCTCAGACCATAAAAACCCACCTGTTCCCTGTAGAAGGCGGGGAGGGTGACGGAGCAGTTGGTGGGATCTCGAGTAAACTTAGCCAACTTGATGAACCATTGCCACCTGGTTTGACCGGTGATCAAGTACTGGAACTAGCCAGAATAAAGACCGAACAAACCAGAATAAATGCCGAAGCAAATGCCGAACAAGCCAAACTAAATATAGAACTAGCCAAAATAAATGCCGAACAAGCCAGAGCAAATATCGAAGAAGCCAGAATAAAGACCGAACATTATCAATATCAATATCAAACGGCTCAACTAAATGTCAATACAAATGCTCCCGTAATTGCTCCCCCTCTGGGATTGACTATGACTAGTGTCATTCCACCTTTCACTGAGGATAATGTGCAGGATTTCTTTGTTTTGTTTGAGGAAGTTGCTGGAGGTATGAAGTGGACAAGAGATCAATGGCCTTTTATGTTACAAACTGTTTTGACAGGGCAGGCTCGAGCCACGTATTTGTCAGAAGTAGCAGAAGTTAGGCAGG
This sequence comes from Paralithodes platypus, assembly GCA_032716605.1. NCBI lineage: Eukaryota > Metazoa > Arthropoda > Malacostraca > Decapoda > Lithodidae > Paralithodes > Paralithodes platypus. Next base: position 34,677,094 of record CM064525.1, read on the forward strand.
ATTATGACAATCTCAAAGAAGCTATCTTAAAAACTTATCAATTGCAGCCTGAGGCTTACAGGCAATCTTTCCGTAAAAACCAGAACAAAGTAGAAGAAACCCATAAGGTATTTGCCAGGACCATGACTAAAACTTTCAATCATTGGGTCAAGAGTAAGAAAGTCACAAGCTACAACGATCTGAAGGAGTTGGTCCTGTTAGAAAATTTCCTATGGAAAATTGATTCTTCTGTATCCTATCATTTAAAAGGGAAAAAGGTAGATTGTCTTGCCGACGCTGCTGACATGGCTGACACATACGTGCTCAACAACAAATTTCGTGGAAAGAAGCCCTACGATAATTCTAGTTCTAATTTTAAGTATCCCAATCACAAATCTGACCGACCCAGTCACAAGCCTATAACGTCTTCCCCAGCTAGCCAAAATAGAATTGTTCCCCCAACTAAAAATGCGACTCAGGGCAATGGTAACAGAGGTGGGCCCCAAACTAATAGTAATGCTCAAAGAGGGAACGTTCCCGTATCCCCTAAAGTATGTACTTTTTGTGGCAAGAGAGGCCACCTAGCTTATCAGTGCTGGGCCAAGGAGAGAACCGAGAGATCGGGGCAGACAGTTGCCGCCGTATCTCAAACTCCATATGTGCCTGTAATGCAGGACTCCCGACAGAAGGAGTACCTAGCACCAAAAGTTCCTTTAATGCAGGACTCTCGACAGAAGGAGTACCTAGCAGCTAACGTAAATCATCTAGACAGGGGTGTAGTAGCATGTGTGGTGCAACCCACTAGGGTTAAGCCAATAATAATTTCACCATCAGTGCAGGACAGTTACTGTCCCTGTATTTCATCTGGCAACGTGAGATTAAATGGTTGCATGCATGAGGTAAAAATTCTGAGAGACACAGGTTCTACTAGCACCCTCATGGTGAATCCTTACACTGAGTGCCCACCTGGCGAACCAGTTGTAATGAGAGGTGCTGGAGGCCAGTTTTATGCATACTTGGTAAAAGGCGAAATTGAATGTGAGTTACTACAGGGTGAGGCCACCATAGCTTTGTGTAGGTCCCAAGATATCCCTGTGCCTGGGGTAACTCTCCTTTTGGGGAATGATGTAGCAGGTGAGAAGGTCCGACCAGACCCCATTTTGTCACTTTCCCCTGTTAACGAGCCACTAACCGGTGAGCTCGACAAGGAGTTGCCAACTGTTTTCCCTGTGTGTGCTGACAAACTTTCAATGTCTCAAGTAGCAGTTCCCTCAGACAGAAATGTACCGAATGTAAGAGTTGATGAAAGGGATGATGAGAGTGTGAATGATGCTCCAACTGTGCCTGATGATGTGACTGAGGTGGATTTATCTGACACCTTTATGGCTCATCTTGACCCTAACGATGACCATGAAACCCCTCCAAATTGTCCTAGTGGCCTGGTAGAGCTACAGAGAGATGATTGTGAATGCAAGGAGTTAGCTGCCAGGTCCGTGAGTGAAGAGGAATGTGAGAAGGAGGGTGGTGAATGTTTCTACCTCAAAGGAGGAGTATTGTGGCGAAGATGGAGACCGCCACACAGACCAATCGATGACGGGGCTTGGGACGTCCATCAAGTAGTAGTCCCCAAACCTTGTCGTAAAGATATCATGGAAATGGCACATTGTATACCATTGGCAGGACACCTAGGTGTGAGAAAAACTCTAGACAGAATCAGATCCCACTTTTACTGGCCAGGAATGCGTGCAGATGTAGTGGAGTGTTGTAGAGTGTGTCACACTTGCCAGATGACAGGAAAACCCAATCAGAAGGTGCCTGTACATCCTCTGGTGCCCTTGCCCGTTTTCGAGAATCCTTTTACTCGGGTGGTAGTGGACATTGTAGGCCCATTGCCTAAGACTTCCCAAGGTAACATTTATTTATTAACTATCATGGACATGGCAACTCGCTACCCAGAGGCTATACCCTTAAGGACTACCTCTGCTCCAACTGTTATCAAGGAACTGCTCAAATTCTTCACCAGAATGGGTTTCCCCCATGAGGTGCAAAGTGATCAAGGAACTAATTTTACCTCTAACATTTTCCAGCAGTCCCTGAAGGAGTTGGGTATCGAGCATGTAAAGTCTAGCACCTACCACCCAGAGAGTCAAGGGGTTCTCGAACGATATCATCAGACATTAAAGGGAATGTTACGTAAGTATTGTACAGAGACCGGAGTTGAGTGGGATAAGGGGGTACCTTTTCTTTTATTTGCTACTCGTGAGGTTCCAACTGAATCCCTGGGTTTTTCCCCTAATGAGCTAGTTTTCGGTCACCAGGTAAGAGGTCCTTTGCAACTATTGCAGGATAGCCTAGTTGGCCAGGAGGTGAACCAAAACCTCCTCAAGTATGTTTCAGATTTCAAAACCCGGCTGAGATCCTCATGTGAGTTTGCCGCTCAAAACTTGACAGTGGCTAAAAGCTCCATGAAGAAATGGTATGACAGAAAAGCCCGTGAGAGGGAGTTTAAGCCCGGTGATGAGGTTTTGGTCCTGCTCCCCCTTTTTGGCCAACCTTTATCTGCCAAGTTCAGGGGCCCATATAAGATCATTCGGAGGGTGAGCATTACCGATTATCTAGTAACTACCCCAGACAGGAGAAAGCCCACGCAAGTATTCCATATAAATATGTTGAAGCCCTACCATAGGTCCCCTGATTCCTCTCCTCCAGATTCTCCCACTGTGGCAGTGAATGTCAGGACCTGTGAACAGCCTGGTGCGGACAAAGTCTTCAGTTCTCTTACTGACCCGCAACAGACTGTTCCAGAGCCTGAAGGTATCCATGCAGACTTTGACTTGTCATGTAGCCTATCCAACTTTCAGTATAATTCAGTGGCTTTGAGGGAATTACCATCTAAACTATGTCATCTTCCCTCTGATCAAGCGAACCAACTAATCTCTGTTTTATCTCAGTCTCCCAATGTGTTCCGTGATACTCCAGGGCTCACTTCTTTGGCCGTGCACGACATCGATGTAGGGGATGCAACTCCCATTAAACTATCCCCCTACCGTGTCTCGCCACAACGCAGGAGTATACTGCAGGTCGAGCTTGACTTAATTTTTTCAAACCAGCTGATCACAAGGGCCTTAAGCCAGTGGAGTACTCCGGTCATACTGATGCCAAAGCCAGACGGGAGCCATGGGTTTTGTAGGGTCTATAGGCAAGTCAATGCTGTCACAAAGAACGATACCTACCCACTGCCACGGATCAAAGATTGCATTTCCCAGGTTGGCCTCATGCAGCAGTAAGTATAATTTAATGAGAGGATTTTGGCAATTAGCTCTCCCTTGTAGCGAGGTAAATATCATGCTTTTGTAGTGCGCTTTTAAGCCTTCAGCTGTGAGATGCCTTGCAGTTCGAATAACGCTCCAGCTACGTTCCGGCTATGTTCTGATGTGGTACCTGGAGACGTTGCCTACTTTGGGTGATATCCTTATTATATCCTCATTATAATCTTGCTGTTGCCAATCTGGTGGTGAATCTATTTATGTATTATGTTTAATATTATGTACTATACTCCTTAAAGTCTTTTCTAGGGGGGAGGTCTGACATACGGAGCCCTGTATGTTAATTTAAGAGTTAGAATTAGAGTTGAAGGAGCCCACTACCCAACCGGTGAAGCAGACTAGCGAACGAGCGAGTGGGCAAACCATCTCGCCCCATACCAGCATGCTAGCCTTCACACCTCGATGACCGATGCTATGACGTATGATCGACGCCAGGAGCTGTGAGTGGACCACGCACCTGTTATGTGATTCGAGGAGCTATGATTGGAGCCGGCACCACCCGCCGCCTCCTGATTCGTTCCTACACCATCATTGTTTGGTATATAAGACCCGAGTTGTGGCCATTCAAATCAGTCTCATTTGGAGTTGGGGAAGGTGAACTTGCAGCTGGAGGAAGACGGGGTGAAGTATTATAATGGGATTGTGACTGTCAGTCAGATTATATAAATGTGTGTTAAGTGTGTTCGGTGTAAACACTTACGTTATGTTGGTTAGTGAGATATGTGATTGGGAATTAACGTGAACGCTACTATTATGTGTTTAACTATTTGATTGCGAATTAACGTTAACGCTATTATTATGTACTTAACTATTTTAGTTGCCTAACTTGTGGACTAAAGCAACTCTTTAAGTAATTGGGTTATGATGAAAGTAATACTATTGTTTTATATTAATACTTACGAGTTCTTTCATTTTCTTTGAATTAAGCTTACATTGCTTAACCCTTAATTAGCGGCTCACCACATAAGTCGAGTTAAATAAAGCTGGACTATGTGGCGGCGCTCGACATAACTCGAGTGGCAATTTCAGCACGTAATGTTGCTGAGAGAGAGAGACAAGTGGGGGCAGGAGAGTAGCGTATGACTGCTCCAGACCACCGCGGCGAACCTACTGACACGAATCTCACCTCCCTCCTACCTCTCTCACTCGCTATATAAGGAATTGTATGGGGAAAGTGCCTAATTACATGCTTTTTGCACTCGCGTTGCATGGTTATTGCAAGAAAACTAGCTATCATAAAAGGATCGTTATGGTGTCATTCGAAAGCTCTGTTTATGCCCTTTCAGGGATAGATACTTGTTTTACGTTCTGGGTCTTATTTAGGCATGAAAATGATCACGTAAACAGCCCTATTTTGGCTAAAAAAAACCCGCTGGGCGGTACATATAAATAAACCGCATAGGCCGCTCTTAAGGTGTTAATGGTGCTTAGTACGGTGATGCTATTGTCTCGTATTAGTAATATCGCCTTAGACTAACATGGCTGTGATAATATTACTTCTAGTGATTTTCTAAGCTGAAGAAAATTCTTTTGCTTCAAAATATTATATTTTGCTTTTCATATTATTTGAGTGAGACCTGAATCGAATCTATGAAACGATCCTGTAACTTTATTTACTCATAATCAAACCTCAATGTTACGTGGTTAAGAAATAAATTTAACTAATTATTAAATATATATCTAACTTTTTATGTGACTTTGATATTACTCCTGATGATAATAATAATATAATACTATTAACGTAAGACAAGAACCAAGAATAATTACATTAAATATAAATAAAAGGACATAGAAGAAAACTATCTATTCATTTCAAAAAGGGTAAGAGACAGAAATATTCTTACTTTAATATTTATCTTTCAAGACTTTTTATAAAATTAATAGTCCTTCTTTAGCTATAACTTATTCGGTTCATAACCATAGCCTACTAAGCTTCGGTTAAATAATATTTCTTTATAAATACTACATGACTTTAATTAGTTTCAGTATTTTTCATAATTAAAGAGTATCAGTCAATAAAGGATACTAAGTCCTAAGATCCAAAAGGAAAGGAAGCAACAACAGGAAATTATTTTATTAGATTTTACTTTTGTTTTGCCTTCAGCTGACTGATACCTTAATATATCTCTGTGCTATCTAGATTCATCAAGTTAACCACTTGAGGATCAAGATACGTAACAATATATATATATATATATATATATATATATATATATAATATATATATATATATTTTATATATATATCTATATATATACTGTATATATATAAAGTATATTTCACAAATACACGTGAGGTACTAAATGGTTTTATACTCCCGGCAGGACCAGAACCTCCAACAGTCAGAACGATTGCCTAAGCTATAATCCACTACACCATGGCGTGATAAAGGAAACTTAGGCTTTCCCTATTTATGTTAACACTTATGGTGCGAGCATATTTCCGCTATAAGGGCTCATTCAGGCACTTCTGATTGATTAAGCAAGTGTCTGACTTAGATTAAATGTACTCAGCCAAAACTAGAACGAGCTTCGTACACGCGGGGTTCATCCTCAGCGCTACCATAGAAATCGACAAACATTCGCTAATAATGAGCATTGTCGAGCTACATTTGCCTTTGGCAGCGCTGTATATGTCTAGTTAGATATGGCTGACATCCCTCAGAGCCCCGGCCGCCGGGCTGGAGAGCAGTGGCGTCACCTGGGGTAAAATTTTGGGGGGGCTGTAGCCCTGGCATAGATAGGTGGGTGGGTGGCGAGCGAAGCGAGCCTGAGCATCTGGGTGGTCCGGGGGGGGCGCTGTAAGCCCCCCCGGAAAATTTTGAAATTTGAGCAGTTTCTGGGTCCTTTTTGAGGCCTAAAAATGTGTATAAGTAAGAAACATATGACACATAAATATTGATGAGCCTGATACCAGGCATCAGTCAGTAAGTTACAAGGCCAATGGTAATTGTAGGGTATAAAGCCTATGTGCAGAGAATAGTTTTTTCTTCATAAACTATCATACTATAGTCCATTCATTATAGGTAGGCCAGAAATTGTGACGCCTAACCTTTGTAATTCGCTAAATGGCTAGAGCAAATGGGTTGTAAATGTCCATACTTATTGCCTGGATGACCCTTCCCAAAGGTAGAAATATTAGCTTGATTACTCCAGTCTTTCCTTAGGTATAGAGGTAAGTGGTCTAGATGTTTCGCCTACTTATAATGAATATACTCTAGTTTGTAACGATTTCTTAGCATATTAAATTGGATAATTTGAAGAACTTTTATTATTGTACCATTATATAGATTTAATTGGCAAGATTTTTCTTCCATTACTGTGATAGAAAAACAAAACAGTTCACTTAAAACAAAAACGTATAATTTATTAACTCCAAATCATAAAGCAATTACTTTAGATAAGCCTATTGATAAAATACAAGATTACAAACAATTGTTATTCTATAAAACTGATATCCTTTCAAAGTTTCATATAGTGACATGGCCTAATGGTATGTGGATATGTGTCTTTTATTTCACAATTTCACTTTTCAATCAATGTAAACGTTTTATGATTATGATTAGTTCATTATAACTGTTGATGGTTTTATGATTATGATTAGTTCATTATAACTGTTGATGGTTTTATGATTATGATTAGTTCATTATAACTGTTGATGGTTTTATGATTATGATTAGTTCATTATAACTGTTGATGGTTTTATGATTATGATTAGTTCATTATAACTGTTGATGGTTTTATGATTATCATTAGTTCATTATAACTGTTGATGGTTTTATGATTATCATTAGTTCATTATAACTGTTGATGGTTTTATGATTATGATTAGTTCATTATAACTGTTGATGGTTTTATGATTATGATTAGTTCATTATAACTGTTGATGGTTTTGCATTTTACTTAATTTTATTGCTTTCCACCGTTTACATTTTTTGGTTGTTACTTTAGTTTTTCCTTTTGATAAAGAAGTGACAAATTATTAATTATATACTTGCAATATCAGAGTTCAAGGTATTTCAAATTTTCAATTATCAAACAGAAAACAAATATAGTAAATGAGATAAATTAACTAAATTGCTTTTCATTCCATAACATTAAATCATTAAAATAATAATAAACCTGGCCTTAGCTTTATAAAATGATTACTGGAATAGCTTGATTTAGGGCTACTTACACAATGAATGGGTTCAGCTTGGGGTTGGGGGTTATCTGGGGTTGATGATGGGCCTGGCAGTGGCACCTCATTCACGACAACACCCACTTGTTTGTGTCTTTCATCAACAGAATCATCATCTTTGGTACACAAAAATTTCCTTATGTCTCCCTGTCCCTGACCCTTTTAACCTTTTTAGATGTTCTTTTCATCACTCTGCACTGGCTGGTAGCCTGGTAGCCACTAAACTCAAAAGTTACAGTCAATTATAATTAGGCCTACTTCTGATTAAGTCATAGATCTATAAAAACAAAAATGCATAGGTAAAATTAGCATAGTATTAAATTAATGCTCATAATAGCCTAACGTATATACAGGCAATTAATGTGTTCTCGATACATTATAATTAAACCGAAAACGTTACAACACACAGTACACACTGTCACACAAGACACAACTGATACCAGCCACAGTTCAGGCACTTCTCAACGTAAACAATCCGATTCTTCGAACATTCGAAAATGCACAATATAATATTAATATACCGGTATATTTTTAGACTAAATAATTAAAAAAAAAAAAAAAAAAAAGCCCTGCGATTAATATAAATAATATATTATATTGTAAATATATAATAAGTCTCATAAAAACAATACATATTGCATTTATATTTCCAATAATTTCAATAAATATAACGGCTCAAGCTTCAAAGAAAACCAAGCTTGGTGAAAATATAGGGGAAACTTACTAATATTACTATTATGATTTGAGTCATAGCCATAGGTTTATGTAAATTGTGAATAAATATTCATATTACATAAACAATTCGTATTTAACCTATATGGATCAATTAATAAAAAGTAGATTGGGGGGGAGGGGGGATGCAGGGCTGGTGAATGTGGTGAACTGGTTATGCATTATTTATTATTTAATTTTTATTTATTTATTTTAATTACTTTTGGCAGTTTTGGGGTTTGCATTTTTTGGGGGGGCTGAGTCCTTGATTTAGTGGGGCTAAGCCCCCCCAAGCCCCCCCCCTGGTGACGCCACTGCTGGAGAGCGGACAGGAGCCTGCCGTGCTCCCGCTCACTCCCACTCATCTCCACAGCCTTTAAGAGCCTGTAAATTGCTATAAATTGCCATGGTGTTCCAGGCCGGTCCCCGCAGCCAATGGGTTAAGGTTAAGGGAAATCCTACTTGGAGAATGTACTTCAAATTATGCACAAGTCGCAGTATCCATATTCCAGTATATAATACAGGGATTTATGCAAGTTTCTCCACACAACTCGGGCTATAGACATTTTATTTACTTGTGAGATATACTTGATAATACCCATTGCCGACGGGAGACGTTCTGGAACGCCATGGCAATCTACATCAATTTACAGGCATTTCAAGCCTCTTAAAGTCTGTAGAATCAAGTGAGAGGGAGCAGGAGCGCGGCAGGCCAGACGTCCTTCTCCCAGCCAGCCAGCCGTGTCACTGAAAACTCTGAGACAGTCTCGCGAGATGTAGAGCGCTGCCAAAGGCAAATGTAGCGCGACATTAGCGATAATTGCTCATTTTAGCGAATGTTTTATGGTAGAGCTGCGGGTGAAGCCCGCAAGCTACGAAGCTCGTTATTGTGTCATTTTGAAGCTATTTTCTTCTAGGTTTTGGCTGAATACATTTAATTTCATTCAGAAACATGCCTAATCAATCAGGATTGCCTGAATGAGCCTTAATATGGCGGGAATTGGCGGGATTATACCCGCAGCCAAAGTGTTAATGACTGCCATGTTTGGCTGGGCGAGAATTATAGGAAATCTCTATAACCCGAGTAATATATATATATATATATGTATATATATAGTGTCTGTGTGTGTGTGTGTGTGTGTGTTGAGGAGTGTAAACTGTTGTGAGTCAAAAATTACTGAAGGGTTCAGCAATCCCATTGTTTCACACATGTGGTGCAGTGGTCTTGCTATTAGCCTAGTAATCTCAATGTCCCGGATTCAAAATCCTGTGCCAATGGGAAGGTATCATATGGTTGGAATTTGAACTTTACCTGGTGTCAGTACCAAGGAGTATCTAATAAGGAGACAGGATTGAGTTATTTTGGTTGTAGGCTACTAACTCTATCTAACGGGTAGCACCCATTCATAGAACAAGTACAGTACATCACTCTTTAGAAAACGTAAATGTATTTGTACGTCTTACAATTTCCCATTGCTCATTTACTTCCGAACAGTACCAAGTGTTATCTTTTTTTTCTTCTATGTGAATGAAGGAGACAAAAGGCATAACTGCCTGCAGCGAGTGCCTCCCCCAGATTTCAAAGAGTGACAGGGCCGAAATCAAGGGACGTTCGAGCTATAATGCCTGGATACACGGAGTTTGAAGCAATTTAAGTCATAGGAAGAGGGAAAGACTGATTCTGGGAGAGAGTTCCAGAGCTCAGCTGTTGAATAGAAGAAAGTCTGAGAATAGCGTTTCACTCTTGGGTTGGAGAGTTGCACAGATTAGGGGTGGGATTGTGTTGCAAGGCAGGTACTACGTACCCTACGTAGAGGAGGTGGTATACACTGGGAAAGCTCCTAGGAACACTGATGATTATAGTAGCGATAGAATAGCGAGAGAGATGCAACATTGCGGCGAAGAGAGAGAGATTGCAGAGAGCTGGTGAGTGGACGGGAGTTAATGATACGAAAGGCTTTCCTTTTAACTTTATCTAGGAGTGCGGTGTGAGAGGATCCTCCCTACACATGTGAACAATACTCAATACAAGGACGCACTGTGCCCCTGTACAGAGCAAGGAGCTACACAAGGGTAAAGAACCCCTTGAGGCGGTTGAGCACACCCTGCTTCTGGGAGGCTGCCTTAGCAAGACTGGTAATATGGTCTTTCTAAGTGAGACCAGAAGAAAAAGAGACACCGAGAACATTGAGAAAAGATGAAGGGTTGATTTTTTTATTGTTGAAGAATAAGGGATAGTCCTCTGGAGGTTCCTGACGGGTAGTAAGATGGATACATTGAGTTTTGGAATCATTAAATACAACATGGTTTTCTCTAGAGGATAAGTGTTTTATGGCTTCATTACATTTACTTTTGAGGAACTGCTGGCTGGGGCGTTCTGGACAACTAATTGAGTGGTGTAAGGTAGAGTCGTCTGCATATGAATGGATGGGACTGGATGTACAGTTGAGAAGATCATTAACTCGGTATAACTATAACGGTGGGTGCCCAACCCCGAAATGGGTTGAAATAGGGGAGGTATCCCCCCGCCAAAGGTGGCTTTCTAGGGCCTTTCCTAGCTGATGCTGAGAGGATTGGGTTCTAGTCATGTGGTGATGGGCTGGTCTATCAGAGTGAGAACTGAGCGATCTCTGCCATACCCATAACTTACTCTGACTGTTCCTTTTACTTATATATTTTCTAGATCTCAAGTGACGGCGCCTCTTCCGTGGATTGATCTCCCAATCTGCCAACCTAGAAGTTGACAGATTGGAAGCCAAAGCGTCACATTTTTTCCTTTGCCCCTCAACTTTCTCTTCATAATTGCTGAGGGGCACAGGGCCTGGGGTGGGGCTTTGGTTTCCCGGGCGTTTCCGCACCCTCCTCAGCTCCCCGCCATGGAGTGGCTTCAGTCACCCAGGCTTTATTGTGGTAGGCAGGGAGGGTTCTGTGGGGGCGGTCGATTATGGCCTTGGCCTTGCTCGGGGCCTTGGGGCTGTTCGGCCAGGCAGCCTGGGGAATAGCAACAACAACAACAACTATTTGCTAAGTCTGATTGACCATTAATCTAGGGTTCCCATCGTGCTTAAGCCTTCCTTGGAAATGTAAGTAAAAGATAAATGAATTTTCTAATCTACTCAATAATTTACATCATATTGTCAAATATTGTACATATAGGTCCTCACTCATAGCACTGCACACATTGCTCCATCCTTGTCTATGTTTGGGATTGAAGTCAAATTTGATACTCCAAGACTTCCACACACATCATCCACAAACACAACTGCTGTGACCCTATTATTATAGAACCATGTTGGTATCCGCCACCAAGCACCCTGTCGACGGTGATTTACGTACACAGACAGACGGCACACCACCAATAACAAAGCCATATTAAGGGGTGCCTGATCTTTTCAAAGGATCAATAGGAAGTTTGCTTAAAAAGTATCTCCTTAGTAGATTATTCTTGGTCAGCACATTGCCACAAAGCTTATTTACGCGCCATAAAAATACCCTTGCTATTTCCAATAGTCATTAATATTGCATGAATACTCCTTTAATCTAAATATGCAATGCAGATCAGTGCCTTGTAAGTGAGAAGGTCAATAGGTGCTGTTTGATAGTGACAGTTTTCAAGTTTTCCTAGAGTGTGAATTGAGCCAATGAGACAATGGTGATGCGGCTCTGAGACGTCGAAGCTATAATTGGCCTTGAGACAACCAAGCTCTGTAGGTCTACGAAGGTAGACTATGAACGAAATGGTGAACTATTAACGAACCCCTATCGCTGTGTCACTCACATTCTGAAAAAAGACTTAATGGATTTCTCATGTTGAGCGATGGAATCTAGAGGCTATAAAATACGTACTGTATATTAGTTATAACATAGTTCTTAACACCAATAATCCCCCAAATGAAATTAATGAAAGCATGTGACCCTCCCAGGATACGAACCCAGAATATCATACACAACTTACACGCTCTAACCATTACACCATCAAGACGGTTAAAAGTACAGCACATGCCCTAGATTAATATCCATGTATCGAATACTGGATGTTAATTTAATCATGGACTGGACCCAACTGCACTATGATTTTATGGGGTCAGACTTCTGGCACACATATTGCTCTCTACAAGAGTAGTATAATCAGGTAGAAGATTAATATGAGGAATGATTTGGTTCATTATTAAACTAGATTCGCGCAACCTATGTTCATGAAATTGTTCATAATATATATATATATATATATATATACACAAAGAGAGAGAGAGCATATGTTTAATAAGTAAAATAATTACGAAAATGCTTTACCATCCATCGTCGTGTGTTACAATGCAATTCGGTTAATATAATCCCATGCGTCCAGGTAAATGTATCCTCAACTCCAAAGAGTACATTATTTTGTATTCGCCATAACTCCCTTTCCCGTCAATAATAAGGAATCACAGTACTTATTCAGTTGAATATTGCATCTACTTTCATAGACATGTTTCAGTTAACTGAGAAAAGATACGTGAAGGAGCCAGGAGCATTTTCTTACTGATGCTATGCAAGATGACAAGGTATGTGGCACATCAGAGAGTACAGAAACAAATCTCAATAATGTGGATAAGAAATTATATGGCTAACCATTGTAAGATGTTTTTTGTATTTCAACCTGCTACAGATTATACAAATATGAAGAGGGGCTGCGAATACGGTATTGTTAAAGGAGGGTTTAAACTGTGGATATTTAGGGATTCAAGGATCAGTCGAGCAGAACAGGTCTACCCTCTCAGTCCCCTCCTCACTCCGCGGTAAGGGATCATGATTACCTTTGTAATGTTTCAGTTCGAAGAGTATACAATAATACATTTTAGTAACAACATAGATTTAAGGATCCTTGAATCCCTATATATCCACAGTTTAAAGTCCTCCCTTAACAATACCGTATCCTCAGCCCCCCTCACTTGATTAAAGTCATATATTCCAGAGTCATCTTCTATTACTTTGACCCTCGTGATGTATTCCTAATGTTGATGTAGCTATTCGTTTCACTTGATTTTCCTTTATCTGAAGGTTTTTGTTTCCTTAAAATCGATCGAGGTACATCACATATATAAATATATAATGTTCATCAAATAAATTACTTAATTTATAATTAGGATTTTTGTAATTTTTAAAATTCACTGAAGATGGCCTGAATGTAATATGTCGAGATGTCTGGCATCCGATAAAAATGACTTCGTGAAAGCCCTCGTTCTTTTTTGTTCCTTCTAAAACTGTGGTTCCCTACGAACATGCCCGTATCCGACATTCACAATATATTTTTAATTAAACATGAACCTATAATATGTTTCGCCAATACTACAGATTAAATCAATACTGTGTACACATGGCAGCTATAAGCAACTGTATAAAATGTATACTCAATAGTGAACGTGTAGAGTAATTTTGTATATCAACTATTGTTGTATTTGATGCATAAAAACAAATATATAAAATTGATCAACGGACAATGATATGAACATTCTTGTTTGTATAATAATAACGTGAAAATATTAAACAATTTCGACATAGAGTAAGCTTTTTTTGTAAACGGTTGCAAATTACTTCGCTCTCATACTTTCCAGATCACACCTTTCAGCTTGTTAGCCTTTCAGAAAGCATATATTGCTACAGTAAGGTTAAACTATGACTAGCCAGGTTATGTTATGCTAAACTGTGCTGTATAGGATAGATGATGTTATTCATATGTGTATGAAGGAGATAAAACGCAAAGCTGCCTGTAACAAGTACCCCCCCCCCCCCAGTTTGAAAGCATGATAGAGAGCCACAATCAAGATACGTTTGAGGTAATTTAGGTATGTTGGAAAGAAGTGTAGTGTGCCTGTGTGTATTGAAATGAATAGGAGGAAAGTGGGAAGCCAGACAAATGAAACAGGATTTCCATCTACTCCTCATCATAATTATACTCTACCTGTGTAGCCTCCCCTGGGTACTGCCCTGCTCGATTGGTGACGACAATCTCCCCATAGTTTTGTGTTTGGTAAGCTAACTTACGTTTGGTTAGATCTGAGTCAGTGAAATGTGAGCAAGTTGACTTTTTAACGAAATTACTTGTTGGCGAAGTAACCGTAAACCGTTGTCAACACAAGACACGCCCGACTGGTCATGAAAACCCTCCACCAACCTGACGTTCAATTCTCAACTAAAAACACAAGACGCTTTGTGTTTGGCAAACGCAAAGGTTGTAGTGTAAAATGTTAAACTGTGTATTCAGTTTCCGTATTTTCCAAATATATATATGTATATAATTATATAAGTGTGTTGATTTTCGGTGTGAGCGTCCTGGGTTCGAATCCCCGGACTGCCACATGTGTTTGTTAATTTCATTAATCGAGTTTAGGGGTAAAGTTGGTTGGTGGAGAGAACATAATAATATATATATACAGTATATATATATATATATATATATATATATATATATATATATCAGTAGTAGGTTGGCCGCTAGGGTACCGGATCTTCAGAATAAATAAGATGACGAGAGCAAACATCAACTCCATTTTCATTGTTTATTAATTAAGCTTTGACAATATTTCGAACACCTCTGTTCATCATCAGGTGAAACACCAACGATCCTAGAAAACAAACATGATACCTGTTAAAACTTTGTATTTAATATATGGATCTATTTAAACAAGTTTAATGTGACAATTCTACATATTACTTTACTTAAAACTGCTAGACTATAAGTTAATAATTGAAAACAATAACAAGATTTACAAGAATATTACATAATCCTAACTTCATAAACCTGAACATGTAATACAAAATATAAAATAACATGCAACAAACCATTTCGACCTGCACCTTACGACTATTCCGGGAGAACTAACTAGATTAACCCTTTCACGCATATATGACGCAGAGGTTGCCAGATTAGCAATGAGAAATAGAGTTCTCTCACTCTAATCATTACCTCTCCAAAATTAGTTTTCTGCCCACAGCTAACTCAAAGACAACTGCAGAGGTTGAAGTAACTAAACTAAAGGTTTCTAAATAACCCTGATGGTAACAAAGGCTTTAAAGTTTCCCCAATAGGCTCAAAATCGCGTCATATGTCGGAGTGGGTTAACTGACTATAGACATTATATATAGCAAGGGATCCTAAAGCCCCAAGCTATCAACTTCCTGAGCACTGAGTTTAGGTTCGGTTTGAGTTTGTTTATGAAATATTTCTCCCCAATGAAAATATCGTTCTTGTTTCTGAATTTATCCAATATCTTAAAATCTTTTTCATTAAATCTGTGGTCCAATTCGAAAGTGATTCCTTACTGCTGAAAAAGCATTTTCGTTAAATATTGACCTGTTCGGATACTTTTCCCCAAATGCTCCAATATTCTAGTGCGGAATGAACGAGACGAACATCCCACATGCCCAGCAAGGCAGCTGGGACAGTTAAATTCATAAACAATATTGGAACATAAGTTATTGGGAACAGTGTCCTTTATTCTAAAAAATGAGCGAATGTTAAAGTCATTTGTGAAAATTATGCGAAAGTTAACAGCTGGGAATCTAGAATGAAGCAATTTTTGGAGCTGTTTACGAAAGTCGTAACTGGATTTACCATAGAATGGAAGTTTTATATATTTCTTAAGTTTCGGGACCTCGTGAACACAGGTTTTAGTTACATATTTACTAGCTAAAAATGACTTAACGGTCTTCTGGACTAAATTAACTGTATAATTATTTTTAACAAAGAAGTTTTCCAAAGTCTTAAATTCAATATGTAAAAACATGTAGGTGGAACATAATGCTATAAGCTCGGTTAATTAGAGTCTTGATTGATTTTATTTTATAAATTACGGGTGTAAAACTGAACCAATTAAGTCCAAGGTTTGTGAACGTAGATTTTCGAAATACACTAGTTGTTAATCCAGAACCCAATAATTAATAAACAATGAAAATGGAGTTGATGTTTGCTCTCGTCATCTTATGTATTCTCTCTCTCTCTCTCTCTCTCTCTCTCTCTCTCTCTCTCTCTCTCTCTCTCTCTCTCTCTATATATATATATATATATATATATATATATATATATATATATACTGCATATACTGTATATTCGGAAAAGACGAAAGCTGAATACACCATTTAACATTTCATGCTACAACCTAATAAAGTATGTGAAGATACCATTTTATGGAAAGATTAGTTACCAATATAGAACATTAATGTTACATTTATTAAGAAAAAGCCTCACAGATCGGACAGGTGAATACGTAAACTATAGTTTATGTTTTCACCTGTCTGAGCTGTGAGGCTCGGTATGTGGGATGTTCGGGGGGTTCCTATAGGATTAGGATATTCGACCACATGGGCAAAATCCATAGACCAGGGAGGTTTTTAAATAAACGGCAATGTTCCGTCATTAGGAATCACCCTACGTATCAAGATCATTATTTTTCACAAAATAATGTTCAAATCATCGCTACATTCGGCAGCAAATATGAGGCATTACTGGGCGAAAAACCTATCATAAAGAAGCTAAACCCTGAGCTAAAACAAATAATAATTAGTTGGAATTTATTCTTGTTGCTTCATGTACTGTAGGTGATCTATTACAATTTTAAAATGTATTTAGGGTATTTTGATTTTTAGAAACCAGAATAACATAATTATTTTGTTCAGTTTGTATTAGTCATGGGTTGAGTTTGGGCGCATTTGGTACTGTAGTGTAATGTTTAAATTATATAGGCCTGTGTTTGATTTTAGACATGTTTACAGCGTTTTTGTATTTTTGTATAAGTTTTTAGTGTGTTGAAATTCTTTGTATTCTAGGTTTTAAGATGGTTGCATTTTCCTGTTTACCACACTTAGCTCCTTTAGTTTGATTATATTAGATTGATATCCAGTATCAGATAAATGGATATTTATCCTAGTCATGTAATTAATCTTTTACTGTCTTGGTGGTATATGGTTAAAGCTTTTGTGTTTTGTATGTAATAACCTGGGTTCGAATCCCCGGAGGATCATATGCTCTCAAAAATTTCATTGAGAGTTATTGGTGTTAAGGGGGAGGTAGTAACTTTTTTTCTGGACCCCCTTCTCCCTCATGTTTAGCCCCATTAGTTTTGAAATGTTATTCTACAAATTGTTTTTTTTTTAGCTTGATGGAGGTCTAGTGAGAACACTCAAAAGTAAATTTATAAATTAATAAATATACCAAAAACAAGCACTACCCCTTATGCTACAGGTTGATTAGGACAATTGGAACTCTAGTTTCAACCACCGGGCTTCCCTTGCTGATCCTTCCATGCCTTACCAATATTGAGGGTAACCCCAGTTTGCCCTCTAAAACACCTTCTCTTTTTATCATGACATTATACCTCAAATACATTACATACCGCATTAAGTTTGCAAAATTTGCCAATAAAACATGAACACAATATCACTCAAGGGGGGGGGGGTAATGTCCCCAATGGTCGGACCCCTGGTGATGATTCCATAAAATGCCATGGACCACTATCTAGTACTCTATATATCGACTTATACAACATCCGCAGCCTTTCCTCTAACTTCCTCTCTGTGGAACACCATCTTCCTTCTACCAAACTTGACTTACTTTTTCTCACCGAAACACAGTTGTCTATGTAAATTGACTGCAAACCCTTCTATGTATCCTCCTACTATCTCTATCATCAATGCAATGCCAAATGTGGATGTTGTGTGCATGTATGCAACATTCTGTCTTGCTCACGTGGTCCCAACTTTGACTATTCTGAATTATCAACTCTCTGGCTTAAGCTATCTTGTCACTATCTCACTAAATATATCTGTGTTGTTTATCTCTCCCCTAATTCTACTGACAATCCAAAATTCTTTGGCTATCTTACTTCTAAAGTGGAAGAAATTTTATCCATCTCTCCCTTCTCTGAAATCTCCATCTTAGGAGATATCAATGTTCACCACCACCAATGGCCCTCCTCTCATTTCATTGACCAACCTGGTGAAGAAGCCTACATCTTTTCTATCCTAAATGACCTAGAGCAGTTAGTTCAGCACCCCACCCATATCCCGAACCGCTATGTAGATCGGCCCAACATTCTTGACTTATTTCTAACCACTAATCCTTCTGCTTACACTGTAACTATTGTGCCTCCGTTGGGCTCCTCCGATCATAAACTTATCTCTTGCACCTGTCCTGTTTCTTCAGTGCGGCCTTCATTCACCCCCAGCTGGTGGCGTTTGTGACAATTTGGTTTTGACGACTGTTAGGCTCTTCGGCAGTACTTCTTTGACTTCCCATGGAATGATTTTTGCGTCCGAGGCAGGGGACCCTCTGAGAATACTGAGCGCATTACTGAGGTAATTCTTTCAGGCATGGAAGCATACATCCCATTTGCTTTCTCTCAAACTACTCACAAAAATCTTGGTTTACTCACTCTTGTTTTACTACTGTCCGCAATAAGGAGGAAGCATTCAAACGGTAACGTCGCCTTCAAACTATCAAATGCTCTGAACTTTCCACTTCTAGCTCTTCACAAGCTTTTTGGCATTTAGCCAAAAACCTCTCCAACAATTTCAGTTCCTCGTCTTTTCTCTTCTTTTCCACTCTGATGGTACCACCGTCACCTCTTCCTCTGACAAAGCTTAACTTTTCACTCAAACGTTTGCCTGAAACTCAACCTTAGATGAGTCTGGCGCTACTCCTCCCTCTCTATCCCCTTCTCACTTACTTATGCTTAACATCATAATCTCTTCTAAGGATGTATTTTCTGCCCTCTCTGGGCTTAATACTAAGAATGCATTCAGACCAGACAGTATTCCTCAAAAACTATTCTTCCGTGTTGACTCCCTGCCTAGGCAAACTCTTTCGTCTTTGTCTTTCATCTAACGTCTTTCCTTCTTTACTGGAAGTTTACTCTCATTCAACCTGTCCCAAAGAAGGGTGACCGCTCCCAGCCCACCAACTATCGATCAATTGCTCTCATTTCTTGCATCTCTAAAGTTTATAAAATTATTCTTAACTCAAAATTTCTTAAGCTTTTATCTTCCCATAATCTTCTTACAGCTCGGTGACGTCTTTATTATTTGATATCAGCTACAGTTAGACGATTTTATGAATATTAGGAAGAATAAATTGTAGCTAAAGTTATTTATTGAGATAGTCTGTAGCCTTTCAATGGGTAGACGTCCTTCCTAAGCTGAACAAAATCGTCTAATAGTTGCATCACCGGTACAGAAGGGGTTAAGGGCCTCTCTATTGGTGATCTTCTTCTGTATCTTACTAACTCTTGGTCATCCTACTTTCGGGACTTCAGTGATACTTTCGTTTGCACAAGACATATCGAAAGTCTTTGATACAGTCTGGCACAAATCTCTAATTTCCAAACTACCCTCCTTCGGTTTCTATCCCTCTACCTGTGCTTTTGTCTCTATTTTCCTTTCAGACCACTCCATAGCTGCAGTTGTGGACGACCATCGTTCACTTCCTCAACCTATCAACTCTGGTGTTCCTCAAGGTTCTGACCCGTCTCCAATTATCTTTTGAATATATATTAATGATTTACTCAACTGTACCTCTAGTTTTATCCACTCATATGCCACTCTATCTTACACTATTCAACTAGTTTTTCACTTAACCCAGAATACAAGCACTCCAAAACAAACGTGACAAGGCCATAGAATGCCTATCTTCTGATCTCTCAATTATTTCAAATTGGAGCACAAACAATCTTGTTACTTTCAACGCATCCAAGACCCAGTTTCTCTCTCTATCTCTCCATTACAATCTTTCACAAGATTATCAGCTATTCTTCAACAATACACAATTCAACCCTTCAACTTCTCTCAATATTCTAGGTGTAGCTTTTCATCCGCTCTTATTTGTAAAGATCAAATTACCACTTTTGATAAAACAGCTTCCCAGAAGTTGGATGTGCTCAACCATCTCTGTGGGTTCTCCACCCCCGCACAGCTTTTTGCACTATATCGGCGAACAGCTAGTGCGCCCCTGTATTAATTATTGTTCGCATGTGTAGGGAGGCTCTACCCATACCACACTTCCCGAACGAGTAGAATCAAAAGCATTCCTCCTCATCAACTCACTTCCTCTTACTAGTTTCCTACAACCTCTTTCTACACACCACAATGTTGCATCTCTTTCACTCTTCTATCGCTATTACAACAATCAGTGTTCTTCAGAGCTCTCTCAGTGCTCTTGTGGCGAGTGAGAGACACCCCCCTTTCAACACAGTCCCGCTCCTATTTTGTCCAGCTCTCCAACCCAAGAATTAGCAGATTTGCTCAGTCTTTTTTCTACTCAACAATTGAAATCTGGAACTCTCTCTCTCAATCAATATTGCCTTCATCCTATAAGTTTGACTGCATTAAACTTCGTGTGTCCAGGCATTTTGACTCCAACGTTCCTTGAGTTTGGCTCTGTCACTCTTTTGGCTTTGGGGGGGGGACACTAGTTACAGGCATCCTACCTTTTGTCTCCTTTATACACATACAAAAAAACAAATGTTTCTGTACCAGCGACGTCTGTTACATTTTATTATAGCTATATCTAAAATTGTGTATGCAGCTTATGAAAGACCTGTGGTACTTAAAAGGGTTGATCGAGATAGTTCTAAGACATATCATTGCTAGAAATCCTTCCAAAGCTGAATACAAACGATTAGTAGCAGCCAGAGTAAAATGAGAAGACGTCGCCGGTACATATGGGGTTAAGAACGAGTTTGGTTAATATATATATATATATATATATATATATATATATATATAATAGATATATAATATATATATGTAATTACCTTGCCATGAGTCACTGACTGCATTTTGTGCCTGAGTAATATGACCATATCAATATTGTACATAATACTTCAAACAAACATTCTGGGCTGCACTCTACCTGGAGCTGAAGCCCTTCAGTTGAATTATCTGTAGCATATTTTGTGTATATATCTAACCAGCCTATATAGTAAGTACCATTAGGTATGTTGTTGCTTGTCTTCCATTTTGTCCTGTATATTCCTGTTTATATATTGAAAATTTTATGGTTAGATTATCTGTGTCTAAGGATAGAGTATAATACATTTGTTCCTAATTGACTCAGAAAGGGAATGAGGTGACTACTATATTGTTGAAATAAGCTGTGGGAGAAGTAAAGTAAACCGTTGCCAACACAAGATACGTCCGACTGGTCACAAGAACTTTCCAACTACCTGAAGCCCAATTCACAACTAAAAACATTGGACGTTGTGTGGGCGGCAGGAGTGATAGTGTACAATTTTAAATTCTTGTTGTGTCAAACTTTTTTAGAATGTACAAATCGTTCATGTATTAACTTTAAATTAAA
Source organism: Paralithodes platypus (assembly GCA_032716605.1). Classification (NCBI taxonomy): domain Eukaryota; kingdom Metazoa; phylum Arthropoda; class Malacostraca; order Decapoda; family Lithodidae; genus Paralithodes; species Paralithodes platypus. The sequence goes on from CM064525.1 coordinate 34,698,619, forward strand.
TTTCACTCCTCTAAACGATATCATGCACTGTTAAACGTGCTTACAGGATTATGTTAACACACGATTTATTCGAAAGCATGTTAATATCATTAACACGAATACAATATTATTGACCATCCTGAATGAAATTGTCCAACGAAATCCCAAATATATTGGAGTGGCACTGGCATGCATATATAATATATATGTTAAATTTTATCTGTATATATATATATATATATATATATATATATATACAGTATACATACTGTATATTTATATTGTCACAATGATCAGGTAATTAATGTAATTGAAAGCCCTTACTCATATAATTAAGAGCATAATGCCGTGAGCGGCCATGTGCTTTCTCTGTCTCTCAGTGTGAGGTTTTCTTTGTTCTTTACTTTTCATACCGATCTTGCTGTATATCACTTAATACCTTAACTGTGAACCTTTTAGGTTTAAGTGAGTTCCGTGGTGAAGCACTTCGTCGCTTCATGCCTTCACTGAACCTTTTTGTTGTCTAAGTGAGTTTGTTGTGAAGCGCTTCGTTTCGGTGTTTTCATATGATTTGGAAGGCAGCTGTCTTTGTGATTCTGAAGTAATATTATTTTTATTAATCTCACCACATGAAGTAATATGTATAATTCTTGTGCTGTGTCTTGGTGAACTGGTTTGATATTGTAAACAGATACAGACGACAATTACCTCGATGGTGTCGCCATCTGTTGGGGAAAAAGGGCGGGAAATGGACACTTCTTGTGTTTAGCCAGTCACTTACTTCACTTCCAGTTCAGACGCCCACAAGAGAGGTGCCCAGTGATCTAACCTCGTGGGACGTTATATTTTTTGTGCTTGTTTGTTGTTTGGTATTCTTGACTTAACGTAATATTAGTGGAAGTCCTAGATTTTAATCATAGTTTTATTATATTCATATTTTATATTAACGTACCTTACTTTTTCCTCATAGTGTTAATTTAATTCTTTTGATCAGTGTTCCTTTTGATCAGTGTCGCTTTTATCAAGCTTCAGTGTTCCATGTGTTTTTCCTTGGAGTTTGAGGCGCTTGGCGGTCCTGTCCAGGAGTCGATAGGTAAGGTTTTGTTTGTGCCTTTGTTGAGAGCCGGAACATTCCTGTGGGTTGCTGTATATTCCCTAGTACAGTACACACAACAATGTCTCTTTTTTAAAGAGACTATGAACGGAGGAAGGAAAAACACATAAAACAAAAAGGTTCATGTGCCTAAAGGCATCCTCCATTCATAAAATGTTTGTATCAACTGGATTTAAACATTTGTAGATTGTAAGTTTGTGGAAAGCAATTCGAGGGAAGTGAATTCCAAAGAGTAATAGTTCTGGGGATAAATGAATTTTGATAAGCAGAAGTTCTGCATTGTGGAGGAGAAAGTGTAAATTCATGGGCACTCTCAGCTGCCCTAGTTCTACGGGGAAAGATGTGGAGAGGCGGCACAATTGAAGCAAGTTCCTCGGAACAATTGCTGGGAAAATATCTGTAGAATAATGCAAGGGATGCAACGTTTCTTTGTATGAATAATGTAGGAAGGTCCTGTGTGATTGCAGGGTTATTGATTAATCTAATAGCTTTATTTTGAATTTTGTCCAACTGCCTCAATGCAACCACTCCACTTCCACTCCACAGAGGTGAACAGTAATCCATCTGAGAACGCACATGACTTATATATTACGGCCAACTGCTCGTCAGTGAAGAATTCTCGAACTCTGTACAGGAGTCCCAGTTTTTTAGAGGCATTCTTAGCAATGCTTCTAACATAATGTGTCCAGCTCAAGTTAGTAGTTAATGATACACCGAGAATGTCAATACTAGGGGAAGTGGGAATATTTGCATCATTACAAAATATAGGAGAGTCCGTGAGATTCTGTCGGTTAGAAAATTGAATGTACTTGGTTTTCTGTGCATTAAAGGAAACTAGACTCTTTTGTCCCCATTCATTAATTCTAGAAAGGTCCTGGTTCTGAGAAATAGCAGTGTTTATTTTTTAATTTATAAGATCGGGTTAGGTGAAAGAATTGGTAAATGTGAAGGAACTGTGGAGTGTTGAGTTATCTGCGTAGGAATGTATTGGATTATGAGTGGTAGATATGAGATAATTGATATGAATGAGGAACAGAGTTGGGGCCAAAACTGATCCCTGGGGAACACCAGCATTTATTGATTGAAATTGAGAATAAAGGCCATCTACCATTACACATATTTTTCTGTTATGAAGATAAGAAGAAATTAGTGGAACTAATGATGCAAGGCCGTAGTGTGACATCTTCGACAATAAGGATTGATGCCAGACTCTATCAAATGCCTTTGATATATCCAGTGCTATTGTATGTGTTTCACCATGTTGATCTGTAGCTTGGTTGATTTGATGCGTAAGAAGGCAAAGAATGTCTGCAGTTGATCGACATCGTCTAAAACCATATTGCCTATCACTGATTAATTTATTATTCTCAAGATGCTTAATTATGTGATTATTTAATATAATTTCAAAGACTTTACCAAGAGTGGTAGTTATAGCTATTGGTCTGTAGTTTAATGGATCTGAAGAGGCACCTTTTTTAGGAACTGGATGGATGTTTGCTTCTTTCCAGGGTACTGGGAAGCATGAGGTATGAGTACACAGACGGAAATTTTTTACCAATACAGGAGCGAGCACCAAGGAGCAATTCTTAAGTACTATTGGAGGAATTTTATCTGGACCAGGAGCCTTATCTACCGAGAGATTCTGCAAAATAGTTTTGACATGTCTGGTGTGGATCTTAAGTGAGGGAATTTCAGGCGAAATAAAATTTAGTACAGGGACATCTTGATTGATTTCATCTAAGGTTGAATTGGTGGAGAAAATATCCGCAAGAAGGTTAGCTTTACCTCGTGGGTCACTTACAAGATTGCCAGTCGGAGATTTTAATGGTGGAATGGATGAAGCAGTAGTGAAGTTGGATTTGAATGAGTTAAGAGTAGACCAAAATATTTTGTTATCATTTGGATTATTTAGAAGTTTATTTGCCTGTTTGTGGAGAAAGTTTGATTTAGTTAGGTTTAATACAGTTTTGGCATGATTTCTGATGTTTCTAAAGTAATTAAAGGCTTCATGTGTTTTTGATCTTGTGTATGCATTGTAGGCTATTGCTTTTTGTTCAGTTACTCTAGCACAATTATGGTCAAACCATTTAGGTGAATTAGATCTTTTACTGTACTTTTGATGAGGAATAAAAGTTTCCATTCCAATTTTTACAAAATCTTGTATGTGGCTCAAGGTGGAGTGTGCATCATTAGAAAGAAAGAGGTCCAGGGAATATCAATAAAGAAACCTTGAAGACCCTCCCAGTCTGCCCTATCATAATGCCATTTAGTCACCAAAACAGGTTCAGAGTGGGAAGGTGTGGTAGGTGATAGACAGGTGGCCTGTATCAGACAGTGATCAGAAGATCCAAGATTACCCATACACATATTAACCCCGTCAGTGTCTGCTGCCCGGCAGGAACCGTTGGCAGCTCTGCACCAGCGTTTTGGGTGCCCCACTCTCGACTCTTGGAACGGATTGCCAAGTAGCCAGGTAAAGTAATTTTATAATTAAAGTAAAGTAAAGTAACTTCAGTTAGTTATCCCAGTTGTAGCCTCGGGACCGCCGAAGGTTATTAATGAGTAGTGGGAGGTGAACTCTACGGGTTCAACCGTCTTAAGGGAGGTTTACTTATTCGGTGGTACTGGCTCAATTGGGATTGAATACTGGCGTGTTATTAGGAGGAAGGTTTTGCAGTACGCTCGTACATAGTTGGCTTGTATCAGCCCTGGAGTTCAAAGGGGAAGCAGGGCAGTGGAGCACCTTAAGCCCTGAGAAGAGTCTGGAAGCGTTTGTTTGCTCTTTTCTGTTGCGTTTGTTGGGTTGCTTGTATAGGAGACAAGGTGCTGGTGTGGATCATTCTTTCTTATTGTCCCGTCTCTGAGCAGCTGAGGTCCAGATCCGTAACAGTGGCGACCTTGCCAGGATAATTGAATTGGTGCTGACAGGTACTAGGCTTAAGTAATTTTTCTGATCAAAGGAATTAAGTGTAATTATTGTGTAGTAATTTATTTGCCATGTCTGAACAACAAACATCAGCACGATCGGGTGTAGTTGTTTTGCCATTGCACCTTACCAGTGATGAGGATGTGAGAGTGTTTTTGCAGAGTTCTCCCAGTTGGTAGCAGTTACTAGTGAGATCTCTTGAGGAACTGAGGTTTGTTGTTGAGGGTTAATGGTTCTCTGTTGACTACGAGGGAGGCTCGTTTACAGCAGATAGGGCAGCAGTGTAGGCAGGAGAGGTCCGAACAGCCTACAGTGCCGGTGGGAGGCTATACAACACCTGTGGGCTTTCCGCCGAGCATGCCTAGCCCTTCCCATCATGGCTACACTTCGCAGTTGTCACCCCCTACTGTTGCTCCACAGGTCTTGCCTAATGTCCCCTCCAATGCGCCCACCCTTGGTGTTGCTCATTTTAACCCTTTACACTCCACTCCTGCTGCTGGGGGGGTTGCTCAGAACGGCTTTGCACCTCCTCCCCCATTTGTGCCACCAGCTAGACTTTCTATGATACCGCCTTATGACCGTGCAGCTTATGTCTCTACATTCACCCCCACTGTTGCCCCGTTAGGGCTATCCCCAGAATCTCTGATGCAATTGGAGTTGACAAAGATGGAAATGCAAGAGAGAAGAGAGGAGCGAGAAGCTCAGGAGAGGAGCGAAGAACGAGAAGAGAGACTAGAGAGAGAGAGGATGACGCTTGATTTCGAAAAAACAAAAGTAGAGATAGATGGGGGGAAGTATGAAAAGAGACAAGTTGGCACGGCACCAAGGGAGGAATCTAGCGAGCAGAAATTGTCACGTAGCCTAAAATTAGTTCCTGTGTTTGACGAAGTAAAAGTAACAGAGTGGTTCCAAAGGTTTGAGAAGAAAGCACAGGAATTTGAGTGGCCACGAACACGCTGGGTTGCATTGGTAGCAAATGTTTTGAAGGGAAAAGCTCTGGAGGCGTACGATAGGATGTCAGTGGAGGATTTGCAAGATTACGATGCTTTCAAGCAGGCTATTCTAAAGGCGTATGAACTGAGGCCGGAAGCCTACCGCCTTATTTTCCGAAATGCCCGTAAACGCCCTAATCACACTCATGTCGTGTATGCGAAATACCTCCGGGATGCCTTGGCTCGCTGGTTCCTTAGTGAAGATGTTAAGACCTTGAATGAGGCGGTTGAGATTATCCTTTTAGAACACTTTACGAACAATGTTGACAAGGAGATTAGCCAAAAGGTTCGTGAGAAACGTCCCGGCAAGTTGTCTGATGCTGCCGTTTGGGTGGACGACAGAGTGTTGGCTACTAGGGGTTTTGCGGATCGCGAGCGTGCCAAGTATGCAACCCCCATGACTGCACGTGACGATAAGCACAAGGCAGGTGGAGGCGGAGGCTATAGCTATGGCAAACCCGGTCCCACACGTGCTAACAACGGTGGAGACAATAAAAACCCACAGAGTTCGGCCCGCACTGATCTGAGTAGTGCCAGATGTTTTGGGTGTAAACAGACCGGACACATCAAGCCAAACTGTCCAAAAGCAAAGTCTGCTGCAACTGCCGCCCGACCTGTGTCGTTAGTTGTGAGCTCTCAGGGGGGAAGGGATGAGTCATGGTGTAGGAATCGTTTTTTACACCATATCCGAAAGAGGATTTATGGAGCTCCGATCTTACTCTCAACCATCTGAACAATTTTACCAGCACACCTAAACTTCGTTAAATTCGGAAATAGCCTCACGAAAATATCATGCCCTGGTGGGGGCACGAAGTCTCGACCTTTGGGTGTGAGGCAGACACCTTACCAGTTAGACCAATAGAGATATCCTCCTTGGCCTGGTCGGCTCAGGGTATTTCCGAATCTGATCTGTTTAGGCTAGCCTACTTTCACTGACTTTACACTACTTCACCTACCGGGAAGCAAAAGCTTCGAACAGAGAGGAACGAACAGAGAGGAACAAGCTTGAGCCGAATCGACCGAAAGTCCGTCAGAGAGATGAAAGGGAATGGGGAGTCAACTTCACTGAGCGGTGCACCACACGCACCTACTAACTGCCCAGTTGGCAACTCGCTTGAGCGGCCGGCAACTCCACAACCCAACCCAAGCGAGGTCTCACTACACTCCCTGCTCTCTCCTATCCCCTTCATTGTCCTGTAGGACAGACACACGTGAGTCGAGAGGTGAAGCGGGATGTACCAGCGGCCGCGGCACTGCCTGCCCCTACCGAGTTGTCCCCGCCGGTTAGCACAAATGATTGTCCGGAAACTTCGCTCGCCTGGTGTCAAGCTTTCGTCCATGAAGGGGAGGTGGAGTTGTGTGGTAAGGTGTATCCTGTGAAGGTTTTGAGGGATTCTGGCGCGAAGCAGTCCATGTGTTTGAATCTAACCGTAAAACCTATAAAATCAGAGGAGTTTGTGCTGTGTCGCGGGGTAAGTACTGAGGCATGTTATAGCCTGGTTCCTGTTCATCTGAGGTGTCCTGTAGTTACGGCGTCAGCAAAGGTGGCGGTCGTTGACTCATTGCCAGTGGAGGGGATTGACTTTCTGCTCGGAGCAGATATAGCAGGGAGTAGAGTTTTTCCTCCTCCGGTAGTGGTGTCTGACCAGGTACAACCCGAAGAGGTGTGCGAGGAGGCTAAGCAGTTGCCTGTTGATTTGTTCCCGGTGTGCGCAGTAACGCGATCTATGGCTCAGGTTGCGCAGCCAGAGGAACAAATTGGAGAGGAAATAGGTCAAGTTGAGGGGATGTACAGAAGTGAAACTGCATCACCCACAGAATTATCTGATCTGCCGGGTGCTGAGGTTGAACATGACGGGGAGGAAGGTGTGACAGAATGCCCCTCACCCGTCTCGCCCGGTGCCAGAGGTGGTATGGCGGGGAATGACCGGGTCCCCACGGGAGGACCAGTCGGTCCTCTTCAAAAAAGGCAGCAAATCCCTACCCAGAAACTATCGTCAAATTAGCTTAACCTCAATTGTATGTAAAATGCTAGAAACGGTCATAAGAGACAGACTCGTAAATCACTTAGAGGCAAATAACTTACTTAAAGATACTCAACACGGCTTTCGTAAAAAACTTTCCTGTTTAACAAACCTCTTAGACTTCTTCCACGATATCCTCAACCTCTACGATGAGAGTAAAGCTGTAGATATGATATACCTTGATTTTCAAAAGGCCTCTGACAAAGTTCCCCCACAAACGTTTACTGCTATAACTAAAAGCGCATGGAATACAAGACGGTGTGTTGAAAGGGATAGAAAATTGGCTCAGCGACAGAAAGCAAAGAGTAGTCATAAACGGTAAGGCATCTAAATGGACCAATGTAAGTAGCGGGGTACCCCAGGGGTCGGTACTAGGACCAATTATCTTTCTAATTTACATCAATGACATAGATGAGGGTCTCACCTGTCCAATCTCAAAATTTGCTGACGATACAAAAATTGCAAATAGCGTACTCTCAAAAGAACAAGTTGACAATATGCAACACAATCTAGATAATTTGTCATGTTGGGCCCAAATTTGGCAAATGAGTTTCAATGCGGATAAAATATGTAAATTACTACATATCGGATACCTAAATGAGAAAGCAAACTATTCGATGAATGGCGCTCAGCTTAAGAATGTAAACAGAGAAACCGATCTGGGAGTAACAATATCGAGTAACCTAAAACCGAGTCAACAATGTTCAGAAGTTATTAACCCGCTGAGTGCCAGGGACGTATATATACGTCCAAGGGTGTTGTCACGCCCAGTGCCAGGGACGTATATATACGTCCACGCCGAAAATAAATTGTAACAGCGAAACGACTGCACCTATGGCTTTCATATTTCTACCACATGTACCTTACCCTTCATGCTTCTTGCCACCACCAACACAACCCACTCCCCTCACCCACTCGTGTGACTATCCGTCACCTCACAAGGAAAAAAAAGGAAAATCTGTGGCGGCGAAACGACTGCACCAATCGGTTCCATATTTGTGTGACAAGTCCCTTACCCTTCTGCCTTCCCCCCACCACACCCCCAGCTGCCTCCCACCACCCACTTCCAGCGTATCCCTACGAAGAAAAGGAAAAAAAGGAAAATCTGTGGTGGCGAAACTACCTCATCAATTGGCTTCATATTTGTAACAGTCAATTAGCTTCTACCTTCCCCCCACCATCCCCCAAACCACCCTCCCACCACCCTCCTACCTATACGTTCGGATACCATAAAAGTCGATGATTTACTCTGAAAATTTCAGCTACATTTGGGACCATCGGGGACCTGATTTCTGGCGAAAATGGACAAGGGGAGTGTTTTTTTTACCATTATCCTTCCTTTCTTACCCAACTTGATAGATTTAGCCAAAAAAAAAAAAAAAAATCCTCTGGCACTGGCAGATGCATAGGGTCAATAATTGTCTGGCACTCTACGGGTTAAGAAGGCAAACAAAATAATTGGCTTTATAGGCAGGTTATTTGAGCATAAATCCAAAGAAGTTATCCTAACCCTTTACAATTACTTAGTCCGCCCTCTTCTGGAATACTGCGTTCAATCCTGGTGCCCTTATTACCAAAAAGATATAAACAAGCTAGAACGAGTTCAATGTAGAGTTACCAAAATGATATCTAGCCTAAAGAACAAACCATACGAAGAGCGTCTTAGAGAATTAAATCTATTTCCTTTAACCCAGCGCAGATTAAGAGGTGACTTAATTCAAGTGTTCAAAATCATCAAAGTCATCGACAATGTGACTGTAGTAAGTACTTCACTATCAACCAATCTAATTACACGCGGGGAAACGGTTGCAAAATTATTGGTAAATCTTTTAACTCACACGAATCTAAGAATTTCTTCTTCAATCGAGTTGTCAACTTGTGGAATGGGCTTCCCCGAGACGTTATAGACTGCAGCACCGTTGATTCATTTAAACTCCGTTTAGACAAATATCTCGCATCAAACCCGCGACTGACTGCGTTTGTAAATGAATAACTTTATTTTATCCCCCCCTCAGTTACTAACCCATCTGTCCCCTACTAACTTCCTAATCCTGCCACGGACATTAGTTCCAGGGTAGTAGTTCCCTTTCCAATGTTCCCTTACCAACTCTAAACCACTGTTTGGACACTTGATCCTCAGTGTTTTGGAGGACAAGCAGCCTAGAAGGGTCACTAGACCTGTTGTTGCTTGATTTCCTTTGTACTACTCCTTTGTACGACCGACCCAGACCGACGTGGAGGCTATCTCTAATCTTGCTAACGTGGCGCCGGGGGAGATTGGGGAGGCGCAGCAGAGTGATGATTCGTTGACACATCTGTTTGCTAAAGTCGGAGAGGAGATTGATATTTCTGGAGGGAGAGCACGTTTATATGTGTCGAATCAGATGTTGTATAGGCGCTGGGTGCCAGATGTTAGTCTGGAGTCATTGGGAGTCGTTGAGCAGCTAGTTGTGCCTCTGAGTTATAGGACCGCACTGATTAGACTCACTCATGAGGCTCCCCTGGCTGGGCACCTAGGGATTCGCAAGATGATGGAGAGGTTGCTATATCAGTTTTGGTGGCCAGGTATGAACAAGAATGTTACTGCATTTATCAGGAGCTGTCACACCTGTCAGATAGTGGGCAAGCCGAATCAGTGCATTCCTGTGGCCCCTCTGATTCCAATTCCTGCTGTGGATCCGCCTTTTACACGGGTAATGATTGACATGGTTGGCCCGTTGCCTCCTACCAGTGCGGGGAACAAGTATTTGTTGACTATCATGGACGTGACAACACGCTATCCAGAGGTTATTCCAGTTTCTAGTCTGCATTCCAAGGTTGTGCTGCGAAAACTGTTAGAATTTTTCACTCGATTCGGGCTGCCACAAGAACTTCAGTCCGATCGGGGAGTAAATTTCATGTCTAATCTGTTTGGGAACACTTTGCAAGAACTGGGAATAAAACATATTGTGTCTAGTGCCTACCATCCCCAGACACAGGGTGCACTCGAGCGACACCATCAGGCCCTGAAAACTATGATCCGAAAGTTCTGTTTGGAGAATGCCAAAGAATGGGATGTGGCTATTCCATTTGTTATGTTTGCGGTGCGGGAGGTACCGACAGAGTCACTTGGGTTCTCGCCTAACGAACTGGTGTTTGGACATAGGGTAAGGGGGCCCCTGTTGGTGGTTAAAGAGGCGTGGGAGAGCGGGAAAGCTCAGACTAAAGAGACTTTGCTAGCCTACGTGACTCGGACCAGTGAAAGATTGCATGCCGCCCTTAAAGCTGCAAAAGACCACCTTCATGTTGCACAGAGTAAATGAAGCAGCATTATGATTTAAAAGCACAAGCCAGAGAATTTGCAGTGGTTGATGAAGTCCTAGTACTGTTGCCTGTCCCAGGTCAACCTATAGCAGCCAAATTTAGCGGCCCATACCATGTGAGTAAGAGAGTGGGCCCTCTCGATTACCTGATTGAGACACCTGACAGACATAAGTCCCATCAGCTTTGCCACGTCAACATGCTGAAGCGTTATTATTGGGCGCCGGGCCCACCGGCTATGTCACCTAAAGGGACTAGCCGGGAGAGTGGCCAGGGCGCCAATAACTCGCCTTTGTGTGGTGAGGGGGCGTTGTCTGAGGCAGTTTGTGCCACTGTACCCGCCCAGCTTGGGACAGTGAAGAAAGATGAGTCAAGTATGAGGAATTTCCTGCCTATGTTACTGACTGGGGGTTCGGAGTCGGAGGTGCAGAGTGCGCCCGGGCTTGGACGGTGGTTGGATAACCCATGTCTCGAGGCTGTTCATGCACTGCGGGGTGCCAGGCACAGCTCCCGTGGTGCCTCTCGACCCCACCTTGCTGCGCTCTCCCCGACTTTCTGGTCCCAAGGACCAGGATGCCGTTTCTCGAAGTCCCGTCCTTGTTGTACAAGGCACGAAGGAGGAGCAGAAGGAGGAGAGGGAGTTATTCCCTGGTGAGGCTGTGTCGGCAGGGATTTGGCGAGAGAACGGGTACCTGGCCCTGCGGGGGAAATTGTCTCATTTGTCTCCGGAGCGGTTGGAAGAGTTGTTAAAAAACCCTATGGGAATTCCCACTCGTGTTTGGTGATGCACCCGGGTTAACCTCGTGGGCGGTGCACGACATTGATGTGGAGGATCGTAAACCCATAAAATTACCACCGTATAGGGTTAATCCGCAAAAGCAGGTTGCATTGAACGCAGATTTAAGCTATATGTTGGAGAAGGGGTTTATTAAAAAAGGTTGGAGTGAATGGTCAAGCCCCGTCACTCTGCAGCCTAAGCCCGACGGAAAAATACGCTTCTGTGTAGATTTCAGAGAAGTAAACACTCTTTCCAAGACTGATACATACCCGCTACGGAGAGTTGATGACTCACTAGACCGGATTGGAGCCGCTAAATACCTCACGAAGGTAGACTTAGTCAAGGGATACTGGCAAGTTCCACTGACCGAACGGGCTAAAAAGATCGCTAGCTTTGTTGTGGGTGGGGGTGTTTATCAGTGCCAAGTCATGCCCTATGGACTTAAAAATGCTCCTGCCACGTTCCAACGGTTAATAGATCGTATCGTACACGGCGTGCCTAATTGTCTGGTCTACATTGATGATGTGGTTGTTTTTGACACCACCTGGACCGAATATCTAGAAAATGTGGGTGAATTGTTTAAGCGACTGTCTGAGGCTGGTTTGGTTGTCAACTTGAACAAGTGTGAGTTTGTACAAGCACGTGTGCAATACTTAGGCTATGTGGTTGGCCACGGCCAGGTGTGCCCTCCTCAGGCAAAGGTGGAGGCTATACGAATGTTCCGGGCGCCACATAACAAGAAAGCATTGCAACGCTTCTTGGGAATGATAGGCTACTACCGCCGGTTCATTAAGGGATGCTCCACCGTGCTTGCCCCACAAACTAATTTGCTTCAGAAAGATAAACCTTTTAAGTGGAGCACAGAGTGTGACCAGGCTTTTTCAGATGTTAAGAGCCTCCTTTGTTGCTACCCTATTTTATGTGCCCCTGACTTTATTAGGCCCTTTGCCTTGGCCGTAGATGCAAGCAATGTTGGCGCCGGCTCTGAGCTGTTGCAAGAGTTTGGTGATGAGGTAGAGCACCCTATTTCATATTTTTCAAAAAAGTTTAACAGCGCTCAGAACTATTCAGAAATAGAAAAGGAGTTGCCAGGTATAATTTTAAGCCTCCACCATTTTGCTGTGTATCTGCCGCCATATGGGCCCGTGCTCAGAATATATTCAGACCACCACCCTTTGCAATTCTTGAGCAAGTTCAAGTTACAGAACCAACAACTTACACGCTGGAGTTTAATGTTCCAGGAGTATCACTTAGATGTGAGGCACATAAAAGGCGTAGATAATGTACTGGCTGGTTGCTTGTCTTGGGAGCACTCTGAGGTGTGATTGGTTGAGCACGCAGGCCGTGTAGTTGTAAGCGTATTTACTCATGTTAAAGTTATATTAAAAAAAAAACTAAAAAAAAACAGAAGACTGTCAATGTAAATATTATTACCGTTAGTGGTACAGTATATGGTGCAGGTAGATTTTGCAGTGTGTACAGTGAGCGAAAAAAGTTTTTTCCCATAGCTCCAAAACCTTTCCCCAGTGTGAGGGTGTCACAATGATCAGGTAATTAATGTAATTGAAAGCCCTTACTCATATAATTAAGAGCATAATGCCGTGAGCGGCCATGTGCTTTCTTTGTCTCTCATTGTGAGGTTTTCTTTTTTCTTTACTTTTCATACCGATCTTGCTGTATATCACTTAATGCCTTCACTGTGAACCTTTTTTGTTTAAGTGAGTTCCGTGGTGAAGCGCTTCGTCGCTTCATGCCTTCACTGAACCTTTTTGTTGTCTAAGTGAGTTTGTTGTGAAGCGCTTCGTTTCGGTGTTTTCATATGATTTGGAAGGCAGCTGTCTTCGTGATTCTGATGTAATATGAAGTAATATGTATAATTCTTGTGCTGTGTCTTGGTGAACTGGTTTGATATTGTAAACAGATACAGACGACAATTACCTCGATAGTGTCGCCATCTGTTAAGGAAAAAGGGCGGGAAATGGAAACTTCTTGTGTTTAGCCAGTCACTTACTTCACTTCCAGTTCAGACAACCACAAGAGAGGTGCCCAGTGATCTAACCTCGTGGGACGTTGTATTTTTGTGTTTGTTTGTTGTTTGTTTGTTTTTGACTTAACGTAATATTAGTGGAAGTCCTAGATTTTAATCATAGTTTTATTATATTCATATTATATATTAACGTAGCTTACTTTTTCTTCATAGTGTTAATCTAATTCTTTTGATCAGTGTTCCTTTTGATCAGTGTTCCTTTGGATCAGTGTCGCTTTTATCAAGCTTCAGTGTTCCATGTGTTTTTCCTTGGAGTTGGAGGCACTTGGCATGTCCAGAATTCGATAGGTATGGTTTTGTTTGTGCCTTTGTTGAGAGCTGGGATGTTCCTGTCGGGTTGCTGTATATTCCCTAGTACAGTACACACAACACACACCCACATTACCCATACACATATTAACCCCATCAGTGTCTGCTGCCCGGCAGGAACCGTTGGCGGCTCTGCACCAGCATTTTGGGTGCCCCACTCTCGACTCTTGGAACGGATTGCCAAGTAGCCAGGTAAAGTAAGTTTATAATTAAAGTAAAGTAATGTAACTTCAGTTAGTGATCCCAGCTGTAGCCATGGGACCACCGAAGGTTATTAATGAGTAGTGGGAGGTGAACTCTACGGGTTCAACCGTCTTAAGGGAGGTTTACTTATTCGGTGGTACTGGCTCAATTGGGATTGAATACTGGCGTGTTATTAGGAGGAAGGTTTTGCAGTACGCTCATACATAGTTGGCTTGTATCAGCCCTGGAGTTATTCCGGGTAGCCCATTTCGCAACCTCCACTAATAACACCCCGAGGTTTGAGAGTCACAGGACCCGACCTCGTATTGGTAGTCCCCTTTTGATATAGATATTGATATTGTGTTACCACTCTCTTGCATCGGGAGTTGGGTACCGTAGATTGGTTGCACACGGAGGGTACTGTCGAGATTATGCATAGCCTAGCTGCTCGAAGTACAGTTGCTACTCTTTTTGCTTTCACATGTTTGCTAGTACATTGTCTGTTGAGCTAGTTTAATTATCCCCTCAGCATTGCCATCTCGGTGTTGGGTTTTTGTCTTTTTATAGCTTAGTAGTCTATGGTAGTTTTCCACTTTAGATAACATTCAAAGGGGAAGCAGGGCAGTGGAGCACCTCAAGCCCTGAGAAGAGTCTGGAAGCGTTTGTTTGTTCTTTTGTGTTGCGTTCGTTGGGTTGCTTGTATAGGAGACAAGGTGCTGGTGTGGATCATTCTTTCTTATTGTCCCGTCTCTGAGCACCTGAGGTCGAGATCCGTAACAATATATATATATATATATGTATATAAATATATACATACAGGGTGTCCCAGGAGGAAAGGGCATAACTTTGGTGAACGATAAAACAATGTATTCTAAGCCTAAAATGTTCCATAACAAAAAGTCCAAATCTCAACCGTTAAACAGATATTGAAGGCTTTATAAAGTGTCCTCCCCCGCCTCACTGTAATGGACTCTTCCATGTCAGATAGTTCTCAACTGGTCCAAAGTGAGCTATTATATCTATAATGATTTTGCAACTTACAGAATTATAATATTTTTACAATAACATGCTAAAATAACTGCAGTTAGATGGAGGTGTGGTAGGTACTAGGACAGCTAGGCCACCCTTATGGGGAAATACTTAAGAAAATGACATTTTCAACATGCAATATCTCTTTACTGGTTGAGATTGGTATATTTCTTATAGAACATTTTAGGCTTAGAATATTTTGTTTTATAATGTCCCAAAGTTATGCTCTTTCCTCCTGGGACACCCTGTGTGTATATATATATATATATATTTATATATATATATATATATATATATATACTGTATATACCGTATGTATATATATATATATATATATATATATATATATATATATATACATGTATATATATGTATATTATATATACATATATACAGTATATATATACAGTATATATACAGTTTATATATATATATATATATATATACTGTATATATCTCACAAATATACGTGAGATCTTTACTGTTTATTACCCTCAGCCGGGCTCGAATCACCGACAGTCTGGACGAATGTCCAGCTAGGCCACCCTTATGGGAAAATACATAAGAAAATGCCATTTTCAACATGCAATATCTCTTCACTGGTTGAGATTTGGTATATTTCTTATAGAACATTTTACATTTACAATATTTTGTTTAATAATTTCCCAAAGTTATGCCCTTTCCTCATGGGACACCCTGTATATACATATATACAGTATATATATATATATATATATATATATATATATATATATATATAATTATATAGATATTTATATACAGTATATACTGTATATACTGTATATATATACTGTATATATATATATATATATATATATATATATATATATATACAGGGTATATACACAGGGTATATAATTATATATATATATATATATATACTGTATAATTTATATCTCACAATTATACGTGAGCTCTTTACTGTTTATTACTCTCAGCCGGGCTCGAATCACCGACAGTCTGGACGAATGTCCACGCCGTGGTCGAATTGATTAAAGCATAGACGCTCGTTCTGACTGTCAGTGATTTTATCCTAACTAAGAGTTAACAAAAAATATGTATATATATATATTCCGGTATATATATATATATTTGTTTTTTCTATGTGAGTGAGGGAGGCAAAAGGCAGAACTGCCTAGAGTGAGTACCTCCTTCAAAGTTGAAAGAGTGACAGGGCCAAAATCAAGGGATGTTCGAGCCAAAATGCCTGGACACACGGAGTTTGAAGCAATTTAAGTCATAGGAAGAGGGAATGACTGATTCTGGGAGAGAGTTCCAGAGCTCAGCTGTTGAATAGAAAACAAAATGAGAGTAACGTTTCACTCTTGGGTTGGAGAGTTGCACAGAGTAGGGGTGGGATTGTATTGCAAGACGGGTACCACGTGCCCTACGTAAAGGAGGTGGTATACACTGGGAAACCTCTGAGGAACACTGATTATTATAGTAGCGATAGAATAGCGAGAGAGATGCAACATTGCGGCGAAGAGAGAGAGATTGCAGAGAGTTGGTGAGTGGACGGAAGTTAATGATACGAAAGGCCTTCCTTTCAATTTTGTCTAGGAGAGCGGTGTGAGAGGAACCTCCCCACACATGCGAACAATACTCAATCCAAGGACGCACTATGCCCCTGTACAGAGAAAGAAGCTGTGCAAGGGGAAAGAACCCCCTAAGGCGGTTGAGCACACCCAGCTTCCGGGAGGCTGCCTTAGCAAGACTGGTAATATGGTCCTTCCAACTGAGAGCAGAAGAAAAAGAGACACCAAGTATATTGAGAAAAGATGAAGGATTGATTTTTGTATTGTTGAAGAATAAGAGATAGTCCGCAGGGAGTTCCTGATGGGTAGATAGATGGAGAAATTGGGTTTTGGAAGCATTAAAGGTAACAAGGTTTTCTCTGCCCCAATTGGAGATAGTAGTTAGATCAGAATTTAAGTGTTCTATGGCTTCATTCCGTTTGTCGTTGAGGAATTGCTGGCTTGGGCGTTCTGAAAAACTAATAGAGCAGTGTAAGGTTGAGTAGTCTGCGTATGAATGGATGGGACTTGAGGTACAGTTGAGAAGGTAATTTATAAAAATTAGAAAGAGAATAGGAGATAGGACAGAGCCTTGAGGAACACCGGAGTTTATAGGGTGAGGAAGTGAGCGATGGCCATCCACAACCGCAGCTATGGAATGGCCGGAGATGAAATTAGAAACAAAGGCACAGATGGAGGGATATAAACCGAAGGAGGGTAGTTTACAAATTAAAGATTTGTGCCAGACTCTATCGAAGGCTTTCGATATGTCTAGTGCTATAGAAAAAGTCTCACCGAAGTCCCGAAAGGAGGATGACCAAGAGTTAGTAAGATATGAAAGAAGATCACCAGTAGAGCGACCCTTAACCCTTAAAGATCGGGGGCGGACTTAAGTCCGTCTCCAATTTGCAGCAAGTTAGGAGCATTATTAAGGCTTTTAAAGGGTTAAAATCGAGTGCAAATGGCCGGGAGCGTAGCGGGCCAGACAGCCGACTCCCAGGGCTTACCGCCGCCCATTAACTCATGTTCCCTGTGTTCTCGAGAGGCTGGCAGTGTAGCCAGTAGTGAGCATAGCTGGGAAAAATATGCCGCTATACGCTAAACTCCCATATTACTGGTACTACTGTATGAGAACCACGAGTGCTACGTAGCTCGTTCTGGTCTCATTTTGAAGCTTTTAGCGCCTAGTTTTTTGCTGAATACATTTCTTTTCATGCAGATACTTGATTTATCATTCAGGAGGGCCTGAATATTCCCAAATAAGCCCAAAACCACCCACTAGACAAGGGTTAAGGAAGCCATACTGGCGATATGAGAGTAGATTATGAGAAGAGAAATGCTTAAGAAATTTGGAAGCAAGAATAGTTTCAAAAACTTTAGAAATACAAGAGATGAGAGCAATTGGACGATAGTTGGAGGGTTGAGAGCGGTCACCCTTCTTAGGGACAGGTTGAATAAGAGCAAACTTCCATGTGACGCTCACCGCTTCCCCCAGAACCGCATGGCTTACTCGCTAGGACTCGCCAGGGCAGAGAATATAGCTACAGTCTACCTATCATTGTGTACTTTCCTTCTCGAGAAAGCTTGTGTTGCAGACAGTTCAGAAGTGTTCTTTATTTTCGTCTGTCACAATCCTTTCTATTTTATTTAGTCAAGTGAAAGTATTGTGTTAAGTAGTTGAATGATGGGAAGGCCAGCGGGAGAGAGAGAGAGAGAGAGAGAGAGACCAGGTGGTGTGACTTGGTGGTGAGTGTGGCGCGTGGCTGGCCCCCTTACATAGGCCTCGCGGGATTCGTTGCCTCCTGCCTAACACTGCCTACTAGGCGGCTGCTTACTGGGCGACTGTCGCACGCCCTCGTGCCATTCCTGCGAACTGGGACTCCAGCCAGCAGCTTCAGGGGAATATCCTTGTCAGATCCTTCCCAGACAGCATACTCTAAGCATCTCCCGTGAACTGTTCCACACTCTTGTCTTAGAATCTTTCTCTCCTACTGCCTCTATCATTTCCACTACTTCCTCACCTTTTATTAATATCAATACCCCTCTGGTTCTCTGCATCCACACCTTGAATTGGTGGCCAGACTGTATTATATGCTGGATCTCACATTTCTTATGTACTAGGTTAAGGTAGAAGATAGTCATTGTCTTTTTGGGAGATTGTATTGCTCGGACTGTCTCCATCAATCACTAATGTTTCTACAGGGTTAAATAATGCTAGACTAGGGATCAGGTACCTTGCTGTTGGTGTTTTCAGTGTGTAAGCT
Source organism: Paralithodes platypus (assembly GCA_032716605.1). Taxonomy (NCBI): domain Eukaryota; kingdom Metazoa; phylum Arthropoda; class Malacostraca; order Decapoda; family Lithodidae; genus Paralithodes; species Paralithodes platypus. Next base: position 34,717,099 of record CM064525.1, read on the forward strand.
ACTTTTGAGCTACACGACACTACGGATTCTGTGGTTACCTGGGTGGATCTTTTGTCTGTGTACCTTGGAGTTTAGACTGTGTAGTGCGTGAGGGCTGCTTGCCTAATCCACCCAACACTGTTCTAACTCTATTTGCTTTTACATTTGAGGGTCGCCATGAGGATACTCGATACTTGTGATCGAGAATCCTCAAGAGAGCACCCCTTCATATTAACGTAATCAGGCCGCACAGACCCAAGGTCCACACTAGGCTAGGAGCTGCCTTGCTCCACCAGAATTCTGTACCTTTGCGCATCCCAGCTAGACTTTATTAACCCGGGTAGACATTAGCTGGATTAGATCATATACTCTTTTATGCATACCCATTATTTTTACACAAGCATTTTGAGGTCTAGGTTGCTGTAGAGAGACACAACTAGCATAGACCGGTTTTGTTAATAGGAGTACTACTTGTTCGTGGCGAGCATTATTACTGTTGCACCGCTTATAATATTCTTGTGTCCAATAACAGTATATTGTCCAGCCTTTTTGTGTATTTAGCCTACACGTGCATTGTCCTGCCTCCTGCTATTTTGTGGTTCCATTTCCGATACGTTCTTCTTAGTAGCATCCGACATTATTCAGAAGATTCCTTGTTCGGTGCTTGAGGACTTTACAACACTTTCTTTCATAAAGGAGTGACAGATATTATTGATTAAAGTAACGTTAAGTAAACCTTCTTCTTGTTTGCATTAGATCACTCTCGTGATTTAATTAAGTTAACTATCTTGTCCTTGTGTACCATAACTAAGCAACCATATGTTATAGGTAATAGGCTGTTTCAGAGAACATCAGCCTATAGTAGAAGCACATAGATACTGAGAGTTAAGATACCCCGCTATCGCAGATATAACTCTGGAGGGTATATGTGTTCTTTGTTCGACGGGATTATATATCAGGGGTTGGATCTAGCGTTTCCGTTGTTGCATTTATGCCAGTCTAGTCCAATGTATAAGAGCCACTGATTTATACGAGACCCGATCGTAACATGCCGCATGAAGGGAAGACGTTAGAGGATAGACAGAGACGAAAGAGTTTGCCGAGGCAGGAAGTCAGCACGGAAGCACAGTTTTTGAGTACAACAGGAGGAACACCGTCCGTACCGTACGCCTTATTAGTATTAAGCCCAGAGAGGGGAGAAAGTACATCTTTAGAAGAGATTAGGATATTAGGCATAAGTAAGAGAGAGGAGGGTGGAGAGGGAGGTATAGAACCGCAATCATCCAAGGTGGAGTTTCTAGCAAAAGTTTGAACGAAGAGTTTAGCTTTGTCAGAGGAAGAAGTGATGGTTGTGCCATCAGAGTGGGAAAGGGGAGGGACAGACGAGGAAGAGAAATTGTTGAAGAGGTTTTTGGCTAGATGCCAGAAAGCTTGGGAAGAGCTAGAGTTGGATAGTTCAGTGCATTTATTATTGATGAAAGAGTGCTTGTCAAGTCGAATAACAGATTTGGCTTGATTCCGGGCAGAAACATAGGAAGAATGAGAGCCTTTAGTTTTAAGGTGTCAGTACCGTGTAAATGCTTCCTCCTTATTACGGACAGCAGTAGAACAGGCGTGAGTAAACCAAGATATTTTAGCATTAGTCTGAGAGAAAGAGAATGGAATGTGTGCTTCCATGCCCGATAGGGTTACCTCGGTAATGCGTTCATCACTCTCTGAGGGTCCCCGGGCACGGAAGCAGAAATCATTCCATGGGAAATCAAAGAAGTACTGCCGGATAGCCTCCTAGTCGGGAGCGCCAAAGTGTCACAAGCGCCGCCGGCTAGGAGGATCGGGTGGCCGTACTGGAGAGATAGGACAGGTGACAGAGATAAGTTTATGGTTGGAGGAGCCCAAAGGAGAGAAAAGATCGACAGTATAAGAAGAAGGGTTAGAAGTTAGAAACAAGTCAAGAATGTTTGGGCGATCTCTGAGGCGATCCGGGATACAGGTGGGTTGCTGAACTAACTGTTCTAGGTCATTTAGGCCCAGTATATATATATATATACAATATATTATATATACAATATATATATATATATATATATATACCTGTATATATATTTCTATTGCACTAGACATATCGAAAGCCTTCGATAGAGTCTGGCATAAATCTTTAATTTCTAAACTACCCTCCTTCGGTTTCTATCCCTCCATCTGTGCCTTTGTCTCTAATTTCCTTTCCGGCCGTTCCATAGCTGCGGTTGTGGACGGCCATTGTTCACTTCCTCACCCTATAAACTCCGGTGTTCCTCAGGGCTCTGTCCTATCTCCTATTCTCTTTCTAATTTTTATAAATTATCTCCTTAACTGTACCTTAATTCCCATCCATTCATACGCAGACGACTCAACCTTACACTACTCCATTAGTTTTTCAGAACGCCCCAGCCAGCAATCCCTCAACGACAAACGTAATGAAGCCATAGAACTCTTAAATTCTGATCTAAATACTATTTCCAATTGGGGCAGAGAAAACCTTGTTAACTTTAATGCTTCCAAAACCCAATTTCTCCATCTATCTACCCGTCAGGATCTCCCAGCGGACTATCCCTTATTCTTCAACAATACAAAAATCAACCCTTCATCTTCTCTCAATATTCTTGGTGTCTCTTTTTCTTCTGCTCTCATTTGGAAGGACCATATTACCAGTCTTGCTAAGGCAGCCTCCCAGAAGCTGGGGGGTTACGCCTTAGGGGGTTCTTTTCCCCTGCACAGCTTCTTGCTCTGTACAGAGGCATAGTGCGGCCTTGTATTGAGTATTGTTCACATGTATGGGGAGGTTCCTCTCACACCGCTCTCCTAGACAAAGTTGAAAGGAAGGCCTTTCGTATCATTAACTCCCGTCCACTCACCAACTCTCTGCAATCTCTCTCTCTCCGCCGCAATGTTGCATCTCTCTCGCTATTCTATCGCTACTATAATAATCAGTGTTCCTCAGAGCTATCCCAGTGCATACCACCTCCTTTACGTAGGGCACGTGGTACCCGTCTTGCAACTCAATCCCACCCCTACTCTGTGCAACTCTCCAACCCAAGAGTGAAACGTTACTCTCAAACTTTCTTCTACTCAACATCTGAGCTCTGGAACTCTCTCCCAGAATCAGTCTTTCCCTCTTCCTATGACTTAAATTGCTTCAAACTCTGTGTGTCCAGGCATTTTGGCTCGAACGTCCCTTGATTTTGGCCCTGTCACTCTTTCAACTATGGGGGAGGCACTCGCTATAGGCAGTTATGCTTTTTGCCTCCCTCAATCACATAGAAAAAAAAAAAAATATATATATATATATATATTTTTTTATTTTTTTTTTTATTTTTTTTATATATTCCAACTTACTCCCTCTCAGGCATAGGCTGAGAGCCTGGACATTCACAGCTGTACAATGAGCAGTGAAGCCTGTGAGGTCTTGTTTCAGTCTAGGGAGTGAGACATGTGAAGCACGTAGAGTACAACGAGCACCTGCCATCTTGCCTTCACATGAGGCACGGTGCTCACTCATGGTCCGAAGCGACCCCATCTCTGAAGCCACCTCGTTCCCATGCTTCTCTGTCTCACCCCCTACACTCGGACACTCACTCTTACACACACACACACAATATATATATATATATATATATATATATATATATATATGTGTATATGTGTGTGTGTGTGTGTGTGTGTATGTGTACAGTACATGTGTGTATAAGTATATATATTTGTTTGCATAATTATGTTTGTATAAAATATGTATATGTGATTAGTTGTGCATGTATGTGTTCATGTATAAGACAATGTTTGTGTATAATTATTGAGTACTCACAAGTATTATAAAGTACATATCATTGTTTGTTATGGTGATAGCGTTCAGCAGGCTAGGCCATTAAATGTTTGTCTTTGTTTGTCTCATTCTTATAGGATTACCATAATATTGCAATAAATTATTAGTATTTATATTATTTTTATTCTAATATATATATATATATATATATATATATATATATATATATATTGCTGTGATTTACCACGTGTACCGGCTAATAGTTTATCAATTATTTGTAGCAGTTACGTCTTTTATCAATTGGCAAATCGTGAACTGGATCAAATATATATATTGTAGTTTCTAAATACTAAATTATGTTTATATAATAAGGCTAGCTGTTCATCAATGAAGGCAATGTGAATTCGTAAAAGATTACTTTATTTTTAAGAGACAATGAATGGAGGAATACAAAACAAAAACAAACAAAAAGGTCCATGTTTCCATTAACATAAGTTTGTTAAGCAAGAGCTGCAACATCTCTTGGTATGGATAATGGAGGAAGGTAATGCTTGAGTGCAAATGCCTCAATACAATCACTCCACATCCACTAAGCAGAGGTGAGAAGTAATCCATTTGAGAACGCAGATGACTTATGCATAATATGGCCAACTGCGCATCAGTGAAGAACTGTCAAACTCTGTACAGGAGTTCCAGTTTTGTAGGGGCTAAAGCACTTTGGGTGGTCATGTAGACTGTCGGATTCCACTGATCTGTGCATACGCGAGTACTTTGATTTTTTGCTTCTATTGTTTTATTTTAGTATTTTCATTTGACTAACCAAGCCTAACTAACCTACTGTTTACGAGACCTAATCGATACCTCTGAGCTATGATGCGGCATGCTGAAGATGGTTTGAAAAATATACATAATTTGGTTGGGACAACTGGTAAGTGACAATTGTTTTGACGGTTCCATTGCAGCGGGGTGGCAGACCACATGATAGTCATGGAATCGGGCAGTGTTCATGGCATTCCCAATTTTAGCAACTCTGGCATTAGGTGTCCAGCTCAGGTTAGTATTCAATGTTACTCCGAGAATGTCAATACTAGAGGAAGGAGCAATATTTACATAATTAAAAATATGGGAGAGTCGAAATGATAAAAACAAAAAAGTACCAATTATTTCCCATTACCATTACAATTGCTGTTCTTATTTTGGAATGTATAATATGAGGCTGTGTGAAAGAACGGCTGAATGTGAAGGAACTGTGGATTCATCTGCGAAGGAATGTATTGGGCTATGAGTGGTAGATGGAGATGATTTATATGAATAAGGAACAGGGACCAAACTGATCCCGGGGGGAACGCCAGCATTAATTGAGTTAAATTGATAACAAAGGTCATCTGTATTTACGCGATTTGTTCTGTTATGAAGAGTAGTAGAACTAGTGATGCCTGATTAATTGAGATTAAATATTATTTCAAAGACTTTACCAAGAGTGCAAGTTATAACTATAGGTCGGAAGTTTGATTGACCTGAAGAGGCCCATTTTTAAAGGAACAGAATGGATAAAACAAAAACAAATCTAGGATACTGGGAAACATGAGGTATGAATACACAGGCGGACAATTGTTGTCAATACAGGAACAAGAACAAGAGAGCAATTAAGTACAATTGGAGACATTTCTTCTGGACCAGGTCCTATGCTTACTGAGGGATTCTACAAAGTACTCATACTATGGCTGGTGTTAATTTGTTGAGAGGATTTCAGGGTATTTACAATTAAAGACAGGCATATCTTGACTGCTTTCATCTAAGGAGGAGTTGGTGGAGTATCATTAACATAATTATAAGCAAGAAGGTTGGCTTTACCTAGTTTCCTTTTAGTAGTTATAGTAATTGATGTGAGAGATCCAACCAAGATGAATAATGATGGAAGATATATGATTATTCATATAATTGAAGGTTATGTATAATTCTTGTGATGTTTGTTATTCTATTAAATATAATGTATTTTCTTAAAAATCAGTATTATTTTTGTGTTTCAACTCAGTATATGAGAATAAGCCTATCTGCAGAGTTATGCAATGTATACGTATGATTTTTAACATGCTCTATCAATACAAAAAAAAAACATTAATAACATTGAAACAAAAAATCAGAATAACTTGAATGTTGAATAGCAGACAGTCTATAATTGACATTACCTAGAGTCAACATTGAGCCAGACGGAAGCATACTATTTATATGATGAAGTTCAGTTTAGACACACACACGCATACTATATAATTATACTACATATATATATATATATATATATATATATATATATTCAAATCTTTGGAAAAAGAAGAACGCTGAAGGTACAATATATAACTTTATGCTACAACCTTTGCTTTTCCCATACACAAAGCGTCTCGTGTTTTTAGTTAAGAATTCGACGGTTTACGGTTACCAAGCACAATGCTATGCACAGCTTAAAATAACCTATATCCTATGCGGCACAACTCAATATAGTATAATCTTAATGTAGCAAGATATGTTTTCTGAAAGGTTTAAATGCTTAAAGTGAGGTCTGGAAAGTATGAGTGTGAGCGAAAGAAATGCATCTGTTGACAGTGTAATTCCTGTCGAAAACTGTATATGTGTTTACAGTATTTTTATATAAACACGAATGTTTATATAATTGTCGGTAGTTTCGATCTACTTCATTCCTCTTGTTTGCGTAGTTTATAATATTATACAATAGTACTAAAGAAGTTCACTTCTGTGTATCTTTAGTTATCTTCAACTGAATTTAGTTTCCCTTTGTACCAAGTATTTTTTGCACTTGTATTATTTGCCCACAGGTTAATGTTTAACCCTTTCACTGTGTTTGATGTACTGGTACATCCTATGTAAACAATATGTTTACTACGGGCGATGTACTCATACATTTTGGTATCACCGCCTGACTGTGTTGCTCCACTTGTTTCAGACGCTTCCATAAGCTTTTAACCTTTCCTCCCATACTAGTATCAATCTGCTATAAACATAGCTTGTGAGAGGGTCTGTGTCGAAGCAAGACGTGTTTTAGAAGCTCAAATTTAAGGAAAACACATCTATTTATACATATGCTGTAGTTGTGATAGCTATATACCAGAAATGAATATTAGCTTTATTTAATGTTACAGTACATTACTCATACTGTCTTCTAAACTAAATACTTGATAATACAATGGTTTATTCAATCAAGTTATCGCAAGTGTAAAATTACAAAAGAAGGAGAGAGAGGAAGTGACAATAGGCTCGCTACAGGGCCTGGCCGGTCGCAGTAAACACGGAAGTATTAGTGAATATTTACAAGGCCAGGACAGTGGGAGAATGAATGAAGTTGACTTTTATAGGGATAATTTGACCTGAATTTTCTAGTGGAACTCATTTGAATCCTGTTTGGAACGCTTATAGTTGATTTTGGACTTGCTGGTAGATTTTCATAAAGACTTGCAGTTGTCTCTTTGCATAATGCTCTAGAGTATAGACTGGTTTGGGAGGCTGTGACAGCAGCTCATAAGGCAGGACTTTGTCCTGTCCATTGACAATGCAGTGTTTCATCTTACCTGTGGAGGAATTTAAAGGGCCATTTACACAAGCTGCGACCTGTGAGAGACAAGCCTTCCTATGCTTCTTGAAGTGAGTTTGTCACATGTCTTAGGCCTTCTAGGAGGGTCCTGTTCATGCGTTCAACCAACCCATTGGAGGCTGCGTGGTACACTGCAATGTAGGCTTGTTTAACCCCTTCTGTACCAGCTACGGGAGGGAGCCGTGATTAGATAACTCACCCCCCTGTCCCAGCGACGGCAGGGAGCCGTCAGTAGTGTACTTTCCTTGTAACTGCCAGTATCAGGCAGTGCCTGGTACTACGACCATTTGAGCACTGCTCTCGAATTGGCAACACTTCTCAGCTTATATCCAACCTTCTGCAGGCTGGGAGAGCCAGTATTCCTTCATCTTTTGAGGTGAGAGGTTGTTCTATCTTGCCACATTGCTTGAGACTGGGGAGGACTTTTATTCTGTATCCTCCGGTACAGTAGGGGTTAAGGTTGTAGATATCACATATACCATATATCACCTGGCTCTTCAATTCCATCCCATTGTCAGCAAGCATACAAATTAACAGATGAGGTGTGTTACCAGTGTGTCAGTTATTTCATCCACTGTTTTTGTCTTAAGCTGTGTTAAGATAACGAATTTTGAGAAGAAATCAACACATGCAAAAAGATACTGCGAATCCTGGTGACTCCTCGGCAGTTCAATAAGTCCACACACACAGTGTTAAATGAATCTGAAATCGTGATGTACTTCAAGATTGGCGCAGGTCTGTCACAAGTATTTTTATGTTGGGCACAAAAGTAACATTTGGCTATGTGCTGTTCAATATCCTTTGTCACTGACATTTAGGTGTATTTCCTTCTAGTTAGTTCAAGCGATTTGACCTGTCCTGGATGACCAGCTTGAGGGACGTCATACTTTTGCTGAAGTACGACGTTTGTGAGGGTATTCTGAATCAATACACGTGATTGTGTGTCATTGTCGTGGGCTAGATGCCTAAACACAATTTTGCTCTGCAATCGAAACTGCGTATGAGGAACTGGTAGCTCTGTGAGCGTAGTGGCACCCCCTGATTCCAAGAAATAGATAACCTTAGTTCATAGTGAATCCTTACATAGCTCGTCTTTCACTTGGGCTTCTGTTAACGTCGGTATCAAGATTATCAGGGCCATCTGCACATTTCTGGAGAATACGTCGGCTACCACATTAGCCTTACCTTTGATATGGAAAGTGTTGATTTAACCAGTAGGACTGTCTCGTACCACTGTCCTTATCTGCCAGTGAGATTCCTACCACCCTTGATCATCTTTGTTACTGCCTCGTTATCTGTTTGAGGTTAATGAGATATCCAAGAATGATGTCATAGCAATGTTTCAACACCCATGCCATTGCAAGGGTTTCCCATTCTGTGGTGTAATACCTAGTCTCAGCGTCATTCAACACCCTACTTGCATAGCGTTAGACATGCATCTTGCCTTGTTCATCTGCCTGCATGAGGACAGCGCCGACCCATTTAAGAGAGGCGTCCGAATACCATGTGGATAGCTTTTGATTGCAATCAACCATGTTTTAAGACAAAGACAAATGTCGTCATGAGTGCTGCCTTGAGGACTTGGAAACATCTTGTTATATTTTACCTTAAGTTTTACATTGAAATGGAACATGGAAAGCTTTATACTGTACAGATCTTAATGTTCATGGTGTGGATCACTTCAGCAACGACTCGAGTTTGGCGTAATGGGAAGTCACACTTATTAATCTACCTACCCACCCTGCCTTTTGTAGTCTTATCTTTGATGTGTTGGAGTTCACTTTTCCTATTGCTTGTAGGAGTTCTGACGAATCAGGCTTGGGAAGTCTATCCATAACTTGGTTATGAGTATCTGTGTGGTGATCAACTACCACAGGAAACCATCCATTCTCCTTCTTGGTTACCAGTCAGGGTAGTGAAGACCAAGGAGAGGATGCGTGTTGGACTTTAGGGTTATGTAGTGGATAGTTTATTGAGATCCGTTATAGCCTAGTGGTTCACCTTAGAGCGTGGCTACTTTCCTAATAGGTTACAGTAGCTTCAGGAGAATGTTAGTCATGCATGTACCTACCGGGGTGGATGCGCTTATTCTTTCTAGAAGTTACCGATATGCATATTCTTTTACAGATTGTGCCTGGTGGATTTGTTAGTACATTTAGGACTGGATGCTATTGTTAATGCACTTTCATTTGTACTACATTTTACAGTTGCATAAAATTAGTTTGGCTTGTTATCTGTTAGTTAATTGTAGATGTCTACCTCTTCCTTAATTTTGGGCAGTTATTCTGGAAAACTTCCCCAATTCCTTGTATGAATCCATTAAACAGATGTAAGCTGGTAATTTGGGCCCTTGATCCTAACATCCATTGACTTAAAACAAGGGAACCCTTAGGACCTCAGAGGTGAACTGTCCACTCTTGTTGATACAGTCGCTGCAATGATTGAATGTAGGACAGAACGTGATTTCATATTGTGTGTACTGCCCACTCTTGACCTAGCACACTACTTAGAGAAGAGTATCGTGCAAGCAAACTGCACATACCTGTTAGAACAGCTGCTGTAATGATCATGCGCCGGGAAAATGCGGGCTTAACAGTGTACAGAGTACAAAGGAGTACAAAGGAAATCAAGCAACAACAGTCCTGCGACCCCTCAAGGTTACTTGCTCTTTAAGTTACTGCTGTTTTATATGCCCAACAGATTCTCAGAGAGGATATGATAAAGTGTGAATTTAATTAACCCACTAGACCCCAGGGATGCACAAAGCTTCTTGCTCTGTAGAGGAGCACTGTGTGCCCGTATATCGAGTATTGTTTACATGAGTGGGGAGGTTCACCCCATACTGCACTTTTGTCTCATCAACTCCTCACCTCTCACTAATTCCCTACAATCTCTCTCTACATGCTGCAATGATGCATATCTCTCCTTTTTCTACCTCTATTACAATAATCAATGTTCTTTTAGAGCTCTCTCAGCATATACCCGTTCCCTTTCGGAGAGTGGGGGTCGGGTGCCTTTCAACGCACTCCCACCTCTATTTTGTCCAACTCTCAAACCCAAGATTGACATTTTTTTCCCAGTCTTCCTTGTACTCAACAAGGAAGCTTAGGTACTCCCCCTCATCCTATGACTGAAACTGCTTCAAGCTCCGTGTGCTCTGACATTTTGACTAGCATCCTTGATTTTTGCTCTCTGTCACTCTTTCAACTTTGGGGGAGACATTTGTTACAGGCAGCTTTGCTTTTTGTCGCCTACATTCACATAGACAAAATTAAAGCCATTGTGTGGTGGGTTGATCCTTCTTTGAAACCGGGGCAGGTGGAACTGAGATCACTGATGGAATATCGATGTGCGAGTCCCGTTGTGCTAGAAGAGTGGAAGGATCAGCTGGCATAAACTCTTCCATTCATGTCAGTCTCCCTCAATCCTTTGCTTTTCTATTTATGGTATTCGTGGAACGGAAATTTGCATTGGTACATCTACACCACTCCAGCTTTAAGAGGAGATTGGCCGTTTTTCTGGTTCCCTTTCTTCCTCATGCTTATCCCCATTAGTTTGAGATTTAAAGACCTTTGCCCCATTAGTGTGTCTATTTTAAGACCTTTCGCCGCATGTCTTTGTCAATATTAAGACCTTTCGTGCCATTTAGGTGTCGATTTTTTTACATGGCGAACGATAGCGAGCCTGTAATGGTGGAGGAACCGGCATTCGGCTGTGACATTTTTCTTCCGGAAAATGTACAAATTGATATCGAAGGGGGATCTAATGAATGTTTTTGTTTTATGTTTGATGGAGGTCTAGGGAGGAGCCTAAAAAATACATGAATATATAAATAAATAAACCCCATAATTTAACCACTGTCCCCTTAACTCCCTTTGTTCCCTAAATCAGCAGCAATTGCACTGCTTCACCTCTCTTATAAGACACGATTTGTTTCTTAGGAATGCCGTTCAGTGATAGAAGAACAGTGATATAAACACATCGTGCAAAAACCCATCCATTCTCGGTGATGACCAGCAAACAATTCCAATGATCTTGTAAAGGAAACAAAGAGATACGGACCCAAAATAATAACACAAGCTTATTTTTCCAACTTTACCTCCTGACATAGGCTCACAACCTGTAGATTCAACCATTTTCAACACGATGATGTCAGACCTTTTTGTTGAGATCAAGCCAGCGTGAGTTTTGCAACCGACTCGTTCGGGATAGTTTGCTCCTCGTGGCCCATTGCCACCCAGACTTCTCATAACTGCATCACTATTGACTGTCTCGCTGTCTCATATTCATACAATGCTAATGTAGTGGACACAACGCGGGTATTGTCGGTGAACTTTGAGGTGATGCACTGAAAATGAGTACAGCACTAGGTTCATCCAAATAAAATCTTCCCATTGATACTTCAGAATCTGAACCCGGGAATGTAAGATTATCAGGCTAGTAGCTAGACCACTTCACCACACCTTACCTTGATTGCATGCAATCACTCATAGTATAGTAGGGACACTAAAATACTATGCCCGAGCTCTTGTAGAAGTGACATATTCGGAGTTACTGCATACGGATAAAGACACGCTATCTAGTATTGTCAAGGCATGGGTGAATATAGAGACTCAATATGTTGAATTGTCAATATATAACATGAATCATGAATATATAACTTAAAAACCTAAAAGTGTTCTGATATAATTATAATACCACATACTAGATCACAAAACAAATGTAATGTGTGGCACCTACATAATGCGGACACAATACCCGAGTCAGGTTTACGGTTGTGGTTATTGCTCGGGATTCTTAGTCCCTGAGGCAACAGCTAAAGTGGGCCATCCGTTAAAGGGACAGCCTGTGTGGATTTTTTGTTCTCTCTCTCTCTCTCTCTCTCTCTTTCTCTCTTCTCTGCCTTCTACTGTGATGTCCTATTCTTCTATCATAAACTGTCCATGTCTAGTTGTATTAAGGCCGGACCAACTAGTAGGGCCTATAAGGTCTGTGTGGTCTGAGTATCTATGTAAGTATGTATGTTAGTTATATGGTGCTTAGGGGAGAGAGAGAGAGGGAGAGTTACACAGAGTTACACAGAGTTACACAGATACTGGGACCTTGTGGTTTCAACTAGGTGGTCCGGCCTTAATACTATTAGACAGAGACAGTTTACAGTGGAAGAATAGGCCAGTACAGTATAAGGCTCTCTCCCCACCCTCCGCTCCCTCCGGCTAAAAAGCCGTACAGGAAAATAGTGTAAACTTATGAGTCAGGAAATGCCCACAAGGAAAGTTTGTATATAGTAAAGGAAGAAATTAGTTTGAAAGGGAAATTACACACGCCTTCTCATTAATTCATATTAATCCAATCTTCATTAGATGATCGTCCAGTCTTTCCTTAAACGTGTCAATTGAATTACTGTCGACCACCTCCCTTGGTACTATTCCACTTTTTAACCACATTGTATGTGAAGACATTTGTGTCACATCTAAGGATGTCTTTTTTCTAATTAATTAAATTCCATTACCTCGGGTTCCAGCATTGTTATTAATCGTGAACAGTGCACTGATATCTACTCTGACAAATCCTGTTTAAGTATCTTAAAACACTCGATAAGTTGGCCTCGCAACCTCCTTTTCTTTAGCGAGAACAAATTTAATGTATTTAATCTTTCATAATATGGCTTGTTTTCCAGAGAGGGAATTAGTTTAGTTACTCTGCACTTCACAGCTTCGAGTTTGCTAATGTCTTTCTTGAGATACGGGGACCAGAACTGAACGCCATATTTAATATGGGGGTGTAACAATGTGTTTGATTAATGTCAAAATAATGTTTTCGTTTGTATAGGTAAAATTTATTTTGATAAATCCTAAGGCTTTGTTAACTATATTTGCCTCTTAGGATGTTAGGTTTTCTATTATAATAACCCCGATATCTTTAATTACCTTAGAGTCTGCTATTATTGGATGGTTGGAGAGAGAGAGAGAGAGAGAGAGAGAGAGAGAGAGAGAGAGAGAGAGAGAGAGCTACAGCTACATAGATACACAAACCTCGGGGTCCCTACTAGGCAGTCCGGCCTTACAAACTATTTTTATTTATTTTTTCATATCACCCCAGACCCCTCTAGATAGACGTCAAGCCTTCCCTTGAAAGCGTTTATTGTGTCGCTCTCCACCACTCTTGCTGGTAGTTTATTCCACTCTGTCAACACACTGTAGGTGAAGAAACTCTTTGTGACATCCCTGTTTTTTTTTGTTTTTTTGTTAATGTCATTCGACTTCCGCGAGTTTGAGTATTATTGTTTATTGTGATAGAGAGCGAGTGAAAGAGAGAACATATCAATCTTCCTACCCACTATTTCATCATATATACAGTACCTATATATTGATATAACATTAATGACAGTGAAAAGTGAATCACTGTTGGGGTTGTTGAAATGACAGCCCCAGAGGAAAGGGCTGCTCAACAACCGTGGACGGAGTGCAGGATTGCAACGATAAGAAGACAACATCAAGCAAGGGAGTTGGCCCTCGTAAAGAAAGGGAAGACGGATAAAACAGTTCCCCCTATACCTGCATCAACATCTCCCCCCCCCCCCCCCACACACCTGTGTCTCCCCTAGGGTGGGCAGTAATCCGCCCTTATTACCTCCCTCACCAAAATGAAAATGGCCGACATCTTCCCAGGGACTAGACTTGGATTATGATGAGCATATGTTCATGCAACTTAAGCATCAATCCCCTCCCTATTTCTCCATGCAGCTTTACCACGACCACCGCAGCAACAATGCAGAGAAGGAACAAGCACTATCTTTCTTATTTCCTTCCTAATAAAGATATTTTGTAACAATTACCAAATAAGGCCTAAAAACACAATAATCAATTAATACATTCCCACAAATTCCCATTCACCATTACCTCATACTATTTAATGGTAATAAATAAAGAATGTGTTTACTTATATAACCATGTATACATTTTAATTTTAAGACTGTTTATAACTGGAGCAATATTTAAAAAATAGATTCCTCATTACCTTTTTACCTCGAGAAACTATACCCGTGACAAGAAATTAAATCGTAATATCACCTCACCGAACCAAGGTTCATCAGGCAACAATCGAGGCTAATGAGCACACGATCTCACGATCTGTAATATGTACGCAGCCATCCTTCAGATCTCGATTGTGGTAGTACTTCCGTATGGGGCTAGCCATCAGAACATAAGCACATAAAAAATGGGGGTCTGCAAAAAGCCGATCGGCCCACACAAGGCAGATCCCTGTCACACCCAACCCCAATTACAAGGCCCAATTCACTAATACCTTGAGTACTGCCCCAACCAAAACGGTCAGGGATTTTCACAAGATTACGGGGGTCTGCTGAACGCCGATTGGCCCACACCTGGTAGATCCCCCTCACACCCAACCCCTCTCGTCCATATGCCTATCTAATTTTATCTTAAAGCTCCCTATCGTTCTTGATCCCACCATATCACTTGGTAGCCTATTCCACATGTCTACAACTCTGTTACCAAACCAATATTTGCCTATATCTTTTCTGAAACGAAATGTATCTAATTTGAAACCATTTGTACGAGTTCTTTCGCTATTACTGATCTTTAGTACATTTTTCATGTCCCATTTATGAACCCCACTAACCCACTTGAATACCTCTATCATATCCCCTCTAACTCTGCGTCTCTCTAACGAATGTAAGCCTAAATTCTTCAACCTCTCTTCATATCGAAAATTTCTAATATTATGGATCATTTTTGTCATTCTACGTTGTACTCTCTCCAATGAATCTATGTCCATTCTGTAATAAGGACACCAAAATTGAACAGCATAATCCATATGGGGTCTCACTAATGACAAGTAAAGTGTCAAGATAACATCAGCAGTTCTGTTACTCACACTCCTAGATATGAACCCGAGAATCCTGTTTGCCTTGTTACGAACGCTTATACATTGTTTTCTAGGCTTCAAATCATTGCTAACAAACACACCTAGATCTTTCTCACAGTCTGAGTTTTCTAATTCCATATTAGCTAGTTTATATATAACATTTGGATGCATCTTCCCTATCTTTAATACCTTGCATTTGTCAATGTTAAACTTCATCTGCCAAT
Source organism: Paralithodes platypus (assembly GCA_032716605.1). Classification (NCBI taxonomy): domain Eukaryota; kingdom Metazoa; phylum Arthropoda; class Malacostraca; order Decapoda; family Lithodidae; genus Paralithodes; species Paralithodes platypus. The sequence continues at coordinate 34,732,592 of CM064525.1, forward strand.
TTACTGACCATTCGTGTAATGTATGTAGATCCCTTTGCAGACACTCTATATCTCTATCTGAATCAATTTTTCTCCCCATTTTGGTATCGTCTGCAAATTTACTTATCCTACTAGTTATACCTAAATCAAGGTCATTTATGTATATAATAAACAACAGAGGACCTAATACAGATCCCTGGGGGACACCACTTTTGACTGCTCCCCATTCTGACTTGGTACCATTTATGCTGACTCTCTGCTTCATACCAATTAGCCATGACCTAATCCATCCTAACAATGCCCCACCTATTCCATGTGCCTCAACCTTTCTCATCAATCTCTCATGAGGGACTCTGTCGAAAGCTTTACTGAAATCTGAATATATAATATCATATGACTTGTCATTATCTACTGCTTCATATATCTCTGAGAAAAAACCAAGCAAATTTGTAAGGCAAGACCGTCCCTGAGTGAATCCATGCTGAGAAGAATTGATTAAGTTAAATGTTTCTAAGTGGTTTCTCATTTTCCTAGCAATAATTGACTCTAGTAGCTTTCCTATGATTGAAGTGAGACTAATGGGACGGTAATTGGATACTATTGATTTATCACCTTTTTTGAAAATCAGAACTACATTTGCAAGCTTCCAAGCTTCTGGAACTATACCTGTTTCTAATGACTTGTTAAATAGAAATGTTAATGGGTAACTTAATTCATCTCTGCATTATTTTTATACTCTAGCATATACCTCATCAGGACCAGGCGATTTATGAGGTTTCATTCTGTCAATTTCCTTAAGCACATAATTTCTACTTATAGTAACCATACTTAACCTATTTTCTATACAATCGCTATATACCTTACGGACTTCTGGAAACTGTACCAAATTGTCATTAGTGAAAACGGAAAGAAATTGACTATTTAATGTACTGCACATTTCTAAATCATTTTCTGTCATTTCTCCTATCAAGTTTTAAGGGGACCAATTACATCTCTAACCTTGGATTTATATAGTTGGTAAAAAGCTTTAGGATTATTTTTTGAGTAATTGGCAACCTTAATTTCATAATTTATTTTTTCTTTCCAAATATCCTTTTTTACCTGTCGTGATAGATTCTGATAGTAAGCAAGTAGGTGAATTTCGCCTTTCTTAATTTTTCTATATATTCCTCTTTTTTTTCCTAGAAGATCTAATAGTCTATTATTCATCCATTTGGGTTGGTTCTGTGTTGATCTAAATTTTCTTTTGGGGATGTATTTATTTTGCACATTGAATACTGACTTGATAAAATTATCGTATGTATCTACCAAGTTTGAAGTCTCTTCCTGACTTAAGATGACAGGTGCCTGAGAAGGGATACACTCATTTGGACACCTGGATCGACTTAATTTTTTGACCATAGGGTCCGCTAATAGAGCTCTTCTTAACCCACCATAATTGGCTTTTCTCTAGTCAGGTATTAATGTTGTATTCTCTTTGGTATTACCTTTCCATTGTATATTAAAATACACAGAATTGTGATCACTATTTCCTAGGTGGTCCCCGATTTCTACACTATTTATCATATGTTCATTGTTACTGAAAACTAAATCGAGAATATTATCACCTCTAGTCGGTGTATCTAGGAATTGAGATAAAAAACTATCTTGTACTACCTCAATAAACACCTTTGAATCAGAGTCGCCTATTTGTTGCTGCCAATCTATATTAGGGAAATTAAAATCCCCCATAATGCACACGTTGCTAAACCTTGATGCTATTTTAATTTCCTCCCATAATGATGTTCCGTCATTTCTACTCATATTTGGCGGTCTATACATAACTCCAATAACTAAGGTCTCACTACCTTCGTTAACCTCTACCCAAACACTTTCATTTTCATTATTTACTCTAATACCTGATTTAATACAGCTTTTTAATGAACTCCTGACAAACACTGCTATACCACCGCCCCTCCTACTTGTTCGGTCATATTTAAACAAACTATATCCCGGTATATCAAACTCTGCTAAAAAATGACTGGTTTCTGTATTAATCTATGTTTCAGTTAGCGCTATTATGTCTATATTTTCTTTGCTAACCAGTGCTCTAAGTTCGTTCATTTTGTTACATAAACTCCTACAATTGTATAATAAACCCTCAAACTATTACTTGTATTTGCAACTATTTTTCTATTGTTTTTAACTAATTTATTTTTACCTGTTGAACTACTAGACCTAGACGGAAAATCTACGCTATCAGAATGTTCGTTATTACTATCAATTTCATGTGGCTGGGATTCTATTTTACTTACACACCTATGGTTTATTAACAAAACCCCGCAACAAACTTGTCGAGTGAGCTGGCTAAGGTCGAAACTCCTAGTCGAGAGAGATGTACTCCATCCTGGGCATACAGTTCATCCTTTCCATAGAAGAGGGACCAGTTATCCAGGAATGGAATATTATTTGCCTTGCAATACTTCTCCAGCCGGCTATTTACACCAATAGCCCTGGAGGACCATTCCTTCCTTACCCCTCTTCTTGGTAGGATACTGTGTACCACAGGAACTCCACCCTTCTCATTGATCCTCTCCAACATTTCCTGGTACGTGGTGAGCAACTCCTCAGTCCTGCATTTCCAAATGTCGTTGCTCCCTGCGTTGAGGAAGATGATGGGGTCCTCCCCTCTCGCTTCCATGACACCATCTATCTTTTCTGCCACCCTCTCGACTCCGGCACCAGGCAGACAAACAACTTTACCAACATGTGTGTTAGTAGCCCTGCCAAGGTATTTAACCATTGAATCCCCTACAATTAAGATAGACTTAGCTGTGTTCTGTTGCCGGCCTGTAGCAGAAGTAGTAGCAGCAGAAGTAACTGCAGATTTCCTCCCCTCCCCTCTCACTGCCCCGCTGTAAGACGGGTCATCTCCTTCCTCCTTTCCCCCTTCACTGCCATCACACTCGTCATCCAGGGCGCTATACTTGTTTTTAACCGTCACATACTGCTTCTGGAAGGTTAATTTCATTCCTCTTGAAGATGCCACCTTCCAGGAAGAGTCCGGTTTTCCTACACCAGTGGCATTTTTCTTTTCCTCTAATGCCATCTTCAATGCTAAGTTCTCGTCCTTGAGAGATTGGACCTCGAGCTCAACATTCTCCAGCCTGTCTTGCAAAGCAAGACAAAGCTGGAGAACATGGGAAGAGGTGACAATCTCATCAGCACAAGCCATCACTAAGAATGTTCACCTCACTAGGGGATAAACAGGTATGTCACGAGCGGTCACTGGGTACGTCCTCACTGGTCAAAGGTCAGGAGGCAACTGAATTCTCCCCTTAAAAGTACACGACGGAGGCGTGTCCCGAGGAGCAGCGAGGCTACCTTTGGGAAAGTGTGTGTGTGTCTGGGACTTTCCCCTGGACCTACGTCGTGTGTCTAGGACTCCCCCTTGACCTACGTCGGACCTGTTTATTAGGTCCGACCAGATCTCTCTTGGGCTACGTCACCTATACCTCTACCCCAAAACTTAAGTGCTTCTCGTTGTGTAAAGTGTTTTGATTTAGATATTGCTAAGGGTGATTAAGACATGCAGCGCTCCATTTAACGTACGTATCAGAGATTATCGATTATCTCCTTAACTTGCTATCGCCCCTTGTATTTAGAGAAACAATATACACACCTATTTGCAGGGATTGATGTATGTATAATTCTGTGAATATATCGCTTATATTCTGGATCAGAGCTTTACATTTATTCGTTCGGGATTTATATACAACGCGCTACACGTAATTCTTGTGTACACCCAGCAGATCTTAATATTGTGTTTATTGTTAGATGGGTACGGGATTACAGGATAATGTGCATACAGATAGAGTTCTAAGCGCGTCTCGTAGAACTGTGTTAAAAATTCTGTGTCTAAGCCTCACTATCCGTTCAACTTATTTATTATTGACTTAACTATTCCGGTCAATCCTTCACCAGGCTTATACCGCCGCGAGGCGATGTTCAGCCCTACATAGTGGCTTATTTAATTATTCTTCATTGCATGAGTTTATTCTTCAGTGCTTTGACTCTTTGAGTTTATTAAGATATTTATCTTCTATTTTATGAATTAACGTACAAGTTATTCAGACCTCAGTTAATATCCTATCTTCCATAGGCAAAATATATTGTGCGTATATATCTATATCTCAGTAAAAGTGACCTACCTTGTCGGCTAATCCTCTGCCGGTTGCCATTTACTTTCAGGATATTAATTATTTGTTGTTGAGACGAAATCTCTGTGTTAGTTAATTTCTGATTCCATAGTGAGTCATTACGTTATTCTTTATACGTATTTTGATCTTAGTGTTCATCTTTAGTTCACTTATTATACCAGGTGAATTTATCAGTATTTTATACCAATTCTTATAATCCATTTCCTTCAATCTCATTTCTATATAGATGAGACTTGATTCATATCATATTTGTACCCTAGCTACATAAGAAATAAAACGTGTGAACCGAAATTGTGTATTCTGTGACATTGGTAGAGATTGATATCCTTATTGTATTATCCAGGCCAGTTCTGACCCCGTTGGTTAATTGAGGTTCTCAGCTAACGATAGTAACTACAACAAACCATTATAAATGCAGTAAAAATAATCTACTCGCATAACAGTTGTTAAACTCTCCGCGGCGCACAGGGGGTTTTCTACAGGGTAAGACTGTGCGCACCTATGATGATTTTGGGACCTATTGCCAATTTCGATAAAAAGTACATCATCGTGTAGGGAATGTTTGCGTGCATCGGCCCCCCAAAAAATGTCTGGGGGGGGTGGGGGAACGGTCCGTAGTTGAAAAATGTAGAGCGAATGACACCGCGCGGCTAGATTGTCATCGAGCGGCGAAATTTCCCTGCCGAATTTTCACGCGCCCAGGGGATAGAAGGAGAGGGAGGAGGGGGTGGGTTACCGCGTATTATCACGTATATCTCCTTTTTTGAGCCCTTTTAGGCTATGTAGAGTATGTATACGTGTGTAGGCCACCCATATAACAATGAATATGCCTCATAGTGACCAAAAATTGCAATATATAAGGGAATTATAAGAGAATTCTTAGGCGGGAATGAAGATGTGTTGGAGGTTTGGCGGAAATTTACGAGCTGAGAGTGTGGTTTACGCCATACATATCACGTATATCTTGTACGTAGAGCACTGTCATGCTATAATACAGACTTGTACGTATGTATACGTGCCATATATCAAAATATATACCGCATATAGACCAATTCATGCGATATTTACACACATTATCAATGAGTTTCTATGCGTGAACCAAGGTGTGAGTGAGTTGTGCTGGGAATGAAAGGGGGAGAGGGTGTGTTACGCCATAAATATCACGTAAATCTTGTATTTAGAGCACTGTCATGCTATAATAAAGACGTGTACGTATGTAGGCGTCCCATATAACAAGGAATATACCGCATATAGCCCAATTGATGCGATATTTACGCAAATTGTGAATGTGTTTCTAGCAGACGGAAGCCTGAAAGGGTGGGTTGGGGGTGGATGGGTGGGTGGGAGGGAGGCATGCAGGGGTGCAGTGAGTGAGTGAGTGAGTCGTGGAGAGATGGAAGTCAGGCAGATCTCTAGATAGATAACCAGCTTTGTGATAATTGTGGAGGCGCCCGAGGCGTATTGATGTCTTGGTATTTTGAACCTTATGTCTACCAGATGTCTGGTGTTCGTTGCCACCAACAGGTCTACAATAACATGAGTCAGGAATGGAGAGAGAGAGATAGAAACTGAGACATGCGTATGTCGTACGTATAAATGGACTTCAGAATTGCATTTTTATGCAAGGAGACATTGCATTTTAGACACATGTGAAGTACCACAGAAACATGTAGGCCATTGACTGTAAATAAAGTACTATATTATAGACCAACAGCGAAGGTGGTGAGTAAACACAGGCAGATTGCCTTTTGTGATAAAGGGCTAAATATAGAATGGTGTCTCCTTACACTTGCGAAAAGGTAGATTGCCACCAGAGAAACGTTTACTTATTTATTTCCAAGTAATATGCAATCTAAATGTATATTCGAGACCTACTGCAATTATTTGTATGACAGCCATGACTATGTATAATCCAATATACGCGCGTAGGCGAGACATAAGAAAGCTGGTTGAGCAATTTTCGACACCCACACAGTTATTATTCTTTTTTAATTACAATATTATACAATACAAATGTATTTGTGAAGAGCATTTTATCCATTATTGTATTTATACCAATGGTGTTCCCAGACAGAGCTGCTGTTGCTGGTGTAGCTGGGGCATAAAGGAGCGGCAAGGGTCACCGCTTGACCGTGTGAAAATGAGTGGAGTCGCACTGAGAGGGGCAATTTTGCTGAGTGTTTGGGCAATTTTTGACAGAATAAAGTTATATAATTACTAATTCTTGACAGAGACAAACTTTTATAAACCTTGGCATGATATAATTGATAATCCCATCAATTTACAAACGTAAATTGGTGGGATAATTATTTTTTTTTTTTATATTGTCATTTCGATTGTAGACACGAAGTTTTGAGTGATATTTGGTATGAGCTCCTGTGGCATGGTTGGTAAGGTCGCGGACTGGAAAACTCAAAGTGTGGTAGGGTTGTGTGATCGAATCCAGGAGGGGGTTATGGGGAAGGTTTTATATTGTCTAGAACATTTTTGATAATTCTTTTTTTTTACAAGATCATGCCATTGTATTCAAACAATATGAAATATTCATAGAATATATCATATTGTAAGAATACAATGACATGACCTTGTTTTTTTTTGTTTTTATTTATTGTTTTATTTTATTATCTTAGTAGGTTTGACAGGATTTATTGAAACATATTTATTTTTGTACAATTCATTTGAGGTAAGAAAATAATTATATACACATTACTTTGGCTAATAACAAACATATATATTGATATACTAAAAAAATAAGGCATATTACATGTAAATCTTTGAAACTTATAAACTAAATAATGAAACATACAATTATATAATGTAAAAGCTATATCACAGGGACATCTTTGGAACTTATACATTATATAATATATATGTTACATTATGAGGTAGCGTGATCAATTAGGTCAGGTCAGGTAAGGTAGGGCGCGAGTCCAGGACAGGGCGGGGCAGGGGGCGAGTCCAGGGCAGGGCACGGGGCGAGTCCAGGGCAGGGCAGGGCAGGGCGACACTCAATAATTCTTGAAGGTGTGGTATTCCCTGAAGCAGTCACCCAGGCAGAGTGGAACTTTGCACTCGGCGCACATTGAGGTGACTCTTTTGGTGACATGGGGTTTCCTGACACTGGAGCTGCAGACGGTGCACTGCGCCTGACTGTGACGAGTGCCAAGCATCTCAGTGTTGATGGGGTAGTGTCTTTCGACACCCAGCTGGATGCGGTCAGGAACGTGATCCCCACGCCATGCCGTACGTCTGTGAGTGGTGGTGCCATACTTCTCCAGGAGTTGGTATGAGACGTTGTACACGAACTCCCGGAATTTCAGCTTCTGGTTTGGGGCCATATCCTTTTTCACCAACCACAAGTTGTAGGCGTTCAGCATCATTATATCAACTAGGTGGAGGAAGAGCTTGTGATACCCCTTCACAGTCTTCCTCAGACACTCAACGCCTGACAGCTGACAGTCAGACTTGTCCACCAGGCGCATGTTCTTAGTGTAGTCCACTACCATGTCGGGCTTGTAGATTGTCTTCCTGGTTCGGTAGTGGATTTTGCCAGAATCCATCTGGGCACCTGTGTGGACGGTGGAAAGCAGGTGGACGTCTCGCTTATCCTTTCACTTCAGGGCTATCAGTTTCCCACACTTCTCGAGCTGCTTGTATTTCTGCCCCTTTCGTCGCCTTCTTCGCACATGCCTCTCGCGGTGTTCCTGGGCCAGGTCGTCTTCTGAAGGTGTGTCACTGGAGGAGGCATCTGTGAGAGGAATGACATTACCTGTGAACTTTGGCATAAACTTTCTTGTCTTTCTGACAGGCCCACATGACCCTGTTTGGTTGTCATGAAGAAACTGGCAGAGAGCAGGAGAAGTATACCAGTTGTCAGTGTAGATGATGTGGCCTTTGCCCAGGTAAGGTGCCAACATTTTCCTGACGATGGCACCTGACATGCCCATGGGGTCATTGGCAGCGGCTTTCGGTATGTCAATGTCAGTGCCTGTGTACACGATCATGTCAAGCACTATTCCAGTTTCGCAGTCACACAAAACGAAGAGCTTGATTCCGAACCTATGCCTTTACAAGGGGATATACTGCTTGAAAACAAGACGTCCTTTGAAGAGCACGAGCGACTCATCAATCACCAAATTGAGGAAGGGGTAAAAGTATTTCCTATACCTCTCCAACAACATGGTGAACACATCCCGAACTTTCCATATCCTGTCAATCCTGTTAGGATTTTCGTTGTCTGCAAAGTGCATAAATCTTAGCAGCAACAAAAATCTGTCACGAGTCATGAACTTATTGAAAGTTGGGGTGGCGATGAGAGGGTCGTGCTTCCAATAGTGTTGCAACACATGCTTCTTGATCAGAGGCATGAGGAACAACAAGGCAAAGAACGTCATAAATTCTTCCACAGTCGTATCCACCCAGCCTCGTATTCTCGCTTTTGGAGAAAGGACGTCCAATCTGCCAAACACCCACCTGTAGTAGGCATTTGTTTGGGCAACGATGTACGTCATTACCTCCATGTCGAAAAAAGCGAGGAAGAAGTCGCTTTCGTTCGCTTGATCGTCACAGGGCCAGTCGTCAGTTGTTCCTGACGTCCCAGGATTGAACTGGGGTACGTCAGGTACAAAATTGACCCCGTCAGACCAATCGAACGAAGGCAGCTCAGGGATCGGAATGTCGTCTGTGTCTGCTTCATCGTCTGAAATATCGCTTCCATGGTCGCGATACAGCACTTCATCATCATCACCCTCCTCTTCACTTGACAGACGATGCCCTTCCTCATTTTCGTCACCGACGTCGGACTCACTCCCACTGTCCACTCCCAAATCCCCCCACCCTTGGTCCCGTGCTAGGGCTTCGTCGTCGAAACCTGGGCTGCCAATGTCCTGCGAATCACCATCAAACAGCAGGGCGGCATACTTTGATGGTGTCAGAGTTTTCCGGTCACTTTTGCACGTGCGGGAGTCTTATGGACAGGGACAGCAGAGGCGGCGGCAGGGGCGGCGGCAGGGGCGGCGGCAGGGGCAGCAGTGGTGCGTGGCCTTGATGGCAAGATGATGGTGGTGCCTGTCGCCCTTCTCTCTGTTCCTTGAGCAGGGGCGGCATGGGCGGCAGGGGCAGCAGGGGCAGCAGGGGCAACAGGGGCAGCAGGGCCGGCAGGGACACCAGGGCCAGCAGGGCCAGCATTCGCTTTCCCTCTCCCTTTCCCCTTCCCCTTCCCCTTCCCTGTTCCTTGGGCAGGGGCGGCAGGGGCAGCAGGGGCGGCAGGGGCGGCAGGGGCGGCAGGGGCAGCCGGGCCAGGGGCGGCTGGTGGTGGTGGTGGTGGTGGTAGGGGCACTATGGCTGGCGTACGGGTTCTCTTCCCTACGCCCGTGCCTTTAATTTTTCCTGCCCCCGCAGGTTCTGCAGCCCTAGGGCGGCCTCCTGCGTCGCTGGTACCGGTGGCAGGGGTGTCAGGGGCAGCAGGGGCGGCAGGGGCAGCCGGGCCAGGGGCGGGTGGTGGTGGTGGTAGGGGCACTGTGGCTGGCGTACGGGTTCTCTTCCCTACGCCCGTGCCTTTAATTTTTCCTGCCCCCGCAGGTTCTGCAGCCCTAGGGCGGCCTCCTGCGTCGCTGGTACCGGTGGCAGGGGTGGCAGTGGTGGTGGTAGTGGTTGTTGCAGTGGCCTGGGTCGTGGTGGCAGTGTTCCGAAACACCAATGACCTCTGTACCTTTCTCGTGCTTGCACGTGTTTTTCGTGCTTTGGGTGCAGGTGTTTCGTCCTCCGAGCTGTAGGGCGTGTCGTACTGGTAGCTAGGGTCTTTAGCAGCCACCCTCTGCCTTCCACGGCGGCTAACACCACCAGAAGGAGGGGTGGTTGTGTCATCAGGGAGCGAGCGTGAGGGACGTGTGGGCTCCATGACTAGTGCGTGGTTACTGGCGCGGTGGTGCTTGCACGAGTGCGGGGCGAGCGTTTGGCGGGGTGGTGTCGAGAGTTGACATGTAGTACTATACCCACACCAATTTTCAGCCGCCTGGCTATAAACGCGCGGTTTTGGTATGCGTTCAAAAGCTCTGCTCTTAAGAGTCTCCCCGCAGTCCGCCGGGGGAACTCTTAAGAGTCTCCCCGCAGCTCCCGGGTTAAAGAACATCACAATGGCATCTCTTATATAATAAGAAATTTATATTATATATTCGGTAGCGTGGTCGGTCCTTTGTAATCTTTAACCCATACAATGTTCTTTCCTCTCGCATAAGCATTAGGCTATTAATTGTGCAGTTGTGTTCAGTATATGATTAGCTTGATATCCAGTATTCGATAAATGTATATTTATTGTAGTCATGTGCTTTACCTTTAATTGTCTTGATGGTGTAATGATTAGATCATGTAAGTTCTGTAAGTGGTCTCCTGGGTTTGATTCCTGGGAGGATCGCATGCTTTCATGAATTTAATTTGGGGGTTAGTACTGTAAAGCACAATGTAAAACATAACATCTACAGGTTCAGGAACATTTCGTAGTGAGGTCGGTCCTTTGATATCTGTACCCAATAACATTTTCTTTCCTAGCATAAGCATTAGGTTATTCATAGTGCAGTTGGGTCCAGTATGTGATTAGATTGATATCTAGTATTCGGTAAATGTATTATAGTTATTATTATAGTTGATGACTGTAGTAGACTGTAGATATTATGTCAACAAACATATAATAGTATATATTACCTGGATAATGGAGTGTAGGCGACGGAAAAAGGGAGTTATGTTGGGACACTAGGGCAACAAGATGGTGATGGAGTTGGGTGATAACTAGAGGTAAACGAGAGGAATTTAGTAGATAGATAAAACAAAAGGGTGCCTCTAAACTTAAAATAATCGTATTGAGAATGATGATAAGATGATCAGTGAATTGATGGGAATACACGAAGAGATTAGTACAAAGTGGGAAATAGAATGGAATGAGAGAACACGAGAGGTAAACATATGGCAGTGGTGGTTGGAGAGCAAGTCTGGCTCCCGGAAAATATTTGCGGAAAACCTGCTAGTTTTTACTAAGTTCATAGGAATGATATATTACCCAATATCTAATACAGGATATAATTTAATGTTCTTTCCATTTATACTAAATCATATTATTACGATTCTGAATTCTACAAAATTATACTTATACCTTAAGATTATACTTAAACCTAGACTGTCCATGCTCATGGAATAAAAGTATGAACATGTATATTAATCGTGGTTATTTGCTGTACCTTTATCCGTCTTGATACTGTAATGGTCAGTTGGTCAGTCAGTACCAATCCCATACTCCAACAAGGGGTAGGGAGGATCAGCAAGAGACGCAATATAGGAAAAAGAGGTGACAAGAGAAGAACACATAACACTTCGCCCACAAAGAGCAAGCATACAAACATTCAGAAACATCAACCACTCATCAGCTCCCGAAATCAATGGCTTCACCTCAGATGTTATACTTCCGGACAAGGTCTCTTCACATTAACATCTGGGATAAAGACCTTCCAGGTTTGTCATTTAATAGGGTCCAAAGACCTTCAGGAACTCTACAAAGGTACAAAGGACCAAAGGAGTACTCTCTCTAACAAACTTACTCCATTAATTCCTGTCTTTGCTAAATCTTTTGCTTCAACCATTCCCTTTTCACGCTTTAACAAACATGCTATCATGCCATTTTTGTCTCTGCTTTTCACGCCTTCTTCTTTTTTCCGCTTCACTGACATAGATAATTTTAACTATTCTTTCTTCAGGCATTCTTGTCTTGTGACCATACCATCTGAGAACACTGTCTTCAACCTTTTGGTCTACCGACTTCTTAACTCCACATTCTGTAATGGTTAAGCGTGACAGTTCTGTATGCGCTATCTTGGGTTCGAATCCTGGGAGGATCACATGCTTTCATTAATCTAATTTGGAGGGTTATTAGTGCTTCCATTAATTTCGTTGTGAGGTGTTTGGTGTGTTGACTGAAATTATGTAATTATAATATAATCAGAGGACTCGCAAAACATTTGCCCATAGGGAATTCCCATGTATTCTATACATGGAAATACTATGCATATCGTGTGACGCTGTTTTTTTTTTCCATTTACATTTAATCTCATGACTATGGACAAATGTTTCGCGACCGCTCTGTATATGATATATACTTCCGTAAATGTAATCACGTTTCATAGGTTGTATTATATGTTTTTCAGTTTAAGATTACATTCCATACCGAAAAAAATATGGATTTCATCTGTTTCGTGCACACAAGAATATCTAGAGGATATATTATCGGTAATCAATTTGGCTTGTATTTTGTTTCAGTACAATATCATATGCCAACCGACATGCCACAAAATATCATAGGTGTTGCCAGCAGACTTTTGTAAATAGATAATCTCCTAACCCTTCATAATGAAGATTGTAAAATTAAGGACTCCCACTGAATGCAATCATCACAATCTTTTAGACACAACGTCATATGTTTTAAGAGAAAAGAACATATCCCAAGGTAGGTCATCAAACCGTTACCAATTGTGTCCCCAAATAATATGAACTAAAGTGAGTATAACTCCCGATTCTTCAACATCTACAACTCCAACACCATTCGCATGACTGGTAATGAGACCAGAGAAAAATAAGCAAACTACATATCAATCACTGCGTTATTTATGAGCAGCCGCAAACATCATAAAGTCCATCATCACAAAGCCCGATCCTCTGCCAAGTAATCCCCATCTACGACACCAGACTCCGCCCCCAAGCTCCCCAGGGACCAATATCTAGTCCCTACCTGAGCTCTTGCCATTAATATCAGCGTTATCTGCCACCTCGGATCAACAAGGACATAGAAACAACAAAGACCAGAATATACATTTTTGCACCAGACCACCAAACCCGCATGAAGAAAGAAAAGCGGATACATACTCTCAGTGAACCACTAATGAAGCAGCTTCAGAGATGGGGCTGCTTCGAGACATTAATGAATGCTTCACATGTCTCACTCCCAAAACTGGAGCGATACCTCACAGACTTTACCGTGTTCAGAGGTAGAATTAACAGGCTCTCAGTCTATGCCCGAGAGGTAATAGTTTGAATATAGAAACAACAAATATATATATTCCGTTTGGCAAACTGGGTTGAATTCCGTCTGTCCAGAGGAGTCGTAATCCCCATGGCTCTTCATCACCGAGTTGGATTCTGCTTGGCATGGTGAGCCGTATGTAACCATTATAACTACCCCCCATTGATCTTATATACTTCCACCACTAACAACAGTATTTTTTGTATATTGCTATAACCATAAATCATCATATCAATTAAACTGTTAATGTATATATACAGTATATGAGGGTTATACATATTTTGCTCACCTTCAGTAACTAGCCGCCCGAACCAGCCCGCTGCCCATGCCCAAGATGAGAGCAGAGTGCAGAATACACCCATATACAAATATAAAAAAATAAAAATAAAAAATAAAATATATATATATATATATATATGCATACCCAACTCTGCGACCTAGAATTCTGCAAGTAGTATTGAATCTCTTAGGTAAAAACGGTTTATATACAGTATGCATATTGTTACGTATCTTGATCCTCAAGTGGTTAACTTGATGAATCTAGATAGCACAGAGATATATATTAAGGTATCAGTCAGCTGAAGGCAAAACAAAAGTAAAATCTAATAACATAAATTCCTGTTGTTGCTTCCTTTCCTTTTGGATCATAGGACTTGGTATCCTTTATTGACTGATACTCTTTAACTATGAAAAATACTGAAACTAATTAAAGTCATGTAGTATTTATAAAGAATTATTATTTAACCGAAGCTTAGTAGGCTATGGTTATGAACCGAATAAGTTATAGCTAAAGAAGGACTATTAATTTTATAAAAAGTCTTGAAAGATAAATATTAAAGTAAGAATATTTCTGTCTCTTACCCTTTTTGAAATGAATAGATAGTTTTCTTCTATGTCCTTTTATTTATTTAATGTAATTATTCTTGGTTCTTGTCTTACGTTAATAGTATTATTATTATTATCATCAGGAGTAATATCAAAGTCACATAAAAAGTTAGATATATATTTAATAATTAGTTAAATTTTCTTAACCACGTAACATTGAGGTTTGATTATGAGTAAATAAAGTTACAGGATCGTTTCATAGATTCGATTCAGGTCTCACTCAAATAATATGAAAAGCAAAATATAATATTTTGAAGCAAAAGAATTTTCTTCAGCTTAGGAAATCACTGGAAGTAATATTAACACAGCCATGTTAGTCTAAGGCGATTACTAATACGAGACAATAGCATCACCGTACTAAGCACCATTAAGCAATGTAAGCTTAATTCAAAGAAAATGAAAGAACTCGTAAGTATTAAAATAGTATTACTTTCATAACCCAATTACTTAAAGAGTTGCTTTAGTCCACAAGTTAGTCAACTAAAATAGTTAAGTACATAATAATAGCGTTAACGTTAATTCCCAATCAAATAGTTAAGTACATAAATAGTAGCGTTAACGTTAATTCGCAATCAAATAGTTAAACACATAATAGTAGCGTTCACGTTAATTCCCAATTAAATAGTTAAACACATAATAGTAGCGTTCACGTTAATTCCCAATTAAATAGTTAAACACATTACACATTAAACACATCACGTTAATTCCCAATCACATATCTCACTAACCAACAAACGTAAGTGTTTACACCGAACACACTTAACACATTATATAATCTGACTGACAGTCACAATCCCATTATAATACTTCACCCCGTCTTCCTCCATCTGCAAGTTCACCTTCCCCAACTCCAAATGAGACTGATTTGAATGCCCACAACTCGGGTCTTATATACCAAACAATGATGGTGTAGGAACGAATCAGGAGGCGGGAGGTGGTGCCTACTCCAATCATAGCTCCTCGAATCACATAACAGGTGTGTCGTCCACTCACAGCTCCTGGCGTCGATCATACGTCATAGCATCGGTCATCGAGGTATGGGGGGAGCTGGTATGGGGCGAGATGGTATGCCCACTCGCTCGTACGCTAGTCTGCTTCACCGGTTGGGGAGTTTGGCTCCTTGGACTCTAATTCTAACTCTTAAATTAACATACAGGGCTCCGTATGTCAGAATATATATATATATATATATATATATATATATATATATATATATATGTATATATATATTATATATATATATATATATATATATATATATATATATATATAATTATATATATCTATATTCACATTTAATCCTAACAATTGGAATATTTGCGTACCACTATTTTGTAGCGTTTTGAATATGGTGTAATTCAAATTTATAACATAAAAGAAAGAAATAGTGACCATAATCTGTGACCTTCACCATTCACCTTGACCATTGAATAATAAAAACACAATATTTGAACAATCATTGCATTGAGAAACAGAATTTGCGAGCAAAATTTGGTGATGGTACATTAACTCATTTAGTACCAGTGTTGTCCTTTTCATTGTATACTGGATAATGATAGACGATATTATTCAGTTTAAGAAGGGTCTTCGAAAAATTAGAAAGCGTTCAACTATCCTAATTAACCATTTTTACTAACACAGATCCTATGTAAGATCCACAAAATCGTTTAATTATAGCTTGAATGCAATAAAAAAAGATGTCGCAGGTACAGAAAGGGTTAAACAGTCCAGGAAGAGTTTAGGGGAAGTGATTAACACTATTTGTTTTGTACTTTGACTTTGACCTTCAACCTTAAGTATTAAATATATATATATATATATATATATATATATATATATATATATATACAGTATATAAAATTGATATACTGTATATGTTATTTAAGTAAAATGCAACTACCAGTTAGCTTATCGAAAATTTAGTATTTTTTTATTGTGAAGGTTAACTTTAGACCTTGGCCTGTGACCCTGACCTTTATGTAGGAATACATTTTCGTTTGCATTGACGTAACCCTGGAAAATCATACAAGCGTGCCAAATTTCATTAAAAATCATCAGAGGTATTAAAGTAATAGTTGACCTTGACCTTTGACCTTCATGATGTATGAACATTTTAAATTTTAAATTTCATTTAAAGCACAACTGTGTCAACAAATGTTACATTAACCCTTTCATGACCATATGACGCAGAGGTTGCCAGATTAGCAATAAGAGATAGTGTTCTCTCACTCTTATAATTACCTCTCCAAAATTAGTTTTCTGCCCACAGCTAACTCAAAGACAACTGCAGAGGTTAAAGTAACTAAACTAAAGGTTTATAACTACCCCTGATGGTAACAAAGGCTTTAAAGTATCCCTAATAGGCTCAAAATCACGTCAAGAACGTGAGAGAGTTAATAGTAATTTTGTTTACATATTTACCTTATATTTGACCTTGATCTGTGACCTTGACCTATCAAATATAATTATGTTATTCTTGTATGACCTTGGTGTAGGTATTCCGAATATACATGATATGCCTTTCAGTAAATCTGAAATACTAGTCAAAATCTTATTTTAACCTTTAACCCTTAATTAGCGGCGAGCAACATAAGTCGAGTTAAAAAAAGCTGGACTATGTGGCGGCGCTCGACATAGGTCGAGTGGCAATTTCAGCACGTAATGTGGCTGAGAGAGAGAGACAAGTGGTGGCAGGAGACTAGCGAGCGTATGACTGCTCCAGACCACCACGGCGAACCTACTGACACAAATCTCAGCTCCCTCCTCCCTCTCTCACTCGCTACATACTCAATTATGTACCGAAAGTACCGAATTACCTGCTTTTTGCACTCGCGTTGCACGGTTATTGCAAGAAAACTATCCATCATACAAGGATCGTTATGGTGTCATTCGAAAGCTCTGTTTATGCCCTTTCAGGGATAGGTACTTGTTTTACGTTCTGGGTCTTATTTAGGCATGAAAATGATCACGTAAACAGCCCTATTTTGGCTAAAAACACCCCGCTGTGCGGTACATATAAATAAACCGCATAGGCCGCTCGTAAGGTGTTAACCTTGACCTTCGACCTTAGAAATTCTTATCGAGGATTTAGTCAACTAAACACCAATGTTCATATTAACTAGCATTATGAATATGGTGTAATTCGTATAAACACCAATTGACTACAATTATTGATCATATACTGTGAAATTGACCTTTGACTAAGAATAATATACATATAATTGGATGGTCGTCGCACTGACCAACTGAATTTGCCTGTACAATTTGGTGACAATACATTAGACAGTCTAGGAGGAGCTTAGGGAAAATGACAATCACTTTTTTTGACCTGGACCTTTGACCTTAACTATTACAATATTTATGTGAAATTTGTTTGCATAGACATTGCCCATGGAAATCAAACAAGCATGCCTAATTTCATTAAAACCCATCAGCTAGTTTCATATATATTAATAGAATATTTGACCTTGTCCTTTGACCTTTATCTTGACCTTTATGATGTGTCATAATTTATTATTATCCTTTTAATTTAAAGTGCAACTATTTCACCAAAATGTGTGAAGTTTACATGAAAAGTAAAGAAAATAGCATATTGACCTTTTATTTGACCTTGACCTGTGACCATGACCTTTCATATGGAATTGTATAGTTTCTTGTATGACTTTGGCATAGGTATTCAGAATATACATGGTAAGCCTAGGGAAAATCTAACAGTTAGCATAAGAAATACTAGTAAACACTTATTTGACCTTTGACCTTGACCTTTGATCTTACCCTTTAGAATATTTATCTAAAACTTGGGCAATGCGATAACAAGGTTACCAGTAACATGCAGTGAAAATGAAGACATTTGAGTAAAAAACAAAAACTAAATAGAAAAAGGTGACCTTCGACCTTGACCTTTATGTAAGAGTACATTTTTTGTGCATTGCCATTGCCAAGGAAAACCAAATAAGCATGCCTAATTTCATTAAAACCCATCAGTTAGTTTCATATATATTAATAGAATAGTTTACCTTGACCTTTTACCTTTATCTTGACCTTTCTGATGTGTGTCAAAATTTATTATTTTGTTTTTCATTTAAAGTGCAACTATCTCACCAAATTGTGTGAAGTTTGCATGAAAAGTAAAGAAAATAGCATATTGACCTTTTATTTGACCTTGACCTGTGACCATGACCTTTCATATGGAATTGTATAGTTTCTTGTATGACTTTGGCCTAGGTATTCCGAATATACATGGTAATCCAAGTGAGAATCTAACAGTAGCATAAGAAATACTAGTAAACACTTATTTGACCTTTGACCTTGACCTCTGATCTTACCCTTTAGAATATTTATCTGAAACTTGGGCAATGCGATATCAACGTTACCAGTAACTTGCATAGTGAAAATGAAGACATTTGAGTAAAAACTAAAAATAAATAGAGAAAGGTGAATTTCGACCTTGACTTGTGACCTTGACCTTTATGTAAGAGTACATGTTTTGTTCCTTGACATTGCCCAGGAAAACCAAATAATCATGCCTAATTTCATTAAAACCCATCAGTTAGTTTCATATATATTAATATAATAGTTGACCTTGACCTTTGACCTTTTTCTTGACCTTTGACCTTTTTCTTGACCTTTCTGATGTGTGTCAAAATGTATTATTTTGCTTTTGACAATGACAAAACTTTGTGTAGAGGAGTGGCTCATACGTGTTATACAGAAGATGTGTGAGGACTCACAAACGGCAGTGAAGGTGAAAGGTGTACTAGGAGACGAGTCTACAATTTGCGTTGGAGTCCAACAGGGCTCTGTGTTAAGGGGAGCATCCGGTAGGAGTTTTCATTTAACATTTGAAAAACATCGAAATCTAATGAAATGTTTTCACAAATGCACCTTGGATGTGGCGGAGTTTCAGGGCAATAAACGCAAAATTAAAGGGCAAATTTAAAGGTCCCGCTACCCTACGCGTGCCTAGCCACGCGCCCGTCACGCGTATATATATTATGTGTTGAAAAATCATCATAAAATACCGAAAAACAACAGAAAACTCCATCTTTTTCATACATTGTGTCGCTACTTGGCAACCCTATCATGTGGGTGAGTCAGGGAGGTACAAGACGCAACACAGTGAGCTCAGAGCCTCAGTTGCCCTCTAACATCTAGCAAGGGAGGGTCTACGCGTATCAGCTTGTTACTCGGTCCGCTGTTTGCCATATATTCCGTATTTATACACATTTATTTGCCTTGTTACAATTATGCCAAAGAAGAACAAGTACCACAGAGCTCTTGCAGCCAATTTGAGAGCTGGGAGGGCAAAATTAGCACAACGTACACGTAATTCATCTCCACCCCGCCGTCTACCACCGCCACCCTCACACCACCACCACCACCGTCTCACACCGCCACGCACACACCACCACCACCGTCTACTTCACATTGTACCTCACGCTTCTACTCACAATCTACCTCACAAGATTTACCACAGCCCAGCACATCTGCCACATCAGTAGAAACTCAGTCTAGAAAAGAGGAAAGAATGAGGAAGTAAAAATATTATTGTTGGAGAGGTTTTTTGGCTAGATATCAGAAAGCTTGGGAAGAGCTAGAGTTGATATTATGCTAAATCAAATCTGGATATTGGTGAGTTCTACTAACAGGGAAGTATACATCATTTATGCATAACTACAATTAAATACAATGGCAAATCATACAATAGGTACAGAACAACACTTTTATTCATACAAATTTAAATATAGGTTCACACAATAATGGTAAGAATACATAGAAACATAAAGATACACCATTCACAGTTATAAATAAAGAATGTTTTGCATGGTTTGACCGCATGCTCTAAAACACAAGATGAACACGTGCTTGATTTAATGATGTGTGTTAATTGATAAAAGCAAACTTAGTTTTGTTAAAGTACTCTACATAGGTTAAATTAGTACAAATGGAAATCTTGAATTTGGTGTTTCAAGTAATTAGATTATTAGAGTTAAATTTAGCGAAGTTCGTCTCTATTAGTGTCACGAAGTCATGTTTTCTTTAATCTTTCTCCTATAGTTTTATTTACTCTTTATATGAGTTGAGCAATTAACTATTGGAAAATCACTAAAGAAAAGTGTACACAATCGGTTGTTGGGTGTCTTCAGAATATAGTATCTTCTATTTCATATCCCTGGTTTACATTGATGTGGGAGTGCCCAATCGTAAATTTCAAGATGTTTTAAATAGGTAAATGACAAGGATAGAATATGTGTTTTTTGTTTTATCTGAAGGTTAATACAGTTTCTCAAGAAAGGACTAACATTTAGAGTCACACTACTACTATTTGATTTTAGCGATTTCCCTGGTGATGGAGGTGAGTTTAATGTGCTGGGCTCTTGTTACAGCACTCGTCTGTCTTGGCGTCTGGTGAGGTCTGGACTTCCTTGGGGCGCAACTTGCAGGTTTTCTCTTCGGCTCTGCTTGCAACGTAGGTCTCGGACCACTAGCTGTGCAAGGTTTCGTACTACATGCACGTGAAAGGGTAGAATTGAGTCTCTGCTTACGCGGTTCCAACCGTTGACCTAGAGGGTGAGAATTGAGCCTAACTATTACATCAGCTTGCACTTGTATTGGTGTTGTACAGTCTTGGGAGCAGACTTGCTAGTATCAAACTTAGCAAGTTGACCAGAGTACTTGGTATATTCAGTCTTCAGACCTGAGGGGCTAGTCTCATACCTAGCAGGTTTATCATTTGCACTTGGTAATATCAGTCTTGAGTCCTGACAGACAGGCTGCTGACTACGGACAATGGACGATGGACATGCTGGCTGGTGGTGCACAGTATATGGACAGAATATGTGTCTATTACCACTCTGGTTACGCAAAGTACCATTGTTACGATCCAGGTTCTCAAAGACACAGGGCTCTTCAACATTGGACTAGATAATGGCAAAACGCAACAACGGTAACACTAGATCCAACCCCTGCCTTAAACACTGGAAAACAAAACACCATTACCGCCCTGAGTCGTGCCTGGACAACGAGGTATCCTATGACTCGGTAACGGGTGCACACACACTAGGCTGACGCTCAATGAAACAGCCTATTCTCAAACAGTAAAAGATTACTCGATTATGTTACACAAAGAAAAGATAGTTAACGTGATTAATTAACGTTACGGTAGATACTCAAATAACTGGCACTCCTGTATTAAAGAAAGTGCAATGCTAGTCCTGCAACACCAACTGGAAACTTCTGAAATAAGTCTGATGCTGGGAAGATGTTCGTAAAGAATCTTGAACAATTATAATGCAGAATACTGGTCACAATAAATGCTAGGACATATAGTAATAATAGGCAGGCGAATAATAGAGACTGCGCAAAGGTAGTAATGCTCGAGAACTAAAGAAATGCTTCGTGACACAACGCAACAGCCTACTAGGGTTGTGCAACTCAACAACAACCTCGGCTCAAAAGTGCAGTGAATAATAATGTTGCATACATATAATAATGGGGGCTTATCTCTAACCAGTGTCTGCTCAGTTAATAAAGTCTAGCTGGGGTATCAAGGCAGGGCAACAATGGGTGAGCATGCGGCTCGTAGCCTAACGTTGTCCGAAGGTGGTATAATGAAGATTACGTTATATGACGGGGATGCTCTCTTGATAAATCTAGGTCTCTAGTACCTATCCTGGCGATCCCTCAGAAGTCAACACAAAGAGGCAGCACTATGTTGTGAGGGATAGGCTATGGCCCTCTCACACCACAGCGCTGTGCTCGCAAAGTAAACCCACCCGAAGACAACTTAGGCTCCCACAGTACCTGTCGATGTCGTGCAGGGCTTAGCTAACACTGCACACATCGGAGACAACGACACAGTAACCTTACCCCTAGTCTAGCTTTAGATAACCAAGCAGAATCACTCAACACCTTGCCAGGGAGACATATACCGGTCTACAACCTTCCCGAGAGAGGACACATACGGAAAAGTCCGTCTCTCTAACCTCAATATAGCATAATACCTCCTTAACCTAATACATGGAAATATCTGAGAGCTTCGCGTACAATACGACTGGTCGACGGTGAACGTCTATGCTGAAACCAGAAGGGATGTTGAGTTTAATAAAGATTAGAGAATGAGAAAGGAGAAGTCGAGAGAGAAAAATAGTATGCAAAGTGGCGAGTATGGGGGACAGAATTGCAAAGGATGTAGGCGATACGCGTGTCAGGCAAGCTCTGAGCTGGTAAAGAACACGAGGCCGCGATGGGAAGGGACTAGTTGACCACCCGGCCGCCAACGCCGTCAGCGCCCAAGCGAGCCGCGTCATAGCTCACCCCGCTGCCAGGTGTACTCCCTCACCCTCTCTCGCTCGCCTCCCACACAAGCAACATTTATATTATAGCGAATATCAAATATAGGGCGCGGTCACAGACCAAAACAAAGACCATTTCTAGACTGTCTGTGGCAACACGACACTAATTAAATAAAGCAGATCATTCTAGGACAACTGTAGCCCATCCCCCCATCCTGGCGAGCGCTAGCGAGCTGCAATGCCCCACGCAACCATTCTGCTAACGCCGGGAGGCGTCACACCCCCCCCAAGATATGGGACACTCAACCATGAGCCCATATCTGAACAGGCAGAATGTCGCTAGAATCTGCCACTCCTAACCACTCTGCCACTCATGGAATGCAAGCTCAGTCTCCTCAAAAAAAATAAAACATTTATATATAAAACAAATCTTATCACCCTTCCCAAATATAATACATTAATTCATAACATTGTGCTCCCAGAGCGAGCTTTAAGAAGCACAGCCTACTGAGGGAAAATTATCTGCACTCAGTACTCAGCTACAATATTATCTTAAAATTAATTATCAAAAAGAAAGAATTTTTATTTAATTTTTCATATTTTATTTTAATGTTGTTTTTGGCGGCTACTATAGATGTAGCCTAATTTTCTTCTAATCAAAGCCAACAACTCCTGCCCTGCGACCCTACGCTGATGCTACACACGCGAGCCAACAAGCACCAGCGCAAAAATACACCGCGAGCCAAGACAGGAGGCTATACCAACATACTGTGGTAGCCTACCCCGGATCCTCCACCCGCGACAAACAGTCCGCAATCACATTCTCACAACCGGCAATATGGCGAATGTCTAAGTTGTACTCTTGCAACATGAGCGACCATCTGGTCAGCCTCATATTCCGGTTGTGGAATTGATTGAGGAATTTAAGCGGGTGGTGGTCGGTATCCACTCACCCGCCGGCTTTAGCATCGCCAACAGCTCCGCATCGCCACTGAGAAAACTCGATCATAATTTGAGTATTTCATATCCCAATTCCCTTTATTCATTGCATGAACAGTAGTTAAGTGCTTGTTTAACCTCCACATAGTTCTGTAGTTGCCGTGCATGTTATTTTATTGCTTTTCTTACTGATAAACATTGTTGTTTACATTTGTTATCCAAGCTTGTAGCAGACGACGCACACGCACCTCTAATCGACCTAGCTTTGTATTTTCTTATTAACTCTAGTAGTTATCGTATTCAGTATCCTACTGTAGCTATATATATCTGTAATTTTAGTTGTTGCTTGCATGATCTTGTACTGTAGTAACCTTTGACTGATAACTTTGTTTATCTAAATATAATCCTGCTTGACTAGCCTACAGTGACACCAGCGCCATCTGTTGATACAGTATATTAACCCCTTGTGTGCAGTTACACTTTATTTTTATATAATCTCTATTTGGTGAATTGTATATTTAGTTACATATTCTATTATATATATATATATTTGTTTTACTTTTTTAGGTAGGTTATCACCCCTGGTAGCCTACTTCTGCATATTTCATACTTTTTTGTTTTTGGTTATTTTTGTTTTAGGTTAGTCTAGGCTATCATCCCTGGTGGCCTATTTCTGCGTACGGTACTTCAATTTTTAAATTTTCAGTTAGGCTATCACCGCTGGCGGCCTATTTCTGCGTACCGGTATTTCATAATTTTTGTTTTCGGTTAGTCTAGGCTATCATCCCTGGTGGCCTATTTCTGCGTACTTCAATTTTTACATTTTCAGTTAGGCTATCACCGCTGGTGGCCTCTTTCTGCGTACCAGTATTTCATAATTTTTGTTTTCGGTTATTTTTGTTTTCGGTTAGTCTAGGCTATCACCGCTGGTGGCCTATTTCTGCGTACCGGTATTTCATAATTTTTGTTTTCGGTTAGTCTAGGCTATCATCCCTGGTGGCCTATTTCTGTGTACTTCAATTTTTTAATTTTCAGTTAAGCTATCACCGCTGGTGGCCTATTTCTGCGTACCGGTAGTTCATAATTTTTGTTTTCGGTTAGGATAGTCTATAACCCCTGGTGGCCTATTTCTGTTTAAATAAACATAAAATTGTTTTCGGTTCGGCTATCACTGCGTATTCAAATTTTATTTTGTTTTGTTTTAATTTTTGGTTAGGCTATCACCGCTGATAACATATTTGTGTGTATTTCAAAAATTTTGTTTTCGGTTAGGCCTATTTAAGTAAGTGAAGCGACCTGAAGGGAGTGAAGTGTTTTTAAAGTGAGTTTAGTGTTTTTAAAGTGAGTTAAGTGTTTTTAAGTGAGTGAAGTGAACTGAAGAAAGTGATCGTCACCATACCTCGTGCCTGTACGAACTGCGCCGGTAGGTTTGGTGCTTCCATGTTTGCTCCTGCCGATCCACAAGTCTGCCGACTCTGCCAGCAACGAGAGGATTTGACAGCAAAATTGGATGAAGCCCTCAACAAGATCAACGCCCTCACCAGGAAGCTGGAATCACTCCAAGAGTTTGTAACACTCAACGTTGGAGTATCACTAACACAAATTGTTTCAACTCCAGCATCCACCACCGCCCCAACGTCATCTGCCAACAATCCAACACCTGCAGTAGACACTGCAGCAGATGCTTCTGACGAACCTGAGCCGACATCAAACCAGGACAGCCGCCCTGTTCACCTTAGTCTCTCCCCCACTCCTCGTGCAAGAAGCCTGCTAGCACGAACAGTACCAACCCCTCGCCCCCGTTCTAACCACTCCTCTCCCCGACCTGTACGTAGAGTCCCGCCACCACAGGTTTCCGGATTTACACCAGTGAGGAACGGTGCACGGCCAACGCAGAAAAGGTCTCATCTACCAGTCACAATGTCAAACAGATTTGAGATATTGGTAGAGATGGAAGACGAACCAGAAGAGACCATGCTCGTTGAGGATTTCATCCTACGAGGACAGGTCGAAGAGTTCTGCGACAGAGTCCCAAATCAACGAAAAAGATTTTGCATCCCAGGAGCTGGACTGGACGACATTGTGGAAGCCTTCGAAGATACCACAAAGGATGCAAATGAAAATACCCTTTTTGTCATCCATGCTGGTTCAAATGACGTCATGCGCACCAGATCCGAAGAGTTGATGGAGAAATATCGCAAGATGATCCAGCACTACAAAAACAAGTCAAGGAATATCATCATCTCAGGCATTCTCCCCAAGATCGACGCACCTGACAAATTCTACGACAAGGCCTTCAGCACAAATAGCCGACTAAAACATTTGTGTCTGAGGGAAGAAGTTGAATTCATCAACCTCTGGGACAACTTCTACAACCAGCCTACTCTGTTCCGCAAGGATGGCACTCATCTAAACCCTGTGGGTTCAGCACGCATGGGTCGTCTCCTACACGAAGCAGTCCGCAGCCATGGATCAAAAAACACCATCCGAGAAGAAGCAGCAGTGACATAAATCATCCAACGCCAAGAAAAAAACAGAGGCAACCGAGGACCACCAGCGATAAGGACCGGAGACAGCGAGGACCGAGGACAGCCATGAACATAAATGTAGATCCGACAAGCCCAAAAATATTATTAAAGCGCGTTCCGTGAGTTCTAAAATAACAAATTTAAAGGTTTTCTATGCAAACGCTCGTAGCATACGCAATAAATTTTCAGATTTAGAGGAGCTAGTGTTTACAGAAAATTATGATGTGATTGGCATAACAGAATCTTGGCTCAATACAGAAGATAGAGACTTTTTAGCAGAGTATTCACTTCCCGGTTATGTAATGTTTGAGAAAAGCCGAATAAATCGAAATGGAGGTGGCGTTTTACTTTATATCAAAGAAAGTCTTAACCCTACCCTCTTGTCAAAAACCTCAAATTGTGAACGTCGACGCATCTTTTGTGCTAATAAAGAATAATAAAGGTACCAAAATAATACTTGCATTAATATAGACCTCCAGCTCAATCAGTGCAAACTGACCGAGAAATTTACAAACAAATTGCAGATGTAAGTAACTCACAAGATACCGTAATTTTTGGTGACTTTAATTTACCTGTGACCATGTGGGGCGATACTCTTACTTCACACTCCGGACATGACTTGTATACGAACTTGCAAGAGAGTTCGCTTTATCAATTTGTTGGAACGCCGACCCGTGGTAATAACGTTCTTGACATTGTACTTGCAACAAAAGAAGAATTAATAGAGAATTTGAATGTTGGTGATGAATTCAGTAACAGCGACCATCATACGGTAACTTTCACTTTAAAGTTTACTAGTAACGAACCAAATAGTAGCATCGAAAAAGTCCCTAATTTCAAGAAAGCAAACTTCCATAAACTTAGAGCTATGTTTAAAGAAACTGACTGGAGCTTTTTAATTCACAATAACGACATAAATACATCTTGGAAGTTATTCGAAGCCACTTACCTAAAAGCAGTGCAAGACTGCATACCATCGAAAACTCGGCGTCCAGGCCATAATAATAAGCCCAAATGGTGGAATAAAGATATTTCAAACTGCCTGCTTGCTAAAAATTTGCTAATGATAGATTAAAATCCTCACAAAATGACGAAGAACGGCTGAAATTTGTAGAGCTACGACGCAAAGCCAAAAAGTTAATTAAGCAAAGTAAAAAGACTTACATGGAGGGATAGACAGACTAATGAGGAAGTAAGAAGGAGGTGTGGTGTGGAGGTAGATGTGCTGGAAAGTGTGAAAAGGAACAACTTGAGATGGTTCGGCCATATGGAACGTATGGAAAGCGAGAGAATGACTAAGAGGGTGTACGAGAGCGAGGTGGAGGGACAGAGGGGGAGAGGTAGACCGAATATGAGGTGGAAGGATGGAGTGAGGAACTACATGAACGAAGGCGGTGCTGGTTGGGGGGAGGGGCGTCGACTGACTGGGGACAGAGGTGCATGGGGGCGGTTCGTTCGTGGCCACACCTTCGGGGATCACGGCGTCAGGCAATAGATAGATAGATAGAAAAAAGACCTTAGAGTTACATATTGCGAATCAAAGTAAAACAAACCCGAAAGAATTCTATAGTTATATCAGAAAGAAAAAAGTACTTACTTCAACTGTTGGACCGTTAGTCGATGAAAATGGAGAATACACCAAAGACGAAGAACAAATGAGTAATGCCCTCAATACCTTCTTTGCATCAGTTTTTACAACAGAAGACCTCAGTGATATCCCTACACCATCGCCGATTCAGATTGATAATTCAGATGTTTTAAGCAATATCACCGTTACAGAGAGAGAAGTATTGAATTGTTTAGATAAACTCAAGGTAAATAAAACGCCTGGACCTGATACAATCTCGCCTAGAGTTCTAAAGGAAGCTAAGGATGAGCTCTCTAAACCACTGACATTACTATTCAATAAATCCTTGCAGTCTGGAACTATGCCCAATCAGTGGAAGCTAGCCAACGTAACACCGATATTCAAAAAAGGCAGCAAATCCCTATCCAGTAACTATCGTCCAATTAGCTTAACCTCAGTTGTATGTAAATGCTAGAAACGGTCATACGAGACAGACTCGTAAATCACTTAGAGGAAAATAACATACTTAAAGATACTCGACACGGCTTTCGTAAAAAACGTTCCTGTTTAACAAACCTCTTAGACTTCTTCCACGATATCCTCAACCTCTACGATGAGAGTAAAGCTGTAGTTATTATATACCTTGATTTTCAAAAGGCCTTTGACAAAGTTCCCCACAAACGTTTACTGCTAAAACTAAAAGCGCATGGAATAGAAGACGGTGTGTTGAAATGGATAGAAAATTGGCTCAGCGACAGAAAGCAAAGAGTAGTCATAAACGGTAAGGCATCAAAATGGACCAATGTAAGTAGCGGGGTACCCCAGGGATCGGTACTAGGACCAATTCTCTTTCTAATTTACATCAACGACATAGATGAGGGTCTCACCTATACAATCTCAAAATTTGCAGACAATACAAAAATTGCAAATAGCGTACTCTCAAAAGAACAAGTTGACGATATGCAACACAATCTAGATAAATTGTCATGTTGGGCCCAAATTTGGCAAATGAGTTTCAATGCGAATAAATGTAAAGTACTACATATCGGATACCTAAATGAGAAAGCAAACTATTCGATGAATGGCACTCAGCTTAAGAATGTAAACAGAGAAACCGATCTGGGAGTAACAATATCGAGTAACCTAAAACCGAGTCAACAATGTTCAGAAGTTGTTAAGAAGGCAAACAAAATAATTGGCTTTATAGGCAGGTCATTTGAGCATAAATCCAAAGAAGTTATCCTAACCCTTTACAATTCCTTAGTCCGCCCTCTTCTGGAATACTGCGTTCAATCCTGGTGCCCTTATTACCAAAAAGATATAAACAAGCTAGAACGAGTTCAACGTAGAGTTACCAAAATGATACCTAACCTAAAGAACAAACCATACGAAGAGCGTCTTAGATAATTAAATCTATTTCCTTTAACCCAGCGCAGATTAAGAGGCGACTTAATTCAAGTGTTCAAAATCATCAAAGGCATCGACAATATGAACTGTAGTAAGTACTTCACTATCGCCCAATCTAATTACACGCGGGGAAACGGTTGCAAAATTATTGGTAAATCTTTTAACTCGCACGAATCTAAGAATTTCTTCTTCAATCGAGTTGTCAACTTGTGGAATGGGCTTCCCCGAAACGTTATAGACTGCATCACCGTTGATTCATTTAAACTCCGCCTAGACAAATATCTCGCATCAAACCCGCGACTGACTGCGTTTGTAAATGAATAACTTTATTTTATCCCCCCCTCAGTTACTAACCCATCTGTCCCCTACTAACTTCCTAATCCTGCCACGGACATTAGTTCCAGGGCAGTAATTCCCTTTCCAATGTTCCCTTACCAACTCTAAACCACTGTTTGGACACTTGATCCTCAGTGTTTTGGAGGACAAGCAACCTAGAAGGGTCACTAGATATGTTGTTGCTTGATTTCCTTTGTACTCCTTTGTACCACGACTGGCCCATAGGCAGGAACATAGACCTCAAAGTGTCTGAGCGCTAACACGATTGCCAGCAGTTCCTTTTCAACAACCGAATAGTTTTTCTGTGCTGAATTAAATTTCTTTGAAAAGAAACTGACTGGATGCTCAAGACATTCCTCGTCTGTCTGCAAAAGTACGGCACCAGCCCCTACTCCGCTGGCATCAGTCGCCAACTGAAATGGTCGTTCAAATTCCGGGGCCCTGAGGATAGGGTGAGTGCATAAAAGGTGTTTAACTACTCGAAACGCCTGCTCACACTCAGGTGCCCAGCGGAACTTTTTATCTTTAGCTAGTAGATCTGTCAAAGGAGCTAACACAGTAGAATAACCTCTTATAAAGCGGCGGTAATACCCAATCATGCCCAAAAATATCATGATCTGCCGCTTGGTGGTCGGCCTGGGGAACAAGTCGATAGCCTGTATCTTCTGTTGGGGCGGGCTCACCTGCCCTAACCCAACCACAAACCCCAGATATTGCACCGTGGCTTGCACACAGTCACACTTGCCTAGATTAACCACCAAGCCTGCTTTACTAAGTTGACTAAATAAGGCTTCTATGTGCTCACAGTGACTTTGGAAATCGTTGTCATAAATGATCACGTCATCAAGATAGACAGTACAGTTTGGGATGTCTGCTACGATGTCGTTCATTAAGCTCTGGAAAGTGGCCGGTGCATTTTTCAGACCATATGGCATCACGTTGCAACGGTAAGTACTGCCATCCACCACAAACCCGCACACCTCTTTAGCCCGCTCAAACAGTGGTACTTGCCAGTAGCCTTTGACGAGGTCTACCTTGGTCAAGTACCTTGCTTTCCCGATCTTATCCACACTGTCATCCACCCGGGGAAGAGAATATGCATTGGTGGGGGTCAACCCGTTCAACCGCCTAAAGTCAATGCAGAACCGAACTTTTCCATCAGGTTTGGGCTGCAGAGTGACAGGAGAAGTCCACCGTACTGCCCCCTTCTCGATCAAGCCTCTCGCCAGCATATACTCCAGCTCATCCCTGAGCGCTGGGAGTTTAATGGGTGGCACCCGATAAGGTATCGACTTGAAGGGGGGGTGCTCTCCTACATCAACGTCATGCACCGCTTGAGTAGTGAGGCCTGGGTGCTCGGCAAATACAGTGGGGTATGAATCGAACAGGCGCTGCACTGCCACCTGCTGTTCCTCCGGCAGGTGTGCCAGAGCATCATGCGCACATTGGCTCGAATTCCCCGCCCACTGATCAGCTGAGACATGACAATCCCAGTTATCATCCACCTGGTCATTGCTGCCCCCCTCTCCTTCTCCACCATGACCGCAGCAGGTCAACACAGGGACAGCTAGTGACTCAGGTGGGCGCCTCACATACTCCTTCAACAAATTAATGTGGCATAGTTGGTTACGCTTCTTCCGGTCTGGAGTGGCAACGAGGTAATCTAGATCAGAGATCTTTGACACCACCCGATAAGGCCCAGCGTACTTGGCAGCCAGAGGATGACCTGACAAAGGCAACAGGACCAACACCTCTTGACCTACCTGAAACTCCCGGAGTTTCGCCTTAGTATCGTACCTGTCCTTCATACGGGCCTGAGAACTCACCAAATTACGCCCGGCCAGCTCCAGACTTCTAAGCATTCTCTCTCTGCTCTCGAGGACGTATCTCAACATAGAACATGGCTTAGCGGTACCCTCCCAAATCTCCTTCACCATGTGGAGAGGGCCCCTCACCTGATGCCCGAAAACAAGCTCATTCGGACTGAAACCGAGACTCTCTCCAGGTACTTCTCTTGCCGCGAACAAAACATACGGCAGACCAAGGTCCCAATCCTTTCCGTTCTCTGCGCAATAACATCGAAGCACGCTTTTCAGCGTGGCGTGCCACCTCTCCAACACCCCTTGACTCTCCGGGTGATACGCAGAAGAGACGACAGTGCTGATGCCATGCTGAATCATAGTTTGTTTGAACAGATTAGATGTAAAATTAGAACCTTGGTCTGATTGCACCTCTTGCGGGTAACCATACCGCGAGCAATACAAGAGCAGGTTCCGGACAACAGTTTTCGCTGTGCCATTTCTCATTGGATATGCATCAGGATAACGAGTGGCCACATCCATGATAGTTAATAGAAATATATTACCGGCTGTCGGGAATAGGGTAATGATCCCGACAGGTTTTGGTCCAATAGGACATTTGAATTTGGCGGTATCGTATCGCTTGTACGATTTCGGCTGGTTCTTTGTGTATTGTAGTTTATTCTTAAGTTAGGTTAAATATTAACTGTAATGTATAAATATCTACATCAGCTCTAGATGTATTATGAAACCAAGTTATGGGTTATAATTATTATGAGCCGGCAGCCATATGTAATTTCGCGAAGCGATCGGACGCCGGCCCTTTAGTCTCTCAATCAACACCGTACAGCCAACATCTCCTCCCCCGGCTCTGACTCAACCCACAGTTCACCATGTGCTACAAATACTAATTTATAACAACAGTCCTACATCACCAGTCCTCTAAGCTAAGTTCATTGTATCGATATTGTATTATGTGAACATTCCTACATGTCATGCAATTGAACTAGCCGTGTGTGGGGGACTGGATTACACCCATCGACGAATACCTCGTTGGTAATTATATTATAACTATTTGTTGGGATATTTCATGTACCAGTGATATGTAATTTAACCTTTATCTAAATTCCCGATAAATAATGGTCCTTCGTGCCCTAAGGCTTCCTTACCGTAGTACCGTTTTGTATGCTTCCTTGACGCTTGTGGGCTTACAAATGGCTGCCGCCTCGCGCGTTGTTGGCCGACTGCCATTTCCCTAGTTTAGACCCAGCTTCTTCCCTCGTGTTTTTTACCATTTAGGCACCGTCCCTATCTTTTTTGGGGCTTGTTTCCAGTTTTTTTTTGGGGGTGTGCTCCTTGGCGTTTTTTGGTGGGTTAGCTGGGCTGGAGATTGGGGTAGGGGTCGTTTCGTCGGGCACCATTTTGCGCTCATAGGCTAGGCTAGGCTAGGCCTGCAGGTGTCTGAGGTGGCTGTTCATTTCGCTTTGGTGGTGTGCCTGTGGTGTTCATTGTGTTTTGTCATTGTGGGACTCATTATTACTTTTGCTGGAGGGGAGGGTTCTCATGTGACCTTTTATATTTAAATTTCATAATAGCCTAGGCCTAGTTGCTTAAAGTGGCGGTCATGAGTGTCGGTCTTTGTTAATTCCTAAGCGATTGACAGTTAATAGTCAGACCTCATGATTGTAGCTTAACCAACTAGCTTACCTATAAAGGGCTTACAATAATTAGTGCTTCACCTTACCCTTTCTTTTAATGGATTTAGTATTTAATTCTTTTGTCTAGTTAGATAATTTCCTTTCGATAGTTTATGTTAAGGGGAATGTAAGTACTATGTAATTTTTTTTGAGTAAAATTCTTAAGTAATGGGGGTTTGCCGCTGTTGATTCCTAAGCGATTAACGGTTTGTAGTCTGACCTCATTGTAGTTTAAGTTGCTTAAAATTAGACCTTAACGATGACAGATTTGAAGAAACTTAAGATTCTTAAGGGAGGGATGAAGGGAAGTTTAAATAGATGTTTAAGAGATCTTGATGATTTTTTAATAAGTCCCACGGCTGATCAAATAAAGGGTAAATTCGCTACTGTTACTAAATCGCTAGCTACTTATGATAGTTATGCTCAGCAGGTATATGGTTTATTGACAGTTACTGACGATGTGGAAGAAGAAATGTCGGCAGATCTTGAGTACTATGAGAATGTTAATACAGCCTTAGCCAGACTATCTTCCACCCAAGAATCAACCTCTGTTAAGGATACCGGTACACCAAAGGCGACTGGTTTTAACCTGCCGAAGCTTACTTTGCCTACCTTTTCCGGGGATTCGGCTACCTGGACTGGATTTTGGGATATTTTGAGTGTTCCGTCCATCATAATAAAACACTCACATCCATCCAAAGGTTCACCTATCTCCGTGGTCAATTGAAAGGGGAGGCATTGAAGTTAGTTGATGGGTACAAGCTAGAAGCTACCAGCTACGAGTCTGCAGTGGAGTTGCTGAAGAGAACTTACGGGAGAGTGGAAGTCATCAAGACCGCGTTAATTACTAAGTTCTTCACGCTAGATCCTCCATCCTATGATGTGATGGCCCTAAAGGAGTACTATGCCTCCTTTGAGAGCCTCCTCCGACTATAGAGACAATGGCCATCACCAAGGAGGAAATATTTAGTGTTAATATCTTGAATAAGATACCCTCTCCCCTAAGGGAAATCTTAAGACGACAACTAAGCGACTCTCCACTAAACTTGGAAGCGTTGGTGCAGGTGTACCAGACTGAAGTCTTCAATATGGAGAGTACTGGACACTACCGACAAGTGGAGGTGTCGCCATCTACTGCAGCTTTCCCGGTACAGACTTCTCCTAAACAGAAAAGGCCAATTTCATTAGGTTGTAAGTTGTGCAGTGTCCACGGTCATCTGTGGTATCAGTGTCCTAAGTATCCTAAGGCTACACAGAAGGTTAGCAAGGCTAAATCGCTTAAGTTATGTACCAGCTGTCTGGCAAGAGACCACTTCAACAGTACCTGCACCAATTCCTACATCAAACCTTGTAAGTATTGCAAGGGGAAACATTGGTTTTCCCTTTGCACCCAGTCTGATCAGCACGACGGCAAAGAAAAGGGGAGAACCCCCAAAGAGTCACATGAGAAAAGTAAGAGCGAGGGTGATAAAGTATCTGCCATGTCCATTGCTTCTCGAGAATGTCAATTGCTTCCTACTATGATGCTGCCAGTAGTGGGGAGTAATAATAATACTATAATGACGCTCACCTTACTTGACCAGTGCTCACAGAGGTCATTCGTTCTGCGGTCATCAACCCCAGCTCAAGTGTACCAGCAAGGGTCAAGAGAATTTGCGTCTCCATGGCTTCACTGGTGAAATAGATTCCAGTGACTATGATATTGTGGAGATTTCATATGTTTATAGAAAAAAGGTATGTCCCATTAAGGCTGTTGTGGTCGACACACTACCCAGTTTCTATATAGCATCAGAGATTCAACCACATTTGAAATATCTCAGAAGTAAGGGGTATAAACTGGCTGATGATCAACTCTCTGCTAACAATGGTATTATGCTACTGGTCGGAGCTGATTATTACTACGACCTGGTTCACCCTGGATATCGGCGGGTAGATAAGCTAATAATGCTCCCCACGATCCAAGGTTATGCCATTTCTGGATCCTATGCCACTTCCTCTCAAGACACACAGGTGGAGGTGGTTACGGTCCTCAAGGTAGCAGTAAGCCCCATAGATAAATATATTCGGCCAAATGTGCCTGATAATACATGTACTGATATAGATAAGCTATGGGACTTGGACAATATTGGAATTGACCCACATGAACTTGATCGTGAGTCCAAGCTAGCGTTAAGCTCGTATGAAGAGACTGTAACGTATGACTCTGGCAGAGGTCGGTATGTGGTAAGGCTCCCTTGGAATGATAACAAGAGTAAATTACCTACTAATTTCCATCTAGCACTTGGTAGGTTACGTGGCCTTCAGAAGCAGTTTGTCAAGGATCCAAGTTATTGCGAGACTTATGCGGCAGTTTTAGCCAAGCAGGTACAACGTGGATTTGTGGAGAGAGTAGATCTCAATGAGTATGGGGATAACATCCATTACCTTGCTCACCATGGGATTAAAAAGGACAGTTCCACCACTCCTGTTCGTATTGTGTATGACTGCTCTGCTAAATCCAGTGATCGCTCCTATAGCCTGAATGATTGTCTGTACACGGGTCCGTCCCTGGTCTCTGATCTAGCGCAAATTATGTTGCGCTTCAGATGTCATAAGTTTGCATGGGTCGCCGATATTGAGAAGGCCTTCCTGATGCTTCAACTCCATCGTGAAGACAGGGACTCGACAAGATTTTTATGGCCACGGGACCCAATGGATCTAGATTCGGAGTATACCTGGTCTACAGGTTCAGAGTCGTCTTATTCGGGGCGACCTGTTCCCAGTTCCTTCTCAACGCTACTATCTTGCGTCATCTTGAGGAGGCTTGACTAGATCCTGACTTCAAGAATGAGATCAAGCAGGGGATCTATGTGGACAATCTTCAAGGCACCGGAGACAATGAAGATTTATTGCTCAAGAGATGCTGGGAGATCCGTGATATATTTGCCAAGGCTCATTTATACTTAAGAGAATGGGCCACTAATAGTGATCTTTTGAAAGGTCAATTTGCTTCTGACGGTGTAGCTACTGAGAATAGTGAGGTGAAGTTTTTAGGCCACAAATGGGACACTACCACAGATTGTATATCCTTCTGTCACACCCCATGCGGCAGTGAGCTTATGACCAAGCGGAACTGCTTAAGCTTGTCAGCGAGGTTGTTTGATCCCCTAGGTTTTTTGCTGCCTGTAACAATCCGTGCTCGTATGTTTTTACAGAAACTGTGGCGGCTAAAACTAGATTGGGATACGCCCCTCCCGATTGAGTTACAAGATACTTGGCGGTTGATTCGGTCGGACCTTTCCACATGTTGCAATGTCCAACTTAATCGTCAGGTGATTAATGGTCAACAGGTGGATCTACATGCCTTTTCTGATGCTAGTAATAGTGCGTACGGTACTGCCATATACATATGCAATGGTAGTGAAGCGACGCTGGCTATAGCGAAGGCCAAAGTAGCCCCTATAAAGAAGATTACAGTTCCTAAATTAGAACTTACTGCATTGCTTCTGTCTGCTCGTCTAATAAAGTTTACACTGGATGCCTATGCAGACATACTACAAATTAATAACGTCTATGTCTGGAGCGACAGTCAAATAGCGCTTTCATGGGTACACAGCCAGAAAGTGTTACCTGTTTATGTTTCTAATCGCACTGATGAGATTCATGGCTTCCTACAGCTACATTTCGCTATGTGAGCACCAGGGATAACCCCAGTGACATAATTTCCCGGGGGATCTCGGCACAGCAGTTTATGTCTTCCTCTATTTGGTGGCATGGACCTCCATGGCTTACATCTCCAACTGAATGGCCTCAGGATTTCAGGGAATACATATCTGATCCTTCAAGTCGGCCCCAAGATGATGTGTTAAGTAGTTCGAATGTGAGTACTACACATCAGGATAACAAGTTGGTAGAGTGGGAACGTTATGGCAGCTATGATCAAGTAATACGGGTATTTGCATGGATATACCGTTTCATTAACAACATGAGAAGTCGGGCTCACGGGTCTTTCCTTAGTGAAGATTCGAAGCATATCAGACTCCATGAATTTAGATCAGCAGAAGCAAAACTAATATGTTTAGTACAAAGGGAATCTTATCCTACTGAACATCAAATCCTGAGCAAGGAGTCAAAGGCCAAACCCTCAAACTTAATGAGGCAGCTAGGATTATATATGGAAGGAGGCATAATTAAGTGTACAGGCAGGATACAAAAGGCGGACATTATTGATTCTGCAAAATATCCTGTCCTCCTTAGCTCCTCTCATTTGATTACCAAAATGTTGATTCGCCAATGCCATCGGACCTGCCTACATTTTGGCGTAAATTATGTTCTGGCGTATATGCGACAACGTTGGTGGATCCCTAAGATGCGACTAGCAATTAAAGGGATCCACAATAGCTGTACTATCTGTAAAAGATTACAGGGTAAGCCTTACTCCCCAGTTGATCTACCTCCCTTGCCTGAGTTCAGGGTACAAAGGACGGAACCATTGCAGGTAACCGGGGTACACTACACCGGAGCGATTCATGTTAGAGAATCGCCCGGTAATATCATAAAGGTATATGCCGTCCTATTCACATGTGCGGTAACCAGAGCGATTCATATTGAATTGATTAACGACCTATCCAGTGAAGGGTTTTTGCATACTCTAAGACGCTTTGCAGGCCGCAATGGTTTCCCTCAAATTATTATGAGCGATAATGCGACTTGTTTTGTCGGGGCCTCTAAATATCTCCAGAGTTTAATGGATGACCCGCAGGTTGTGGCTACCCTCACTGGAAAGGGTTGTCAGTGGAGATTTATACCAGCACGTGCACCATGGTTCGGGGCGATTTGGGAGAGAACTATCGGTATCGTCAAATCTGCCATGAAGAAGGTATTAGGAAGGGCACTGGTGACCAGACGGGAGTTGCAAACCATCTTAATAGAAATTGAGATGTCAGTCAACGACAGGCCCTTGACCTATACCTGGGCAGATGTTGATGACCTCTTACCCATTTCGCCTTCTATGCTAACACGTGGACGAACCCTTAATACCTTTCCTAGATCCTGCGTCAATGACGAAGATCTGCATGACCCTACGTTCGGCAATGCTGACGCCACACGTCGTCGCTTCCAGTATGTAAACAAGGTGTCCGATGATCTATGGAAACGGTGGACCCAAGAATATTTGCTGTCTCTTCGCGAGCGTCACTCTCATAAGATCAAAGGGACGAATCAACGATGGCCTCGTATCGGGGATATCGTCCTGATTCATGATGAGCGTCCTAGGT
Organism: Paralithodes platypus; assembly: GCA_032716605.1. Lineage (NCBI taxonomy): Eukaryota > Metazoa > Arthropoda > Malacostraca > Decapoda > Lithodidae > Paralithodes > Paralithodes platypus. The sequence goes on from CM064525.1 coordinate 34,770,538, forward strand.
TATTTTGGAAGCTTGGGAGGATTATCGATTTGTTCCAGGGCATTGATGGTCTTATAAGGGTTGCTAAAATACGAACTTCGACTGGGGTTACTACTCGCCCAGTCGTAAGGTTATATCCCTTGGAGCAGGATATAGAACTGCCGGATTATCCTGGCGTCTCTACTGATACCCCTCCGCGGGAGAGTGCTGGTGACAGTGCTCCTCAAGGTGGGGCAGCTGATGATGAGAAGGATGATCCTCCTCAGGCTTCAGGTGGCGCTCGTCCCAAAAGGAGGACGGCTATGAGTTCCGTGGATCTTTGGAGATCAAAGATCAAACAAGGTGATCTTTGACTTCGATGTCCTTTTTTCGTTCTCTGTAATAGCTCCTGTATATCATTTTTGGTGGCGGGCAATATGTCGGGAATAGGGTAATGATCCCGACAGGTTTTGGTCCAATAGGACATTTGAATTTGGCGGTATCGTATCGCTTGTACGATTTCGGCTGGTTCTTTGTGTATTGTAGTTTATTCTTAAGTTAGGTTAAATATTAACTGTAATGTATAAATATCTACATCAGCTCTAGATGTATTATGAAACCAAGTTATGGGTTATAAATATTATGAGCCGGCAGCCATATGTAATTTCGCGAAGCGATCGGACGCCGGCCCTTTAGTCTCTCAATCAACACCGTACAGCCAACATCTCCTCCCCCGGCTCTGACTCAACCCACAGTTCACCATGTGCTACAAATACTAATTTATAACAACAGTCCTACATCACCAGTCCTCTAAGCTAAGTTCATTGTATCGATATTGTATTATGTGAACATTCCTACATGTCATGCAATTGAACTAGCCGTGTGTGGGGGACTGGATTACACCCATCGACGAATACCTCGTTGGTAATTATATTATAACTATTTGTTGGGATATTTCGTGTACCAGTGATATGTAATTTAACCTTTATCTAAATTCCCGATACCGGCACTAGTAGGGGGTAGGGGTCCGACCATATCAATGATGACCTTACTGAAGGGCGGTCCACTGACAGGAATGGGGTGCAACGGGGCTCTCGGAATTGTTTGGTTAGGTTTTCCAACCCTCTGGCACGTTTGACACCTTGCTATCCAGGTTACCACCTGCCCCTTCAACCCCGGCCACCAAAACAATTTTTCTAAAGCCGCCACCGTTTTTCTCACCCCTAGATGTCCTGCCAGTGGTATGTCATGCGCCAACCTCAGTAGGCTATCCCTGCACTCCCGTGGAACCACCAACTGGTCCACTACTCCGGACCCCTCTTGCCAACTACATTTAGGGTCTTGAAAACGCCTATAGAGGATGCCTTCTAAATAAAAAAAATCTCCTGGCTGTGCATCGCCGTCCTCGTCGAGCTCTACAGCTCCATTAGCACACGTTTGGAGCTCAGGGTCCTCTAGTTGCAACCGACGTATATCTGAGGGTGCCAAGCGATCTAACTGCTCCCGGAGCAATGCATGACCTTCCCCGATACTGGGCTGCTCCCTCTGTCTCTCTCGATGTACATAACGTTGCTGTCGTGGAGACTCGTCATGCCCAGCCTCGTCACTCTCGATGACAGGCCCAGGGGCTACTCCAGAATAAAGTAATGGTGCTAATACTGAATCACCCAGGAGAGCTGCCGAGCCAAAACTCTTAAAACCAACTCCAGCTTTAGCCTCCTCCTGTTGATCGTTCCTCCGCTGGTCTGAAGACGGAGGACTAGGCTGTGACACTTTAGCTGCCCGAGCTCGGGTGACAACACACGCCATGGGTTGTGTTTGGCACCGCTCGACCCACTCTTGCTCTTCCCTACTCACGTCGGCCGGCCTCTCGGCAACGACTAAGGGTAGAAGCTCAGAAGCGGGCATTGCAAAGTCGTTGCCGAGAAGAAGGTCGACGCCCTCCACTGGCAGTTTCTCCACAATCCCGACATCCAATTCACGTGCCACACCATCCACCTCCAACTCCAACCGCACCAGCGGGTATGACCGAGTTGCATTAATACCCTGCACCACCACCACCCGAGCCGCGTTCATAGGGTAGCCAGTCAAGTTTTTCATCAGAGTCTGGGAAGCACCTGTATCACGCAAGACCTCTACTCCATGCTTGCGCCCCGCCCTCTATGGTCGCAAAAAACATCCTGAGCAGGGTTCGAGCCTCCCAGGTGCTTCGGCATTGGCTGTGCCTCAGCCTCTGACGAACTGCCCCGGGCAAACTCAGATGACTTCGGAGACACACCAATGTTGCAGGCCAAAGACACAGCTGCTGTAGGTGGTTTGCTAGGACAGACTCTTGCAAAGTGCCCCTTTTTATGACAATGATAACACTCCAACTCCCCTTTGGGCTTCCCTTGGTACTGGGAAGGGCCCGGCCCCTTCTTAAATGGGACGGTGCTAGTCTTGTGGTCAGTCTTGGTATCATGGCTCTTGTACTTGTTTGCATAAGGTATATCACTAACTCGGGGGGGTGGGGCGTCACGCCCCTTGTTACCTGCCTCACTACGCTGGGCAGACCCGCACCCACGAATTAGTGATAGCCGGAGGTCAGCCATCTCAGCTGCCTCCTGTAGAGTTTTTGGTTGCTTTTCTTTAAGGTTTAACGTCAGGTCGCCGCCCGTGCATTTGAAAAACTGCTCTAAAAGCACCAACTGTTTAATGTCGTCAAACGTAGTAGCTTTCTCCGACCTCAGCCAATTCCCAAAAGCATCGGACAGCTCCCGGGCATGCTCCAAAAAGGTGCTCTCCCGACCCTTGGTAACACCCCGGAACTTCAACCTGTACGTCTCTGGTTGTAGTTCGTATGCTCTCAGGACAGCCTCCTTGAGTTCCTCATAGATAATACAAGACTCTATAGGCAACGTATCGTAGGCTTTAAGACCCTTGCCTATTAATCTAGAGGATACAAGTGCTGCCCATTTATTCTCTGGCCACTGGTGTTCCTGGCACTTCTTCTCAAAGCGTGTGAAAAATTCTGTTACACCACTCTCATCAAACACCGGAACCAGTTTCAATAAGTGCGAGAGAGACTGCTCATGAACACGGTTACCAGCCCCAAGTCGCTGTCCCGTTGTCTCTACTCGCGACTTCTCTACGTCCATGTCGGCACAGTACCTAGTCGACTCTAAATCAGCTTGGATTTTTGCTAGCTTGGCTCTCTCTTCTATCTTGTCTAATTCTATTTGCTGCTCACCTGCCCTGATAGCCTTTCTCTCTTCGATCTTAGCTAATTCGAGCTGAAGCAATAATTCTGGAGATAACCCTTGAGGAGGTGAAGGTGCTACAATGTTTGAAATTACCGGTGGTCCCCCCAGGGGCAACCCACCCTGCCAGTCACCACCCACCTGTGGAAGCGTACCCGGGGTCGGCAAACCACTGGGATGGCTGGGAGTCGAGTGTAGGGGAAGCATGGCCGAAGGGCTCTGCGCACTCAACCCATCTCGCTCACCAGTCACCCTGCCCAGTACACACGTTATCAAGTTATCCTGGGTCATGCTGCTAGTAACCGCATGACCGATAGCTGTGGCCAGGCATTGAAGACCGTACCGATCCATACCCTCCAACCGCTCGGCAGTAACAGGCCATTGCAAAAATATCCTAGCATCCTCCTCACAGTTCACCCGATTAACCCTTTCATCATACTGTTGTTCCTCAGTCTCGACATTACCTACTGTGTCTCCATTCTCCTCTAACCCGGTATAAGACATGATGCTCACAAAAATTTCTCACCACAATATTAAAAAAATAAGTACCCCAAACTCTTATGTAGCACTATTCACTTGCCAAAAATGTCTGAAGACTCTCAAGTGCTATACTACTTTGCCAAAAAAAAAATTAACGTGCCCACTATATTCCTTAATAAAACAAATGACCACAACAATCCTGCAATTATCTCTTAGTTCACTAGATCCTGACCTAGGTCGCCATTTGTTACGATCCAGGTTCTCAAAGACACAGGGCTCTTCAACATTGGACTAGATAATGGCAAAACGCAACAACGGTAACACTAGATCCAACCCCTGCCTTAAACACTGGAAAACAAAACACCATTACCGCCCTGAGTCGTGCCTGGACAACGAGGTATCCTATGACTCGGTAACTGGTGCACACACACTAGGCTGACGCTCAATGAAACAGCCTATTCTCAAACAGTAAAAGATTACTCGATTATGTTACACAAAGAAAAGATAGTTAACGTGATTAATTAACGTTACGGTAGATACTCAAATAACTGGCACTCCTGTATTAAAGAAAGTGCAATGCTAAAGTCCTGCAACACCAACTGGAAACTTCTGAAATAAGTCTGATGCTGGGAAGATGTTCGTAAAGAATCTTGAACAATTATAATGCAGAATACGGGTCACAATAAATGCTAGGACATATAGTAATAATAGGCAGGCGAATAATAAAGACTGCGCAAAGGTAGTAATACTCGATAACTAAAGAAATGCTTCGTGACACAACGCAACAGCCTACTAGGGTTGTGCAACTCAACAACAACCTCAGCTCAAAAGTGCAGTGAATAATAATGTTGCATACATATAATAATGGGGGCTTATCTCTAACCAGTGTATGCTCAGTTAATAAAGTCTAGCTGGGGTATCAAGGCAGGGCAACAATGGGTGAGCATGCGGCTCGTAGCCTAACGTTGTCCGAAGGTGGTATAATGAAGATTACGTTATATGACGGGGATGCTCTCTTGATAAAACTAGGTCTCTAGTACCTATCCTGGCGATCCCTCAGAAGTCAACACAAAGAGGCAGCACTATGTTGTGAGGGATAGGCTATGGCCCTCTCACACCACAGCGCTGTGCTCGCAAAGTAAACCCACCCGAAGACAACTTAGGCTCCCACAGTACCTGTCGATGTCGTGCAGGGCTTAGCTAACACTGCACACATCGGAGACAACGACACAGTAACCTTACCCCTAGTCTAGCTTTAGATAACCAAGCAGAATCACTCAACACCTTGCCAGGGAGACATATACCGGTCTACAACCTTCCCGAGAGAGGACACATACGGAAAAGTCCGTCTCTCTAACCTCAATAAAGCATAATACCTCCTTAACCTAATACATGGAAATATCTGAGAGCTTCGCGTACAATACGACTGGTCGACGGTGAACGTCTATGCTGAAACCAGAAGGGATGTTGAGTTTAATAAAGATTAGAGAATGAGAAAGGAGAAGTCGAGAGAGAAAAATAGTATGCAAAGTGGCGAGTATGGGGGACAGAATTGCAAAGGATGTAGGCGATACACGTGTCAGGCAAGCTCTGAGCTGGTAAAGAACACGAGGCCACGATGGGAAGGGACTAGTTGACCACCCGGCCGCCAACGCCGTCAGCGCCCAAGCGAGCCGCGTCATAGCTCACCCCGCTGCCAGGTGTACTCCCTCACCCTCTCTCGCTCGCCTCCCATACAAGCAACGCAACCATTCTGCTAACGCCGGGAGGCGTCACACCATGTTGATTAATGTTATACAACATATCTTTGTGTACGTACAGTTGACAAATCCAATGTTTATATGTAAGTATTCATCAAGTTTTCCATATGCATCTTTCAAAAGTTTGAGTCTGTTATTGTATTGCAAGAGGTATACAGCTACCCGACTTTCGTTATTAAGGATACATTCTATCTCTTGCTTATATCATTTCTTTGCCCGTTAAATATATAACCTGATTATACCGTTGCCATTCAATTCATTAACCACTTACAATATTTTTGGCTTAAATGTATATATAATTTTCCCTACATTAATATTCTTGCAATGCCTTATTGTAAACTATGATCCACAATTATCACACACACACACACACACACAAACACCACACACATTCTGTCTGTCTCTCTCAAGAAAAAAATATTATATTCTCTATATACTATACTACTAAAAAAACGCTTTCGTAAAAAACGTTCCTGTTTAACAAACCTCTTAGACTTCTTCCACGATATCCTTAACCTCTACGATGAGAGTAAAGCTGTAGATATTATATACCTTGATTTTCAAAAGGCCTTTGACAAAGTTCCCCATAAACGTTTACTGCTAAAACTAAAAGCGTATGGAATACAAGACGGTGTGTTGAAATGGATAGAAAATTGGCTCAGCAACAGAAAGCAAAGGGTAGTCATAAACGGTAAGGCATCTAAATGGACCAATGTAAGTAGCGGGGTACCCCAGGGATCGGTACTAGGACCAATTCTCTTTCTAATTTACATCAACGACATAGATGAGGGTCTCACCTGCACAATCTAAAAATTTGCTGACGATACAAAAATTGCAAATAGCGTACTCTCAAAAGAACAAGTTGACGATATGCAACACAATCTAGATAAATTGTCATGTTGGGCCCAAATTTGGCAAATGAGTTTCAATGCGGATAAATGTAAAGTACTACATGTCGGATACCTAAATGAGAAAGCAAACTATTCGATGAATGGCACTCAGCTTAAGAATGTAAACAGAGAAACTGATCTGGGAGTAACAATATCGAGTAACCTAAAACCGAGTCAACAATGTTCAGAAGTTGTTAAGAAGGCAAACAAAATAATTGGCTTTATAGGCAGGTCATTTGAGCATAAATCCAAAGAAGTTATCCTAACCCTTTACAATTCCTTAGTCCGCCCTCTTCTGGAATACTGCGTTCAATCCTGGTGCCCTTATTACCAAAAAGATATAAACAAGCTAGAACGAGTTCAACGTAGAGTTACCAAAATGATACCTAGCCTAAAGAACAAACCATACGAAGAGCGTCTTAGAGAATTAAATCTATTTCCTTTAACCCAGCGCAGATTAAGAGGCGACTTAATTCAAGTGTTCAAAATCATCAAAGGCATCGACAATATGAACTGTAGTAAGTACTTCACTATCGACCATCTAATTACACGCGGGGAAACGGTTGCAAAATTATTGGTAAATCTTTTAACTCGCACGAATCTAAGAATTTCTTCTTCAATCGAGTTGTCAACTTGTGGAATGGGCTTCCCCGAGACGTTATAGACTGCAGCACCGTTGATTCATTTAAATTCCGCCTAGACAAATATCTCGCATCAAACCCGCGACTGACTGCGTTTGTAAATGAATAACTTTATCCTCCCCTCAGTTACTAACCCATATGTCCCCTACTAACTTCCTAGTCCTGCCACGTTAGTGGCAGGGCAGTAGTTCCCTTTCCAATGTTCCCTTACCCACTCTAAACCACTGTTTGGACACTTGATCCTCAGTGTTTTGGAGGACAAGCAACCTAGAAGGGTCACTAGACCTGTTGTTGCTTGATTTCCTTTGTACTCCTTTGTACTAATATTAAAATATGCAAGTTTAGTAGCAATGTGTATTTTATGAAACTGCACTTAGCATCATGAAATACAGTATATATGCAGCAGACATGTCTATGTTTATTATTTTTACATATAATCAATACTAGTTTTCTAATTATACTCATTATGCTATTATCATTACTAAATGTTATAATTATTCATGCAACTATGTAACAGCAACTGAGAACAAGTCCTGCAATAAGTTTTACATTTTAACTTAAAGAGTTTAATCAAACGTATTTTTCAGTAATTCCCTTTACACGTGTATCCTCCCAATTGTCAATTGAAGCCTTACATCTGATTTCTGATATGAACGTTTAAAAAAAAAGTGTGATGCAGTAAATTCATCCATATTTATTATACACGCCATATTTGTAGCTTTACAAAATTCATGAGAGTTTTCCTTGCACGAGTATATTAAAATACGATCCAGCAGGGCTCTACCCAGGAGAGACTTTATAGCCATGTGATAAGGAGTAGCTGGAACTCTTGTTTCATTTACTGATTGTCTTTGTGCTTCACTTACACAGAGAGTAAATTGGCTAGCTTTCACAATCACTGTCTCTCCTCAACACAAGCACACTATACATTCAGTATGTTCATTACACGAACATTAAATAAAAAAACATGATGATGACGACAGGACTGCCTTGGAGTCCCCGGGGGGGGGGGGGGTCATCAATGACACACTAATGCCTCCTTAAAATGTCTTGGACCACGGCCTGACATTCTTTCTATTAACTTGTGTAATATTCGCGACCTTTCCTCCAACACCACTGTTGAACACCATCTTTCCTCCAGCAAACCTAATCTTCTTTCCTCACTGAAAGCCAGTTGTCTGAAAACACTTTTCTGTATCCTCCTACTATATCTATTCTTAGTTTCAGGCCAATGGTGGATCCTGTGTATAATTATGTGCGCAACATTCTTACTTGTTCTTGTGTTCCCAACTTTGTTTCTAATGAATTTTCAACTCTCTGATCTTCCATAATCTTCTTTCAGATCGCCATTATGGTTTCCTTAAGGGACGCTCTACTTGCGATCTCCTGTATTAACCCTTTCACGCACGTGTGGACGCGATCACACCCTTAAGGGATACTTTAAACTTTTATGACCATAAGGGGTGTTTAGAAACCTTTACTTTAATTGCTTTAACCTTTGTAGTTGTATTTAAGCGAGTTGTGGACATAAAACTTATTTTTGAGAGGTATAATTATATAGATAGATAGATAGAACCCCAGGACCTGAAACGGTTAACTTGCTAACTCTTGGTCATCTTCGTTTTGGGACTTCGATGAGACCTTTTCTCTTGCAATAGACATATCAAAAACCTTCGGTAGAGTCTGGCACAACTCGCTTATTTCCAAATCACCCTCATTCGGCTTCTATTCCTCTACCTGTGCTGCTTCTGCTATTTCTTTTCTGCCTGTTCCATAGCTGCAGTTGTGAATGGCTAACGCTCACTTCTTCAACATATCAACTCTGGTGTTCCCCAGGGCTCTGTCCTATCTCCAATGTTGTTTCTGATATTCATTAATGATCTTCTCAACTGTACCCTTAGCCCTATCCATTCATATGCTGATGACTCTACCTTACACTATTCAACAATGTTTTAAAAACATCCCTCCATGCAATCACTTACATAACCCCATTTACCCATCTATCTACACATCTCAATATTCCACATGACCATCCCATACTCTTCAACAACACTGTTACGAACTGGCACTCGGGTACACAAGGGCTCTCAATCAGGACTCGAATACGGCTCGCTGCCACAACGGAAACACACGATCCCAACCCCTGAGTACTGCCAGCCGAACAAAAAACACCAATACCCTCCAGAGTTCAATCTGCTATAACGGGGTATACAAGAACTCGGTACTAGTGTTCAACAACAGACTAATAAAGAGACAGGAATTATCTAGTCTGGTCAACAATCAAACAAGGAAGTAAGAAACAACAACACCAAAGAATAGTGTTGGCCGAAGCCGAAGTAATCCACCCTTGACTAAGAACTTAAGAAGTCCTCCACCCTCTACTTCGGATCGGCACTATTACTTTACGTTAATTAATAGTCCTTAAGCATCGAGCAAGGAATCTTCTGAAAAAAGTTAGATACTTCTCGGATGCTCGTAAGAAGTACGTATCGGATACTGAACAGTAATTCAATAAGCAAAAACACTGGCAATTAAATACTATTAAAGGTTTAAATTGGCATAAGAATAATTAAAAGAAACTGCAATAGTAAATGGCAAACATTAAAAAAGAAGTACTCCGCAAATGCAACGGCAATAGCCTACTCGGATTGTGCTCGTGGGCCACTAATCACTAAAGTAGCCAAGCTTGCAACACATGAAATCAATAGTGCATAAACAATATCATACATAAGGAAAGCTTCAATACTATTCTGTATCTACTAATCGAGTAAAGTCTAGCTGGGGTACTGTGGGCAAAAGGTAGCAGTGACTGAGCAAAAACGGCTCGTAGCCTAGCGAAGTCCTCACAACTGTTTAAAGTATTACGTTAAAATTAACAAGTGCACTTTGAGAAATCCAGATCCCTTGTATCTGGTTTTCTCCCGGCTCCTTGACAAAGTAAAAACAAACTGTTAATAAAATACAGGGTGGTTTGGCTCTTGCCCTCACGCACTGTAAATTATTAACTCAACACAGTCAGCCGCGAAGACAACCTAGGCTTCACTGAACCGAAACGAGTATGCAGGTTTATCGCTTAACCACTGCATCAAACAACAACTCGTAACACAGAAAAGCCTTACCCCAGTCTAGCATTACCTAGACTAGCAGAAAACAGGAATAATAATAATAACACACAGGGAAATGCATATACAAGTGCAACAAACATAAATCAATCCTATTCTAAGTCAACCCTTCCAAAATAGGCTATCTAATAGGCAAGTATCTCGTGAGAACTCAAGCGATAATACGTTGGCTGACTAGCTCTGCACCAACGGGACCATGGAAGTTAAACAGGCAGGGAAAAGAGGAGATAAGAATGTAAGGTAGTAGAGAAAGTTCACATCAGTCAGAAGAATATATATAGTTTGCAAGGGAAATGAGAAGTCGCTCTGCCTAATGTGTTCTGATGAAAAAATGGCTAGACTTCCCTTTTATACCCGGCCCTCTAGTGAGCCCAACGTGAACTACTAAGGACCGCCCACTGACAACCATTACGTAATTTCTCTCTCTCCTCTGGGGTAGACAAAGGCTCCCCTAGCACTGAGGGGGGGGGGGGGGGAGTGCTATTGAGTTAGGCCCACCTCCCGCCTGGCGCACCCACTGACCCCCAACTGTGGCTGTTTCTCTTCCCATCATTACAAATAAGTTTTACACACAATACTTATAACTAATGATATAAAATAGAACTCGTTGACTCAGATGAAAACAAAATACATATTCATAATACTTATAGTACAACGGCTCACATGAACTAAGTTAGGAAACTCTACATAGACTACAGCCAAAGTTCCTGCCCTGACGATCCTAGCGAGAGTGGGGCATGACTAGGCGTTCTGTACAGCATGCTCACACTGGACATGCGTCACACCTCCCCCGGATTTTACTTGCTCAACCCTGAGCTAAAATCTGACAAACACAGAACCCCATCAAGCCCCTCACACCCAGCGACCGCATGGCACTAAAACAAAGCTGAGTTTATCACCAAAACACATCTTATTATTAAAAAAAAATTCACATTTTATAACTCCTCCCAACAATAGCAAAAAGACACAATATCATGCTCCCAGAGCGAGCTTACAGCAGCTCAGCCGTTTGATAGTTCGTGGACTACTCAAACTCTATAGGCTATGACAAACTTATACGATTATCTATATCAAAAGAAAGAGTTTTATATGATTTTTATATTTTAATATGTTTTTCCCGGCTGCACTATAAGGGCAGCCTATTTTCCTCCACTCAAACCCACACACCTGTGATAGCCTAAGACTGATCATCCACCCTTGATAAACAATCCGCGATCACATTGTCACATCCAGCAATATGACGGATGTCCAGGTTATACTCCTGCAACATCAAAGACCACCTGGTCAGTCTCATATTGCGATTGTGAAATTGATTCAGGAATCTCAAAGGGTGATGATCAGTGTAGATAACCACGACTGGGCCATAGGCTGGAACATACACCTCGAAGTGCCTGAGCGACAGCACAATCGCCAGTAATTTATTTTCTATTGTAGAATAGTTCTTTTGTGCAGCATTGAACTTCTTAGAAAAGAAACTTACTGGGTGTTCCACACATTCATTGTCTGTCTGTAGCAAGACGGCACCAGCCCCTACACCACTAGCATCTGTTGCCAGCTGAAAAGGCCTGTTAAAGTCTGGGGCCCTGAGTATCGGGTGAGTACATAGCAAATGTTTCACCAAAGTGAAAGCCTTTTCACACACAGGTGCCCACAAAAACTTTTTGTCTTTAGATAACAAATCTGTGAGAGGTGCCAACACCGTTGAGTAACCTTTTATGAAGTGTCTGTAGTAGCCTATCATACCCAAGAATCTCATAATCTGCTTCTTGGTTGTTGGGTGCGGAAATTTATTGATAGCCTGTACCTTGTTCTGAGGAGGGCACACCTGTCCCCTTCCCACTACAAACCCAAGGTACTGCACAGTGGCTTTTACGAAGTCACACTTTGCCAAATTTACTACCAGACCTGCTTCACTAAGTTTCCGGAACAAGGTCTCAAGGTGCTCACAATGGCTCTCAAAGTCATCATAAATTATTACATCGTCCAAATATACGGTGCAATTCGGAATGTCCTTTACAATTTCATTCATCAGGTTCTGAAACGTTGCTGGTGCATTCTTAAGTCCGTAAGGCATAACATTGCACCGGTAGGTACTCCCGTCCACAACAAAACCACATACCTCTTTAGCACGCTCGGACAAAGGTACTTGCCAGTAACCTTTTACTAAATCTATTTTAGACAAAAAACGAGCATTACCAATTTTGTCAACACTATCATCAACCCGAGGAAGAGGATATGGGTTAGTTGGAGTCAAACCGTTTAACCTACGGAAATCAATACAAAAGCGTACCTTGCCATCTGGCTTAGGCTGCAGTGTTACGGGGGAAGTCCACATAACTGTGCCTTTCTCTATCAACCCTCTACCGAGCATATACTCCAACTCATCCCTCAGAGCTGGTAGTTTTATGGGGGGCACACGGTACGGGATTGACTTAAAGGGTATATGGTCCCCCACGTCAACATCATGCATAGCCTGAGTAGTGAGGCCTGGGTGTTCAGCAAATACAGTGGGGTATGAACCGAACAACTGACGGATAGCATCAAACTGCGGCTCAGGCAAATGAGCTATAGCCTCGTCAGCCCTTAGGCTCGAGTTCCCCGCCCACTGAAACATGTTGATCCCAGCTATCCTCCTCTGAAGCTTGACTGTCCCCCTCTCCTTCTCCACTACGGCCGCAACAAGCCAACACAGGGACAGTGAGAGGCTCAGAGGGGCGCCTCACATACTCTTTAATAAGGTTCACGTGACATAACTGGTTCTTTTTCCTCCTGTCTGGAGTGGCAACAAGGTAATCTAAGTCTGAAATTTGTTCTACAATTTTATAAGGTCCAGTGTACTTCGCAGAGAGGGGGTTACCAACCAAAGGCAACAAAATTAATACCTCTTGTCCTACAGTGAACTTCCGGAGCCTCACTTTGCGATCATACCTGTCTTTCATCAAAGCTTGTGATTCTGTCAAATTTCTACCTGCCATCTCCAGACTCTTAAGCATGCGCTCACGGCTTTCAAGCACATACTTTAAAACACCTTACGAGCGGCCTATGCGGTTTATTTATATGTACCGCACAGCGGGGTGTTTTTAGCCAAAATAGGGCTGTTTACGTGATCATTTTCATGCCTAAATAAGACCCAGAACGTAAAACAAGTACCTATCCCTGAAAGGGCATAAACAGAGCTTTCGAATGACACCATAACGATCCTTGTATGATGGATAGTTTTCTTGCAATAACCGTGCAACGCGAGTGCAAAAAGCAGGTAATTCGGTACTTTCAGTACATAATTGAGTATGTGTAGCGAGTGAGAGAGGGAGGAGGGAGCTGAGATTTGTGTCAGTAGGTTCGCCGCGGTGGTCTGGAGCAGTCATACGCTCGCTAGTCTCCTGCCACCACTTGTCTCTCTCTCCCAGCCACATTACGTGCTGAAATTGCCACTCGACCTATGTCGAGCGCCGCCACATAGTCCAGCTTTATTTAACTCGACTTATGTTGCTCGCCGCTAAATAAGGGTTAATAATGGACAAGGCTGCACAGTCCCCTCCCAAATTTCTTTCAGCATGTTAAGGGGGCCCCTGACACGGTGTCCAAAAATCAGCTCGTTTGGACTAAATCCCAGGCTCTCAACAGGTACCTCCCGAGCAGCAAACAGCACATAAGGCAATCCAAGATCCCAATCCATACCGTTGTCAGCACAATAACACCTGAGCATGCTTTTAATTGTAGCATGCCACCGCTCAAGCACCCCTTGACTCTCAGGGTGATACGCTGACGATACTACTGCTCGTATCCCATGCTGTTGCATTGTTTGCTTGAACATGTGGAGGTGAAATTAGATCCCTGATCAGACTGAATCTCCCGTACCCGTACCTTGAGAAGTACCACAACAAGTTACTGACTACCGTCTTAGCCATTCCATTTTTCATAGGGTATGCATCGGGGTATCTAGTGGCAACATCCATTATGGTTAACAAAATATTTCCAGCCTTAGTGGGAGGGAGTGGACCAACCATGTCAACAATAATTTTACTAAAGGGTGGCCTAATCACAGGAATAGGGTGTAACAGAGCCTTAGGAATAACTTGGTTCGGTTTCCCGACACGTTGACAAATATCACATGAGTTTATCCATGACTGCACATGAGACTTCATCCCCGGCCACCAAAACAATTTCCCCAAAGCCGCCACCGTTTTTCTCACCCCTAGATGTCCTGCCAGTGGTATGTCATGCGCCAACATCAGTAGGCTATCCCTGCACTCCCGTGGCACCACCAACTGGTCCACTACTCCGGACCCCTTTTGCCAACTACGTTTAGGGTCTTGAAAACGCCTATAGAGGATGCCTTCTAAATACAAAAATCTCCTGGCTGTGCATCGCCGTCCTCGTCGAGCTCTACAGCTCCATTAGCACACGTTTGGAGCTCAGGGTCCTCTAGTTGCAACCGACGTATATCTGAGGGTGCCAAGCGATCTAACTGCTCCCGGAGCAATGCATGACCTTCCCCGATACTGGGCTGCTCCCTCTGTCTCTCGATGTACATAACGTTGCTGTCGTGGAGACTCGTCATGCCCAGCCTCGTCACTCTCGATGACAGGCCCAGGGGCTACTCCAGAATTAAGTAATGGTGCTAATACTGAATCACCCAGGAGAGCCGCCGAGTCAAAACTCTTAAAACCAACTCCAGCTATAGCCTCCTCCTGTTGATCGTTCCTCCGCTGGTCTGAAGACGGAGGACTAGGCTGTGACACTTTAGCTGCCCGAGCTCGGGTGACAACACACGCCATGGGTTGTGTCTGGCACCGCTCGACCCACTCTTGCTCTTCCCTACTCACGTCGGCCGGCCTCTCGGCAACGACTAAGGGTAGAACCTCAGAAGCGGGCATTGCAAAGTCGTTGCCGAGAAGAAGGTCGATGCCCTCCACTGGCAGTTTCTCCACAATCCCGACATCCAATTCACGTGCCACACCATCCACCTCCAACTCCTACCGCACCAGCGGGTATGACCGAGTTGCATTAATACCCTGCACCACTACCACCCGAGCCGCGTTTATAGGGTAGCCAGTCAAGTTTTTCATCCGAGTCTGGGAAGCACCTGTATCACGCAAGACCTCTACTCCATGGTTGCGCCCCGCCCACATCACGCAACCCCGCCCTCTATGGTCGCAAAAAACATCCTGAGCAGGGTTCGAGCCTCCCAGGTGCTTCGGCATTGGCTGTGCCTCAGCCTCTGACGAACTGCCCCGGGCAAACTCAGATGACTTCGGAGACACACCAATGTTGCAGGCCAAAGACACAGCTGCTGTAGGTGGTTTGCTAGGACAGACTCTTGCAAAGTGCCCCTTTTTATGACAATGATAACACTCCAACTCCCCTTTGGGCTTCCCTTGGTACTGGGAAGGGCCCGGCCCCTTCTTAAATGGGACGGTGCTAGTCTTGTGGTCAGTCTTGGTATCATGGCTCTTGTACTTGTTTGCATAAGGTATATCACTAACTCAGGGGGGTGGGGCGTCACGCCCCTTGTTACCTGCCTCACTACGCTAGGCAGACCTGCACCCACGAATTAGTGATAGCCGGAGGTCAGCCATCTCAGCTGCCTCCTGTAGAGTTTTTGGGTTCTTTTCTTTAATAGTTAAAGTCATTTCTGCCCCAGTACACTTATAAAACTGCTCGAGCAGAAACAGCTCAGTCAACTGTTCTGCCGTCTCAGCTTTCTCAGAACGTGTCCAGTTTTTAAGTGCATCTTCAAGAAAGGTCGCCTCCCTAGTCTTTGTAACACCCCGAAACTTCAATCGATATGTTTCCGGTTGCAACTCGTATGCCCGTAGCACAGCTCTCTTCAATTCTGGGTAGTCAATGCAAGACTCTAAAGGCAGTGCATCATAAGCCTTCAGACCCTTACCCGTAAGTCTTGAGGAGACTAGAGCTGCCCACTTCTCTTCAGGCCAATTATGCTCCCTACACTTCTTCTCAAAACGATTAAAAAATTCTGTGACTTCAGTTTCACTAAATACCGGCACCAATTTGACTAAGTAGGCTAAGGACTGTTCTCTTACTTGGCCCTCACGGCCCATCCGAGTCCCTGTCGAATCTGCACGAGTCTTATCTAAATCTAATTTAGCACAATATTTCTCTGAGTCATACCTAAGCTCAGCCTCATGCCTCCTGGTCTCATTCTACTGCTTCCTAGCCTCAATCTTAGCAAGCTCAAGTCTAAATACCATATCTGGAGACAGGCAGGAAGAGGAAGCTGCCACTACTGAAGGAGGGGGGGCAAAAACTGGGGAACCACCACGTGCACCACCCGAGGGCACTCCAATCTGCCAATTCTCATCCCTCTGTGGGAGAGTGCTAACCTCCGGTAACTGAGTGGACGGCACTGTGGGAGTCGAGTGAGAGGGGATCTGGGGAGGAACCCCCCCAAACGCCCTCTCCTCCGAAACCCCATGTCGCCCACGCAACACCCAGGAAATCAGCTCCCCCATGGACATCCCTACTACATTGGAAATGCCCAAAACCTTGGCTATCAGGTGCAAGCCACAAACATCCACCCCAGTCAGCCTCTCCTCCGTCACGTGGTACCGCTTACTCACAAAAACTCTAGCATCCTCCTCACTGGTTACTAACGGCACACCTTCAAATGACATCTCTCGCTCATCGTCAGTGCTAATGCACGACATACTGAAGTCCACAAAAAAATTCTCGAGACAAGTGTTAAACTTCCTATGCAAGCACTAATTACTAAATTAACTGGAGTCTCTTAAATGCTTTACTAATTGCCATACAAAAAAAAATATTCTTCAATATGCACGCTAAAATACAAACAAACAAATGTTGTACAACTCTGCACAAATTTATACTGTTCACAAAATCCTAAGCAAGGTCGCGATTTGTTACGAACTGGCACTCGGGTACACAAGGGCTCTCAATCAGGACTCGAATATGGCTCGCTGCCACAACGGAAACACACGATCCCAACCCCTGAGTACTGCCAGCCGAACAAAAAACACCAATACCCTCCAGAGTTCAATCTGCTATAACGGGGTATACAAGAACTCGGTACTAGTGTTCAACAACAGACTAATAAAGAGACAGGAATTATCTAGTCTGGTCAACAATCAAACAAGGAAGTAAGAAACAACAACACCAAAGAATAGTGTTGGCCGAAGCCGAAGTAATCCACCCTTGACTAAGAACTTAAGAAGTCCTCCACCCTCTACTTCGGATCGGCACTATTACGTTACGTTAATTAATAGTCCTTTAGCATCGAGCAAGGAATCTTCTGACAAAAGTTATATACTTCTCGGATGCTCGTAAGAAGTACGTATCGGATTTTGAACAGTAATTCAATAAGCAAAAACACTGGCAATTAAATACTATTAAAGGTTTAAATTGGCATAAGAATAATTAAAAGAATATGCAATAGTAAATGGCAAACATTAAAAAGAAGTACTCCGCAAATGCAACGGCAATAGCCTACTCGGATTGTGCTCGTGGGCCACTAATCACTAAAGTAGCCAAGCTTGCAACACATGAAATCAATAGTACATAAACAATATCATACATAAGGAAAGCTTCAATACTATTCTGTATCTACTAATCGAGTAAAGTCTAGCTGGGGTACTGTGGGCAAAAGGTAGCAGTGACTGAGCAAAAACGGCTCGTAGCCTAGCGAAGTCCTCACGACTGTTTAAAGTATTACGTTAAAACTAACAAGTGCACTTTGAGAAATCCAGATCCCTTGTATCTGGTTTTCTCCCGGCTCCTTGACAAAGTAAAAACAAACTGTTAATAAAATACTGGGTGGTTAGGCTCTTGCCCTCACGCACTGTAAATTATTAACTCAACACAGTCAGCCGCGAAGACAACCTAGGCTTCACTGAACCGAAACGAGTATGCAGGTTTATCGCTTAACCACTGCATCAAACAACAACTCGTAACACAGAAAAGCCTTACCCCAGTCTAGCATTACCTAGACTAGCAGAAAACAGGAATAATAATAATAACACACAGGGAAATGCAAATACAAGTGCAACAAACATAAATCAATCCTATTCTAAGTCAACCCTTCCAAAATAGGCTATCTAATAGGCAAGTATCTCGTGAGAACTCAAGCGATAATACGTTGGCTGACTAGCTCTGCACCAACGGGACCATGGAAGTTAAACAGGCAGGGAAAAGAGGAGATAAGAATGTAAGGTAGTAGAGAAAGTTCACATCAGTCAGAAGAATATATATAGTTAGCAAGGGAAATGAGAAGTCGCTCTGCCTAATGAGTTCTGATGAAAAAATGGCTAGACTTCCCTTTTTATACCCGGCCCTCTAGTGAGCCCAACGTGAACTACTAAGGACCGCCCACTGACAACCATTACGTAATTTCTCTCTCTCCTCTGGGATAGACAAAGGCTCCCCTAGCACTGAGGGGGTTGGAGGGGGGGGGGGGGAGTGCTAGTGAGTTAGGCCCACCTCCCGCCTGGCGTACCCACTGACCCCCAACTGTGGCTGTTTCTCTTCCCATCATTACAAATAAGTTTTACACACAATACTTATAACTAATGATATAAAAT
This sequence comes from Paralithodes platypus, assembly GCA_032716605.1. Lineage (NCBI taxonomy): Eukaryota > Metazoa > Arthropoda > Malacostraca > Decapoda > Lithodidae > Paralithodes > Paralithodes platypus. The sequence goes on from CM064525.1 coordinate 34,789,186, forward strand.
AGAACTCGTTGACTCAGATGAAAACAAAATACATAATTATTCATAATACTTATAGTACAACGGCTCACATCAACTAAGTTAGGAAACTCTACGTAGACTACAGCCAAAGTTCCTGCCCTGACGATCCTAGCGAGAGTGGGGCATGACTAGGCGTTCTGTACAGCATGCTCACACTGGACATGCATCACAACACACAAATCAACCCTGCATCTTCTCTCAATATTCTTGGTATCTCGTTATCTTCTGTTCTATCTTGGAAAGACCATATCACAACTCTTGCTAAAACAGGTTCCCAGAAATTATGTGTGCTCGACCGTCTCTGTGGGTTGTTCACCACCGACACAGTATATTGCTTTGTACAGGGGCACAGTGAACCCATGTATAAAACAATGTTTGCAAATGTGAGGAGGTTCCTCCCATATTGCACTTCTTGGAAGGGTAGAGTAAAAAAACATTTGTTTCATCAACTTCTTTCCTCTTACTAATTCCCTACAATCTCTCACTACACGCTGCAATGTTGCATCTCTCTCACTCTGCTACCGCTATTACAACAATCAGTGTTCTTCAGAGCTCTCTCAGTGTCTACTTCTTCCCTTACAGAGAGTGACTGGCATCCGCCTTTCAACACATTCCCACCCCTTTTCTGTCCAACTCTCTAACACAAGAGTGATCCATTTTTCCCAGCCTTTCTTCTACTCATCATGTATATTCTAGCTTTCCTTCATCCTGTGACTTTAAATGTTTCAAGCTGTGTCCAGACATTTAGATTCCAATGTACCTTAAATTTGGCTCCCTGTCAATCTGTCAATTTGTTTTGGGGGGACACTTGTTACAGGCAGCATTACCTTTTGTCTCCTTCAGTGACAAACAAAACAGTGCATCTACCAACTGAGCTCCAGGCAATATAATATAAATGTACACTCCAGGACCAGCAGGTTGTCAAAACATTTTTTTTTCCAGAAAATACCTGGAATGGGTTAGCAATGAAGGAAAAAAAAAAAAAAACGATCCCCTAGGTCATTAAGGAGTCCTACGGGGCGTCCGAAAGTCGGAATTCACATGGGGAAAGGGGTAGGCAAAAACATGCAAGAAACAAGTTTTTCCGCGCTCACGTGTATGCGGCTGGATTTTGAAGGTTTTCAACCATTGGCATTGTTGCGTAGGATACTTGCGCAGTTCCCATACAAATCAGAGCCCTCTAGCTGCCATAGGACCGGAGTAATTAACCGCGACTCACCCTATGCGGCGCTGGGGTTTAGCATTACATGCATTGCCGACGTATCACGTGCATCGCTGGGGTCCAGGTGGTTAAATTCTTCTTTCCGATTTCTACATAGACAAACTCGTTATTGCATCTTTGAAAACGAGATTACGCGTAGAATTAATTTTCATCACATAAATTCCAATAACCTGTTTATCGAGTTTACGTAAGAATTAACTTCTTTTGTTCCTAAGAGTTCCATAATGACCATTGATTCAATAATACTTGATGACTGGTGGTCACGCTTTTTTCAGAATGTTGTAATTTTAATTCACCCTTCCCTTTATTTGTTTTAGGAATAAAGAAAATCATAGCTGAATATCTACCATCAATATTGTATAGTTTTCAATTTATCAGAACATATAAGGGAAATTATATTTCTAGTGACTCTACTAATTTTCCCTCATTAGCAGGATACAAAACTGCCATAATAGGAATGGGAAATGTAAATACCGAGAAATAAGGAAGGTAGGGTATCGATAATGTTATACATAAAACAGTAAGATATACATCGTTACATATAAAACAAATATTACACAAGCATTCTCTCCCAAAATATAGTTATTTCTCATCAATACAAAACGACTGCTTAACATATGCGGAAGTTAGTTAAAATCATGCGATTAATGGCTCGAAACAAGAACTCCTTCAAGGCCTTCATAAGTTTGCTTTTGCCCATCGAGGCAATGTAAGATGAGAAGGGATATTGTTAGATGATGATACACTATGAACTTAATTTTGGAAAACGTGAGCGCCCTTATTATGCGTTTGTGATTCCAGTTATCTCGCAGAACTACTTGAACCTACAATATTATTTATCCTGTGTTCGATTCCCGGGTGGACAGTCTGCTTAAACCCTCTGCCTGCATTCACCGCTCAGTAAATACAAGCCTAATGAACACTATTTTTGAGATGTCCCATCCGGGGACGTAATAAGTGGTATCAGGGATAATATACAGTAGTCCAAGTACAATCGACCTAATAAGTGATGTCTTGGCACCAAGTATAATTTGTTCTATAATTTGTATCAGTAATACAGTATATAAATAGGATCTCTTAATTTAGTGTTATAGATACAAACATGTTCCTACACTTACCCACCATATTCAACATCTGACAGACATTAATACAGCACAAAGCAAGCCAAACGTAATTACATTTGATACATTATTTATTAGCGCGACCGTACCAGGCTGGATAACTCACTTTATGCAATACAGGCTCCAATGGGTGATGTTAAGGAGATGAGCGTTTAGCCCACCCTATCTGCTCCCACATATTAATGAGCCCCAACATTAACACTGCAGAATTGCCACTATAAAAGGCAAGAGGAAAACAAAATGCCCCAACACCAGCGAAAAGGAAAACCTGGTCCCCCTACCTGAGTCAACAAGGAAGGGACGCTCTCGCGCGTTAATTACTCGCAGCCACCTCAACACACCTGGCCGCGCTCTACTTAGTAGGGCAGCTTAGGGAAAGATTTGACATGGATGTGGACATTCCGGTCAAAAGCGCCAAATTTTTTCCACATTCTACATAGTGCCTTAGCTTCCCATTTTTGATAGGCACCACTTCCTCCTGATACATTATGGCAGCCATCTTGGATTTTTATGATCGCCATCATAGAAAAACCTATATCTATCAATATCTCAGCTGCTAAGCCACTTAGGATCATGATCTTGGTGTCCAAACATACAATTTCGAGGTCAAGGAATACATTCATACCATTTATAATAAAGTTGAATGGTTATTTGGTCAGAAATTAACATAAAATAATTACGGTGTAACATAATCCTAATAATTTTTCTTTTCTATTTTCAGGTTGAACTAGCAAGATGGATTGGAGCCTGTGCTTGATCTGTCAAGAAAAGACTACAGAGCCTGTGAAATGCCCACTCAATGTACAAGGGAGCGGGGACAAGTCCGGAGCATACAGCAAGTTCTTAACCTCTGAAGTGCGCATGGGGGGTATGAGACACCACACTCCTGTGCTGACGTATTTGAGCTGTTCCTATCACTAAAATATTTATTTTACCATAAATAGCATTAATACTTATCCATATGCGCCTATTATAGGTTGATTATAAAGGTATTAACCTGTTACAACAATAAAACAAGTGGAAACAGAGTTTGGATGGTCAAAATCGGCGATACAGGCCGGGAGTTACACAATGTATGGCTGAGGCAATCTCCCAGCCCACCACTTTCCTCCACCTCTGGAGAGAGACTGTCGATTGATACTCTCTCTCTCTCTTGCACTCGCTTGCTAACAGTGATGACAACGCCCTGCTACCAACTCGCTAATGTTAGCACGAAAATAGACCACAGGAAAAGGGAATAACAGGGAAAATAGGTGATAACTGAAGGAGGGGAGGAAACTGGGGAAGGAGGGGAGGTGGAGGAGTGATATTTGGCATGGCCCAGGGGCAAAAAAAAAAAAAAATAAATAAATAAATAAATACAAAAAAAAAAAAAAAAAAAAAAAAAATTGTGTTTAAATTGATTTTTTTTTTCCCTGACTCTTAAGAGTCTTCCCGCAGTCCGCCGGGGGAACTCTTAAGAGCCTTCCCGCAGTTCCCGGGTTAAATAACGTTAATGCTTTTAGAGGCCTAGGTGCATTGCCAGTAGTACTGAAGTTTGGAGAAGAGATAACTACAGATGAACTGGTCCAAAAGCGGGGTGTATGGCACAAATCCTGCAATGTAAAGTTCAGTAAAGACAAACTGGAAAGAGCTACTAAAAAGTGAGACAGGGAGGAGGCTACAGGGAGCAACACCTATGGAGAGAAACGACCACGGCGTCAGTCGATGGACAAAATGTCCTGTATAATTTGTTGTGGAAAGGATGGACACCTCCATGAGTTTAGAACATTTGGAGCTGATGAGAATATAAGAAAGATTGCTACAGAACTGCAGGAAACACAATTAATGGCTAGATTGGAAGGTGGCGATCTCATAGCACTTGAAGTTAAATATCATCTGGAGTGCTTAACAACACTACGGAATCGCCATCGATCACTGATCCTGCAACAAAGGCAAGCATCTGGAGTTCATTCTGAAGAAAAGAGGATGAAAGCAAGAGCAGTTGTGGAGCTATTTACTCATGTAGAAAACTGTGTGGAAGCTGGGACCTTCTACTTCAAATTTTCGGAATTGTATCAGCTGTATGAAAAGCGACTGCGGAACCTTGGTGTTGAAACAGAGACTAACCGAACCCACTTCAAGGAAAAACTTCTAGCATACTTCCCACAAGCTCAAGAACAAAGTGATAGCAAAAATAAGATTCTGGTTTTTGAACAAGGCATGCAAGATATGTTGAAACAGGCCATGGACTGTGATTATGAAGGTGATGCATTACTGCTGGTTAAGGCAGCTAAGCTAGTGCGCAAGGAGATTGTCAGCAATAAAGGTTTCCACTTCGATGGAAAATTTACTTCTGGTTGTCAGGAAGAGTCAGTGCCATCTACTCTCAAGACCATTGTGTCCATGCTATTGATTGGTGCTGACCTTAAAGACCAAGATTTCACAGATTCACAGGCAAACCTCACAGTCTCTCAGACCATTCTGTACAATTTCAAGATGCATGCACCTTCTTCTTTTTCAACATCTCGCCATTGCTTGGATAGGGAACCACCATTGCCATTGTACATTGGAATGAAGATTCACACAGACACCAGGTCTAAAAATCTCATCACACAATTACATGACTTGGGCCTCAGTGTATGTTATGACAGAGTTCTTCAGCTTGAGAACCAGATTGGGACTGCTGTCTGTGACGACTTTAAGGGGAGGTATTTAGTTTGTTCCCTAGACCTCCATCAAGCTTAAAATTACACCCCCTTGAGTCCCTTTCAAGATAAATTTGTAAATTTTTCGGTAGAAAAATGTCCCGGCCAAAAGCCGGTTCCTTTTAAATTACAGGCTCGCTATCGCTCGCCAGGATAAAATCGACACCTGAATTGCACGAAAGGTCTTAATATGGGGTGAAAGTTCTTAAAATCGCTAAACTAATGGGGCAAACATTTTATAATATCAAAAGTAATGGGGCTAAACATGAGGGAGAAAGGGGTCAAGAAAAAAATCCCTCAAGTGGAGATCTCCCCTTAAGTACAAAGGAGCTGTCGTTCCTGCTCAACTGCGACATGGACTTTTTACTGTTGGTGCGCTTGACAACTTGGACCATAATTCTTCAAGTACAACTGCTAAGGGTTCATTTCATGGCACGGGCATCAGCCTGTTTCAATTTCCAACTTTGTCTAACTTGGGAGAGAGGCAGAAGGATATCAAACTGCGCTTGGCTGATACCAAGAAGAATCACCAGTTGCCAGACAGCTTTACCACTGTACCAGCTGTAGCTCTGAAGACAGCAAATGTGTCAGTTCCAGAACTGTCAAATTTAACAGCACCAAAACAGGGACAACTGGCAAGTGCACAATTGAAGGAGGAGAGCTGGCTGAAGCATGCTTGTCAACTACTGGAGAAAGATGCAGTTGAACAGGGTGACACTGTAGCCTGGTCAGCATTCCATGCCTCCATGCAAGATATATCAGTAGATGTTCACACCACCCTTACACAGCTCTTGCCCCTTTTCTATGAGAAAGCAGCTACAGCAGCTATGATCAAGCATGGAATGAATGTTTTGCAGTGGGCAACAAAATTTCTCAATCCTGGACAAATACCAGTTATCGCCTTTGATGCACCACTCTATGCACTTGCCAAATTTACCCAGTGAAACTGGCCTGACACGAATGGAGAAGAAAAGATCATAGCAATGTTGGGTGGACTCCACATAGAGATGGCAATGTAGAAAACATATGGTGACTACTTGGAGGGATCTGGATGGACCAATGCACTGACACAAGCAGACACTGCATCATCAGGAACTGCTAACTCTTTTTTGAAGGCCACCCACCTCACCAAAACAAGACATGCACACCAGGTGACTGCGTTGGCTCTTGCAAAACTTCAGGAGGACGCTTGCATGCACACCGAAGGAGAACACAGTGATGAAGCTATGAAAGCATGGAGGCAGGAAATTATACAGAAAAGTCCAACATTTCAGTACTGGGACACTGTTCTCAACATGGAACTCCTGGGCCTCATCTTCATTAGATCACAACGAGAGGGGAATTTTTCACTGTATGTTGAATGCCTCAAGGCTTTGGCTCCATGGTTTTTTGCTTTAGACCACCACAATTATGCCCGGTGGCTCCCAATACACATCCGAGACATTGAGAGTCTACCAGCACCCATTCTCAAAGAGTTTGAGGAGCACAGTCACTGGGTTATCCACAAAACCACCAACAGATTCTCGGCTATCCCGATCGATCAAGCCCATGAACAAAATAACAAAGTGGTTAAAGATTCTGGGGGTGCAGTTGGTTTGACTGAAAATCCTTCAGCCTTCAGGAAATGGATGGTCTCAGGGCCTGAACAAGCAAGGCTGCTAAAGGAGTTTGAACAGGAATACTTCCCAGAAAAAAATCCACAGTGTGGTTATCATCATGAAGAGGGACTTTCCACACAGATAAGTTGTAAGGAGCAGGCTGTGAGTCTGACTCAGGTCATCAAAGAACTGAGAAACCCTTTCCTTGATGACAGTGATGAGTTACTGGCTCTAGACACACGGACTATTCTGGATGAGTCTGTGGTGAACACAGTGCGAACAATTCAATCTCTAGGAAAGAATAAATATGACAAGTATTTCAAACAAGTAATAACTTATCAAACATGCTCCATTCATGATCCGATTAATAAGAATGCCCTTCCTCTCTTCAGGTGTCCGCAGCCAAGAGCCAAAACAAAACAAGCAGGGAAGATAACTTTACTCAAGAATGATGTGGCTCTGTTTTCTCACCTGTACATCGTAAAGCAGCACAGAATGAGTGACATCAGCAAATTCTTCAGCCATGAGAACCACCCCTTTCCCCCTTCACTATCAGATGGTGGAAAACTGCGCTTTGGAAAGAAACCTGATCTGATAAAAATTCTGGCCAATGACACCCAGAATGATCCTCCCGATTACATTGATGTGAGGCTTCTTGATGGAGCTGCTGTGGTGCACTTGCTCCCCACTAACAACTTTATAACATTTGATGAGTATGCTGATCATGTCTTTGTTCCACACATCATAAAACAACTAGGAAACTCAAAACGAGTTGATGTTGTATGGGACGAATACATCCCTAGCAGCATCAAAGAGTCCACTAGAGAAAAGCGAGGAAAGGGTATTCGGAGAAAAGTTTCAGGTAAAAACAAACTTCCAGGAAACTGGGCCGACTTTTTGCGTGACCCAACCAACAAACGGGAACTGTTTGCATTCCTTTCCAACAAACTTGCCACTGTTGATTGCCCTAAAGACAAGGAAATCATCATCACATCTGGTCCCACTACTCTCCTCCGAGGAACTGATCGATCCATGGCACAGTGTGACCATGAAGAAGCGGATACTAGCTGATCCACTTACAGGATGCCCTTCTGAATGGCTGTACCAACTGTCTGGTGTGCACTGTTGACACCGATGTAGTGGTGATCCTTATTGGCAAGTTTCATCACTTGATCACCTTATGCCAAGATGTGAACATTTGGGTTGCCTTTGGTACAGGCAGGCACTTTACATATCATCACATCAATGCTATCTGTGAAGTCTTGGGTACAGAAAAGTCTGTTGCCCTCCCTGTCTTCCACAGTTTCACAGGATGCGATACCACGTCTGCATTCTTTGGGAGAGGCAAGAAGTCGGCATGGGAGGCATGGCTTTGCTATCAAGATGTGACAGAAGCCTTTACACACATGGCACGTAATCCATACACAGATGTATCATTTGGTGATCAACATTTCCAGCTGCTGGAACGCTTCACTGTCATTCTGTATGATAAGACCAGCGACTTAGAACATGTGGATGATGCCAGAAAGGAGCTGTTTTGCCTGAAGGGTAAGACAATGGAGGCCCTCCCCCCAACCCAGGATGCTCTGCTGCAGCATTGTAAGCGAGTTGCTTATCAGAGTGGAATATGGTGTACCAGTGAGCATAGTGTACAGCATGCACCGAGTCCAGAAGGCTGGGGATGGACTCTGGGTGAGGACAGCCAGTCGTGGGTTCCTGTGTGGACGACATTATCTGTGGCCTGTAAGGCCTGCAGTGAACTAGTCAAATGTGGCTGCAAGAGTCCAAAAGGATGTGCTGCAAGATGTGCATGCAGAAAGGCCAACTGGAAGTGCACTGAACTCTGCAGTTGTTATTGTCAGAAGTAACGCAATCATGAAGCATTGGTGTGATGACTGTAAATGATCTTATAGGCCTATTCATTTTCTTTGTGTTAATAAAATCAAGCTAGTCCTTTTCTAAATGGTATAATTGCATTCCTTGACCCAGAAAATGTGTGTTTAGACACCAAGATCATGATCCTAAGTGGCTTAGCAGCTGATATATTGATAGATATAGGTTTTTCTACGATGGCGATCATAAAAATCCAAGATGGCTGCCATAATGTATCAGGAGGAAGTGGTGCCTATCAAAAATGGGAAACTAAGGCAATGGGTAGAATGTGGAAAAAATTTGGTGTTTTTGTCCGGAACGTCCACATCCATCTGCTAAGCTTCCCCACTAACTAGAGGGACAATTACTAGAACCTGATTTGGAGTATGAGGAGGAGATGTTTATGGAATTACCCCATCAACCTCTTCGTTTTCCGCCCATCTACCCAGGCGGAAATATCTACCATTACGACGACCAACACCACAAAACCAAGAGGCCACCTCCTGATGAAAATAATGCATACAACTTGTTCTTGTTGAAAGTGTAGGAGCTACCAAGACTGTATATTATTGTTCCTACTTCCATCCAAGCTTTCTAAGACCTACCTTTAATTTTAATAAATAAAGAATTACCTAAGTTACCCAATATGTATAATAATTTTAAGAACTTTAATAATCGCCACAATAATCCAAAACCCATATTTCACATGTCTCTCCTACCCTGGGCTATGTTAGCCTGCCAGCAATTTAAAATCGTAATAATCACCTGCCCGAAACAAGATATTGTTAGGCAAAGTTGACCTCACTTTCAGGTATCTCGCTATTACAGTGAGCGTGCTTAATTGTGGGTCAACTTGGAACATGCTTCCGTAGGGGCTAGCCTATATCCCCTTAAAAGTATCCTGGGTGCAGTGACCAAGAGGAGTGTATAGGAGGCCTAGAAAGTTACCATTCTAGCTTGTGTGCGTGACGACGGTGTCCCCCTCTGGTGTCCACAGACTGGAGAACAAGCAGTGCTACGTCGCCAGATTTCTCACGGATCCTACTTCTCTCCCTCACCTCAAATTAAGTGCCTTTGTGATACTGTGTCTTGGTGATTGTTGTGAAGGTTATATAAGTTATGTTAGTGTTCAAATTAACGTAACCCCAGAGATCCTTTTTGGTCTCTCCTCATAATTTACCTCTCGTGTTGAGAGAACAAAACACACACTTTACGTGAGATTAATATATCTATAACACTCTGGATAACCTATTTATATTCCATATCAACGTTATATATATATATATATATATATATATATATATATATATATATATATATTGAATCTAGAAATTATACATGTACATCATACGTAGCTACCAGATGAACACTCCCAGATCTTATTCTATTGTGTTATTATTGGCTGGGTACGAAATTGCATATATAAGTTGTTACGACTGGGGTTCAAATATATCAGGGCTCTTATTCATTGGACTAGTAATGGCATAAATGCTACAACGGAAAGCGCTAGCTCCAACCTCTGATGTATATTCCCAGTGAACAAAGAACACAAATACTCTACAGAGTTCTATATGCAATAATAGGCTATCAAACTCTCAATAAATGTGCGTCTACTCTAGGCTTAATGTTATGTGAAAACAGCCTATTACTACCTATAACCGAAGGTGCTTGGTTATGGTATGCAAAGTAAGGTGGTAAGAGAAGTTACAGCTTACGTTACTTTAATCAATAAATGTCAGGCACTCCTGCATGAAAGAAAGTGCACTAAAGTCCTTCAACACTAACAAGGAATCTTCTTTAAATGTTAGATGCTATAAAGATGCTCGTAACGGAAATGGAACCCAAAAAGGCAGGCAGCGGAACAATGCTCGTGCAGGCTATGCACACAAAAAGGCAGAATATATATAATGCCGTCGGAGCCAAGAATATCCTAAACACAACAACAATAATAATAATCGCCACGACAATGCAGTATTCCTATCAACAAAAAGAGCCTACGTCGTTTGTGTCTCAATACATCAAACTAGGCTGCGAAATGCTTGTGTAATCATAAACGGGTATACATAAAAAGAGTAATTGGTTTAATATACTTAATGTCTACTGTGACTGATAAAGTCTAGCTAGAGTCAATGATACGAGATACTGGTGCGCATGGCATGCCGCATAGCCTAGTGCAAATCTCAAGTCTGTGCGTCAAATATTACGTTATAATGAAGGGTAGCTCTCTTGAGAAACCTTAATACCGAAGTATTAAGCGTTCTCCTGGCGTACCTCAAAGACAAACAATCGAGACTAGAACAGTGCAGAATGGTATAGGCAAAAAGCCCTCATTCGTGCATGCTCTACTCTCAATGGCACACAGACTAGAATTTACTCAATCAACTCCAGTTCTCAGGTATGTCGTGCAGCTTTTAACTAAAGCCAGCACTCATAGGAAACAATACTTTATAATATCAGACTCCTAGTCTAGCATTATCTAATCCAGCAGAACACTAATATTTATAGGAAGCGGTACTAAACAATATGGATGCTAACCAATGCTTCGTGATCAACTTATCTTAACAACTAAACATACATAGGTTATATCAGACCTTAACGCACAATACAACTGGCCAGCATGAAGCTGATTTTGCAGAGTTAACCAGAGGGGATATAATGTTAATAAAAGGTGGTGAAAGATATGGAAAATGAGAGAGATAGGCAGAGGAAAAGATTCTCAGGTACAGAGCAGGTGACAGGTAGCAAGGGAAAAAGATTGGTGCGTTCTAGAAACCAGATCTGAGGGAGAGAGTGGCGAGGAACTGTATATATACTCGCACCAGCTCGAGCCGCGTGGGAAAAAAGCGGTTACAAGTCCTCTAGCCACTACCAAAGTAGCTAGCAAAACATTACGTCACCAAGCATGATAAAGAACTCCCTCAACCAATCCCCACGAGGCCAGTCAGCTGTGACGTCATCGAGCGGGGCAAAAACACTACGCGCCCCCTCTCACTCTGTTCTACTCTCTCTCTCTCTCTGATCTTATCATTACTAGTTAAGGATAAAACATATACTTTACAATTAAATATATAAAGCCTTGACATGGGCGAAAACAAAGAGCCTTTCTGGACTGCCCATGACACGAGCTTTCACATGAAATAAAGCACACTCTAATACACAAACTGTAGCCCCATCCACTGCCCTGGCGATCCTAGCGAGTCACTGTAGGACAAGCCATGCGGTTCTAACGGAGTTGTTAACGTCACACCCCCCACAAGATTTTTCTCAGAGGCCCCAAGGCTCACAAAAATCTGACGGTTAGAACCCATGCTATATCTCCACTTCCTATCACCCAGCGGCAGTAAAATATCTGGCACAGTTCTTCAACAAAACATTTTTCAAAATTATAACCCTCCCCAACACCATAGGTTAAATTATATGTAGTTATGCTCCTCAAGAGCGAGCTTCTCTAGCCCAGCATTCTGAGAGGAGTGCAACTCAGAATTACTGCTATAACATACTAAAAAAAATTCAACTATCAAAGAAAGAGTTTTTATTTGATTTTTATGTTTATAATTTGTTTATTTCGGCTGCACTATAGGGGCAAGCCTAGTTTTTTTCTTCTATACCAAACGCTCAACTCCTGCTTTACGACCCAATACGCTGGGCTACAACCGCGAGCCAACAAGCACCAAGCGCAAAAAACTATTCAAACTACAGCAGGAGGCTACCCGTGTGTCAATCTACCCAGGATCATATACCCTTGAACGACCATCTGCAACCACGTTGTCACAACCGGCAATATGGCGTATGTCCAGGTTATATACCAATAACCTTAGTGACCACCTGGTCAGCCTCATATTCCGATTGTGAAACTGGTCCAAGAACTTGAGAGGGTGATCTGGGTAAACTACAACGACCGGACCATAGGCTGGAACACAGACCTCGAAATGCCTGAGAGCAAGTACAACCGCCAGCAGCTCCTCCTCGACAACAGAGCAGCTCCCCTGGGCCGAATTGTACTTCTCCGAGCAGAAACTAACAGGATGCTCCAGCCCATCATCGTCCTTTTCCACAAGGACGGCACCAGCCCCCACACCACTAGCCTCCGTTGCTAGTTGGAAAGGTAGGCTAAAGTCAGGGGCCCTGAGGATCGGGTGAGTGCACAACTGGTGTTTTACTTCTCTAAACACCTTCTCACACTCAGGCGCCCATTTGAACTTCTTATCCTTCCAGTTATCCTCCACCTGAGCTTGACTGTCCCGTTCTCCTTCTCCACCTTGACTGCTAAACGTCATCACAGGCACAGTGAGAGGCTCAGGGGGGTGCCTCCCATACACCTTCATGGGATTAACATGACATAACTGATTGTGCTTCCGCCTGTCTGGAGTGGCTACCAAGGAAACCAGGTCCGATAGCTCCTCCACCACCCTATAAGGACCAGCGTACTTCGCGGATAAGGGGTGACCTACAAGGGGCAGTAGAATCAACACCTCCTGACCCACGTGAAACTCCCTGAGTTCAACCTTGAGGTCGTACCTGTCCTTCCTGAGGGCCTGAGAGCTAGTCAAATTACGGCCAGCCAACTCCAGACTGCTCAACATCCGTTCGCGACTGTTGAGGACACACTTGAGCATAGAACAAGGTTTTTCTGCGCCCTCCCATACTTCTTCAACCATATGGAGAGGCCCTCTGACACGGTAGCCAAAGACGAGCTCATTAGGGCTGAATCCCAAACTCTCCCCAGGTACCTCCCACAAAGCAAACAAAACACATGGCAGGCCAAGATCCCAATCCCTCCCACTCTCAAAGCAACAACAACGAAGCACAGATTTCAAGGCTGAGTGCCATCGCTCTAACACACCCTGGCTCTCCGGATGATATGCAGATGACACAACCCCAACAATCCCATGCTGCGGCATTGCTTGTACAAAGAGGCTAGAAGTGAAGTTGGGTCCCCGGACTGACTGAAGCCCCTGCGGGTAACCATACCGGGAAAAATACACTAGCAAGCTTCGGACCACCGTCTTCGCCGACCCATTTCTCATAGGGTACGCGTCAGGGTACCTTGTCGCTACATCTCCCGACTGTGCATCACTGTCCTCCTTCAACTCTTTCGTCTTTTTAACCCGGTGAGACCCAGCGTCGCACGTGTTGCGTCGGCAGTCTTTGATCACCAACTCCCAGCGACGCATCACATGTGTCCGACATATAAAAAACACTTACGTGGCTCGTAAGGTATGAAATGGCGGGAGAATAGTAGGGGGAGGTACCGTAGTGTGTGTGGGAGCCGGGCCTTGTGTGAGCGGGTCGAGACAGCCGCGCGGCTGGTGGTGGTGGGGATAGTTTACACCCCTAGTTCACCGCCACTTTGAACCTTCATTACTCCGGTCGTATGGGAGCTAGAGGCTTGAGATTTATGTGAGATACTCCTTAGGATGTATACCGTACAATGCCATACTCAGTTTTTACCCTAGTGCTCCCGGGCGGGTGGTCATGCGGGGGAGACGAACTATTGAAACCCCCCCCCCCCAAATGATCGAAATGAGTTTTTTTTTATTTTTGTCTTCATTTCTCACCATTCTCTTCCATTTTGGCTCAACAAATTTTTTTGAGGCTCCCCCCCCCCCCCAAAAAAAAAATGTCAGAGGTGATTTTTTTTTTTTTTTTTTCATTTCTCATCCTTGTCTTCCATTTTAGCAAAAAAAAAAAAATAAGTGAAAATGGTTTGGGACTGGGGTGAACAAAATATTATAACTAGCCGGGGCTCAACGGGTTAAGCCCATCCTCTGCCCCTTCAGGAACAGTTACTGGGTCTTCTCCAGACTCGATATTTGGTCCTAATACTGAGGCCCCGAGAAGGTCCGTTGACACTAAACTCTCAACCGCATCAACTTTCAACCCCTTCTCGGTACCCTTCCTCCGCTGATCTAAAGATTGTTGACCAGAATGTGACTCCCTGGATGCAGAATCTCCGGTGACAACACACTCCATAGGCTGCCCCGGACACTTCCCAACCAATTCCTGCTCCTCCCTACTCACGTCGGCCGGCTTCTCGACAACGACTAAGGGTGGAGCCTTAGAAGTAGGCCCCGCAAAGTCGTTGCCAAGAAGGAGGTCGACGCCCCCAATAGGTAACTTCTCCACAATTCCTACATCCAGGTCCCGAGTCACACCATCAACTTCCACCTTCATTCTTACAAGCGGGTATGACCTTGTCGCATTAACTCCCTGAACCACAACCACCCGCGCCGTATTGACAGGTTTACCAGTGAAATTTCTCAACAGTGTTTGCGATGCCCCAGTGTCACGCAAAATTCTCACCTCATGTCTTCTACCCCCCACTCCACACAACCGAGTCCCCTGTGGTCACTAAAGGCATCACGGACAGGGAATAAGCCTTCCGGATTCTTCTGCACTGGCAGTGTATTTACCTCGGAAGAAATGCCTCTAGCAAACTCCGATGTCCTCTTGAACACTCCAATGCCGTGAGCAAAAGACACGGCTGCCGGAGGAGGTCGACTAGGGCACTCATTTGCCTTATGACCCTCCTGGTGGCACCTAAAACACATAAATTTCGGTTTCGGCTTATACTGTGATGTAAAAGGCCCCTGACTTTTCACATACGGTGTGGTGGTAGGTTTGGCTTCAGTTTTAGTTTCATTGCTCTTTGGTTTAACCCTTATTTAGCGGGTGGTAAGGTATTTTACACTGTACCGCTCAGCGGGCATAATCCCGAAATATTCGCTCAATTTCACTCGCCCTAGCGCTGTTACTATGGCTCCAATGCGAACGAAACGATCATTTTTGGAAAGAGCAACTCTTTGTCTCCCCATATAAGTCTATGAATGGATGTTATGAATGAGTCTGGAGGGTGGGAAGAGGTGAGGAAGAGGAGGTACTTTTGGTCTATTTCCCGGGCGCGTTCGGATGCGTTCGCTTTGGCCTGACTTCGGCCTCTCGCGCGCGTCTACTATTCCTTCGGTAATCGGTCTTATTTTTCTCTTATTTCTCCTTATTTCTGTATTCTCTGTATTATCTCTCTCTCTCTCTCTCTCTCTCTCTCTCTCACTCCTGTCTGTCTGTCTCTCTTTCTCTCTGGCTCGCTGGCTTTCCCTCTCTCGCGCGCTCTGTCTCTCTCTCTCTTCCTCATCCGTATATATTATTCTCATTATTATTTTCTCTAATCTCTCTCACTCCTCCTGTCTGTCTGTCTCTCTCTCTCTGGCTCGCTCGCTTTCCCTCTCTCGCGCTCCCTTTCTCTCTTCCTCATCCGTATATGTAATTCTCATTATTATTTTCTCTAACTAATCCCTCTATTTCATTTATTTGCTTGTAATATTTCTGTATTATTATATCTTTTTCACTCTTTCTTCAGTTCAGTTTCTGTATTCTCTCTCTTTCTCTTCTCATCCGTATATGTAATTTTCATTATTATTTTCTCTAACTAATCCCTCTATTTCATTTATTTGCTTGTAATATTTCTGTATTATATCTTTTTCACTTTCTTCAGTTCAGTTTCTGCATCCTCTCTCTCTCTCTCTCTCTCTGTTTCGCTTGTTTGTATTACCGTAAGAAATTTACTGAACGCCTGCAAATAATACGCTATAAAATGCTTGCAATCAAACTCTCAAGCAATTTCAATGTCACATGCAATTATAAAAGTATATATAGGTAGACCCAGAGAGGAAGAGACAGACTGAGAGAGAGAGGTCAAGAACATCTGCTAGGTGTGATTTTTCCCTGGGAGGGAAGAGAAGATTAGTTAGGGGCGTGCCCTGGCCTACATCAGAGAAAGAGAGTACCAAGGAGTACAAAGGTGTAGAAACAAAGAGAGAGAGAGAGAGAGAGAGAGTGTCGTGACAATATAACAATGTTACATATGTATCATATATTATGATAAAATAATATATACGGTAGGCCTACATCTGTTCCCCACAATCATATAATGCCAAGCACAAATATTCAATCTTTCGTTGTTTGTATTACCGTAAGAAATTTACTGAACACCTGCAAATAATACGCTATAAAATGCTTGCAATCTCTCTATTTTCTCTAATCTCTCTCACGCCTCCTGTCTCTCTCTCTCTCTCTGGCTCGCTCGCTTTCCCTCTTCCTCATCCGTATATGTATTTCTCATTATTATTTTCTCTAACTAATCCGTCTATTTCATTTATTTGCTTGTAATATTTCTGTATTATTATATTTTTGTCACTCTCTTTCTTCAGTTCAGTTTCTGTATTCTCGCTCTTTCTCTCTCTCACTCTTCCTCATCCGTATATGTAATTCTCATTATTATTTTCTATAATCCCTTTCTTTATTTGCTTGTAAAAATTTCTATTATTATATCTTTTTCACTCTTTCTTCAGTTCAGTTTCTGCATTCTCTCTCTCTCTCGCTCTCTCTGTTTCGCTTGCTTTGCAGGAATTTTGTTTTTGTTTTATATATAATATATAATAATTTACTTATCATTACTTACTATATCGTATAAACAATAGTAGGTAGCCAACTTACCATAATACCGATACACCAAACCGATACGCATGCGGTTATGTTTATCACCTGTTTACTAAAGTGCCACCATTATCGATTTTCTTCGAGCCGAATGGAGCGGGAGGGTTACCAATTGAAGTTAAATCTGCTAGCATATATTGTTAGATGTAAGACATGATAAATACCACTAGAAATATGAATTGGCAAAATCCATATAATATCACTTCGAAATTGTTCTGAAATTTCAAAACAAAACCGCTAGTGTAAGTCATTGCTGCTAGATCGAAGTAAAGGTCTCTAGATCTAGCGGAAGTCGCTATACGTATTGGCAGTACTGCACACTCATTCATTTCATTCATTCATTTTCTATTGAGCTCGTCCTGGAATCTTTACGACTCTGAATCTTACGATTGCCGACGGCGATACGTTGTTGACATTGTTGTTGATGTTCCAGTGGAGGGATGAACAAAATATTGTCCTTGTCCAATAATAGCTATTTCATAGTCCCACAGGACTTATTTTGATATATTTATCAAATTTACTGAACGCCTGCAAATGATATGCTATCAAATGCTTGCAATCAAACTCTCAAGCACTTTCAATGTCACATGCAATTATACAAGTATATATAGGTAGACCCAGAGAGGATTAGACAGACAGAGAGAGAGTGTTGTGATAATATAACAATGTTACATATGTATCATATATATGACAAAATAATATATACGGTAGGCCTACATCTGTTCCCCACAATCATATAATGCCAAGCACAAATATTAAATTTTTCGTTGTTTGTATTACCGTAAGAAATTTACTGAACGCCTGCAAATAATACGCTATAAAATGCTTGCAATCAAACTCTCAAGCAATTTCAATGTCACATGCAATTATAAAAAGGTATATTGTAGACCACAATCTTCGCCAAGCTTCGTTGTTGCTTATATTATCGTGAAAAATTTACCGTATACCCTGGTTATCGTGAGAAATTTACCGAACGCCTGCAAATAATACGCTATAAAATGCTTGCAATCAAACTCTCAAGCAATTTCAATGTCACATGCAATTATAAATGTATATATAGGTAGAGAGACAGACAGAGAGAGAGAGGTCAAGAACATCTGCTAGGTGTGATTTTTCCCTGGGAGGGAAGAGAAGATTAGTTAGGGGCGTGCCCTGGCCTACATCAGAGAAAGAGAGTACCAAGGAGTACAAAGGTGTAGAAACAAAGAGAGTGAGACAGAGAGAGAGAGAGAGTGTCGTGATAATATAACAATGTTACATATGTATCATATATTATGATAAAATAATATATACGGTAGGCCTACATCTGTTCCCCACAATCATATAATGCCAAGCACAAATATTCAATCTTTCGTTGTTTGTATTACCGTAAGAAATGTACTGAACGCCTGCAAATAATACGCTATAAAATGCTTGCAATCAAACTTTCAAGCAATTACAAGGTCACATGCAATTATGAAAAGGTATATTGTAGACCACAATCTTCGCCAAGCTTCGTTGTTGCTTATATTATCGTGAGAAATGTACCGTATACCCTGGTTATCGTGAGAAATTTACCGAACGCCTGCAAATAATACGCTATAAAATGCAAAGGACATTTCTTGTAGAGTGCAATTTTGAGGACGTAATGTGCTCTGAGAGACAGCGGAGCGGTGATTAGAGCATAATGTACCTCCTGACCGCTCGTCACAGCCGCCGTGGACCTACTACAGGGAATTATATAAGGAAATTACCGTAGTTTAGGGTTTTGCACTCGTGTTGCACGATCGTTGAAAGACAACCAATGATCGTAGAAGGATGGTTCGGGTGTCATTGGAAAGCTCAATTTACGCCCTTTCACGGATACATACTTGTATTACCCTCTGGGTCTTGTTTATGCATGAAAAAGAGCACTAAACAACCCCATTTAGGGTAAAAAAAAAAACCCGCTGGGCGGCACAGGGAAATATACTCCACCACCCGCTCGTAAGGTGATAAAATGCTTGCAATCAAACTTTCAAGCAATTATAAAATATAAATTGTACTTACCAACACCCACACCAGTATGTTCTTCGTCAGGAACGTCTTCAATATGGTCAACGGTCTGTCCAACATCAACCTCAACATCAACCCCACGCAAATTATGCTTGGGATGAAAGCCTATGATCGGGTTATTTTCGTCTTCCGAGTCATCCACACTACCAAAACTCTCACCCAGACATTCGACGGTTTCATCCAACAGCTTATTAGAAAGTTCTGAAGAGTTCAGCATGATATCTAGTTCCTGGGTGGTAAGCCGGGCGTGGTTAGTAGTAGGGTGGCGCGACGCACTAGGGATGGCGGCCACCGAATCGAACACGGGCAAATCTTGACCTTCCATTATGGCTGCTTGAGGGTCACTGAGTCACGGTCACGCAGTGGGGATATGTGGGTGGGCCCTTGTAGTATACCGCCTGACCACCAGGTTCCGCTTTCCACCTAAATTAGGGTGGGAATACACCCACGGACTTAAGTCCGACCCCGCCATTTAGTCCAATTATCTCGTACCGGACTTAAGTCCGACCCCGCTAATAAAGGGTTAAATGTGTCATTGCTACGGGGAGGGGGAGGATAACGGTCCCTAGCACTTGCATCGTACTTCTGTGAGGACCCGCAACCCCGAATCAACGACAGCCGTAGATCAGCCATTTCTGCTGCTTCTACTAGAGTTCTTGGGTTTTTCTCCTTTAAGTTCAAAGTTAGATCACCGCACGTGCTCTTAAAGAACTGCTCCAACATCATTAACTGCTTAACTCCATCAAACGTTGTTACCTTCTCAGATCGGAGCCAGTTCCCCATAGTATCGGACAAGTCCCGGGCGTGTTCCAAAAAGGTGCTATCTCTTCCCTTAGTTACACCCCGGAACTTCAAACGGTACGTTTCTGGTTGCAGTTCGTAAGCCCTCAGGACAGCCTCCTTGAGATCCTCATACACAATACATAACTCCAAAGGTAACGCATCGTAGGCTTTAAGACCCTTGCCTATTAATCTAGAGGATACAAGTGTGAGAGCAGTGGAAATGAATTACTTAAGGAGTGCGTGCGGAGTTACATGGAGGGATAGACAGACTAATGAGGAAGTAAGAAGGAGGTGTGGTGTGGAGGTAGATGTGCTGGAATGTGTGAAAAGGAACAACTTGAGATGGTTCGGCCATATGGAACGTATGGAAAGCGAGAGAATGACTAAGAGGGTGTACGAGAGCGAGGTGGAGGGACAGAGGGGGAGAGGTAGACCGAATATGAGGTGGAAGGATGGAGTGAGGAACTACATGAACGAAGGCGGTGCTGGTTGGGGGGAGGGGCGTCGACTGACTGGGGACAGAGGTGCATGGGGGCGGTTCGTTCGTGGCCACCCCTTCGGGGATCACGGCGTCAGGCAATAGATAGATAGATAGATACAAGTGCTGCCCATTTATTCTCTGGCCACTGGTGTTCCTGGCACTTCTTCTCAAAGCGTGTGAAAAATTCTGTTACACCACTCTCATCAAACACCGGAACCAGTTTCAATGAGTGCGAGAGAGACTGCTCATGAACTCGGTTACCAGCCCCAAGTCGCTGTCCCATTGCCTCTACTCGCGACTTCTCTACGTCCATGTCGGTACAGTACCTAGTCGACTCAGCTTGGATTTTTGCTAGCTCTATGTGCTCATGACTGATAGTTTTTCTCTCTTCTATCTTGGCTAATTCTATTTGCTGCTGGAGCTCACCTGCCCTGATAGCCTTTCTCTCTTCTATCTTAGCTAATTCGAGCTGAAGCAATAATTCTGGAGATAACCCTTGAGGTGAAGGTGCTACAATGTTTGAAATTACCGGTGGTCCCCCCAGGGGCAACCCACCCTGCCAGTCACCACCCAACTGCGGAAGCGTACCCGGGGTCGGCAAACTACTGGGATGCCTGGGATTCGAGTGTAGGGGAAGCATGGCCGAAGGGCTCTGAGCACTCAACCCATCTCGCTCACCAGTCACCCTGCCCAGTACACACGTTATCAAGTTATCCTTGGTCATGCTGCTAGTAACCGCATGACCGATAGCTGTGGCCAGGCATTGAAGACCGTACCGATCCATACCCTCCAACCGCTCGGCAGTAACAGGCCATTGCAAAAATATCCTAGCATCCTCCTCACAGTTCACCCGATTAACCCTTTCATCATGCTGCTGTTCCTCAGTTTCGACATTACGTACTGTGTCTCCATTCTCCTCTGATCCGGTATAAGACATGATGCTCACAAAAATTTCTCACCACAATATTCAGAAAAGAAGCACCCCAAACTCTTATACCTCAATATACACACAAAAATTCTCGGAAATACTCAAGTGCTATACTATGTTGCAAAAAAAAATTATTCTTGCTGATCCCCGCAAAATATTCTCCAAAACAACAAATGTTCCCTGCTTAATAAATGTAGGTTCACCAAATCCTAGGTAAGGTCGCCATTTGTTACGACTGGGGTTCAAATATATCAGGGCTCTTATTCATTGGACTAGTAATGGCATAAATGCTACAACGGAAAGCGCTAGCTCCAACCTCTGATGTATATTCCCAGTGAACAAAGAACACAAATACTCTACAGAGTTCTATATGCAATAATAGGCTATCAAACTCTCAATAAATGTGCGTCTACTCTAGGCTTAATGTTATGTGAAAACAGCCTATTACTACCTATAACCGAAGGTGCTTGGTTATGGTATGCAAAGTAAGGTGGTAAGAGAAGTTACAGCTTACGTTACTTTAATCAATAAATGTCAGGCACTCCTGCATGAAAGAAAGTGCACTAAAGTCCTTCAACACTAACAAGGAATCTTCTTTAAATGTTAGATGCTATAAAGATGCTCGTATCGGAAATGGAACCCAAAAAGGCAGGCAGCGGAACAATGCTCGTGCAGGCTATGCACACAAAAAGGCAGAATATATATAATACCGTCGGAGCCAAGAATATCCTAAACACAACAACAATAATAATAATCGCCACGACAATGCAGTATTCCTATCAACAAAAAGAGCCTACGTCGTTTGTGTCTCAATACATCAAACTAGGCTGCGAAATGCTTGTGTAATCATAAACGGGTATACATAAAAAAGAGTAATTGGTTTAATATACTTAATGTCTACTGTGACTGATAAAGTCTAGCTAGAGTCAGTGATACGAGATACTGGTGCGCATGGCATGCCGCATAGCCTAGTGCAAATCTCAAGTCTGTGCGTCAAATATTACGTTATAATGAAGGGTAGCTCTCTTGAGAAACCTTAATACCGAAGTATTAAGCGTTCTCCTGGCGTACCTCAAAGACAAACAATCGAGACTAGAACAGTGCAGAATGGTATAGGCAAAAAGCCCTCATTCGTGCATGCTCTACTCTCAATGGCACACAGACTAGAATTTACTCAATCAACTCCAGTTCTCAGGTATGTCGTGCAGCTTTTAACTAAAGCCAGCACTCATAGGAAACAATACCTTATAATATCAGACTCCTAGTCTATCATTATCTAATCCAGCAGAACACTAATATTTATAGGAAGCGGTACTAAACAATATGGATGCTAACCAATGCTTCGTGATCAACTTATCTTAACAACTAAACATACATAGGTTATATCAGACCTTAACGCACAATACAACTGGCCAGCATGAAGCTGATTTTGCAGAGTTAACCAGAGGGGATATAATGTTAATAAAAGGTGGTGAAAGATATGGAAAATGAGAGAGATAGGCAGAGGAAAAGATTCTCAGGTACAGAGCAGGTGACAGGTAGCAAGGGAAAAAGATGGGTGCGTTCTAGAAACCAGCTCTGAGGGAGAGAGTGGCGAGGAACTGTATATATACTCGCACCAGCTCGAGCCGCGTGGGAAAAAAGCGGTTACAAGTCCTCTAGCCACTACCAAAGTAGCTAGCAAAACATTACGTCACCAAGCATGGTAAAGAACTCCCTCAACCAATCCCCACGAGGCCAGTCAGCTGTGACGTCATCGAGCGGGGCAAAAACACTACGCGCCCCCTCTCACTCTGTTCTACTCTCTCTCTCTCTGATCTTATCATTACTAGTTAAGGATAAAACATATACTTTACAATTAAATATATAAAGCCTTGACATGGGCGAAAACAATGAGCCTTTCTGGACTGCCCATGACACGAGCTTTCACATGAAATAAAGCACACTCTAATACACAAACTGTAGCCCCATCCACTGCCCTGGCGATCCTAGCGAGTCACTGTAGGACAAGCCATGCGGTTCTAACGGAGTGGTTAACGTCACAAAGTGTTCACAGAGAGTTTAATTTCAGTCTCTTCGTCAGACTAATTTATCTTTGTGCTTCCTGACTTCTGTTGCGACTGAGGTTTAAATATATCAGGGCTCTTATTCATTGGACTAGTAATGGCATAAATGCTACAACGGAAAGCGCTAGATCCAACCTCTGATGTATATTCCCAGTGAACAAAGAACACAAATACTCTCCAGAGTTCTATATGCAATAATAGGTTATTAAGCTCTCAATAAATGTGCGTCTACTCTAGGCTTAATGTTATGTGAAAATAGCCTATTACTACCTATAACCGAAGGTGCTTGGTTATGGTATACAAAGTAAGGTGGTAAGAGAAGTTACAGCTTACGTTATTTTAATCAATAAATGTCAGGCACTCCTGCATGAAAGAAAGTGCACTAAAGTCCTTCAACACCAACAAGGAATCTTCTTTAAATGTTAGATGCTATCAAGATGCTCGAATCGGAAATGGAACCCAAAAAAGCAGGCAGCGGAACAATGCTCGTGCAGGCTATGCACACAAAAAGGCAGGAGATATAATGCAGTCGGAGCCAAGAATATCCTAAACGCCACAACAATGATAATAATCGCCACGACAATGCAGTATTCCTATCAACAAAAAGAGCCTAAGGCGTTTGTGTCTCAATACATCAAACTAGGCTGCGAAATGGTTGTGTAATCATAAACGGGTATGCATAAAAAGAGTAATTGGTTTAATATACTTAATGTCTACTGTGACTGATAAAGTCTAGCTAGAGTCAATGATACAAGATACTGGTGCGCATGGCATGCCGCATAGCCTAGTGCAAATCTCAAGTCTGTGCGTCAAATATTACGTTATAATGAAGGGTAGCTCTCTTGAGAAACCTTAATACCGAAGTATTAAGCGTTCTCCTGGCGTACCTCAAAGACAAACAACGAGCTTAGAACAGTGCAGAATGGTATAGGCAAAAAGCCCTCATTCGTGCATGCTCTATTCTCAATGGCACACAGACTAGAATTTACCCAATCAACTCCAGTTCTCAGGTATGTCGTGCAGCTTTTAACTAAAGCCAGCACCCATCGGAAACAATACCTTATAGTATCAGACTCCCAGTTTAGCATTATCTAATCCAGCAGAACACTAATAATTATAGGAAGCGGTACTGAACAATATGAATGCCAACCAATGCTTCGTGATCAACTTATCTTAACAACTAACATACATGGGTTATATAAGACCTTAATGCACAATACAACTGGCCAGCATGAAGCTGATTATGCAGAGTTAACCAGAGGGGGTATAATATTAATAAAAGGTGGTGAAAGATATGGAAAATGAGAGAGATAGGCAGAGGAAAAGGTTCTCAGGTGCGGA
The DNA here is from genome assembly GCA_032716605.1 of Paralithodes platypus. NCBI lineage: Eukaryota > Metazoa > Arthropoda > Malacostraca > Decapoda > Lithodidae > Paralithodes > Paralithodes platypus. Next base: position 34,813,830 of record CM064525.1, read on the forward strand.
GAGGGGGACAGATATCAAAGGGATAAGAGGGATGCGTTCTAGAAACCAGATCTGAGGGAGAGAGTGGCGAGGGAGCTGTATATATACTAGCACTAGCTCGAGCCGCGTGGGAAAAAAGCGGTAACAAGTCCTCCAGCCAATGCTAAAGAAGCCAGCCAAACATGACGTCACAAAGCATGGTAAAAAACTCCCTCAACGAATCCCCACGAGGCCAGCCAGCTATGACATCATCGAGTATAGCAAAACACTGCGCGCCTCCTCTCACTCTGTTCTACTCTCTCTCTCTCTCTCTCTATTCCTATCATTACTACTTAATGATAAAACATAATTATACTTTGCAATTAAATATATAAAGCCTTGACATGGGCGAAAACAAAGAGCCTTTCTGGACTGCCCATGACACGAGCTTTCATATGAAATAAAGCACACAATAATACATCAACTGTAGCCACATCCACTGCCCTGGCGATCCTAGCGAGTCACTGTAGGACAAGCCATGCGGTTCTAACGGAGTGGTTAACGTCACACCCCCCCCAAGATTTTTCTCAGAGGCCCAAAGCTCAAAAAAATCTGATGGTTAGAACCCATGCTATATCTCTACTTCCCATCACCCAGCGGCAGTAAAATATCTGGCACAGTTCTTCAACAAAACATTTTACAAAATTATAACCCTCCCAACACAATAGGTTAAATCATATGTAGTTATGCTCCTCAAGAGCGAGCTTCTCTAGCCCAGCATTCTGAGAGGAGTGCAACTCAGAATTACTGCTATAACATACTGAAAAAATTCAACTATCAAAGAAAGAGTTTTTATTTGATTTTTTGTTATGTTTTAAATTTGTTTATTTCTCCTGCGCTATAGGGGCAAGCCTAGTTTTTTCTTCTATACCAAACGCTCAACTCCTGCTTTACGACCCAATACGCTGGGCTACAACCGCGAGCCAACAAGCACCAAGCGCAAAATACTATTCAAACTAAAGCAGGAATGACACCCGTGTGTCAATCTACCCAGGATCATATACCCTTGAAAGACAATCTGCAACCACGTTGTCACAACCGGCAATATGGCGTATGTCCAGGTTATATACCAATAACCTTAGTGACCACCTGGTCAGCCTCATATTCCGATTGTGAAACTGGCCCAAGAACTTGAGAGGGTGACGATCTGTGTAAACTACAACGACCGGACCATAGGCTGGAACATAGACCTCGAAATGCCTCAGTGCAAGCACAACTGCCAGCAGCTCCCTCTCGACAACAGAGCAGCTTCCCTGGGCTGAATTGAACTTCTCCGAGCAGAAACTAACAGGATGCTCCAGCCCATCATCGTCCTTTTTCATAAGGACGGCACCAGCCCCCACACCACTAGCATCCGTTGCTAGTTGGAAAGGTAGGCTAAAGTCAGAGGCCCTGAGGATCGGGTGAGTGCACAACAGGTGTTTTACTACCCTAAACACCTTCTCACACTCAGGCGCCCATTTGACTTTCTTATCCTTCCAGTTATCCTCCACCTGAGCTTGACTGTCCTGTTCTCCTTTTCCACCTTGACTGCTAAACGTCATCACAGGCACAGTGAGAGGCTCAGGGGGGTGCCTCACATACTCCTTCATGAGATTAACGTGACATAACTGATTGCGCTTACGTCTGTCTGGAGCGGCCACCAAGCAATCCAGGTCCGATAGCCTCTCAACCACCCTATATGGACCAGTGTACTTTGCGAATAAGGGATGACCTACAAGGGGCAGTAGAATCAACACCTCCTGACCCACATGAAACTCCCTGAGTTTAACCTTGAGGTCGTACCTGTCCTTCATGAGGGCCTGAGAGCTAGTCAAATTACGGCCAGCCAACTCCAGACTGCGCAACATCCGTTCTCGACTGTCGGGGACATAGTTGAGCATAGAACAAGGTTTATCTGCACCCTCCCATATTTCTTTAACCATATGGAGAGGCCCTCTGACACGGTGTCCAAAGACGAGCTCATTAGGGCTGAATCCCAAACTCTCCCCAGGTACCTCCCGTGCAGCAAATAAAACATATGGCAGGCCAAGATCCCAACCTATCCCACCCTCAAAGCAACAACAACGAAGCACAGATTTTAAGGCTGAGTGCCATCGCTCTAACACACCCTGGCTCTCCGGATGATACGCAGATGACACAACCGTATCAATCCCATGCTGCGGCACTGCTTGAACAAAGAGGCTAGAAGTGAAGTTGGATCCATGGTCTGACTGAATCCCCTGCGGGTAACCATACCGGGAAAAATACACTAGCAAGTTTCGGACCACCGTCTTCGCTGACCCATTTCTCATAGGGTACGCGTCAGGATACCTTGTTGCTACATCTCCCGACTGTGCATCACTGTCCTCCTCCAACTCGACAGCACCGGTACCACATTCAAGAACCTCCGGGTCTTCTAATTGCAATTTACGAATGTCCGAAGGAGCAAGCTTATCACTCTGTTCTACTCTCTCTCTCTCTCTCTCTCTCTCTCAATTCCTATCATTACTACTTAATGATAAAACATATACTTTGCAATTAAATATATAAAGCCTTGACATGGGCGAAAACAAAGAGCCTTTCTGGACTGCCCATGACACGAGCTTTCATATGAAATAAAGCACACAATAATACATCAACTGTAGCCACATCCACTGCCCTGGCGATCCTAGCGAGTCACTGTAGGACAAGCCATGCGGTTCTAACGGAGTGGTTAACGTCACACTTCAAACTCAGTTTAAGCCTTATTTAGAGTTGCATTAATTCCTACTTACATCACGTCGTATTAAAATCCGTACGACGAGATTATCAGCCACTCATTCCGGCTAATAGTATTTGTTGTCAGTTCCGTGAATTTATATTCATTATTACTGTTCTATCAACCATTCATTCCGGCTAATATTATTTATTATCAGTTCCGTGAATCCATGTTCATTATTACTGTGCTTCCAGCCACTCATTCTGGCTAGTATTATTTATTATTCGTTCAGTGAATTATTATTCATCATTCTGACTATAAGTTAGCTTCTAAATATATCTTCTTTTATCTTGGGTTAACATATAGTTATTTCTTATACATCCGAGATCTTATTCTACAAAAAAACTTTATTTTAGATATGCATCCCTCAGTATAACGAACCTACCTCACTGATGCGATACCTTGTGTGTCTACCTCACTGACAAGCTACCTTGTGTGTACCTCAGCCGCGCTACATCGCCCTTACCTGAGGTAACGATATAATTTAGCTATTTTTACTAGACTGAACCTCTCTGTGTATGCTTTTACTGTATATTTATAAAGTCATCATAGTTATGTCTTATTTATGTATTGTTGCCATTTAACTTTTTACCTTATTCTTGTGACACCATAATTTATAAATAAGTGTAAAACTATCAAATTGTTATTGTCACTATTTTACCAATCGGACTTACGTTCATATAGCTAAGCTTCTGATTGATTCTGTGCCCTGTATCCTAGCCTATTAAGAAATAAAACTTGTTTACCGAACTTGTATATTCTGTCATTGGTGTAGATTGATTGAACTAATAATATTACATGTCAAAGTTAGCTGTGTTTCTGTTGAGCAATATTAAGTTCTGAATTTTCCTAAATAGGAATTATAGAACACATATAAAGAATGCTGCATTACAGCGTCGCATAACACTTACAGTTCCATTTTGTTGATATCATCCCCTTCAACAGGCCACACTTCTGAAGCATATGTCATTCCTCTTTTAACACATGAAGTGTACACCTCTCCCTTCAAGGTGAGAGGGAGTCTTCTCATGGTAAGTAGTGACAACAGTTCTCTGAACTTTCCCCAGTCACATCTACGTCTGACGATAGTGGCGGCTTTGGCCCCACCACCGATTGAGATGGTATCTACCAATTAGCAAAACTTATCCACCATCTCCAGTGACTCATTGCCAAAGTTAATGCTGTTGAGCCGGTCATTGAACACAAGCTCACATTTTTATAAAAATGTTTCAACTTCAAACTTCTTCCTTGGTAGAGGGCCCTTGTATTTGGAAGGAGATAATGTTAACGTAAACTTAGATAATTTGAATTCCTATTTCAATTTATGTCTTGAAATGATTGTGCTAAAACAAGAAATCACCGTGTATCCTAATAACAGGCCTTCGGTAAATAAAGAATTGAAAACTATACTTAATGAGAAAAGTAGATGTGTTCAGAATGGTATCGAGCTTAGTTGAAAACCATACAACAGCAATTGAATGAGAAAATATTCGAAGCAAACACAGCTTATAAAGAAAAGGTTGAGAGTCTATTTAAAACGAACCGCATTAAAGATGCGTGGAAATGGTTAATCACTTTATGTGGCTATAATAATAAACCTAATAGGCTTGACTTAGAAAACATTAACCCGTTCAGTACCCGAAAGCAGAGAGCATCAGTAGATAAATCACTTCCCAGTCCCAGCGATGGCTGCCAGCCGTCAGTAATATACGATCCTTGTAACTGCCAGTATCAGGCAGTACCTGGCACAGTCATCAGGATTAATTTGTTTCATTTCCCCTGGACTAGATGTTAGTAGCACTGCACGGTGGAGAGGTATCCCCTCGACCTCCTTTCCTTGTTGGTTCCATACCCCCACAAAAAACCCTCCCATTTTCTCTCCGACCCCAGAACTACACCCCCCCTCCCTTCGAGCCCGACGCGCCAACCCGCCAACAGCACTTCGCCCTCGCTGCTCGAAATTTGACCATAACTTGAGTACTCCATTACTCATCCCCTTATTAAATTTTGTTTGCATGAGCTGTAGCTAAGCTCTAGGTTAACTGCCCTGTAGTTGCTTTGCATGTAATTTTGCTGTGTTTTTTACTGATAAACGTTTGTTTATCGAGACTGCTTTTGTTTACATTTGTACCGGTTGGTGACGACCGACGCTGTAAAGTAAACAAACTACTTGCTTGTTTCATATTATAAAGTTCTAGCACTTATTGTAGATATTTTAGCCCTCACTGTAGTTATGTGCTTAGCAAACCACCCAGTAGTTATCTTGCATGACATTGTACTGTAGTTTTGACTGATAAACGTTTGTTTTTCAAAATTCTATTTGTCAAGTTAGTAGAGACGCCGCCGATACCAGCGCCACCTGTGTACGCATAAACAAACCCTCTTCTTGTATTTTATATATCAAAGTCTAGCCAATACTGTACTTGGTTGAACTTTTTATCTTGGTTATCTGTGTAAATCGCACACACTAACATTTGTCAAGATAGTTTTAATATTGGGTTAGAATAATTTAGTTACTGTAATACTTTTTGATAGCCTATTTATTAATCGCATTTCAGATACTTGTCACCATATTAATAGGCCTCTCACACTCTTGCCAGGGATATTACTAACTCCATTATTATTATTATTGTGTCGACCACTGTATAAACTAATATACAGGCTTTAGCCTAACTGTGTCATACTGCTAACATAATTTTATTTTTATTTTCAGGCATAAAATTGTGTTCTATTGCTAACATATTTTTTTGGTGATTAACATAATTATTCTTTTTGTGATTTTCAGGCATTAATTGTACCATATTGCTAACCAATATTTTGTGTTAGTGTACTGTAGCCTATACTGCTTTCCAGTTTTCTCACTAGGCTAAATTAACCCTCCCATTTTTTTTTTTCCCAGTAAATTTTGTAACAAATTACTAGTCCATTTGCAATTTTCAGGCTTTAACTGTGTCATACTGCTAACATCAATTTTTTATTTTATTTTCAGGCATAAATTGTGTTCTATTGCTAACATATTTTTTTGTGATTTACAGGCATAATATTCTTTTTTGTGATTAACATATTCTTTTTGTGAGTTACAGGCATTAATTGAACCATATTGCTAACAAATACTTGTTGTTACTGTACTGTATACTGTTTTCCAGTTTTCTCACTAGGCTACATTAACCCTCTCCCACTTTTTGTTTTTTTCCAATAAATTTTGTAACAAATTTCTAGTCCATTTGTGATTTTCAGGTTTTAACTGTGTCATACTGCTAACATCAATTTTTGTTTTATTTTCAGGCATAAATTGTGTTCGATTGCTAACTATTATGTTTTGTGATTGACAGGCATATTAATTTTATCATATTGCTAAAAAAAAATTGTGTGATATTCAGGAATTAATTGTATCACATTGCTAACATAAATTTATTGTGATTTTCAGGCTTTAATTGTACCATTTTGCTAACATACATTTGTGTGATTTTCAGGCATATTGTGATTATATCGTCATGGCGCCACAACGAACCTGCACGAGTTGTTCCGGTAAATTTGGCCCTACCATGTTTGTTGATACTGATGTCCAAATTTGTAGATTTTGCCAGCTCCGAGAGAAGATTGCGGATGAATTGAATGCAGCTCACCGCAAGATCGATGCCCTGACTACGAAGCTTGAATCCCTTCAAGAATTTGCCACACTCAACGTAGGAGTGCCCTCGGCCCAAGAAACCACTACGATGTCAACCGCCATTACAGTGCATACAATACCGGTACCGGTACCCACACCAGCAGCTACCTTAGATGTTGCAGAAAATAATAATGACTCTACTCTCACTCCCCCCCAGGACAAATTTCAGTTAGTGAGAAACAATGTGCATCCCAGTACCAGTACCAGGAAAGTCATCCCGACAACATGCCAAAACCGCTTCAAAATTCTTGCTATTGACGAGGAAGAGGAAACGGAAGAAGTTCGGCTTGTGGGCGACTCCATGGTCCGTGGCCAATTAACCGAGTTCTGCGCCAGGGCACCCAGGACCAGAAAGCGATTCTGTATCCCAGGTGGCGGCGTGGACGACATTGTTGCGGCTGTGGAAGAGGTTTCCAGGCTCGCCCACGCAAGCACTACATACATCATCCACGTTGGATCTAACGATGTCCAACGGACGCGGTCAGAGGAACTACTTTGCAAGGCTGATCAGGTCCTTCAAGGAAAAATCTAATAGAATCATAATTTCAGGAATTGTTCCCCGGATTGATGTAGAAAACCGATTCTACAACATAGCTACCAGTACAAATCGCCGACTAGCCAAACTCTGCAGGGAGGAGGACATCGGCTTTGTCGACACATGGGATAATTTTTACTATGATACATTTTTGTTTTCAGGAGATGGTGTACATCTCAATGAAGTAGGAGCTACACGTCTTGGTCGTCTGCTGAACGATGCAGTCAAGGATTTCCGTTCAAAAAACGTGGTCAACCGAGGGTATCCGGGGGTAGTGTAAGTCAAATACAAACAGAAAATTCAGACAATGCACATTCAGTAACATCCAACTCTAATACTCTTAAGGTGTTTTATGTAAATGCTCGTAGCATACGCAATCAATTTTCAGATCTAGAGGAAATCGTGTTTACAGAACATTATGGTATAATCGGCATTACAGAATCTTGGTTAAATACGGAAGACAGAGACTTTTTAGCCGAATATACGCTTCCTGGTTATACAATGTTTGAGAAAAGTCGGATCAATAGAAATGGAGGAGGAGTTCTGTTTTTTATAAAGGAAAGTCTTAATCCCGTCTTAATGTCAAAACCTCAAATTGCGAATATAGACATATCTTACGTACTATTAAATAATAAACGAGGAACTAAAATAACACTAGCTTTATTATACAGACCCCCAGCTCAATCAGTGCAAACTGACAGTGAAATTTATGAACAAATTGCAGAAATAACTAACATACAAGATACCATAATTCTTGGCGATTTTAACTTACCCATGACTAAATGGGGCGATATTCTTACTTCACACTCTGGACACGACCTCTATGCTAACTTGCATGAGAGTTCACTTTTTCAAATTGTACAATCTCCGACCCGTGGTAATAATGTGCTTGACCTTGTACTCGCAACAAAAGAAGAATTAATAGAGAATATGAATGTTGGTGATGAATTCAGTAACAGCGACCATCGTACGATAACTTTCACTTTAAAGTTTACTAGTAACAAATCAAATAGCAGCATTGAGAAAGTCCCTAATTTCAAGAAAACAAATTTTCATAAACTTTAATCAAAGCATAAAGAAACTGACTGGAGCTTTCTGACTAACGATAACGACATAAATACATCTTGGGAATGTTTCACAACCACTTACCTTAAGGCAGTGAAAGACTGCATACCATCGAAAATACGGCGTCCAGGCCATAATGATAAGCCCAAATGGTGGAATAAAGATATTTCAGACTCTCTGCTTGCTAAAAAAGTTGCTAATGATAGATTAAAAATCCTCACAAAATGACGAAGAACGGGTGAAATTTGTAGAGCTACGACGCAAAGCCAAAAAGTTAATTAAGCAAAGTAAAAAGACCCTGGAGTTACATGTTGCGAATCAAAGTAAAACAAACCCGAAAGAATTCTATAGTTATATCCGAAAGAAAAAAGTAGTTACTTCAACTGTTGCACCGTTAGTCAATGAAAATGGAGATTACACCAAAGACGAAGTACAAATGAGTAATGCCCTCAATACCTTCTTTGCATCAGTTTTTACAACCGAAGACCTCAGTGATATCCCTACACCATCGCCGATTCAGATTGATAATTCAGATGTTCTAAGCAATATCACCGTTACAGAGAGAGAAGTATTGAATTGTTTAGATAAACTCAAGGTAAATAAAACGCCTGGACCTGATACAATCTCGCCTAGAGTTCTAAAGGAAGCTAAGGATGAGCTCTCCAAACCACTGACATTGCTATTCAATGAATCCTTGCAGTCTGGGACTATGCCTAATCAGTGGAAGCTAGCCAACGTAACACCGATATTCAAAAAAGGCAGCAAATCCCTACCCAGTAACTATCGTCCAATTAGCTTAACCTCAATTGTATGTAAAATGCTAGAAACGGTCATAAGAGACAGACTCGTAAATCACTTAGAGGCAAATAACTTACTTAAAGATACTCAACACGGCTTTCGTAAAAAAACGTTCCTGTTTAACAAACCTCTTAGACTTCTTCCACGATATCCTCAACCTCTACGATGAGAGTAAAGCTGTAGATATTATATACCTTGGTTTTCAAAAGGCCTTTGACAAAGTTCCCCACAAACGTTTACTGCTAAAACTAAAAGTGCATGGAATACAAGACGGTGTATTGAAATGGATAGAAAATTGGCTCAGCGACAGAAAGCAAAGTGTAGTCATAAACGGTAAGGCATCTAAAGGGACCAATGTAAGTAGCGGGGTACCCCAGGGATCGGTACTAGGACCAATTCTCTTTCTAATTTACATCAACGACATAGATGAGGGTCTCACCTGTACAATCTCAAAATTTGCTGACGATACAAAAATTGCAAATAGCATACTCTCAAAAGAACAAGTTGACGATATGCAACACAATCTAGATAAATTGTCATGTTGGGCCCAAATTTGGCAAATGAGTTTCAATGCGGATAAATATAAAGTACTACATATCGGATACCTAAATGAGAAAGCAAACTATTCGATGAATGGCACTCAGCTTAAGAATGTAAACAGAGAAACCGATCTGGGAGTAACAATATCGAGTAACCTAAAACCGAGTCAGCAATGTTCAGAAGTTGTTAAGAAGGCAAACAAAATAATTGGCTTTATAGGCAGGTCATTTGAGCATAAATCCAAAGAAGTTATCCTAGCCCTTTACAATTCCTTAGTCCGCCCTCTTCTGGAATACTGCGTTCAATCCTGGTGCCCTTATTACCAAAAAGATATAAACAAGCTAGAACGAGTTCAACGTAGAGTTACCAAAATGATACCTAGCCTAAAGAACAAACCATACGAAGAGCGTCTTAGAGAATTAAATCTATTTCCTTTACCCCAGCGCAGATTAAGAGGTGACTTAATTCAAGTGTTCAAAATCATCAAAGGCATCGACAATATGAACTGTAGTAAGTACTTCACTATCGACCAATCTAATTACACGCGGGGAAACGGTTGCAAAATTATTGGTAAATCTTTTAACTCACACGAATCAAAGAATTTCTTCTTCAATCGAGTTGTCAACTTGTAGAATGGGCTTCCCCGAGACGTTATAGACTGCAGCACCGTTGATTCATTTAAACTCCGCTTAGACAAATATCTCGCATCAAACCCGCGACTGACTGTGTTTGTAAATTAATAACTATATTTTATCCCCCCCTCAGTTACTAACCCATCTGTCCACTACTAACTTCCTAATCCTGCCACGGACATTAGTTCCAGGGCAGTAGTTCCCTTTCCAATGTTCCCTTACCCACTCTAAACCACTGTTTGGACACTTGATCCTCAGTGTTTTGGAGGACAAGCAGCCTAGAAGGGTCACTAGATCTGTTGTTGCTTGATTTCCTTTGTGCTCCTTTGTACTCCTTCTCTAGCTCTCACCCAGCTACTTTTGGACCTCACCAATTGCATGCATTCTGAACAACTAATGAAGGAATGCAATGTATCATAGGTAGAGTTAAGTATGAGCTTTACTATATTTGAAAGCAAGAGAGAGAGAGAGAGAGAGAGGAGAGGGAGATTTGGGGTGGGGGGGGGGGGGGGGAGATTGTTCGTCTAAAACCTTACATATGATTCGAGTGATTCCTACTGATATATTTAGACCTACCATTGAAACCTGAAAGTTTCATATCGATTCACTGATGGTTTAATACTGTTGAACTATCATACTCTAATAACACTGCCAAACTAACCCACGCGACGTTGTATTTCCTTTTCATGGTTGTAATGGCTCAGGCTCGGCTACGTAACAAGCTTGAGACAACGAGGACCGTCTGTGTAAATTCCTCCATGAGTCTCTCCCATCAATAAACACACAAAATAAACCAATCAATGTTTTTGAATTATTTCTTTGTATAACATTATTTAATACTAATATAACTACTTATTAGCACCGTATACAAGAACTAAACATTTGCTTAATAATTTTCTCCACACATCTCACAAGTGTAAACAGCCAATATTCCAATACATGCTATGAATATTGCCGAGAATGTGCCCCGTGAGTCGGCCATGTGACTGCATTACGTGAATTCTGCACTCTTAACATAGCTATATACCCAATCATTAGGCCATATTGCTTTCCTAATTGACCATAATGTAAAACTGCTCTATATAAACAGGACACGAACTACCCTCGGGCAAGGTACTGTAGTTTTTGAAAAGAGGCTCCAGCTTTGAAAATATTACTTGATTTAAACAGGCTAAATAATCCTGAAGGGTTGATAACCAATATATAGGCCCTATTTTTACTAACTACCCCTAGGGCACTCTTACGCTCATCTATCCATTAGGGTGGGTCTTATTTTAAAGTTCTCTTTCCCTCAACATTTACGTTCACCCATAGATTAGGGAAGGACTTATTCATATTGTCACCTTACCCTTAAAACCTTGCCATAGGGTTACTCTATTTTATCAGGTATCTTGTGTTGTAACCAAGTTAAGGGGGGCATCCGCTATGGCTATGTAGCAATATGGGTTGAAACATAGCAAATTGTGTTAAATACTCCCTGAGTAATGGCAAGACGTAGAGTATCTACTCCACATAATACTATTGAAAGCTTCACGCCTATTCAAGCTTATTCTCTTGAGATAACTTTCATAGATAATTGGAATTCACATCTGTTACGAATAATTACCTAATAACTATATAACGCTCATTTGTTATATCCCAGACTAACTACAAGAGTTATAATATTGAATTGATCTATAATTCTTCTACTACAATACCACTCTGTATAACAGTTTCGTGTATAACCAAATAATCTCATTATACTTTATATATAATTATATACAGTAAGTGTGTATATCTACCCCTCATACCTGGTATATCCATAAACACTGTACAGTAACGTTAACCCTACTAGTAACGGTAGTAATTAGCAGCTTCAGGTTAGGTTTCGTTTATTTCATATTGTTAATGTGCAGGAGATGGTGATCGAGAGATGTGTGTGAAATACTGCATACCTTAGTCAGGTGTTCAGAATAAATGTAAACGGTGAGGTGCCAGAAGTAGCTCCTAGCTGGGTAAGAGCGAGAGAAGGGAGGGGGGGTGTAGTTCTGGGGTCGGAGAGAAAATGGGAGGGTTTAGGTGGGGGTATGGAACCAACAAGGAAAGGAGGTAGAGGGAATACCTCTCTACCGTGCAGTGCTACTAACAGGGTAAATGAAACGAATTAATCCTGACGACTGTACCACGACGTTTGAGCACTGCTCTAAGACCTTGACAACACTTCTCAGCTTATATCTAAGCATCCAAATGCTGCGAGAGGCAGTATTCCTCTACCTTTTGAGGTGGGAGTCTGTTATATCTTGCTCTGAAGCCATTTTGGCCACATTGGTTAGGACTGGGGAGTACATTTGTGCTAGTACCCTATGGTACAGTAGGGGTAACGTAAATTTATAAATTCGTTGATTGAAATGTTTGATACAGTCAATTTCAGTGAAGAGTGTAATAATGTAATGTCAGTTATCAGAGATAAAAGAGAAAATCGAATCATTATACTTCATGAGAACGTACTGGAGTATCTAAAACGCGTCCGAAACTTGCAAAGCTAAGGGTCCTGACAACATACCAGCTAGAGCACTCAAGTGTTGAGCTGACCAACTGAGTTTGACCCATATTCTGTTCAAATTGTTTCAGAACTCATTAAATCAAGGGTTAGTGCTGAACGTATAAAAACTGTCGGAAATAAACCTAATTGCTAAAATCTAAGGTTTTCAATGATTGTCGACCTATTGTGTTAACGTCAAATATTATGAAATATTTTGAAGTTGTTTTAAACAATAATTTGTGCAAAAGTGTAGAAGCTTTAACCCTTAACCAACGGCGCACGACATCTGTCGAGTTAATAAATTTGGACTATGTGGCGGTGCACGACATCTGTCGAGTGCCATTTTCAGCACATAATGTTGCTGAGAGAGAGAGCTGAGCGGTGGGACGAGCGTAGTAACCTTATGACCACTCCCCACGAACGCCGTGGACGTACTGAACTGTATACCACCTTCCTCCCCCTCCTCTCACTCGCTACACAGGGAATTATGTACGGAAATTACCTTATTTTAGGTTTTTTGCACTCGTGTTGCACGATCGTTGCAAGAGAACCAGTGGCCGTACAAGGATGGTTCGGATGTCACTGGAAAGCTCTGTTTACGCTCTTTCAGGGATAGATACTTGTTTTATGCTCTGGGTCTTGTTTATGCATGAAAATGAGCACGGAAACAACCTTATTTAGGGTAAAAAAAAAAACCCGCTGGGCGGCACAGTGTAAAATACCCTACCACCCGCTCTTTGTGTGTTAACCCGGGAGCTGCGGGGAGACTCTTAAGAGTTCCCCCGGCGCACTGCGGGTAGACTCTTAAGAGCAGAGACTTTGAACACGTACCAAAACCGCGCGTTTATAGCCAGGCGGCTGAAAATTGGTGTGGGTATAGTACTACATGTCAACTCTCGATACCACCCCGCCAAACGCTCGCCCCGCACTCGTGCAAGCACCACCGCGCCAGTAACCACGCACTAGTCATGGAGCCTACACGTCCCTCACGCTCGCTCCCTGATGACACAACCAGCCCTCCTTCTGGTGGTGTTAGCCGCCGTGGAAGGCAGAGGGTGGCTGCCAAAGACCCTAGCTACCAGTACGACACGCCCTACAGCTCAGAGGACGAATCACCAGCACCAAAAGCACGTAAAACACGTGCAAGCAGGGCAATGGCACAGAGGTCATTGGTCTTTCGGGACACTGCCACCACGACCCAGGCCACTGCAACAACCACTACCACCACCACTGCCACCACTGCCACCCCTGCCACCGGTACCAGCGACGCAGGAGGCCGCCCTAGGGCTGCATTACCTGCGGGGGCAGGAAAAATGAAAGGCACGGGCGTAGGGAAAAGAACCCGTACGCCAGCCACAGTGCCCCTACCCCCACCAACCCCCCCCGCCGCCCCTGGCCCGGCTGCCCCTGCCGCCCCTGCTGCCCCTGCCGCCTGCCGCCCCTGCTGCCCCTGCCGCCCCTGCCGCCCCTGCCGCCCCTGCCCAAGGAACAGGGAAGGGGAAGGGGAAAGGGAGAGGGAAAGCGACTGGGAAAGCGACTGCTGGCCCTGGTGTCCCTGCTGCCCCTGCCGCCCCTGCCGCCCCTGCTGCCCCTGCCGCCCCTGCCGCCCCTGCACAAGGAACAGGGAAGGGGAAGGGGAAAGGGAGAGGGAAATCGACTGGGAAAGCGACTGCTGGCCCTGGTGTCCCTGCCGGCCCTGCTGCCCCTGCCGCCCCTGCCGCCCCTGCTGCCCCTGCCGCCCCTGCCGCCCCTGCCGCCCTGCCCAAGGAACAGAGAGAAGGGCGACAGGCACCACCATCATCTTGCTATCAAGGCCACGCACCACTGCTGCCCCTGCCGCCGCCGCCCCTGCCGCCGCCGCCCCTGCCGCCGCCCCTGCCACCACCTCTGCTGTCCCTGTCCATAAGACTCCCGCACGTGCCAAAGTGACCCGGAAAACTCTTACACCATCTAAGTATGCCGCCCTGCTGTTTGATGGTGATTCGCAGGACATTGGCAGCCCGGGTTTCGACGACGAAGCCCTAGCACGGGACCAAGGGTGGGGGGATTTGGGAGTGGACAGTGGGAGTGAGTCCGACGTCGGTGACGAAAACGAGGAAGGGCATCGTCTGTCGAGTGAAGAGGAGGGTAATGATGATGAAGTGCTGTATCGCGACCATGGAAGCGATATTTCAGACGCAGAAGCAGACGCAGACGACATTCCGATCCCTGGCATGCCTTCGTTCGATTGGTCTGACGGGGTCAATTTTGTACCTGACGTGCCCCAGTTCAATCCTGGGACGTCAGGAACAACTGACGACTGGCCCTGTGATGATCAAGCGAACGAAAGCGACTTCTTCCTCGCTTTTTTCGACATGGAGGTAATGACGTACATCGTTGCCCAAACAAACGCCTACTACAGGTGGGTGTTTGGCAGATTGGACGTCCTTTCTCCAAAAGCGAGAATACGAGGCTGGGTGGATACGACTGTGGCAGAATTTCTGACGTTCTTTGCCTTGTTGTTCCTCATGCCTCTGATCAAGAAGCATGTGTTGCAACACTACTGGAAGCACGACCCTCTCATCGCCACCCCAACTTTCAATAAGTTCATGACTCGTGACAGATTTTTGTTGCTGCTAAGATTTATGCACTTTGCAGACAACGAAAATCCTAACAGGATTGACAGGATATGGAAAGTTCGGGATGTGTTCACCATGTTGTTGGAGAGGTATAGGAAATACTTTTACCCCTTCCTCAATTTGGTGATTGATGAGTCGCTCGTGCTCTTCAAAGGACGTCTTGTTTTCAAGCAGTATATCCCCTTGAAGAGGCATAGGTTCGGAATCAAGCTCTTCGTGTTGTGCGACTGTGAAACTGGAATAGTGCTTGACATGATCGTGTATACAGGAACTGACATTGACGTACCGAAAGCCGCTGCCAATGACCCCATGGGCATGTCAGGTGCCATCGTCAGGAAAATGTTGGCACCTTACCTGGGCAAAGGCCACATCATCTACACTGACAACTGGTATACTTCTCCTGCTCTCTGCCAGTTTCTTTATGACAACCAAACGGGGTCATGTGGGACTGTCAGAAAGACAAGAAAGTTTATGCCAAAGTTCACAGGTGATGTCATTCCTCTCACAGATGCCTCCTCCAGTGACACACCTTCAGAAGACGACCTGGCCCAGGAACACCGCGAGAGGCATGTGCGAAGAAGGCGACGAAAGGGGCAGAAATACAAGCAGCTCGAGAAGTGTGGGAAACTGATAGCCCTGAAGTGGAAGGATAAGCGAGACGTCCACCTGCTTTCCACCGTCCACACAGGTGCCCAGGTGGATTCTGGCAAAATCCACTACCGAACCAGGAAGACAATCTACAAGCCCGACATGGTAGTGGACTACACCAAAAACATGCGCCTGGTGGACAAGTCTGACTGTCAGCTGTCAGGTGTTGAGTGTCTGAGGAAGACTGTGAAGTGGTATCACAAGCTCTTCCTCCACCTAGTTGACATAACGATGCTGAACGCCTACAACTTGTGGTTGGTGAAGAAGGATATGGCCCCAAACCAGAAGCTGAAATTCCGGGAGTTCGTGTACAACGTCTCCTACCAACTCCTGGAGAAGTATGGCACCACCACTCACAGACGTACGGCATGGCGTGGGGATCACGTTCCTGACCGCATCCAGCTGGGTGTCGAAAGACACTACACAACCAACACCGAGCTGATTGGCACTCGTCACAGGCAGGTGCAGTGCACCGTCTGCAGCTCCAGTGTGAGGAAACCCCATGTGACCAAAAGAGTCACCTCAATGTGCGCCGAGTGCAAAGTTGCACTCTGCCTGGGTGACTGCTTCAGGGACTACCACACCTTCAAGAACTACTGAGTGTCGGCCCCTGCCCTGCCCTGCCCTGCCCTGCCCTGCCCTGGACTCGCCCCGTGCCCTGCCCTGGACTCGCCTCCTGCCCTGCCCTGCCCTGGACTCGCGCCCTACCTTACCTGACCTGACCTAATTGATCACGCTACCTCATAATGTAACATATATATTATATAATGTATAAGTTCCAAAGATGTCCCTGTGATATAGCTTTTACATTATATAATTGTATGTTTCATTATTTAGTTTATAAGTTTCAAAGATTTATATGTAATATGCCTTATTTTTTTAGTATATCAATATATATGTTTGTTATTAGCCTAAGTAATGTGTATATAATCATTTTCTTACCTCAAATGAATTGTACAAAAATAAATATGTTTCAATAAATCATGTCAAACCTACTATGATAATAAAATAAAACAATAAAAAAAGAAAAAAGAAAACAAGGTCATGTCATTGTATTCTTACAATATGATATATTCTATGAATATTTCATATTGTTTGAATACAATGGCATGATCTTGTAAAAAAAAAATTTATAAATTTTTTTCTAGACAATATAAAACCTTCCCCATAACCCCCTCCTGGATTCGATCCCACTACCCTACGACACTTTGAGTTTTCCAGTCTGCGACCTTACCAACCATGCCACAGGAGCTCATACCAAATATCACTCAAAACTTCGTGTCTACAATCGAAATGACAATATACAAAAAAAAATGAATTATCCCACCAATTTACGTTTGTAAATTGATGGGATTATCAATTATATCATGCCAAGGTTTATAATAGTTTGTCTCTGTCAAGAATTAGTAATTATATAACTTTATTCTGTCAAAAATTGCCCAAACACTCAGCAAAATTGCCCCTCTCAGTGTGACTCCACTCATTTTCACACGGTCAGGCGGTCACGAGGTGACCCTTGCCGCTCCTTGATTCTCCAGCTACAGCAGCTCTGTCTGGGAACAAAATTGGTATAAATACAATAATGGATAAAATACTCTTCACAAATACATTTGTATTGTATAATATTGTAAATAAAAATGAATAATAACTGTGTGGGTGTCGAAAATTGCTCAACCAGCTTTCTTATGTCTCGCCTACGCGCGTATATTGGATTATACATAGTCATGACTGTCATACAAATAATTGCAGTAGGTCTCGAATATACATTTAGATTGCATATTACTTCGAAATAAATAAGTAAACGTTTCTCTGGTGGCAATCTACCCTTTCGCAGGTGTAAGGAGACACCAGTCTATATTTAGCCCTCTATCACAACAGGCAATCTGCCTGTGTTGACTCAGCACCGTCGCTGGTGGTCTATAAATATAGTACTTTATTTACAGTCAATGGCCTACATGTTTCTGTGGTACTTCACATGTGTCTAAAATGCAATGTCTGCTTGCATAAAAATGCAATTCTGAAGTCCATTTATATGTACGACATACGCATGTCTCAGTTTCTCTCTCTCTCTCTCTCTCTCTCTCCATTCCTGACTCATGTTATTGTAGACCTGTTGATGGCAACGAACACCAGCCATCTGGTAGACATAAGGGTCAAAATACCAAACATCAATACGCCTGGGGCGCCTCCACAATTATCACTAAGCTGGTTATCTATCTAGAGATCTGCCTGACTTCCATCTCTCCACGACTCACTCACTCACTGCACCCCTGCATGCCTCCCTCCCACCCACCCACCCCCAACCCCCCCTTTCAGGCTTCCGTCTGCTAGAAACACATTCACAATTTGCGTAAATATCGCATCAATTGGGCTATATGCGGTATATTCCTTGTTATATGGGACGCCTACATATGTACACGTCTTTATTATAGCATGAGAGTGCTCTAAATACAAGATTGACGTGATATTTATGGCGTAACACACCCTCTCCCCCTTTCATTCCCACCACAACTCACTCACACCTTGGTTCACGCATAGAAACTCATTGATAATGTGTGTAAATATCGCATGAATTGGTTTATATGCGGTATATATTTTGATATATGGCACGTATACATACGTACAAGTCTGTATTATAGCGTGACAGTGCTCTACGTACAAGATATACGTGATATGTATGGCGTAAACCACACTCTCAGCTCATAAATTGCCGCCAAACCTCCAACACATCTTCATTCCCGCCTAAATATTCTCTTATAATTCCCTTATATATTGCAATTTTTGGTCACTATGAGGCATATTCATTGTTATATGGGTGCCCTACACATGTATACATACTCTAAATAGCCTAAAAGGGCTCGAAAAAGGAGATATACGTGATAATACGCGGTAACCCACCCCCTCCTCCCTCTCCTTCTATCCCCTGCGCGCGTAAATATTCGGCAGGGAAATCTCGCCGCTCGATGACAATCTAGCCGCGCGGTGCCATTCGCTCCACATTTTTCAACTACGGACCGTTCCCCTACCCCCCCCAGACATTTTTTGGGGGGTCAAATATATATGGGCCGATGCACGCAAACATTCCCTACACGATGATGTACTTTTTATCGAAATTGGCAATAGGTCCCAAAATCATCATAGGTGCGCACAGTCTTACCCTGTAGAAAACCCCCTGTGCGCCGCGGAGAGGTTAAGGGATCCGTTCCAATTTGCTTACTTCAAAAATAGGAGTGTGCAGGCTGCGTGCGTAACCTTGGTGAATGAGATCAACAAACATTTAGACAGACCTGATTCACAGACCAGCATTCTATTCATTGATTTTACCTCTGCTTTTAATACAATACAACCACATATTTTGCTAAATAAACTGTTCAATATGGGTGTAAATAGTAATTTATTAATATGAATTGGTATAATCCTGTGTAGCGGGTAGACCTTTATATCAATAATTTTGTAATGATACAATATTGTTTTACATTTTACGTTCATAAATAGTCCACTAATATACTCGGTTAGGTTAGGTTAGGTTTTGGTTAGGTTAGGTTAAAGATATTGTTCAATGTTTCTTAGTAAATAGGCATCTGAAAAACAGTTCCTCCCGCTACACAGGATCTTACCTATGAATTTTTAGCATTCTGTCATAAAGACCACAATTTACAATAATAAACATTGTTATAGCTAATACAATAGTTACCAACACAGGTGCACCACAGGGTTGTGCAATGTCTCCTGTTATGTACAGTTTGTACACAGACGACTGTAGAAGTTCTTTTAGTGAATGTACAGTACCACATTAAATACGTCGATGACACTGTAATCATAGGGAAAATTGTAAACAACAGCGGTAATGAGTATATTTCGCAGGTAAATAGTTGTCTTGAGTGGTGTAAATTACATCATCTGAACCTGAATGTAAAGAAAAACAGGTGCGATTTTACTATAGGGGCACGCATTTGATATAATACTTAATTGTTTTCGGTTTCCACACATCCGACACCAAGCTACACCCTTTTGTGTTGTACGACACACTAAACAATAAATGGGGACACTTTAATATTAATAATATTAGACGAAATATAAAGATAGCTCGGTGGAAAGTTGCGTTTGCGGGCGTAACGTCGATCGGATGTTGACAGAGCGCTCGAGGTTATAGGAGGCTACTTTGCGCATCTAACTAATTTCCCATATTGGCGGTTCAATTAAAATTAAGGCTGCGGGATACAGTATGTGTCCCCCCCACCCATCATCTCCCCTAGACTTATTGTCATCATCATATATATTGCCAGCAGGGGCAAATACACAACCGCAAACGTATACAACTAACGTCGAGCGGCGTGTCAACAAACCAATGATCGGAAGAGGCGGTAAACTACCGATTTTCAGCCCAAACGCGCTGCTTTATTCTCGTCGAAAACCACATTAACACCTTATTAGCGGCCTAGGCGGTTTATTTATATGTACCGCCCAGCAGGGTGTTTTTAGCCAAAATAGGGCTGTTTACGTGATCATTTTCATGCCTAAATAAGACCCAGAGCGTAAAACAAGTATCTATCCCTGAAAGGGCATAAACAGAGCTTTCGAATGACACCATAACGATCCTTTTATGATGGCTAGTTTTCTTGCAACAACCGTGCAACGCGAGTGCAAAAAGCATGTAATTAGGCACTTTCCCCATACAATTCCGTATATAGCGAGTGAGAGAGGGAGGGAGGAGGTGGGATTCGTGTCAGTCAGTTCGCCGCGGTGGTCTGGAGCAGTCATATGCTCGCTACTCTCCTGCCACCACTTGTCTCTCTCTCTCAGCAACATTACGTGCTGAAATTGCCACACGACCTATGTCGAGCGCCGCCAGATAGTCCAGATTTTGTATACTCGACTTATGTTGCACGCCGACAGTTAAGGGTTAAATAGTTTATATTACTAGTATCAGACCAGAAAAGGGTGTAGGTTGTTGATGGAGGCGTGGAAACCTAAATTTAATCTCGAATAAGTATGTGGTGGTACCTGTCAAATGCTTGCCCCTTTACTAAAATTCTACCAAAAAACAAAAGATATGGTAGTAGATTATATCACTATTAACAAACATGTACCTGATGTTATTATCATAGATAATGAACCTGTAGAGATAGTGACCAATACATATATATAGGTTTCATTATAGACGAAAACATTAAATGGCAGTGCAAATACCAACAAAATATTTTAGAAATGTATCCAAAGATTGCACCTTTCAAGATTACTGAACAATATACAGGTAGACAAAACAATAGTTAATCTCTTCAATAAGTCAACCAATGAACCAATTCTATGTTTTTCAATCACCACCTGGTATGGTAAGTTAACTAAAAAATAAACAAATTCACAAACTAGGACAAATAATATAAGAAAGCTAAAAGGTTAGGTATAAATACTATAACGATAGATGAACTATATCAGAAATGTGTAATGAAACAGGTGAAGAAGAAAATGCAAGACACTAGCCATCCCCTTCATAAGTATTACATATTCCTAATGTCAGGAAGATTACCTCTGCCTATGGAACGTTCTAATAGATTTAAAAAGTAATTTATACCTAAGAGTATCCTTCTGTATAACCTTATGAAGTCAGTGTAACTGCCATATGCTATACAAATGAGATGTATGATTGTGTTAGTGTTATTGTCATATAATATATTTTGAGTAAGATAGTTCATTATCACGTTTTTATTTCTGAACTGATATTGAGCTCCTTGCCACAAAGAATTTAATTTTGAATACATATTATTGTATGCAAATTGACAATTAAGTTATCTTGTCTTATCTTATATTATCTTATCTTAAAGATGTACTATCTGCCCTCTCTGGGCTTAATACTAAGAAGACTTACGGACCAGATGGTGACCCTCTTGTTGTACTAAAAAACTTTGCTTCCGTGCTGACTCCCTGCCCTGGCAAACTCTTCCGTTCTGTCTTTCTTCTAACATCTTCCCTTCTTGCTGGAAGTTTGCTCTCATTCAACCTGTATCAAAGAAGGGTAACTGCTCTCAACCCTCCAACTGTTGCCAATTTTATATGTTTTCTCGCGTCTCTAAAGTAAAAAAAAAACGTTTAAGTAAAAATCTATTCTTAATTCAAAATTTCTTAAGCATCTGTCTTCCCATAATCTTCTTTCAGATTGGGATTAAGGTTTCCTAAAGGGCAGCTCAACTGGTGATCTCCTTACTTATCTTAAGAAATCTTGGTCATCCTCCCTTTGGGACTTTGGTGAGACTTTTTTATTATCGCTAAACATATTGAAAGCCTTCGATAATGTGGCACAAATCTCTGATTTCTAAACTACCCTCCTTCGGTTTCTATCTTTATCTGTGCCTTTGTATATAATTTACTTTCTGGCCATTACATAGCTACAGTTGTAAACGGCCATTGCTCACCTCCTCAACCTATCAACTCCGGTGTTTCTCACAATTCTGTTCTGTCTCAAGTTCAATTCCTAATATTCATTAATGATCTTTTCAACTGGACCTCTCGCCCTATTCACTTATATGCTGATGAGTGTATCAAAAATTAATCTACTAGTTTTAATCAACGACCCACCATGTAATCACTCAAAAAACTATGTGATAAGGCCATAGCACGCCTATCTGCTGATCTATTACCGATTTTCAATTGGGGCAGAAAGTAACTTGTTACTTTCAATGCTTCCTTTATCAAATTTTTCCTTCTATCTACTTGTCGCAATCTTCCACAAGACTATCACTAACTCTTCAAGAATACACAAATCAATCTTTTATCTTCTCTCATTATTCTTGGTGTATCTTATTCTTCCAAACTTTCTTGGAAAGATCATATTAGCACTCTTGCTAAAACAGCATCCCAGAAGTTAGGTGAGTTCAACCAACTCTGTGGGTTTTTCACCCCGCACACCTTCTTGCTATGTACAGGGGCACTGTGCGACCATATGTCAAGTATTGTTCGCATGTGTGGGGAAGTTCAACCCATACCACACTTCTCGAAAGGGTAGAGTCAAAAGCGTTTTGTCTCATCAATTTACCACCCATTACTAAAGAAGAGATGTGTGCAGCATTTGAGGAGGTAGGCAGGGTTAGGAGAAGAGGGAGGGAAGTGAATGGTACAGCATGGTGGAGTAAAGAAGTAAAATTAGCTGTTGAAGATAAGAAGAAAGTATATAGATTGAGGTTGGGTAGTAGAGGGAATAAACATGTAGAGAGATAGAAAAGGGAAAGGTACTTTGAGAAAAAGAGAGTGGTGAAAACAGTAGTGAAGGAAAGTAAGAAAAGAGTTAATGAGGGATTTGGAAGGAATTCAAGTGTAAAATGAAGGGAGTGTAAGACACTGTTCTGGAAAGAGGTCAAGAAAGTTAGGGAGGGTAGCAAGGGAAGAAGTATATAGCTGTGAAAGATAAGAATAGGCCACTCTTAGCCTAGGAGCAAAAGAGAGTCTAGAGATGGAAGGAGCACTTCAACAAATTGTTGAATGTAAGGAATGAAGCACCAGCAAACATAGTTGGATGGGGTATGGGAGGTTGAAGAAGAGAAGTATTAGAGGAGAAGGTGGGGATCGGAATGTCAGAAGTGTGTGAGGTCTTGAACAGAATGTAGATGGGGAAATCATCAAGGAGAGATGGAGTGTGTAAGGAATGCTGAGGTATGGTGGTGAGATAGTGATTGAATGGGTATGGAAAATGAGTAAACTAGCATGGGAGAAGGGAAGTGCACCTGATGACTGGAAGACAGGCATAATAGTCCCCCTATATACAAAGGAGTACAAAGGAAATCAAGCAACAACAGATCTAGTGACCCTTCTAGGCTGCTTGTCCTCCAAAACACTGAGGATCAAGTGTCCAAACAGTGGTTTAGAGTGGGTAAGGGAACTACTGCCCTGGAACTAATGTCCGTGGCAGGATTAGGAAGTTAGTAGGGGACAGATGGGTTAGTAACTGAGGGGGGGATAACATAAAGTTATTCATTTACAAACGCAGTCAGTCGCGGGTTTGATGCGAGATATTTGTCCAAGCGGAGTTTAAATGAATCAACGGTGCTGCATTCTATAACGTCTCGGGGAAGCCCATTCCACAAGTTGACAACTCGATTGAAGAAGAAATTTTTAGATTCGTGTGAGTTAAAAGATTTACCAATAATTTTGCAACCGTTTCCCCGCGTGTAATTAGATTGGTCGATAGTGAAGTACTTACTACAGTTCATATTGTCGATGCCTTTGATGATTTTGAACACTTGAATTAAGTCACCTCTTAATCTGCGCTGGGTTAAAGGAAATAGATTTAATTATCTAAGACGCTCTTCGTATGGTTTGTTCTTTAGGCTAGGTATCATTTTGGTAACTCTACGTTGAACTCGTTCTAGCCTGTTTATATCTTTTTGGTAATAAGGGCACCAGGATTGAACGCAGTATTCCAGAAGAGGGCGGACTAAGGAATTGTAAAGGGTTAGGATAACTTCTTTGGATTTTTGCTCAAATGACCTGCCTATAAAGCCAATTATTTTGTTTGCCTTCTTAACAACTTCTGAACATTGTTGACCCGGTTTTAGGTTACTCAATATTGTTACTCCCAGATCGGTTTCTCTGTTTACATTCATAAGCTGAGTGCCATTCATCGAATAGTTTGCTTTCTCATTTAGGTATCTGATATGTAGTACTTTACATTTATCCGCATTGAAACTCATTTGCCAAATTTGGGCCCAACATGACAATTTATCTAAATTGTGTTGCATATCGTCAACTTGTTCTTTTGAGAGTACGCTATTTGCAATTTTTGTATCGTCAGCAAATTTTGAGAGTGTACAGGTGAGACCCTCATCTTTGTCGTTGATGTAAATTAGAAAGAGAATTGGTCCTAGTATCGATCCCTGGGGTACCCCGCTACTTACATTGGTCCATTTAGATGCCTTACCGTTTATGAATACTCTTTGCTTTCTGTCGCTGAGCCAATTTTCTATCCATTTCAACACACCGTCTTGTATTCCATGCGCTTTTAGTTTTAGCAGTAAACGTTTATGGGGAACTTTGTCAAAGGCCTTTTAAAAACCAAGGTATATAATATCTACAGCTTTACTCTCATCGTAGAGGTTGAGGATATCATGGAAGAAGTCTAAGAGGTTTGTTAAACAGGAACGTTTTTTACGAAAGCCGTGTTGAGTATCTTTAAGTAAGTTATTTGCCTCTAAGTAATTTACGACTCTGTCTCTTATGACCGTTTCTAGCATTTTACATACAATTGAGGTTAAGCTAATTGGACGATAGTTACTTGGTAGGGATTTGCTGCCTTTTTTAATATCGGTGTTACGTTGGCTAGCTTCCACTGATCAGGCATAGTCCCAGACTGCAAGGATTCATTGAATAGCAATGTCAGTGGTTTGGAGAGCTCATCCTTAGCTTCCTTTAGAACTCTAGGCGAGATTGTATCAGGTCCAGGCGTTTTATTTACCTTGAGTTTATCTAAACAATTCAATACTTCTCTCTCTGTAACGGTGATATTGCTTAGAACATCTGAATTATCAATCTGAATCGGCGATGGTGTAGGGATATCACTGAGGTCTTCGGTTGTAAAAACTGATGCAAAGAAGGTATTGAGGGCATTAATCATTTGTACTTTGTCTTTGGTGTATTCTCCATTTTCATCGACTAATGGTCCAACAGTTGAAGTAACTACTTTTTTCTTTCTGATATAACTATAGAATTCTTTCGGGTTTGTTTTACTTTGATTCGCAACATGTAACTGCAGGGTCTTTTTACTTTGCTTAATTAACTTTTTGGCTTTGCGTCGTAGCTCTACAAATTTCACCCGTTCTTCGTCATTTTGTGAGGATTTTAATCTATCATTAGCAAATTTTTTAGCAAGCAGACAGTCTGAAATATCTTTATTCCACCATTTGGGCTTATCATTATGGCCTGGACGCCGTATTTTCGATGGTATGCAGTCTTGCACTGCCTTAAGGTAAGTGGTTGTGAAACACTCCCAAGATGTATTTATGTCGTTATTGTTAGTCAGAAAGCTCCAGTCAGTTTCTTTAAGCTTTGATTTAAGTTTATGAAAATTTGCTTTCTTGAAATTAGGGACTTTCTCAATGCTGCTATTTGATTTGTTACTAGTAAACTTTAAAGTGAAAGTTATCGTACGATGGTCGCTGTTACTGAATTCATCACCAACATTCAAATTCTCTATCAATTCTTCTTTTGTTGCGAGTACAAGGTCAAGCACATTATTACCACGGGTCGGAGATTGTACAAATTGAAAAAGTGAACTCTCATGCAAGTTAGCATAGAGGTCGTGTCCAGAGTGTGAAGTAAGAATATCGCCCAATTTAGTCACGGATAAGTTGAAATCGCCAAGAATTACGGTATCTTGTATGTGAGTTATTTCTGCAATTTGTTCATAAATTTCACTGTCAGTTTGCACTGATTGAGCTGGGGGTCTGTATAATAAAGCTAGTGTTATTTTAGTTCCTCGTTTATTATTTAATAGTACGTAAGATATGTCTATATTCGCAATTTTAGGTTTTGACATTAAGATGGGATTAAGACTTTCCTTTATAAAAAACAGAACTCCTCCTCCATTTCTATTGATCCGACTTTTCTCAAACATTGTATAACCAGGAAGCGTATATTCGGCTAAAAAGTCTCTGTCTTCCGTATTTAACCAAGATTCTGTAATGCCGATTATATCATAATGTTCTGTAAACACGATTTCCTCTAGATCTGAAAATGTATTCCGTATGCTACGAGCATTTACATAAAACACCTTAAGAGTATTAGAGTTGGATGTTACTGATTGTGCATTGTCTTAATTTTCAGTTCGTATTTGACTTACACTACCCTGTCTGGATCCCGGTTGACCCCGTTTTTTGAACGGAAATCCTTGACTGCATCGTTCAGCAGACGACCAAGACGTGCAGCTCCTACTTCATTGAGATGTACACCATCTGAAAACAAAGATTTATCATAGTAAAAATTATCCCACGTGTCGACAAAGCCGATGTCCTCCTCCCTGCAGAGTTTGGCTAGTCGGCGATTTGTACTGGTAGCTATGTTGTAGAATCGGTTTTCTACATCAATCTGGGGAACAATTCCTGAAATTAAGATTCTATTAGATTTTTCCTTGAAGGACCTGATCAGCCGCCGGTACTTGCAAAGTAGTTCCTCTGACCGCGTCCGTTGGACATCGTTAGATCCAACGTGGATGACGTACGTGGTGCTTGCGGGGGCGAGCCTGGAAACCTCTTCCACAGCCGCAACAATGTCGTCCACGCCGCCACCTGGGATACAGAATCGCTTTCTGGTCCTGGGTGCCCTGGCGCAGAACTCGGTTAATTGGCCACGGACCATGGAGTTGCCCACAAGCCGAACTTCTTCCGTTTCCTCTTCCTCGTCAATAGCAAGAATTTTGAAGCGGTTTTGGCATGTTGTCGGGATGACCTTCCTGGTACTGGTACTGGGATGCACATTGTTTCTCACTAACTGAAAGTTGTCCTGGGGGGGAGTTAGAGTAGAGTCATTATTATTATCTGCAACATCTAAGGTAGCTGCTGGTGTGGGTACCGGTGCCGGTACTGTATGCACTGGAATGGCGGTTGACATCGTAGTGGTTTCTTGGGCCGAGGGCACTCCTACGTTGAGTGTGGCAAATTCTTGAAGGGATTCAAGCTTCGTAGTCAGGGCATCGATCTTGCGGTGAGCTGCATTCAATTCATCCGCAATCTTCTCTCGGAGCTGGCAAAATCTACAAATTTGGACATCAGTATCAACAAACATGGTAGGGCCAAATTTACAGGAACAACTCGTGCAGGTTCGTTGCGGCGCCATGACGATATAATCACAATATGCCTGAAAATCACACAAATTTATGTTAGCAAAATGGTACAATTAAAGCCTGAAAATCACAACAAATTTATGTTAGCAATGTGATACAATTAATTCCTGATAATCACACAACATTTTGTTAGCAATATGATAAAATTAATATGCCTGTAAATCACAAAAAATATGTTAGCAATAGAACACAATTTATGCCTGAAAATAAAAAAAAAATTTATGTTAGCAGTATGACACAGTTAAAGCCTGAAAATCACAAATGGAATAGAAATTTGTTACAAAATTTACTGGAAAAAAACAAAAAGTGGGAGATGGTTAATGTAGCCTAGTGAGAAAATTGGAAAACAGTATACAGTACAGTAACAACAAATATTTGTTAGCAATATGGTACAATTAATGCCTGTAAATCACAACAAAAAATATGTTAATCACAAAAAGAATATTATGCCTGTAAATCACAAAAAATATGTTAGCAATAGAACACAATTTATGCCTGAAAATAAACAAAAAATTTATGTTAGCAGTATGACACAGTTAAAGCCTGAAAATTGCAAATGGACTAGTAATTTGTTACAAAATTTCCTGGAAAAAAAAAGTGGGAGAGGGTTAATTTAGCCTAGTGAGAAAACTGGATAGCAGTATACAGTACAGTAACAAAAAATATTGGTTAGCAATATGGTACAGTTAATGCCTGTAAATCACAAAAAGAATATGTTAATCACAAAAAGAATATGTTAGCAATAGAACACAATTTTATGCCTGAAAATAAAAATAAAATTATGTTAGCAGTATGACACAGTTGGAGGGGGTCTGTCTGATCATTATGTAGTGGTAGCTAAGGTTAGGATACAAAAGAAGTGGGTGAGGAGAGCGGGAGGGAGGCGAGAGGAGGGTGGAATGGTGAGGAGGGTGGAGAGGTTGCAGGAGGAGGAAATCAGGGAGGAGTACAGGAGAGCAGTGGAAAGACGACTAGGTGGGTTCGACCTGGAAGTTATGCAGGAAGTGGAGGAGATGAGCAAGGTGTTTAAGGATGAGATCTGTGCAGCATGTGAGGAGGTGTGTGGAGTGAGGAGAAGAGGGAGGGGAGTGAAAGGTACAGCATGGTGGACAGAAGAGGTACGAATAGCTGTGGAAGAAAAGAAGAAAGCATATAGAGAGTGGTTGGGTAGCAGAGGGAATGAAGATTCCGAGAGACAGAAACGAGCGAGGTACGTGGAGAGTAAGAGGGTGGTGAAGAGAGTAGTGAAGGAAAGTAAGAGAAGAGTAGATGAGGAATTTGGAAGGAATCTGAGTGTAAAATGGAGGGAGAGTAAGAAACTGTTCTGGAAAGAAGTCAAGAAAGTTAGGGAAGGTAGCAAGGGAAACAGTAAGGGTGTGAAAGATAAGAATGGGAGAATGCTAGCCGAGAAGCAAGAGAGAGTCGAAAGATGGAGGGAGTACTTCAGTGAGTTGCTAAATGAAAGGAATGAAGAGCCAGCAAACATAGCTGGATATGGTATGGGAGGGAGAAGAAGAGAAGTAGTGGAGGAGGAGGTGGGGATCAGGAGGTCAGAAGTGTGGGAAGCCATGAAAAGAGTGAAGTTGGGGAAAGCACCAGGAACAGATGGAGTGTGTGGGGAAATGTTGAGGTATGGTGGTGAGATAGTGATAGAATGGGTATGGAAAATGTGCAAACTAGCATGGGAGAAGGGGAGTGCACCCGATGACTGGAAGACTGGCATAATAGTCCCCCTATATAAGGGCAAAGGGGAAAGAGGAGTGTGTGGTAACCACCGAGGAATATGTCTTCTAAGCGTAGTAGGGAAGGTATACAGTAGGGTAGTGATTGAGAGAGTGAGAGTGAGAACGGAGAAATGGATAGGCGACGAGCAGGGAGGTTTTAGGAAGGGAAGAGGATGTGTAGATCAGATTTTTACCCTGAATTGTGTTGTGGAGAAGTATCTGGAGAAGAAACAAAAGGTGTATGTTGCCTTTATGGACTTGGAGAAGGCCTATGACAGAGTGGATAGAGAAGGTTTGTGGAAAGTACTTAGAATATACGGAGTAGAGGGCAAGTTGCTGAAAGCAGTGAAGAGCATGTATGAGGGTGCAAAGGCGGCAGTACGTGTGGAGAGTGAGCAGAGCGAGTTCTTTGACCTGAATGTTGGTTTGAAACAGGGGTGTGTGATGTCCCTGTGGTTGTTTACTGTATATATGGATGGAGTTATGAAAGAAATACTATCAAGAGCAGTGGATGTTGGTGTATCGCTGAAAAGGGAGGGAATTGAGTGGAAGCTACCTATACTGCTGTTTGCGGATGATACAGTTCTGATGAGTGATAATGAATGGGAGTTGCAGGGTCTGGTAAATGAGTTTGGAACAGTGTGCGAAAAACGGAATTTGAAGGTAAATACGGGGAAGAGCAAGGTTATGGTCTTCGAAAGGGGTGAAGTCACAGAGTGTGAGGTGAAGCTGAACGGTCAGGCTATGGAGATCGTCAACTCTTTTAAGTATCTGGGCAGTGTGTTGAGTAAAGATGGGACTATGGATGAAGAGGTGCGGGAGAGGGTACAACAGGGGAAGAGGGTTGTAGGAACGCTAAAAGCAGTAACAAGAAATAGGGTGGTCAGTATGGAAGTGAAGAAGTCCTTGCATGACAGTGTGGTAATCCCGACACTGACTTACGGAAGCGAAGCATGGACGTTGGTTGAGAGACTCAGACCAAGAGTGAGAGCAGTGGAAATGAATTACTTAAGGAGTGCGTGCGGAGTTACATGGAGGGATAGACAGACTAATGAGGAAGTAAGAAGGAGGTGTGGTGTGGAGGTAGATGTGCTGGAAAGTGTGAAAAGGAACAACTTGAGATGGTTCGGCCATATGGAACGTATGGAAAGCGAGAGAATGACTAAGAGGGTGTATGAGAGCGAGGTGGAGGGACAGAGGGGGAGAGGTAGACCGAATATGAGGTGGAAGGATGGAGTGAGGAAGTACATGAACGAAGGTGGTGCTGGTTGGGGGGAGGGGCGTCGACTGACTGGGGACAGAGGTGCATGGGGGCGGTTCGTTCGTGGCCACCCCTTCGGGGATCACGGCGTCAGGCAATAGATATATAGATAGAGATGACACAGTTAGGCTAAAGCCTGTATATTAGTTTATACAGTGGTCGACACAATAATAATAATAATAGAGTTAGTAATATCCCTGGCAAGAGTGTGAGAGGCCTATTAATATGGTGACAAGTATCTGAAATGCGATTAATAAATAGGCTATCAAACAGTATTACAGTAACTAAATTAGTCTAACCCAATATTAAAACTATCTCGACAAATGTTAGTGTGTGCGATTTATATAGATAACCAAGATAAAAAGTTTAACCAAGTACAGTATTGGCTAGACTTTGATATATAAAATACAAGAAGAGGGTTTGTTTATGCGTACACAGGTGGCGCTGGTATCGGCGGCGTCTCTACTAACTTGACAAATAGAATTTTGAAAAACAAATGTTTATCAGTCAAAACTACAGTACAATGTCATGCAAGATAACTACTGGGTGGTTTGCTAAGCACTTAACTACAGTGAGGGCTAAAATATCTACAATAAGTGCTAGAACTTTATAATATGAAACAAGCAAGTAGTTTGTTTGCTTTAGAGCGTCGGTCGTCACTAACCGGTACAAATGTAAACAAAAACAGTCTCGATAAACAAACGTTTATCAGTAAAAACCACAGCAAAATTACATGCAAAGCAACTACAGGGCAGTTAATCTAGAGCTTAGCTACAGTTCATGCAAACAAATAAGGGGATGAATAATGGAGTACTCAAGTTATGGTCAAATTTTGAGCAGCGAGAGCGAAGTGCTGTTGGCGGGTTGGCGCGTCGGGCTCGAGAGGGTAAAGGGGAGAGAAGAGTGTATTATAATCACTGGGGATGATGTTTTCCAAGCGTAGTAGGTAAGATGTACAGTAGGGTAGTGATCGAGAGAGTGAAAGCGAGAATGGAGAAATTTGTAGGTGACAAGCAGGGCGGGTTTAGGAAGGGAAGAGGATGTGTAGATCAAATTTTTGCTCTGAAATGTGTTGTTGAGAGATATCTGTAGAAGCTACAAAAGTTGAATGCTGCCTTTATGGATTTGAAGGCCTATGACAGAGTTGATAGAGAAGGTTTTCGGAAAGTACTGAGAATATACAGAGTAGCTGACATGTTGCTGAATGCAGTGAAGAGCATGTATGAGGGTGCAAAGGCGTCAGTACATGTGGAGAATGAACAGAGCGGGTATTTTGATCTGAATGTTGGGTTAAAGCAAGGTGTGGAAAGTTCCTATGGTTGTTCAATATATATATATGGATGGAGTCATGAGAGAAATACAAAGAGCAGTGGATGTTGGTGTACTGCGGATAAGGGAAGGAAATAAATGGAATTTGCCTGTACAGCTGTTTGCTGATGACACAGTTCTGATGAGCGATAGTGAATGGAATTTGCAGAGTCTGGTAAATATTTTTGGAACGGTGTGTGAAAAACGGAATCTGAAGGTAAATGCGGAGAAGAGTAAGGTTATGGTCTTTGAAAGGGGTGCAGTCGTCACAGAGTGAGGTGAGATTGATCGGTCAGGCTATGGAGAATGTCAGCTCATTTAAATATTTGGGCAGTGTGTTGAGTAAGTGCGGGAGAAGGTGCAGCAGGGGAAGAGGGTTGCAGAAACGCTGAAAGCAGTAACAAGAAATAGGGTGGTCAGCATGGAAGAAAGGAAGTACTTGCCTGATAGTGTGATAATCCCGATATTGCCGTACAGGAGTGAAGCATGGACGTTGTTAGAGAGACACAAACCAAGAGTGAGAGGGGTGGAAATGAGTCACTTGAGAAGTGCGTGCAGAGTTACATGGAGGGATTGACAGATGAATGAGGACGTACAAGAGCGGTGTGGTGTGGCTGTAGATGTGCTGGAAAGTGTGAAAGGGAACACCTTGAGATGGTTTGGCAATGTGCAATGTATGGGAAGCGAGAGAATGACTAAGATAGTGTACGAGAGTGAAGTGGAAGAACAAAGAGCGATAGGTAAACTGAAAGAGAGGTGGAAGGATGGAGTTAAGATGTATATGTGTGAAAGCTGTGTTGGATGGGATGAGGGGCATCGACTGACTGGGGACAAAGGTGCATGGAGGCGATTCATTTGTTGGCACCCCTTCGGGGATCACGGCATCCGGCAATAGATAGATTGATAGACTAATTCCTTCAATCTCTCCCTCCATGCTCCAATGTTGCATCTCTCTCCCTCTTCAACCGGTATTACAATTATCAATGTTCATCAGAGCTCTCTCAGTGTATACCTCCTCCTTTATGGAGAGTGGGGGCACCCGCCTTTCAAACACACTTCCACCCTTATTCTGTCCAACTCTCGAACCCAGTCTGTATTCTACTCAACAAGTAAGTTCTGGAACTCTCTCCCTCAATCTGTCTTTCCCTTATCCTATTACTTATACTTCTGCAAGCTTCGGGTATCCAAACATTTGACTCTAACGTACCTTGAATTTGGATCTTTATAACTTTTTCAACTTGGGGGGACACTTGTTACAGGCAGATTTGCATTTTGTCTCCTTCATACACAAAGACAAAAAAAAACATCACTACCACATCTTTTTGCTCCTCTATTTCGTACTGGTTACTAACTCTAAATATATATCTATGGTGCTAAGTATATTTCATACAAAATACATTTGTATGTGTCATTTAAATTTACTGACTTAAGCATGGTTCACACATACAAGAGTCGGTGCCCCCCGCTGCACGAGTGAGGAAATACTCAGATTCGGCCATGACTCTGGCATACTCTTCGTGACTCGTGTTAACTCTTGTTGAACTTTGCATAACTCCTTGTGACTCGTGTTGACTCTTATTACACTCTTGGGTGAATCGGGCACCTGCACAATGGCAAATACACGTAATAACTCCTTGAAAACGTATGTCACACTTGTCACCCAACTTCTTCAAAATATAATATTAAACCATATTTATCCATATGAAAACATTGAAATTGCAAAGGCCCTTTAGAAAACAGATCGAAAACATCGTAATTAGGTGACCGTTTAGAAAACAGAGACCGCTAGTGCTTTTTGTGTACATTTCGTATTAAAATTGTCTCTGTCATCTGCTTTCTCTTTCTCTATTACTTATATTTCTATCTACTGTATTCATTTCTATCTCCCTTATTTATCAGCTTTTACATTTGTTATTTGGTCTGTATGGAATCTGTGAATAATTTCTGATTTGATGGGCTAAATAAACTAATTATACCACTAACACATAATGAGCAAAATGACAAGTCGATTAAAAAATTTTAAACATTTATGTCCCCGATTCTGTAAATGTTGCATCTGACCTCAGTGAGAAGTGAAAGCGATCGATAACGTGAGCAAAAATAAGCTTGTTATGAAACAGAGACTTAACTTTCTGAAACGATAAATTGTCAATATCGGCTTGAAGAAAAGATGGGGAAATTTATATTATATTCTTTTGTCATAATTATTATTAATGTAATGGTAGGACAATATGTTTTTCATTTCCACAGCATTAGAAACTACACAATTATTTAAATGACATCAAACAACATATACTTCTGTCCATTAATAAGGGAGATAATTAGATGATGGAGATAGATAGATCGAAGGTTGTTAGGTTCAAGTGAGCATAAAGTGTGGGAATCATGAAATAAGCCTATACTCTCTGAAAATATAAGGTGTCGGAATCATACATTCAGCCTTACATAAAAGATAGGGGAATGTTTTTATTTGCATTTTGTTTAATAATAATTATTAATGTAATGGTAGGATAGTATTTTTGTCCATTCTATAGCATTAGAAACTAAATAATGATTAAGCAAACATGAAACAACAAATAATTCTGTTCATTAATAAGGAAGATAATTAGATACAGAAGATAAATACAGTAGATTGATAGAGGGGAAGAGGTCATTCGGTTTAAGCAAGCGATAATGTGTGCGACAATTTATGAAATTTTTAGCGCAATTTCTTTTGTTCATATATTTTGTCTATACTGTATATTTGTACTATACACGTTTTACTTACTATTTTCTATCTTTCTATTATACTGTCCTATTTTTCCTTCTGGGGACGGTAGGCTAGGAATCCTCCTCCCCTTGTAAATTTCATCTACTAGACGAGCCAGAGAAAGGGGTGAGGGAACACGAAAGTGGTACCAAACCATAAAAATGGGAACTTTAAATGTTGTTTCTGTTCGGTCTGTCTCGAGTCGGCCACCCCCAGCTACGGGGTGTGCATGAGTATATACATACATACACACATACATACATACATGCTGGTACATTTACTTTTAGTAATGTCCGATGTCACCCGAAATTACGTACGAAGTCACCCCATTAAAATTGGGAAACATGAAAAGTATCTTGTAATGGCCATAAGCAGTGTACTATGGACTTTGGGGAAAAACATAATTATGTGTATGGCCTCTCACATAGTTGTAGAACAATCTGGTGTAGGTCAATTGTCTTCACAACATCCCATTACTTACGGTGGTCGGTAGAAGTTTAACACCATACAAAAAATGTGTTTTCTTTGTTTCATATTCACTAATTTTTCCCACAAGTTACGTAAATGGGTTTACATTATAAGCTTATCCTACATTTAGTTACAACATTCATCTTAAATACTACGCATTTGTTTTTCACAACCCAATTCTCCTTTCTCTCTATTCTATTTTGTTTTACTTATTATCCAAAATATCTGAAGTTGTCCACCTGTCTGATAACACCCCAGATGACGGCACTCTTTGTGACTCTTGTTTCACTCTTGTTACACTCTTGTTGACTCGTGTTGACTCATAGCGATTCTTTGTTTTCGTACCCGGGAATTTGACCGTTATTTTTCAAATTTCCTCAACTCTTGTTGGGTTCGTGTTACACTCTTTGTGACTCTTGTTGACTTTCCGTGACTCGTACTGACTCTTGGATGAACACGTACCGACTCTTGTTGACTCTTGATGAATCGGGAACAGTGACCTACTCGGGCTGGTTCTTGCCAGTGTCACGAAGTGTCACCCATCGTTCACTCGTGATGGACTCGGGCACCGACTCTTGTATGTGTGAACCATGCTTTAGTTCTGCTGAGCAAATTCGAAAATATTGCGACTGACTGACCTTGGGTGAAAATATTCAGGGTAAGGTAGAAGTTTTTTATGTTTGATTATTAGTTTAGATCG
Organism: Paralithodes platypus; assembly: GCA_032716605.1. Taxonomy (NCBI): domain Eukaryota; kingdom Metazoa; phylum Arthropoda; class Malacostraca; order Decapoda; family Lithodidae; genus Paralithodes; species Paralithodes platypus. The sequence goes on from CM064525.1 coordinate 34,849,649, forward strand.
GTTTAACTTATTTGAATCCTTGAGGTCTTGCTGAAACTAAGCAAAATTATTAAATGTCAGCCAGAATTAAATTAATGTCATATGACGCCTAAAGGGCGGCATAGCTTTGAAGGGGTTAATATAATTGTCTGCCCTCTCATTTGCTTCCTCTGCAATTAATTCCTTTGTATATACTTACCAAAGCAAATTCTTTGCTGTCATCCTGAGTGTGTCCCCCCCCCCCCCCAAAAAAAAACAATCCCATTTTACTTTTCCTCGTTCATCATTGAAATATTGCAATTTTTCAATGTTCCTATTTTGGCATGGAATTTGGTTTAATGTCGCTGACCACACTTTCTGCTACTGTAAAAGTGTATGGATATTGTTATGCCGAAACCCGAGACACTACGTGGCTCGGCTCAAATACCCAAGTCCCCCCTCAAAGTGGAAAGCCTTTTAGGGAAAATACGGCTGTCCGCCCCCGCTACCTATAGAGTAAATAGTCATCTATAAGTAGAATGTTATATGTTCGTCCGGCCACTCAGCCGCCGAACCTATAGATGACCAAGCTCTGTCCCACACATACACACTACATTAAATTCAGGCTATTTTCCCCAAGCTTAAGTACTCATCATAAGAGACTCATTTAATGTCACTTATGTCTCACAGAGTATGTCCTAAGTATTTATGTGTTCAAATACCTGTTACTTAGACTAACACATTTTGCATTCAACTAGCTATTCCCCATACGTAATTAATCGTCATAGGAGTCTCATTTGATACCATTCACGTCTCGCAGCGTATGTCCTAAGTATTTAGAAGTCCAATGATCTGTTGCTAATACACTAGCTATTCCTCCATACCTAATTAAGCATCCTAGGAGGCATTTAATATAATTTATGTCTCACAGTATGTTATAATTATGTATATGTCCACTGACCTAATACTGATATTAATGCATTTGACTCCAGCTAGTGATATACTTAATTCACCAGCATAAGAACCTCCGTAGTATCATACCCCGTCTCACAGTGCATGTCATAAGTATTTATCTGGTCAATAACCTGTTACTTAAACGAACATATTTGAATTCAACTAGCTATTCCCCAGACTTAATTAATCATCGTAGAAGTCTCATTTAGTGTCCTATGTATTTATGTGTTCAATAACCTGTTACTTAGACGAACACATTTGAGTTCAACTAGCTATTCACCAGACTTAATCAATCACTATTGGAGTTTCAGTTAATATATCAGTTACGTCACACAGTGTGTGTCCTAATTATTGGTATGTACTGTCGCCGTCAATAATTTCCTGGACACCCAACTCACAAGGAGCCTTGATTTGTTTTGGTAACACTGTTTCCCCCCCCCCCCCTTCTTCCCCATCCACCCCCTCTGTATGGTTTCTCATCCCTCTCCCCCTCATTCTCCTACGTCGTCTCCTACTGTAAGCTCCGCCCCCTCGCTTCGTCCACCAACACATCCCTCACATTACTATCTCCGACATATTAATTAATTATAACTGCTATGAGTTTTAGAAGCTTCTTTAAGGGGAGATACACATTACTCTCTGTTTCGGGATTTTATCCATTCGGCCCCATTCAGCCAAGTGTTTTAAGAAGTCTATCTCGGTGTAAACAAATTGTTGACGAGCAATACCGAGCTAGCATTGTATGAAGTAATTGTTGACGAGCAATACCGAGCTAGCATTGTATGAAGTAATTGTTGACGAGCAATACCGAGCTAGCATTGTATGAAGTAATTGTTGACGAGCAATACCGAGCTAGCATTGTATGAAGTAATTGTTGACGAGCAATACCGAGCTAGCATTGTATGAAGTAATTGTTGACGAGCAATACCGAGCTAGCATTGTATGAAGTAATTGTTGACGAGCAATACCGAGCTAGCATTGTATGAAGTAATTGTTGACGAGCAATACCGAGCTAGCATTGTATGAAGTAATTCGGCTTCGTTTGACATTCTTTACAAATATAGCCAGCTGTCTAAAAATATTCAAAGCTTCATGTTCTTATATTGACTAATTTGTGTTCATTGACGTCTGCTTCAGATACTACACTGAACGTTGAAAATACATAAAAACATATTTGGTCAACAAATCTCACTATATGGCCAAGGGAATGCAATATTGGTATAGTAAATCTGTTAACGAATACGAAACATTATACATTTCTACGTTTTAATAGTGTAAATATGATCCTAAAATATATAACGTAATCAGTGGATGTGCTGTGTGTGGAGTCCGGTGGTGGTGGAGAGGGAGGGGCTTACAGTTTCCCGACGAGGGAGAAAGAGGGGGAGCGACAAGACTAACAGAGGGGGTGGATGGGGAGGGGGGGGGGGGGGGGGGGGGGGGGGGGGGGGGGGCAACACTGTTACCAAAACAAATCACCAGTCATCGTCAGATGGGTGTCCAGGAAACTATTGACGGCGACAGTACATTGTCTTATCCCTGGTCTTAATGTGTACTTTATTATGTATATGCCCATTCCAATATCCATGCCTTACTTAATAAACCTGTATTAACCGTTACAAGCTTGAGTCTGCACTATTGTATCATCCAACACTTCTCCCTTGGCACAACAGAACCCACATACATACGGTGTAGTTTATGCAGCCCAGACACCTCCTAATCTATAACAAGAGCTGATATCTCAGATATAATCCACATTTGTTTTAAAACATTATTATCATGCTTAGGATTTGTTGCATTGTATTTGTTTAGCTTCTAATATACTTAACTGTCTCAACCGTCACCCTAAATCGCTAATCGCTCTCTGCTAATCAATTTTGATATAATTATATTCATCACCCCCTCCACTACACATTGAGAGTTTTCCTTTCTCCGCCTTCCTTTATTGCGTAATATGACTATCACAATTACATTTTTGTACATTGACTCTCTCTATATTATATTTGTCATCTGTTTTATATAATTTAAAATCACTGATTTAAGTATGTCTTCCATGTTCTTATCTTCTAATTTTAGTTTCATTGGGTATTTTTTTAAGCATGATAGGTTGGTCCTCATTATATATATATTTATATATACTAGCAGGGGTACCCGGCGTTGCCCGGGTAATCACCATAATCACCATCACTACTACCACCACTACTACTACCATAATCACCATCATCAATCACTACTACCACAATCATCACAATACTACTACTACCATAATCACCGGCCTCGATCTCCCTGTGCCTCATTAAACGGCGACCTCGATTTCGGCCGCTAAATGACCTCCGATTTTGGATCTGACTTCATCCGTACCCCCATTTTGGGGGGCTGCGAACAACTTTCGTTCCATACACCTTTTCGATCGGAGGCCTCCTTCTGCCCCAAACGGCTCTTTTTCCGATTTCGCGCCCATTTTCTCCGTCCCTTTCACCCTGGGGAATTCTATTTTTTCACTAAAACCTGCCTAGGGACCCCCTTACTATGCATACCAAGTATGAACACTCTAGCTTAAAAACTGCGGCCGCCTATAAAAAGCAGACAGACACACACACACACACACAATCGCAAATATTATATACTAGCAGGGGTACCCGGCGTTGCCCGGGTAATCACCATAATCACCATCACTACTACCACCACTACTACTACCAATGCTACCATAATCACCATCAACAATACTACCATAATCACCGGCCTCGACCTCCTTGTGCCTCATTAAACGGCGACCTCGATTTCGGCCGCTAAATGACCTCCGATTTTGGATCTGACCTCATCCGTACCCCCATTTTGGGGGGCTGCGAACAACTTTCGTTCCATACACCTTTTCGATCAGAGGCCTCCTGCCCCAAACGGCCCTTTTTCCGATTTTGCGCCCATTTTCTCCGTTCCTTTCACCCAGGGGAATTCTATTTTTTCACTAAAACCTGCCTAGGGACCCCCTTACTATGCATACCAAGTATGAATGCTCTAGCTTAAAAACTGCGGCCGCCTATAAAGAACAGACAGACAGACAGACAGACAAATCAAAATTATTATATAGACTAGCAGGGGTACCCGGCGTTGCTCGGGTAATCACCATAATCACCATCACTACTACCACCACTACTACTACCACCATCATCAATCACTACTACCACAATCATCACATTACTACTACTACCATAATCACCGGCCTCGACCTCCCTGTGCCTCATTAAACGGCGACCTCGATTTCGGCCGCTAAATGACCTCCGATTTTGGATCTGACCTCATCCGTACCCCCATTTTGAGGGGGCTGCGAACAACTTTCGTTCCATACACCTTTTCGATCGGAGGCCTCCTTCTGCCCCAAACGGCCCTTTTTCCGATTTCGCGCCCATTTTCTCCGTCCCTTTCATCCTGGGGAATTCTCTATTTTCACTAAAACCTGCCTAGGGACCCCCTTACTATGCATACCAAGTATGAACGCTCTAGCTTAAAAACTGCGGCCGCCTATAAAGAACAGACAGACAGACAGACAATCGAAAATATTATATATATATATATATATATATATATATACATATATATATATATATATATATACCTGTATATACTGTATATATATATATATATATATATATATATTTACATATATATATATCTATATATATATATATATATATATATATATATATATATATATATATATATATTATTAAATCATTTCGTGTGTCTGTTTGTCTGTCTGTGTGTTCTTAATAGGCGGCCGCAGTTTTGGGCCTGGGGAGCTGAAACTTTGCATGTGGGTGTCAATTGACCTGGGTCATGTCATAGAAGGGGCGAGGCCACGATCGGAGGTCATTTCGAGGCCGAAATTGAAAACAAAAAAATTAAAAAAATGGCCGATTGGGGCAGAAGGAGGCCTCCGATCGAAAAGGTGTATGGAACGAAAGTTGTTCGCAGCCCCTCAAAATGGGTGTACGGATGAGGTCAGATACAAAATCGGAGGTCATTTAGCGGCCGAAATCGAGGTCGCCATTTAATGAGGAACAGGGAGGTCGAGGCCGGTGATTATGGTAGTAGTAGTATTGTGATGATTGTGGTAGTAGTGATTGATGATAGTGATTATGGTAGTAGTAGTGGTGGTAGTAGTGATGGTGATTATGGTAGAATTTAAACCCGGGCAATGCCGGGTACCCCTTTGTAGTACATATATATATATATATATATATATATATATATATATATATATATATATATATATATATATATATATATATATATATTTCATGTTTACCATATTGAATTAAAGTAACCAACAAGTAAAATTCACCACCAGTAGGCCCTTGGCTCCAGACTATCATGAAGGCCGTCCCCAACAACTTAACAGAAGGGTTAGTGCACGGGCTGAACGTAATTAAGCTTTGCCTCATAAGATCTATCTATCTATATGCTCAGGCACGATCCCCACTTTTTCTATTTCTATATTTTATTTTCTATATAATTATATTTTATTATTTGTTTGTTTTGTTTTTTTCTTGGGGCTGGCCGCCTCAAAACAAAGCAAGAACAGGGAAAACACAAGACACAACATAAAACAGCGAACAAACACAGACAAAACACAAATTCACACACATCTAGGTCACCCAGGAGAAGACCCAGAGACCAGGATCACCAAGGTCGCTCAAGCACTCCCCCGGCCCCCGACCACCCGGAGAGGTTCCGATCTCGGCAGGCAGACATGCAGCGGAGCCGAAGCCACAAGCCCTCCCACCACACTTCCAGGCGCACCCTTCATATCAATCGTCTCTCCAGGCCAGGCGCCTGATGGATTTTTTTTTTTTTTTTTTTTTTTTTTTTTGTTTTTTTTTTTTTTTTTAAAGAGACAATGAATGGAGTAAGGACAAACACAGATAAAACAAAAAGGTCCATGTGCCTAAAGGCATCCTCTATTCATAAAATGTTTGTAACAACTGGATTTAAACATTTGTAGATTGTAAGTTTGTGGAAAGCAATTCGAGGGAAGTGAATTCCAAAGAGTAGTAGCTCTGGGGATAAATGAATTCTGATAAGCAGAAGTTCTGCATTGTGGAGGAGAAAGTGTAAATTCATGGGCGCTCTCAGCTGCCCTAGTTCTACGGGGAAAGATGTGGAGAGGCGGCACAATTGAAGCAAGTTCCTCGGAACAATTACTGTGAAAATATCTGTAGAATAATGCAAGGGATGCAACGTTTCTTCGTATGGATAATGTAGGAAGGTCTTGTGTGATTGCAGGGTTATTGATTAATCTAATAGCTTTATTTTGAATTTTGTCCAACTGCCTCAATGCAACCACTCCACTTCCACCCCACAGAGGTGAACAGTAATCCATCTGAGAACGCACATGACTTTTATATATCACGGCCAACTGCTCGTCAGTGAAGAATTCTCGAACTCTGTACAGGAGTCCCAGTTTTTTAGAGGCATTCTTAGCAATGCTTCTAACATAATGTGTCCAGCTCAAGTTAGTAGTTAATGTTACACCGAGAATGTCAATACTAGGGGAAGTGGGAATATTTACATCATTAAAAAATATATGGGAGTCAGTGAGATTCTGTCGGTTAGAAAATTGAATGTACTTGGTTTTCTGTGCATTAAAGGAAACTAGATTCTTTTGTCCCCATCCATTAATTCTAGAAAGGTCCTGGTTCAGAGAAATTGCAGTGTTTATTTTTGAATTTATAAGATCGGGTTGGGTGAAAGAATTGGTAAATGTGAAGGAACTGTGGAGTGTTGAGTCATCTGCGTAGGAATGTATTGGATTATGAGTGGTAGATATGAGATCATTGATATGAATGAGAAACAGAATTGGGGCCAAAACTGATCCCTGGGGAACACCAGCATTTATTGAGTGAAATTGAGAATAAAGGCCATCTACCATTACACATATTTTTCTGTTATGAAGATAAGAAGAAATTAGTGGAACTAATGATGCAAGGCCGTAGTGTGACATCTTCGACAATAAGGATTGATGCCAGACTCTATCAAATGCCCTTCATATATCCAGTGCTATTGTATGTGTTTCACCATGTTGGTCTGTAGCTTGGTTGATTTGATGCGTAAGATGGCAAAGCATGTCTGCAGTTGATCGACATCGTCTAAAACCATATTGCCTAACACTGATTAATTTATTATTCTCAAGATGCTTAATTATGTGATTATTTAATATAATTTCAAAGACTTTACCAAGAGTGGAAGTTATAGCTATTGGTCTGTAGTTTGATGGATCTGAAGAGGCACCTTTTTTAGGAACTGAATGGATGTTTGCTTCTTTCCAGGGTACTGGAAAGCATGAGGTATGAGTACACAGACGGAAATTTTTTGCCAATACAGGAGCGAGAACCAAGGAGCAATTCTTAAGTACTATTGGAGGAATTTCATCTGGACCAGTAGCCTTATCTACTGAGAGATTCTGCAAAATAGTTTTGACATGTCTGGTGTGGATCTTAAGTGAGGGAATTTCAGGCGAATTAAAATTAAGTACAGGGACATCTTGATTTATTTCATCTAAGGTTGAGTTGGTGGAGAAAATATCCGCAAGAAGGTTAGCTTTACCTCGTGGGTCACTTACAAGATTGCCAGTCGGAGATTTTAATGGTGGAATGGATGAAGCAGTAGTGAAGTTGGATTTAAATGAGTTAAGAGTAGACCAAAATATTTTGTTATCATTTGGATTATTTAGAAGTTTATTTGCCTGCTTGTGGAGAAAGTTTGATTTAGTTAGGTTTAATACAGTTTTGGCATGATTTCTGATGTTTCTAAAGTAATTAAAGGCTTCATGTGTTTTTGATCTTGTGTATGCATTGTAGGCTATTGCTTTTTGTTCAGTTACTCTAGCACAATTATGGTCAAACCATTTAGGTGAATTAGATCTTTTACTGTACTTTTGATGAGGAATAAAAGTTTCCATTCCAATTTTTACAAAATCTTGTATGTGGCTCAAGGTGGAGTGTGCATCATTAGAAAAGAAAGAGGTCCAGGGAATATCAATAAAGAAACCTTGAAGACCCTCCCAGTCTGCCCTATCGTAATGCCATTTAGTCACCAAAACAGGTTCAGAGTGGGAAGGTGTGGTAGGTGATAGACAGGTGGCCTGTATCAGACAGTGATCAGAAGATCCAAGCGGGGACCTCACTGTAACATCATAATTTTCTGAATTGGTTGTTAAAAATAAGTCCAGTAGGTGGGAATTATGATTAGGATTATCTGGTACACGGGTGGGTTGGTTGACTAGTTGAGTGAGATTAAATGAGTCTGCAAATAGCTCACATTCAAGACCAGCATCATCAGTCCTGACTGAATGAGTGAGCCATTCAACATTATGGACATTAAAATCACCCAACACAGTGATTTCAGAAGAAGCATTTAAGTTGAGGACACTGAGTTGTGAGGACAGAGAATCAAAAAGACTTTGCTCTGGAGGAGTATTTGGGGAACGGTAGATGCAACATATGTATTTAAATTTACCAGCAGAAATTAATTTGTATATAGAATAATCAAAATAGGGACAATTGAAACTAGTAACCTCCTCCAGGGCAATTTCAGATTTTGCGAAGCAACATACACCTCCTTTAGGTCTGAAATTTTGGAGCAGTTGATAACCTGGAAAATTAAATCTAGACGTGTCAGATGTGGATGTTACTTGAGTCTCTGTCAAAAAAAGGAGAGTAGGGGATTCTGCTTGAAGAAATTGGTGTACAGAATTGATGTTAGAGTGAAGTCCCAACTTCCGTCCGACCCCTTCCCCCAAATGATAAAAATGATCATAAGATAATTTCCCTAATTGATTAAATAAGGTCCCTTATTTATATCAATTAACAATGTGTTTTGGTGTCTAAATGTTGCTAAATTTTATCTATCTATCTATCTATATGCTCAGGCCCAATCCCCATTTTGGGGGTAGCCGACTCAAGACAGAACAAGAACAGGGAAAACACAAAAACAACATAAAACAACAAATAAGCTCAGATAAAAAGCACAAACTCACACACATCCAGGTCACCCAGGAGAAGACCCAGAGACCAGGGTCACCATGGTCGCTCCAGCACTCCCCCGGCCCCCGACCACCCGGAGAGGTTCTGATCTCGGCAGGCAGACATGCAGCGGAGCCAAAGCCACAAGCCCTCCCACCACACTTCCAGGCACACCCTTCATATTAATCGTCTCCCCGGGCCAGGCGCCTGATGGACTATTATCTAGTCCAACTTGCGCCCGACCCCTTACTCCAAATGACCACGTGTTCACTCAACTATTCACAAGCATTCTCCATTCACTCCTGTCCACCACCACTTCCCCTGCCTGATCTATAGTCATTCCTCTATCATCCAAAGCCTTTCTTACACAGTCTCTCCATCTCAATGGGGGTCTTCCTGCCCTTCTATCTCCCTTTGTACCTGACTCACATATTTTCTTTGTAAGCCTTTCATCTCCCATTCGTTCAACATGACCATACCAGCTCAGCACCCTTCTGTCCACTCTGGCTGACAAATGTTCCTGCTGCCCCACTCTCCTACGTATCTCTTCATTCCTCAATCTGTCTCTACGAGTAAATCCACACATACTCCTCAAGCAGCTCATCTCCATCACATCCAGCCCTCTTTTCTCCTTTTTCTTCAGAGCCCATGTCTCAGCCCCATACATCACTGTTGGCACAACAATTCCTTGATACAGTGCACTTTTTACTTTCACTCCGAGATTTCTCGTCTTCCACATACTTCCCATTGCTCCGAAAACCTTCCTTACTTCACACACTCTCTGTTTTACCTCCACTTCCATACCTCCACTTCTGCTTATCGTTCCTCCTAGATATTTAAAACACTCTACTTGTTCCAATATTTCCCCATCCAGCCTCACATCTAGATTCACCCTATGCTCTCCCCTATTACACACCATTACTTTACTTTTATTGACGTTCACCTTCAGTTTCCTCCTACCACAAACCACACCAAACTCTTTGACTACCCGCTGCAGTTTCTCATCAGAATCCGCCACCAATGCTGTGTCATCAGCGAACAGCAACTGATTCAACTCCCAATCTCTACCATTCTTTCCTACTAAACCCAATCCTCTTCCCATAGTTCTCCTTTTCACCTCCCTCACCACACCATCCATAAACATATTAAACAGCCGTGGTGACATTACACAACCCTGTCGCAAACCTACCTTTACCTCAAACCATTCACTCAACTCACCATTTCCTACTCTGACACATGCTCTGCTCCCTTCATAAAAACTCTTAACTTCTTCTAACAAATTTCCCCCTATTTCATAAATCCTTAACACCTTCCACATTGCTTCACGGTTCACACGATCATACGCTTTTTCCAAGTCCATAAAAGCCCAAAATATCTCCTTATGCTTCTTGCATAACTGTCTTACTGCAAACATCTGATCCACGCACCCTCTTCCCCTCCTAAAACCGCACTGTTCTTCTCCTATTACAACTTCCGTACACTTTATTATCCTCTCTAACAACACCCTGCCATACAGCTTTCTAACCACTGACAGTAAACTAATACCTCTATAACTTGAACACTCCTGCCGATCTCCCTTCCCCTTGTACAACGGCACAATACATGCACTTTTCCAGTCTATTGGTACCATTGACACAGCAAAGCACACATTGAAAAGTCTCACCAACCAATCTATTATCACATCTCCAACCTTCTTTATACACTCCACAGCAATACCATCCAAACCTTCTGCTTTTCCCGCTCTCATTTGTTTCACTGCTTCTTTCACCTCATTTTCCTTAATCCTTTCATTCATTCCCTGCCATCTGGGTGGCCTGGGTAACCTATCTCCATCCACCTCTGCTTCAATCACTGCTTCTCTTCCATCTCTTGTATTTAACAAAGATTCAAAATGCTCGGCATATCTTTTCCTCACTTCAACTGGTTCCACTAGTAATTCTCCATTGCTAAATAATGTGTTCATTTATAATAGATCAGTTGTATTCTCCCAATGATATATTAACCTTAAATCCTACAAGTTCAACTAATGTATTCCAAGTTATTCTACACTTATCCAAATATATACAAGTGAATGAAAATATATATCAACGGAGTGGCTATTTGTATATGTAGATTCCTAATCAGATGAAAAGTGGTCATAATATTATGTTGTATGTTAGAGACAAAGTAATATACAGGAAGCTCAAAAGTAAATAAAGATCGAAAAAAACTAAATGCAAGATCAAGACACAAGGTTAAGTGATGTGTATGCGAGAATGGTGAGCGTGATGAGAAAGGAGGATCGAGATACGTACAGCTTGGGGAAGCGTTGATACACGGTAATAGAAGGAAGGGTGAGGAACGGAGGGCTGCAACAGAGATATTTAATGGAATGGGAAAGCTAGCGAGACTTAAACATTATATACCATCGAATGAGGAGTCCCGGTGGAGTACTGAATGAAGGCAAGACATTGTAATTATAGATAGAGGAAAATACGATCATGCAGGGGCAAAGTTTGAAGTAATATATTCATTTTGTTCTCACGTTCTCTCTCTCAGAACATACTACAGTGCTGGGGGACTAGAATGTAGAAATAAGAGAAAGACAAATGCTGGATACAGGTAGTGAAGAAATAGATGGAGACTTTACGATCGAAAGGAAATAAAGCATTAACCTGAGGGCTACGTCAATCGTGTTTGTGAAAGTGCCACCAGTGCAAAAGATTTAGCTTCAATTCTGACAAAATTTGTTATATTTAAAATATGAAGCAATATTGGTGTTCCATATGGGCATATTTTACTTGCATAATTGACATGTGAACATTGAAGAACCAGAAAATAGGTGTAAAGAAAAAAAAAATATATATATATTATTGTGACGGGAGGTGTGGGGGGAGGGGTACGAGGGAGCGCGATGTAGATGTCCTTCTATTGCGTGCCTTAGACATACTGATTCACCAAGCTGTCTCCCACTTGTGATGCATGTCCACGTGTGAGCATGCTGTACAGAACGCCTAGTCATGCCCCACTCTCGCTAGGATCGTCAGGGCAGGAACTTTGGCTGTAGTCTATGTAGAGTTTCCTAACTTAGTTCGTGTGAGCCGTTGTACTATAAGTATTATGAATATGTATTTTGTTTTCATCTGAGTCAACGAGTTCTATTTTATATCATTAGTTATAAGTATTGTGTGTAAAACTTATTTGTAATGATGGGAAGAGAAACAGCCACAGTTAGGTGTCAGTGGGTATGCCAGGCAGGAGGTAGGCCTAACTCACTAGCACTCCTCCCCCCCCCCTCAGTGCTAGGGGAGCCTTTGTGTATCCCAGAGGAGAGAGAGAAATTACGTAATGGTTGTCAGTGGGCGGTCCTTAGTAGTTCACGTTGGGCTCACTAGAGGGCCGGGTATAAAAAGGGAAGTCTAGCTATTTTTTCATCAGAACTCATTAGGCAGAGCGACTTCCCATTTCCCTTGCTAACTATATATATTCTTCTGACTGATGGGAACTTTCTCTACTACCTTACATTCTTATCTCCTCTTTTCCCTGCCCTTTTTAACTTCCATGGTCCCGTTGGTGCAGAGCTAGTCAGCCAACGTATTATCGCTTGAGTTCTCACGAGATACTTGCCTAGTAGATAGCCTATTTTGGAAGGGTTGACTTAGAATAGGATTGATTTATGTTTGTTGCACTTGTATATGCATTTCCCTGTGTGTTATTATTATTATTCCTGTTTTCTGCTAGTCTAGGTAATGCTAGACTGGGGTAAGGCTTTTCTGTGTTACGAGTTGTTGTTTGATGCAGTGGTTAAGCGATAAACCTGCATACTCGTTTCGGTTCAGTGAAGCCTAGGTTGTCTTCGCGGCTGACTGTGTTGAGTTAATAATTTACAGTGCGAGAGGGCAAGAGCCTAACCACCCTGTAGTTTATTAACAGTTTGTTTTTACTTTGTCAAGGAGCCGGGAGAAAACCAGATACAAGGGATCTGGATTTCTCAAAGTGCACTTGTTAGTTTTAACATAATACTTTAAACAGTCGTGAGGACTTCGCTAGGCTACGAGCCGTTTTTGCTCAGTCACTGCTATCTTTTTGCCTACAGTACCTCAGCTAGACTTTACTCGATTAGTAGATACAGAATAGTATTGAAGCTTTCCTTATGTATGATATTGTTTATGCACTATTGATTTCATGTGTTGCAAGCTTGGCTACTTTAGTGATTAGTGGCCCACGAGCACAATCCGAGTAGGCTATTGCCGTTGCATTTGCGGAGTACTTCCTTTTAATGTTTGCCATTTACTATTGCATATTCTTTTAATTATTCTTATGCCAATTTAAGCCTTTAATAGTATTTAATTGCCAGTGTTTTTGCTTATTGAATTACTGTTCAAAATCCGATACGTACTTCTTACGAGCATCCGAGACGCATCTAACTTTTTTCAGAAGATTCCTTGCTCGATGCTTAAGGACTATTAATTAACGTAACGTAATAGTGCCGATCCGAAGTAGAGGGTGGTGGACTTCTTAAGTTCATAGTCAAGGGTGGATTACTTCGGCTTCGGCCAACACTATTCTTTGGTGTTGTTGTTTCTTACTTCATTGTTTGATTGTTGACCAGACTAGATAATTCCTGTCTCTTTATTAGTCTGTTGTTGAACACTAGTACCGAGTTCTTGTATACCCCGTTATAGCAGATTGAACTCTGGAGGGTATTGGTGTTTTTTGTTCGGCTGGCAGTACTCAGGGGTTGGGATCGTGTGTTTCCGTTGTGGCAGCGAGCCGTATTAGAGTCCTGATTGAGAGCCCTTGTGTATCCGAGTGCCAGTTCGTAACAAATGGCGACCTTGCTTAGGATTTTGTGAACAGTATAAATTTTTGCAGAGTTGTACAACATTTGTTTGTTTGTATTTTAGCGTGCATATTGAAGAATATTTTTTTTGTATGGCAATTAGTAAAGCATTTAAGAGACTCCAGTTAATTTAGTAATTAGTGCTTGCATAGGAAGTTTAACACTTTTGTCTCGAGAATTTTTTTGTGGACTTCAGTATGTCGTGCATTAGCACTGACGATGAGCGAGAGATGTCATTTGAAGGTGTGCCGTTAGTAACCAGTGAGGAGGATGCTAGAGTTGTTGTGAGTAAGCGGTACCACGTGACGGAGGAGAGGCTGACTGGGGTGGATGTTTGTGGCTTGCACCTGATAGCCAAGGTTTTGGGCATTTCCAATGTAGCAGGGATGTCCAAGGGAGAGATGATTTCCTGGGTGTTGCGTGGGCGACATGGGGTTTCGGAGGAGAGGGCGTTTGGGGGGGTTCCTCTCCAGATCCCCTCTCACTCGACTCCCACAGTGCCGTCCACTCAGTTACCGGAGGTTAGCACTCTCCCACAGAGGGATGAGAATTGGCAGATTGGAGTGCCCTCGGGTGGTGCACGTGGTGGTTCCCCAGTTTTTGCCCCCCCTCCTTCAGTAGTGGCAGCTCCCTCTTCCTGCCTGTCTCCAGATATGGTATTTAGACTTGAGCTTGCTAAGATTGAGGCTAGGAAGCAGGAGATTGAGGCTAGGAAGCAGGAGAATGAGACTAGGAGGCATGAGATTGAGGTTGAGAGGAGGCAGGAGGATGAGACCAGGAGGCATGAGGCTGAGCTTAGGTACGACTCAGAGAAATATTGTGCTAAATTAGATTTAGATAAGACTCGTGCAGAGTTGACAGGGACTCGGATGGGCCGTGAGGGCCAAGTAAGAGAACAGTCCTTAGCCCACTTAGTCAAATTGGTGCCGGTATTTAGTGAAACTGAAGTCACAGAATTATTAATCGTTTTGAGAAGAAGTGTAGGGAGCATAATTGGCCTGAAGAGAAGTGGGCAGCTCTAGTCTCCTCAAGACTTACCGGTAAGGGTCTGAAGGCTTATGATGCACTGCCTTTAGAGTCTTGCATTGACTACCCAGAATTGAAGAGAGCTGTCCTACGGGCATACGAGTTGCAACCGGAAACATATCGATTGAAGTTTCGGGGTGTTACAAAGACTAGGGAGGCGACCTTTCTTGAACATGCCCGGGACTTAAAAGATGCACTTAAAAACTGGACACGTTCTGAGAAAGCTGAGACGGCAGAACAGTTGACTGAGCTGTTTCTGCTCGAGCAGTTTTATAAGTGTACTGGTGCAGAAATGACTTTAACTATTAAAGAAAAGAACCCAAGAACTCTTGAAGAGGCAGCTGAGATGGCTGAGCTCAGGTTGTCACTAATCAGGGGATGTGAATCTGTAAAGCGTGTTGATGCAGTTCCCAAGGGGCGCGATACTCCAAACCCTCGAGCTCAGGACAATCACTATAGATATAAACCTCTGTTTAAAAGCCAAGATACCAGGACTGAACCAAAGACTACAGCCGTCCCATTACAGAAGGGTCAGAACTCCACCCCTTATCAGAAGAGACCGATAGGGGAAGTGGAATGTTTTCATTGTAGAAAGAAGGGGCATTATGCAAAATCTTGTCCTAGTAAGCCGCCAGCTGCAGCCGTGTCTTTGGTGCGCAGCATAGGTGTGGCTGAAATGTCGTCTGGATTTACCCAGGGTAGTTTGCCAGCGGCAGGGTTACAGGCTATGTATAAGACTCAGGAAGGCTCGTCCCCTGTCCATGATGTCTTTTGCGCCCATAGAGGGACCGGTAGGGTAAGTTGGGCGGGTTGCCAGCATAAGGTGGAAGTTTTGCGTGATACTGGAGCTCCACAGACACTTTTGAAGAATTTCATGGGGCGACCAATTAATGCGGCACGGGTGGTTGTTGTTCAGGGTATTAATGCGACCAGGTCATACCCGTTGGTTCATGTGGAGCTGGAAATTGATGGTGTGATTAAGGACTTAGATGTTGGGATCGTTGAGAAATTGCCAGTGGAGGGCGTCGACCTTCTTCTCGGCAACGACTTTGCGGTGCCTACTTTAGAAGTTCCACCCTTAGTCGTTGCCGAGAGGCCGGCCGACGTGAGTAGGGAGGAACAAGAGTGGGTAGTGAGTTGTCAACGCCAACAGATGGCATGTGTGGTAACTCGTTCCCAAGCATTTAAGGTATCACAGCCTATTTCCCAGGCCACAGAACAGCGGAGGAAGGGAATTAAGGAGAAGCGGAAGGCTGGGAAAAGTTTGAAGAGTTTAGAACCAGTGGCTCTCCCAAAAGACCCAATAGCAGGACCTTTGACCGAGTCTGTTGTAACTCCAGTGCCTAACACAGTTGATAAAGTAGTGGAGGAGGCAGAGACTCAGAGACAGCACCGTTACCTGCAGCGAGAAAACCGGATGTCTAAGTTGGATGTTGGGGGAGGGCATGAGTTGTTGACAAAGCAGTTAGACATGTTGGCTCCCACAGACATTCGAAAGTTGCAATTAGAGGATCCAGAGGTTTTGCAGTGTACCAATGGGGCTCTGGAGTTAGAAGAAGATAGGGATGCAAAGGCAGGGGATTTTTTTTTCGTTAATGGAATTTTATACCACCGATATCAAGATCCTAAAAGGAACTGGGAGGGCGGATCAGGTACAGTTGACCAGCTGGTCGTGCCAGAGGGCTGCAGGGAAAGTTTGCTTAGGTTGGCTCATGATTCTCCATTATCAGGACATTTGGGTGCCAAGAAAACGGTGGCGGCTTTGGGGAAATTGTTTTGGTGGCCGGGGATGAAGTCTCATGTGCAGTCATGGATAAACTCATGTGATATTTGTCAACGTGTCGGGAAACCGAACCAAGTTATTCCTAAGGCTCCGTTACACCCTATTCCTGTGATTGGGCCACCCTTTAGTAAAATTATTGTTGACATGGTTGGTCCACTCCCTCCCACTAAGGCTGGAAATAAATTTTTGTTAACCATAATGGATGTTGCCACTAGATACCCCGATGCATACCCTATGAAAAATGGAATGGCTAAGACGGTAGTCAGTAACTTGTTGTGGTACTTCTCAAGGTACGGGTACCCGGAGGAGATTCAGTCTGATCAGGGATCTAATTTCACCTCCAACATGTTCAAGCAAACAATGCAACAGCATGGGATACGAGCAGTAGTATCGTCAGCGTATCACCCTGAGAGTCAAGGGGTGCTTGAGCGGTGGCATGCTACACTTAAAAGCATGCTCAGGTGTTATTGTGCTGACAACGGTATGGATTGGGATCTTGGATTGCCTTATGTGCTGTTTGCTGCTCGGGAGGTACCTGGTGAGAGCCTGGGATTTAGTCCAAACGAGCTGATTTTTGGACACCGTGTCAGGGGCCCCCTTAACATGCTGAAAGAAATTTGGGAGGGGACTGTGCAGCCTTGTCCATTATTAAAGTATGTGCTTGAAAGCCGTGAGCGCATGCTTAAGAGTCTGGAGATGGCAGGTAGAAATTTGACAGAATCACAAGCTTTGATGAAGGACAGGTATGATCGCAAAGTGAGGCTCCGGAAGTTCACTGTAGGACAAGAGGTATTAATTTTGTTGCCTTTGGTTGGTAACCCCCTCTCTGCGAAGTACACTGGACCTTATAAAATTGTAGAAAAATATTTCAGACTTAGATTACCTTGTTGCCACTCCAGACAGGAGGAAAAAGAACCAGTTATGTCACGTGAACCTTATTAAAGAGTATGTGAGGCGCCCCTCTGAGCCTCTCACTGTCCCTGTGTTGGCTTGTTGCGGCCGTGGTGGAGAAGGAGAGGGGGACAGTCAAGCTTCAGAGGAGGATAGCTGGGATCAACATGTTTCAGCGGATCAGTGGGCGGCGAACTCGAGCCTAAGGGCTGACGAGGCTATAGCTCATTTGCCTGAGCCGCAGTTTGATGCTATCCGTCAGTTGTTCGGTTCATACCCCACTGTATTTGCTGAACACCCAGGCCTCACTACTCAGGCTATGCATGATGTTGACGTGGGGGACCATCTACCCTTTAAGTCAATCCCGTACCGTGTGCCCCCCATAAAACTACCAGCTCTGAGGGATGAGTTGGAGTATATGCTCGGTAGAGGGTTGATAGAGAAAGGCACAGTTAAGTGGACTTCCCCCGTAACACTGCAGCCTAAGCCAGATGGCAAGGTACGCTTTTGTATTGATTTCCGTAGGTTAAACGGTTTGACTCCAACTAACCCATATCCTCTTCCTCGGGTTGATGATAGTGTTGACAAAATTGGTAATGCTCGTTTTTTGTCTAAAGTAGATTTAGTAAAAGGTTACTGGCAAGTACCTTTGTCCGAGCGTGCTAAAGAGGTATGTGGTTTTGTTGTGGACGGGAGTACCTACCGGTGCAATGTTATGCCTTATGGACTTAAGAATGCACCAGCAACGTTTCAGAACCTGATGAATGAAATTGTAAAGGACATTCCGAATTGCACCGTATATTTGGACGATGTAATCATTTATGATGACGACTTTGAGAGCCATTGTGAGCACCTTGAGACCTTGTTCCGGAAACTTAGTGAAGCAGGTCTGGTAGTAAATTTGGCAAAGTGTGACTTCGTAAAAACCACTGTGCAGTACCTTGGGTTTGTAGTGGGAAGGGGACAGGTGTGCCCTCCTCAGAACAAGGTACAGGCTATCAATAAATTTCCGCACCCAACAACCAAGAAGCAGGTTATGAGATTCTTGGGTATGATAGGCTACTACAGACGCTTCATAAAAGGTTACTCAACGGTGTTGGCACCTCTCACAGATTTGTTATCTAAAGACAAAAAGTTTTTGTGGGCACCGGAGTGTGAAAAGGCTTTCACTTGGGAGAAACATTTGCTATGTACTCACCAGATACTCAGGGCCCCAGACTTTAATTAACAGGCCTTTTCAGCTGGCAACAGATGCTAGTGGTGTAGGGGCTGGTGCCGTCTTGCTACAGACAGACAATGAAGGTGTGGAACACCCAGTAAGTTTCTTTTCTAAGAAGTTCAATGCTGCACAAAAGAACTATTCTACAATAGAAAAGGAATTACTGGCGATTGTGCTGTCGCTCAGGCACTTCGAGGTGTATGTTCCAGCCTATGGCCCAGTCGTGGTTATCTACACTGATCATCACCCTTTGAGATTCCTGAATCAATTTCACAATCGCAATATGAGACTGACCAGGTGGTCTTTGATGTTGCAGGAGTATAACCTGGACATCCGTCATATTGCTGGATGTGACAATGTGATCGCGGATTGTTTATCAAGGGTGGATGATCAGTCGTAGGCTATCACAGGTGTGTGGGTTTGAGTGGAGGAAAATAGGCTGCCCTTATAGTGCAGCCGGGAAAAACATATTAAAATATAAAAATCATATAAAAACTCTTTCTTTTGATATAGGTAATCGTATAAGTTTGTCATAGCCTATAGAGTTTGAGTAGTCCACAAACTATCAAACGGCTGAGCTGCTGTAAGCTCGCTCTGGGAGGATGATATTGTGTCTTTTTGCTATTGTTGGGAGGAGTTATAAAATGTGATTTTTTTTTTTTTTTTTTTTAATAAGATGTGTTTTGGTGATAAACTCAGCTTTGTTTTAGTGCCATGCGGTCGCTGGGTGTGAGGGGCTTGATGGGGTTCTGTGTTTGTCAGATTTTAGCTCAGGGTTGAGCGAGTAAAATCTTGGGGGAGGTGTGACGCATGTCCACGTGTGAGCATGCTGTACAGAACGCCTAGTCATGCCCCACTCTCGCTAGGATCGTCAGGGCAGGAACTTTGGCTGTAGTCTATGTAGAGTTTCCTAACTTAGTTCGTGTGAGCCGTTGTACTATAAGTATTATGAATATGTATTTTGTTTTCATCTGAGTCAACGAGTTCTATTTTATATCATTAGTTATAAGTATTGTGTGTAAAACTTATTTGTAATGATGGGAAGAGAAACAGCCACAGTTAGGTGTCAGTGGGTACGCCAGGCAGGAGGTAGGCCTAACTCACTAGCACTCCTCCCCCCCTCAGTGCTAGGGGAGCCTTTGTGTATCCCAGAGGAGAGAGAGAAATTACGTAATGGTTGTCAGTGGGCGGTCCTTAGTAGTTCACGTTGGGCTCACTAGAGGGCCGGGTATAAAAAGGGAAGTCTAGCCATTTTTTCATCAGAACTCATTAGGCAGAGCGACTTCTCATTTCCCTTGCTAACTATATATATTCTTCTGACTGATGGGAACTTTCTCTACTACCTTACATTCTTATCTCCTCTTTTCCCTGCCCTTTTTAACTTCCAGGGTCCCGTTGGTGCAGAGCTAGTCAGCCAACGTATTATCGCTTGAGTTCTCACGAGATACTTGCCTAGTAGATAGCCTATTTTGGAAAGGTTGACTTAGAATAGGATTGATTTATGTTTGTTGCACTTGTACAGTATATGCATTTCCCTGTGTGTTATTATTATTATTCCTGTTTTCTGCTAGTCTAGGTAATGCTAGACTGGGGTAAGGCTTTTCTGTGTTACGAGTTGTTGTTTGATGCAGTGGTTAAGCGATAAACCTGCATACTCGTTTCGGTTCAGTGAAGCCTAGGTTGTCTTCGCGGCTGACTGTGTTGAGTTAATAATTTACAGTGCGTGAGGGCAAGAGCCTAACCACCCTGTATTTTATTAACAGTTTGTTTTTACTTTGTCAAGGAGCCGGGAGAAAACCAGATACAAGGGATCTGGATTTCTCAAAGTGCACTTGTTAGTTTTAACGTAATACTTTAAACAGTCGTGAGGACTTCGCTAGGCTACGAGCCATTTTTGCTCAGTCACTGCTACCTTTTTGCCTACAGTACCCCAGCTAGACTTTACTCGATTAGTAGATACAGAATAGTATTGAAGCTTTCCTTATGTATGATATTGTTTATGCACTATTGATTTCATGTGTTGCAAGCTTGGCTACTTTAGTGATTAGTGGCCCACGAGCACAATCCGAGTAGGCTATTGCCGTTGCATTTGCGGAGTACTTCCTTTTAATGTTTGCCATTTACTATTGCATATTCTTTTAATTATTCTTATGCCAATTTAAGCCTTTAATAGTATTTAATTGCCAGTGTTTTTGCTTATTGAATTACTGTTCAAAATCCGATACGTACTTCTTACGAGCATCCGAGAAGCATCTAACTTTTTTCAGAAGATTCCTTGCTCGATGCTTAAGGACTATTAATTAACGTAACATAATAGTGCCGATCCGAAGTAGAGGGTGGTGGACTTCTTAAGTTCATAGTCAAGGGTGGATTACTTCGGCTTCGGCCAACACTATTCTTTGGTGTTGTTGTTTCTTACTTCATTGTTTGATTGTTGACCAGACTAGATAATTCCTGTCTCTTTATTAGTCTGTTGTTGAACACTAGTACCGAGTTCTTGTATACCCCGTTAGAGCAGATTGAACTCTGGAGGGTATTGGTGTTTTTTGTTCGGCTGGCAGTACTCAGGGGTTGGGATCGTGTGTTTCCGTTGTGGCAGCGAGCCGTATTCGAGTCCTGATTGAGAGCCCTTGTGTACCCGAGTGCCAGTTCGTAACACACTCCTGTAAGAGAGACGATGGAGGTAGGGAGAGCATAAGGGAGGGTGACTGGACGTATTTCAGGCGGAAGAGAGGAAGTAGGAGTGAAATTGGAGGGACAAAGTACAATTAAAGAGGAGGGGGGAAGTGGAGAGAAAGGAGAGGGAGGGGAGGGATAATGCACATGTTAGGGGAAGACAGGAGGTGGTGGTAAGGAGACATACCACCTAATCACATATTGCTTCCACTTCACCGGCACTGATGCGATTTTTGTGGATTTTTTATAGGCTATCTTCCGAAAGGAACGTTGCATTCGCCCAGTAAATCCGTCCAGAAGGAACATTGCAGCCCTTGGGTTAAAAAGAAAAGGGGAATGCAGTATGACCAGATGAAATACCGAACGAAATGTATATAGATGGAGGGGAACAAATGGAAAGAAGGCTAAGCAGTGATGCATAGTGAATGAATTTCAGCCCTATGGAATAAGGCAATTGTGACGCTACAGACCGGTTCCAGTGACTAAGACAATTGGTAAACTATTCTGTGGACTACTAAAGGAGATAATTACTTAAGTGATGGAGGAAAATAAACTAATAAGTGAAGAACAAAATGGTTTCCGTAGGGATAGAACGGGAACGGATACACTTTTGTGTGACAAATGAAATCATTCAAAAGCTAAAGAAAGGGGGAAGAACGAGGGGATAATGAGCATATTTAGACTTGAAGAAAAAAAACATATGACAGAGTGAATAGAGAAATGCTATGAACAAATATGGAAAGGTGAGGAATACAGAGAATCACATTGAAATAATAAAGACAATGTATCAGAATATGAAGGCAAAATAAGCGCTAAGGGAGGGGGATAGCAACTGGATGGGTAAGGAGTAGGAGAGGGGTAGGGCAAGGGTGTTTACTATCTCCACTACTGTTCACAATGTACATGGAGGAACTGAGACAAAGAGTACAACAAATTAATATAGGGATAAGAATAAACAATGGTCTGCTAGGTATGCTATTATTAGCGGATGATATCACTAATGACTGAAACAGGGATTGCAAAGGATATTGGATGAAGGGTCAACATTTGGATCGGAATTAGATGTAAATTGTATCTAGGAAAGAGCCAGGTGATAACAATAATCGGACTGGTTATTGATGAGGACAATTACAGGCTAGAAGAAAGAATTATGAACATTATAAGTGAGTATAAATATCTGGGACTAACGATCACAGATAAAACATTAAAGAAGGCAAAGACTGAAAATAATAGGAAAATGCAACATTGGCTTGCGAGACTTTGAAGCTCTCAGCAAGGATTCTGGCGAATAGTTATGAAATAGTAGGAGGCTTTTGGAAGGGACTACGGGTACCGGGAATAATATAGGGGTTGGCAGCAATGGGGTGCACAGAAGGGGAAACAAAGTAAATGGAGACCGTTTAGAGCAAAACTGGAAAACGTGATTGTGGCACAAGAGGCGATCCGGGGAGGGAGATGGGATAGAGCACGTTTGGGGAATGAATTATAAACCCGAAAGGAAAGTATAAGGTCAAGTTGGAAGACAGGAAGAAGAAATATGAGTAAATGGAGCAGAGCATGTTTGGAAAGACAAACAACAATAGGTAAACACAAAATCTTCTGGGAGGAGAATTTAGAGTAAGAGATGGAATGGGACACTATATAAGAATCGAAAATGGTAGACAATGTTGTAAAATAATCAAGCAGAGGGAAGAAGGGCGTGGCGAGAACGATTAGCGAATAAACTCTCGTTAAAATACTACAAGGAAAAAGGAAAAATAGCGAACACAAATATATATATATGACAAGTGAGGGAGCTCACAACTGATATTAAATGGGAGGACAGGGTCATTAGAAATAAACGATAGAATAAGGAGATGTGATGGGAAGGGACCAAATTGTAACCAGTATGACCATGGGAATGGGGGGGGGGGGGGTAGTAGAAGTTATAGAACACATAATAACAATGCACACAATATAAAGAAGGACGAAATTTTAATTAAACACATATCTGATAAACAGAATATGGGAAGTCAGGTGGGAAGAGATAAAATAGGGAGAGGACAGAAAGGTGCCGGATATACTGTACTGTATTAGGCTTTTCAGATGAGACTGAGAGACAAGACATGGAAGTAATACAGATCCTAGAAAGCTTGTGGAAAATATAAATGAATAACACAAGGGAATGGCAAATATAAGATGGGGAATGACAATCAGGGACGTAGATTTGGGAAAAGTAGGTTAGAAATGGGAAAGGGGGGAGAGATGGGCATAGTATTCCACTGTTTCTACGACTTTCCTCCTAATCTTACTTTTCTTTTGACTAATATACTCTGACCTAGCGCCGATGCAAATAACAGACCTGTAGAATCTCAAGAATCCGGGACGAGCTCAATAGAAGAAAGCAATGAAAGCTAACGGGTTGAGAAATCCTGCACCGTATGCAATATATATAAAAGATTCTCGTCTCCTGCCAACACTGATGACACTTCTATCAATCTATTGCAAGACACTTTAATCCCCGAGCCCACGAGTGAATCTGGACCACCTTCTACATGCACAACATACTGTGAACAATAATTTGTGATTTGTTTTCTATGTAACAAGGAGTACAAAGGATATCAAGCAACAACAAGTCCAGCGACCCCATAAGGCTGCTTGCCCTCCAAAACACTGATGGTCAAGTGTCCAAACAGTAGTTTAGAGTGGGTAAGGGAAAAATGGAAAGGAAAGACTGCTCTGGGACAAATGTCCGTGGCAGGATTAGATGTTAGTAGAGACAGTTGTTAGTAATTTAATAGAGGGAACAAAAATATTAATTTACAAATACTGTACAGTCAGTCGTGGATTTGAGGCAAGGTGTTTGTCTTGGCGAAGTTTTAAAAATTCAACGACGTTGCAGTCTATGACCTCTCGGTGAAGCCCATTCCACAAGTTGACAACTCAATTGAAGAAGAAATTCTTAGACTCAAGCGAGTTAAAAGATTTGCCAATAATTTTGCAACCGTTCCCCCGCGTGTAATTTGATTGGTCAATAGTGAAATATGTATTACAATTCATATTGTCGATGCCTTTGATGATTTTGATTATTTGAATTAAGTCTCCTCTTAATCTGCGCTGGGTTAAAGGAAATAGATTTAATTATCTAAGACGCTCCTCGTATGGTTTGTTCTGTAGCCAAGATATCCTTTTGGTAACTCTACGTGTAACTCGTTCTAGCTTGTCTATATCCTTTTGGTAGTAAGGGCACCAGGATTGAACGCAATATTCCAGGAGAGGGCGGACTAAGGAATTGTAAAGAGTAAGGATTACATCTTTTTGAATTGATGGTCAAATGACCTGCCTATTAAGCCAATTATTTTGTTTGCCTTCTTAACAACTTCTGAACATTGTTGACTCGGTTTTATGTTACTCGATATTGTTACTCCAAAATCAGTTTCTCTGTCTACACTCTTAAGCTGGGTGCCATTCATTGAATAGTTTGCTTTTTCATTTCTGTTTCCGATATGGAGTACTTTACATTTATCCGCATTGAAACACATTTGCCAAATTTGAGCCCAATGTGACAACTTATGTAGATTATGTTGCATATCTTCGACATGTTCATTTGAGAGTACGCTATTTGCAATTTTTGTATCGTCAGCAAACTTTGAGATTGTACAGGTGAGACCCTCATCTATGTCGTTAATGTAAACTAGGAAGAGAACTGGCCCCAGTACCGATCCCTATGGTATCCCGCTACTTACATTGATCCATTTGCATACTTTAACGTTTATGACTTCTCTTTGCGTTCTATCACTGAGCCAATTTTCTATCCATTTCAACACACCGTCTTGTATTCCATGCGCTTTTAGTTTTATCAATAAACGTTTGTGGGGAACTTTGTCAAAGACCTTTAAGAAAATCAAGATATATAATAACTACAGCTTTACTCTCATCATATAGGTTGAGGATATCGTGGAAGATGTCTAAAAGGTTTGTTAAGCAGGAGCGTTTATTACGAAAACCGTGTTGAGTATCTTTAAGTATGTTGTTTTCCTCTAAGTGATTTACGAGTTTGTCTCTTTTGAGTGTGTCAAGCATATTAGTCTCACTTCAATCATAGGAAAGCTACTAGAGTCAATTATTGCTAGGAAAATGAGAAACCACTTAGCAACATTTAACTTAATCAATTCTTCTCAGCATGGATTCACTCAGGGACATTCTTGCCTTACTAATTTGCTTAGTTTTTTCTCAGAGGTATATGAAGCAGTAGATAATGACAAGTCATATGATATTATATATTTAGATTTCAGTAAAGCTTTCGACAGAGTCGCTCATGAGAGATTGATGAGAAAGGTTGAGGCACATGGAATAGGTGGGGCGTTGTTAGGATGGATTAGGTCATGGCTAATTGGTATGAAGCAGAGAGTCAGCATAAATGGTACTAAGTCAGAATGGGGATCAGTCAAGAGTGGTGTCCCCCAGGGATCTGTATTAGGTCCTCTTTTGTTTATTATATACATAAATGACCTTGATTTAGGTATAACTAGTAGGATAAGTAAATTTGCAGACGATACCAAAATGGGAAGAAAAATTGATTCAGTTAGAGATATAGAGTGTCTGCAAAGGGATCTAGATACCTTACACGAATGGTCAGTAAAATGGCAGATGAAGTGTAACATTGACAAATGCAAGGTATTAAAGATAGGGAAGATGCATACAAATTTTAAATATAAACTAGCTAATATAGAATTAGAAAACTCAACTGTGAGAAAGATCTACTGTAGGTGTTTTTGTTAGCAATGATTTGAAGCCTAGAAAACAATGTATAAGCGTTCGTAACAAGGCAAACAGGATTCTCGGGTTCATATCTAGGAGTGAGAGTAACAGAACTGCTGATGTTATCTTAAAACTTTACTTGTCATTAGTGAGACCCATTATGGATTATGCTGTTCAATTTTGGTGTCCTTACTACAGAATGGACATAGATTCATTGGAGAGAGTACAACGTAGAATGACAAAAATGATCCATAATATTAGAAATCTTCCGTATAAAGAAAGGTTGAAGAAATTAGGCTTACATTCGTTAGAGAGACGCAGAGTTAGAGAGGACATGATAGAGGTATTCAAGTGGGTTAGTGGGATTAATAAAGGGGACATGAACAATGTACTAAAGCTCAGTGATAGCGAAATAACTCGTACAAATGGTTTCAAATTAGATAAATTTCGTTTCAGAAAAGATATATGCAAATATTGGTTTGGTAACTGAGTTGTAGATGGGCGGAATAGGCTACCAAGTGATATAGTGGAATCAAGAACGATAGGGAGTTTTAAGATAAAATTAGATAGGCATATGGACCAGATGGGTTGGGTGTGAGGGTGATCTGTCAGGTGTTGTCCAGGTGTGGGGATCTGCAGATCCCCGTTTTTCTGACCTGACCGTTTCGGTGAGGTAAGTCCTAATGGTGTTTTTAAGCTGGGCTTATAATTAGGGTTGGGTGTGACAGGGATCTGCCTTGTGTAGGCCAATCGGCTTTCTGCAGACTCCCATTTTCTTATGTTCTTATATTCTTATATTACATACACCTGAGGTTAAGCTAATTGGACGATAGTTGCTAGGTAAGGATTTTTTTTTTTTTTATATCGGTGTTACGTTGGCGAGCTTCCACTGAACAGGCATAGTCCCAGACTGTAAGGATTTATTGAAGAGCAATGTCAATGGTTTGGAGAGCTCATACTTAGCTTATTTAGAACTCTAGGCGAGATTGTATCAGGTCCAGGCGATTTATTTACCTTGAGTTTATCTAAACATTTCAAAACTTCTCTCTCTGTAATGCTGATACTGCTTAGAACGTCATAATTATCTATCTAAAGCGGCGATGCTGTAGGGATATTACTAAGGTCTTCTGGTGTAAAAAACTGATGCAAAGAAGGTGTTGAGAGTATTACTAATTGTTGTTTCATCTTTAGTGTAATCTCCTCTCTCATCAACTAATGGTCCAAGCGTTGAAGTCACTACTTTTTTCTTCCTGATATAACTATAACAAACATTCAGGTTTGTCTTACTTAGATTTGCAACATGTAATTCTAGCGTGTTTTTACTTTGTTTGATTATTTTTTTGGCTTTGCGTCGTTGATCTACACATATAATTTCGTTTTCATGGGCGTCAAAATTGTTTAATTTATCATGACCATTTTTTTTAGCAAGCAGACAATCGCAATGTCTTTATTCCACCAGTTAGGCCTATTATAATGTACTAATTTTCGTTTGTTTAATGGTATAAACTCATGTACTGCATTCGAATAAGTGGAGGTGAAAAATATCCATGATTGGTTTAGATCATCAATGTTAACCATAGAACTCTAGTCGATTTCCTTGAGTATTACTCTAAGATTACGGACGTTTGCTCTCTTGAAATTTGGAACCTTCTCTTTGCCTGATTAAATAGCACTGTATGAATATTCCCATATTCAAAATAGGCTATAGGAGGGGCAATGCCTAGTGAGTTCATTGCTCAATAAGTGGCGTTCTGAGAGTGAGGGTCTAAGTCTAGGAGGTGAGACAGTGAAGTGCTGAAGCGAGGCATCTTCAGAGATGGGACTGCTTCGAGCAGCGAGTGAGCTACTATAGCCCAATGTATTCTGCGAAGGCAAGATCGCAGAGGCTGGTTGTAGCTAAAAGTGCTTCACATGTCTCACCCTCTAGACTGGAACGAGACCTCACGGTCTTCACCGTTCATTGTAGAACGGTTGAAATACAGGCCCTCAATCTATGCCCGAGAGGGAGTAGTTGGAATATAGAACAAAATATAAATAAATACATAAATCATATTTGTTAGTGAATTGGAAAGAATTGTGGTGTGGTGTGCTTGTTTAGTGTAGTTAAATGAATAGGAGGAGGAGATGTTTGTGAGAGCTAGCTGGATTACTCTCTATGTAGGTGAGACTCAAACAGAAACAGTGATGGAAGCCAAAGAAATCAAACAAGAGTTCCAGCAGCTCATTATGCCTATTAGTCCTTCCCTGGATAGTGCCCTGTTCGATTGGTGTCTACAATCTCCCCAGTTTACTAGCCAATAACCCTGTATAATTCAGTGACTATCTACTTACGTAGACTGATTACGACACCTACGAACTATGCCATTAAGATTCTTGCTGCCAAGTACCCTTGTAAGGTTTCCTAGACCACAATCAACGCTGAGGAAAGTGACGCTCTTTGGAACTTTGTCTCCCACATCTGGACGATTGCAAAGTTTCGTGGACATAATCACTCGGATCCTATAGTGGCCTCAACCACCTGAAGCAGAGCTGCTTAAGAATGTTCATATCATAAGTACTAAATAAAGTGTAAATCTACACCAGTGTAAATTCTTCAACCCTATAGATGAAAATATTGTCAGTAGGAGGCTTTGCGGAAGTGATGCTAGGATGGTGAACAATTACATTAATGACAATTAGTACATATGCAAATAAAGTTATTCCTTTACATGCATGAGTTAATATCTTAGATTATATCATTGTTATACAAAACTTCTCATACTTGGAAAAACAAATCATGTATTCAGGAAGAGTGTCCGTAAATGCACGGATACGCTTTTAGACTGTTCAATACTTTAAAAGTCAATTGGGTAGTAACGCATGGAATGAAACCATTGGCAGCACTGCTCCAGCCAACCTCCCTCACCACTCCAAGACAGACTAGTTCCAAACCTCAATCTTTGTTGGGCAAGCAGGCGGGATAGTGCGCTGGGTGATACCTTTAAACATGTCGAATATATCACCTGGACTACAGGTTAGTGTATCTAAAATACTATATGATAGGGTTTTATAGCTTTGAATATTTTTAATTAAATATTATATAGATATAGCTAATATACGTGGATCGTATAATTCCCTAGAATATAAACTCGTTTCGAGTTGTATGATTCTTGTCTGACGAATGCCTATTTATAAATATTCACATAATTCAAATATTAGCAGTAGGGATTTTACGTTTGCTTTATTTTCCTCCTCATACCATGATCTATACGTATCACTATAATTGATAGCTCTAAAACACCTTACAACAAAATATACTGAAAATAACGTACGCTAGTGAATACGTGTGGAATATATCCATATACTGTATAACACTATTGACAATAAACAAATCATGATTGCATTTGTGGAAAGTGTGTGAAAAGTACTTGTCATTTCATATATACAAACCTATTGTGGTCACCAAAAAATCTGATTTACGACGGTGCAAAGTCGAAAGATGTTGGAGAACATAATTTTTTTTAGGCAAATCACTTTTAGCAAGGATTATATATTTTGTTCTTGGGTTTTGCTACTGTAATGTTGTAGAGAGATCTTTGCTTTCTCTATTGAGTTACAATAGATTGTAGTACTGTATATGCAGTTTTTGTTGTTGAAAATCAATGTAGAGTGTATGCTTTGGTTATAATATGCAAAACATGTATTCATCAGGTACCGATTTGTATTGTATTCATATATTAACAAATATTTATGATAAATACATTCTGATGACAACTTTATAATGAGCGATACACATGTTTTGTCGTTCATATACAAAAACATTATTGCTGAGCATATAACGAAATTATGAATGTGTAAGCTCGGAAAACTTAAATATTTCTTATGTATCGATGTTATTGTGATAATTTTATATAATGGGATTGTATTTCCGGTTTTATAATATTATGAGTCTTGCTCAATCTTTGTATGTATAGTACATTGCATGTAGAGGTGACTATTGTGGGTTAAAACAGATAAATACCACATGTGTATCGTCTCGCGGCAGGGCAATAAACGCTTGAGAGTGAACGGTAGTGGTAAAAACTGAGAGAGGTAAGACACTTGGAAGTTAGCATGAAATTACAAACCGATATAGAAATAAAATAAAATAAAACATTATTGTAAACCGGATTGCTACTCAATATATTATATCTAATAGCAAAGATATAAGCATTGGTTGAGTGGCAATACTATCGACATTAATAGCTATGCAAGTAAAGACACCAATATCTGAAGCAAAGAAACATAAAATAATCAGGTTCAATGAAGAATAACAAAACGTATTATTATAATTGCACAAGGTTTAACTACATTAAAAATCAGATTATCGTGAGGATGAATTTGGAACATTTAATACTACATATATGAATATATGAGTAAACTTATTTTTTTAACTGAATACAGTATATATAATACAATACAAAGGTTGAAAAAATTAATTATAAGTCCGAGAAGGAAATCCTGGAGGCTTGTTAACCCCGGGACTCTTAAGAGGTTCTACTGGGTGAATGTGGCCAGACTCTTAAGATCCAAGGCCTAAAAACAAAACTTTTAAAACACCCTAGTGGCACTCAAAACAAAGACATTTGTGATTAGGTGACATCATTCCCCTCCATTACTTGCTACCACTTCTACACATGTGTCTCCCCCTCCCTCAACCCCCCTCCCCAATTATCCGATATTTTCCCTATTATTCCCGATATTTATCGAGTATTTTCGTGCGAGGACGACTGGGAGAGAGGGGGGAGGATGGAGGAGTGTATCTCCGACCCTCTAAGCCAGTCTGAGAGCTCCCTTTGTCTCTCAGTACCATGCGTGACAAGATAGAGGAAGGTTTTTTTCTCTCTCGCCGGTCAAGGTCAGATTACGACCGTGGGGCTAAAATATACGATTTTGACCAGCCAATTCCTGTTACCACATGTGTTATTGCTTTGCAATGTTCATATGTTCATATTAAGAGTAAAATAGGCACATATGGATAACTATTAATTATATACAGGTATATATGGTAAATTGACGATTTTTGTAAGGAATGTACCAAAATAGCTTTGCATGGCGGGCACTTTCAAATACCATAGCTGTGTAGCTTATGAGTTAAGCAAGGGGCCGGAGTTCTCGAAAAGGGGCTCCAGTCCTGACGCTATTCTTGAATTACAGTTGCAGAGCCACGGCGGTCGAGTGGAGAGCACGCCCACATGTGAATCTGCTGGACCTGGGTTCGATCCCAGCCAAGGTGGACATTTAGTGGGTGTGGTAGTAGGTCCTAGCATGTTTCACATGCTCGCACCCAGTCGGGTGACACCTCGACGATGTATACAGACTAATAACACACACGACAAAGCCACTCGAACAGCTTCGTGTCTCTCCAACACTCCTCCCCTCTCTACACTCGTCAGAAACACTCGTCAGAAAAAAGAAAGTAGAAAGTAGCAATGAGGTGCCGTTGTAAAGGCTTATCCCTCAATACCTTCACTTGATCTGACCTTGCTGGCTTAATAATCCAGAAGTCTTGAGCGCCTCTGAAGTTATATTTTAACTAACTAATATATATATATATATATATATATATATATATATATCTCTCTCCTCTAACGTCTTTCTTTCTTGCTGGAAGTTTGCTGTCATTCAACCTGTCCCAAAGAAGGGTGACCGCTCTCAACCCTCCAACTATCGTCCAATTGCTCTCATCTCTTGTATCTCTAAAGTTTTTAAACTATTCTTGTTTCCAAATTTCTTAAGCATTTCTCTTCTCATAATCTGCTCTCAGATCGCCAGTATTGCTTCCTTAAGGGCCGTTCTACTGGTGATCTTCTTTCATATCTTACTAGCTCTTGGTCATCCAACTTTCGGGACTTCGGTGAGACTTTTTCTGTTGCACTAGACATATCGAAGGCCTTCGATAGAGACTGGCACAAATCTTTAATTTCCAAACTTCCCTCCTTCGGTTTCTGTCCCTCCATCTGTGCCTTTGTCCCTAATTTCCTTTCTGGCCGTTCCATAGCTGCGGTTGTGGACGGCCATCGCTCATTTCCTCATCCTATCAACTCCGGTGTTCCTCAGGGTTCTGTCCTATCTCCTATTCTCTTTCTAATTTTCATAAATGATCTTCTCAACTGTACATACAGTCCCATCCATTCATATGCAGACGACTCTACTTTACACCACTCAATTAGTTTTCCAGAACGCCCCAGCCAGCAATCCTTCAAAAGTAAACGTAATGAAGCCATAAAATGCTTATCTTCTGATCTAGCTACTATTTCCAATTGGGGTAGAGAAAACCTTGTTGCATTTAATGCTTCCAAAACTCAATTTATCCATCTTACTACCCGTCAGGAACCTCCAGAGGACTATCCCTTATTCTTCAACAATACAAAAATCAACCCTTCATCTTCCCTCAATGTTCTCGGTGTCTTTTTTTCTTCTGCTCTCACTTGGAAAGACTATATTACCAGTCTCGCTAAGGCAGCCTCCCAGAAGCTGGGTGTGCTCAACCGCCTCAAGGGGTTCTTTACCCCTGCACAGCTTCTTGCTCTGTACAGGGGCACAGTGTGTCCTTGTATTGAGTATTGTTCACATGTGTGGGGAGGATCCTCTCACACCGCACTCCTAGATAAAGTAGAAAAGAAAGCCCTTCGTATAATTAACTCCCGTCCACTCACCAACTCTCTGCAATCACTCTCTCTTCGCCGCAATGTTGCAGCTCTCTCACTATTCTATAGCTACTGCAATAATCAGTGTTCCTTGGAGCTTTCCCAGTGTATGCCACCTCCTCTACGTAGGGTACGTAGTACCCGCCTTGCAACACAATCTCTCCCGTACTCTGTGCAACTCTCCAACCCAAGGGTGAAACATTATTCCCAGACTTTCTTCTATTCAACTGCTGAGCTCTGGAACTCTCTCCCAGAATCAGTCTTTCCCTCTTCCTATGACTTAAATTGCTTCAAACTCCGTGTGTCCAGGCATTTTAGCTCGAACGTCCCTTGATATCGGCCCTGTCACTCTTTGAAATCTGGGGGAGGCACTCACTGCAGGCAGTTATGCCTTTTGTCTCCCTCATTCACATAGAAACAAAAAATAACAAAACAAAATATATATATATAGCTTGTTAAGGGAGATGGGAAAATGCAAATTAACGATACGGAACGAGAGTCTGATGAAACTTAAACAAAATTCACTTTGTAACAGAAAAAATAGCCGAAAACAAATTATCTTTTACATCTCAACACTTATACTGGTGTCTTTTCATAAGGAAAATAATCAAATGACATACTGTAAAATAACATTAATGAAGAATAATTTCAAAGCGCTTAACAAGTATAGGTAATACAAGGAAAATGTGGTCCAATATGAAAATATGGATGATAGCAAATAAATATAAACTTGAGAAATATGGAATAGAGGACATGATTTTTCATAAAAGAATACCTAAATATATGTATGATCAAACGAAATAAGGATAAAGTTGTAGTAAGAAATGAAAATAAACAAACCAAACATAAAGGCGACTTGGAAAAACACATGCAGATGTGGGTATATGGCAGTGTAGGTAACATTGGTGTAGTTGTGGATTAGTATGTTGATGATACCAATCGAACACGAAAATTCTCTCGAATTTTCTTGAAGGCAAAGCATACTTAACCCTTAAAGAGCGGCGCCCGGCTTTACAATTTGCAGCAAGTTAGGAGCATTATTATTGCTTTTAAAGGGTTAAAATCGAGTGTAAATGGCCGGGAGCGCAGCGGCCCACACGTCCGACTCCCAGGGCCTACTACCGCCCACTAACTCACCCTCCCTGTGTTCTCGAGAGGCCGGCAGTGTAGCCAGTAGTGAGCGTAGCTGGGAAAAATATACCGCTATATGCTAAACTCCCATGTTACTGGTACCACTGTATGAGAACCACGAATGCTACGTAGCTCGTTCTAGTCTCATTTTGAAGCCTTTACAACCTAGTTTTTTGCTGAATACATTTCTTTTCATGCAGATACTTGATTTATCATTCAGGAGGGCCTGAATATGCCCAAAATAAGCCCAAAAACCCCCGCTAGTTAAGAGTTAATGCCAGTATTCCTGATTCATCAACTTGGTCAACCTTAACCCCTGCACTTCGGCAGGCCTCTTTATACTCCACACCGAACCTTTACTGCGAACCTCGGTAGGCCTCCTATACTCCCGCGAGCGTAATATTCACGATCGCGTAACACAACAACCCGACGACATAGCGATTTCTGGTCAACACCAATATCAAGATAACAATATGTACTTCATTGTCCAATGTTACGACCGGGGCTCGTATAAAACAAGGGCTCTTAATCATTGGACTAGAAAGGCACACAGCCACAACGGTAACACTAGATCCAACCCTCGAACTTATAATGCCGGCGCACAAAAAAACACCTATACCCTCCAGAGTTAAATCTGCGATAACGGGGTATCCTATAACTCGGTATAAGTGCACTACTACTACAGGCTGATGATCTCTGATACAGCCTGATCACAACAACATACAATTACGTTAATAAGGTATACAAGGAAAAGATAGAGATCTTAATTAAATCACTGCAATGATTTAATGCAAACTAGAAGAAGGTATATTTAAAGTTACTCTAAACAATAATGAACTGTCACTCCTATACCAAAGAAAGTGAACGAAAGTCCCAAAGCATCGAGCAGGAATCTTCTGAAGAAAGTCTGATGCTGGGGTAAGATGATCGCATCGGATTTTGAACTGTTATATAAAGTTGGGACAATATAGGACAAGTGTAGAGACAGACAGTGTCAACTGACACAGGAATAACGATAAATGCACACTAGTATTATCTCCAACAACAAAATAAGTCCTTCGTCAGGCAACTCAAAAAAACCTGCTCAGGTTGTGCAACTCAACAACAACCAAGGCTTACAGTCAACGTGAATAAGAATGCTGCATACATAACATAAGAGTTTATAATTCTAAACGGGTGTCTGCTAGGCTAATAAAGTCTAGCTGGGATGTCGTAGGCTAGGAAACAATGGCTGAGCAAGCGGCTCGTAGCCTAGCGAGGTCCTTAAGACTGTGCGGCCAAATTACGTTAATTGACGGGGTGCTCTCTTGAGAGATCCAGATCGCTAGTATCTGGTTCTCTCCTGGCGACCCTCGCAAAGTCAAAACAAAACGAGTTGGCACAGTGCTGGGTGGCAGAGGCAAAAGCCCTCACTCGCAGGACAGTGCTAAACTCACAAGGTACACAGTCAGAAAGACCCCCTAGGCTTTCCACGTCTCCGTTGCGATTGTACAGGTTAAACAAAACCTGTTACACATCGGAAATCACAACCCAAGTAGCCTTACCCCAGTCTAGCATTAAATAGCCCAGCTGACAGCCATGGAATAGGCAGGGAGACACCGTGAGTGTGTCGAACCTCTACAGACAAAATGGTAACCCCTCCAAAATGCCTAACTAAACATATAATATCTGAGAGCTTCAGCATATAATACGATGGCCGATATATGAAATCGTGCAGAACCAAAGGGGAGTTATGATATTAAATAGAGAGGAAGAATGAGAGGTAAGAAGTTGAGAGAGAGAGAAAGTGCTCTATAGGTACAAGTCGGAGACAGGTGGCAAGGGATATGTTAAGGGTATGCTGGTCAAGCAAGCTCTGAGCAAGGAAGGCACAAGGCAGCAGGGAAGTGCGGGGGAACTACCTCCTGACGCGGCGGGAGGGGGTGGTGAGGTGGCCAGCCACTCAGAGGTCCCGGCCGTGGCATGACGTCACCGAGGCAACGTGTAACACTGCGCGCACACACTCTGCCTCCTGCACTTACTCACTCACACTCTCTAGCTGTATCATTCAGTCTTATACATTAAACTTATAACTGATGATATAAAATATAATGCATTGTCACAGGCGAAAATAAAGACCACTTCTGTACTGCCTGTGACATGACGATTCACAAGAAAGAAAGTGCAACATTGTAAATAGACTGTAGCCAAATTCCTTGCCCTGGCGAGTGCTAGCGAGTGGCCAAGCGAGCGGCTGAGCCCACGTGGCGTTCTGCTAAGCTGCAGGCGTCACACCCCCCCCAAGATATTAGACGCTCAACCATGAGTTCCATATCTGACAAGCAGAACGCCGATAAGACTCGCCACTCCTAATCACTTCGCAACAAAGAAGGCAAAGCTCAGGTCTCATCAACAACAAAAATTACAACCCCTCCCAACACAATAGCTTACTTAATTCATACTGCTATGATCCTAGAGCAAGCTTCTACTAGCCCAGCCTTCTGAAAGAAGCACAGGTTCGACTCAGAACTTTAGCTATAACATACTTTAAAAAAAAAATAACTATTAAAGAAAGAGTTTTTATAGATTTTTTTTTTTTTTAATATGTTTATGGCAGCTGCACTTACAGGGGCAAGCCAATTTTACTCCACTCTCAACCCACACTGACTGAACGGCGAGGGTTCTCCTGCAAACAAACCCTCCCGTGACAAACAATCATCCAAAACATTATCAGTGCCCTTAGCATGCCACACATCCAACTTGTGTTCCGGCAGCACAACAACACCTGACACTGATAAACTGCCCAGTTCATCACAAAACTGGCATTTCTCTTCGCTCTTTCCGGCAACGGGACCTGCCAAAAGCCTTTCACTAGTTCTACCTTCGTAATTAGCGATGCAGCCCCGATGCGGTCTATGGTGTCGTCAACTCTCGATAAGGTATAGGCGTCTGTCAGGGATAATGCACACACACTCTCGCAATCAACACACACACTGATCTTGCCACTTAACACAGGTTGTAAAGTTACAGGCAACGACCACTCACGACATTCCTTATCCCTCAGACCATTCGTAAACACGTAATCCAGCTCTGCTTGCACCACAGGCTGTCGAGCAGGATTTATACGGTAGGGAATTAAACTGAGCCTTGCAATGTCTCCAGCCTCCATGCCGGAATCTACCCCGTACATCAGGCCTGGAGAAGCAACAAACATGCGGATGCACTGCCACAGCCTAGTAAACAACTTATCTCGCAGAACAACATGCCTAGTGCCCTTCCACAACCCAGCCGAGACCGCAGCTTCTACCCTGTAGTCTCCCTCCTTCTCCACCTTCGTCCCTAGAACAGCCAGGTCATGAGAGGGACAATCAGTACCACCTGTGCAGTCACTCCCATAGTTCATTATTGCTTAAGGCTTCCCCGCCGATACCGTACATGCGCACCCCCGCATTCCTTACGACTACATCTGCCTGCGCAGCATCACCGCTTTTAGCGACATGGCCAGATACAGGCGGTCTATGGTAGGGCTGTTGCATTCGACTAGAGCAGCATTGGGAGGGGAGGTGTGGTGGAGTGGTCTTGCCACTGGCCTGGTAATCCAAAGATCCCGGGTTCAAATCCCGATGTATCAATGGGAAGATATTATTGGGATGGAATTTGTGCTGTACCTAGAGTATCAGTGCATTACCACAAAGCCCACCGAAACGTCAATAAAATACCCTCATTGTTCCCTGATTAAATAGCACTGTGTGAATATTCCCATATTCAAAATATGCTATAGGGATGCAATGCCTGGTGAGTTATCTGCTCAACAGGTGGCGTTGTGTGTGTGTAAGTGTGAGAGTCCGAGTGTAGGGGGTGAGATAGTGAAGCACGGGAACGAGGTGGCTTCAGAGATGGGGTCGTTTCGGGCAATGAGTGAGCACCGTGCCTCATCTGAAGGCAAGATGGCAGGTGCTCGTTGTACTCTACGTGCTTCACATGTCTCACTCCCTAGACTGGAACAAGACCTCACGGGCTTCACTGTTCATTGTGATGTTAAGGCTCTCAGCCTATGCCCGAGAGGAAGTAAGTTGGAATATAGAAAAAAAAAAAACGACGACCGGGCACATCCAGTCCACAGCCAAACTCACCAATCTGCTCAATGTTCTCCTTTTGACCACCACCCTTGGCAGCTATGGGTCGACCCTGACCTGACAACCATGTCCAAGCCTCGTCACCCACCTTGAACCACCGAAACAATGAGGCTAACGGTCTTTCAACATTCACGTAACCTGCCCGCGGAACATCTTACACCGCCCGAGTTGTGAGGCTCAGAGGCTCGGCACGACCAGTGGGGTATGAACCGAGCTGGTGCTGGAGCGCTGCACACTGCTGCTCAGGCAGGTGCTCTAGCGCTTCCACAGCCACCAGACTTGTGTCCCCCACCCACTGCTCCGCTGAGACATGACAATCCCTAATCTCCTCCACCTGTGCCCTACTGCCCCCTCTCCTTCTCCACCTTGGCCGCTGCAGACCAACGCAGGGACAGTAGGCTGCTCAGGTGGTTGCCTCACAAACTCCTCCAACAGGTTCACATGACATGTTTCCCCGTCCTCGTGTTTGATCTCGACAGCACCATTACCACACTTCTGAACTTCCGGATCCTCCAACTGCAGTTTACAAATATCTGAGGGAACCAACCTGTCTAGATGCTTCCGAAGCAACCCAAGTCCTCCCCCAATATCAAACTGAGCAACCCTTTTTTCTCTCTGTGTGTAACGTTGCTGCCTCGGAGTCTCTTTCTGCCCTACCTCCTCACTAGCTGTGACAGGTCCTGGGGCTTCTCCAGACTCCAACAATGGTGCCAATACTGAGTTGCCAAGAAGTGCTGCTGGTACTAAACTCTCCAAACTTTTACCAACATTAGCCGTCTTTTTCCAACCGTTCCTCCGCTGATCAGAAGACTGAGGAATAGGCTGTGACACTTTGGATGCAAGAGATCTTGTAACAACGCACGCCATAGGTTGTACATGACTCTTCTCTACCCACTCCTGTTCCTCCCTACTCACGTCGGCCGGCTTCTCGGCAACGATTAAGGGGGAAACCTTGGAAGTAGGCACCGCAAAGTCGTTGCCAAGAAGGAGGTCGACGCCCCCAACAGGCAAGTTCTCCACAATTCCCACATCCAACTCTCGTGTCACACCTTCTATCTCCAGTTCCATCCTGACCAACGGGTATGACCTGATAGCATTGATACCTTGCACCACAACCACCTGTGCCGCGTTTATTGGTCTACCAGTAAAGTTCTTCATTAAAGTCTGAGAGGCACCCGTGTCTCGCAACAGCTCAACTCCATGCTTATTACCAGCCCACTTCATGCAGCCATGCCCTCGATGGTCACAGAAGACATCGCGGACAGGGTTCGAGCCTTCCGGATTCTTCTCCGCTGGCTGTGTCCCAGCCTCTGACGTTATACCCCGGGCAAACTCAGACGACTTCGGGGACACCCCAATGTTGCGAGCCAAAGACACAACTGCATTAGGTAGCTTGCTTGGACAGGCTCTGGCAAAATGCCCCTTCTCATGACAATGAAAACACTCTAACTCCCCCTTGGGCTTCCCATGAGGTGGGGAAGGGCACTGACCCTTCTTAAACGTGACGGTACTAGGTTTATGATCAGTTTTGGTGTCGTTGCTCTTGTTCTTAGTGTAATTATATGTATCAGTGTTTCGGGGAGGGGGAGGGTTACGCGCCTTATTGCCTGCATCACTTCTCTGTGCAGAACCGCACCCACGAATCAAAGATCACCGAAAGTCAGCCATCTCAGCTGCCTCCTGAAGAGTTTTCGGGTTCTTTTCTTTAAGATTCAAAGTCAGATCGCCGCCCGTACACTTGAAAAATTGTTCTAGAAGCATCAGCTGTTTCAACTCCTCAAACGTCGATGCCTTCTCAGAATGCAGCCAGTTTCTAAATGCATCGGACAGATCCCGGGCATCCTCAAGAAAGGTGCACTCACGACCCTTCGTTACACCCCGGAACTTCAATCTGTACGTCTCTGGTTGTAACTCATATGCCCGCAGGACAGCCTCCTTCAATACCTCATAATCGATGCACGACTCCAAAGGCAACGCATCATATGCCTTGAGTCCTTTGCCAACCAACCTAGAGGAAACAAGGGCTGCCCACTTAACCTCGGGCCATTGGTGCTCCCGGCACTTCTTCTCAAAACGCATACAAAATTCAGTGACACCCGACTCATCAAATACAGGGACCAACTTGAGCAGGTGCGATAAAGACTGATCAAAACCTCGATTCCCAGAACCGAGACGCTGCCCTGTCGACTCCACCCTAGACTTCTCAAGATCTATGTCTGCACTGTACTTAGACTTTCTCTCCTCAGCCTCATTCTCTCGCTGCCATTGCTCAAGCTCATATCTGGCCCTTCTCTCCTCAGCCTGAATCTTAGCCATCTCAAACTCCCGCTGCTGCTGCTCAGATTCCCGCTGCTGCTGCAGCTGCATCTTAACCATCTCAAGCTGGAAGAGCACCTCTGGAGTCAAACCTTGAGGAGGAGGAGATGCAACAATTGGAGACTCACCCAAGTGCAAACCACGCTGCCAGTGACTATCGGCCTGCGGGTATGTACCCAGCTCCGGAGCCCGAGGGGGCGCCATGGTAGGAGTCGAGTGGAATGGGGGCTGGGCCGAAGGTGCCCCAGCTCCCGCCCCACCCGAAGCCCCACGCACCCCGCCGAGCACACATGCCACCAGGTCACCTCTCGTCATGCTGCTAGTGCCCACATGCCCCATGACCGTGGCCATACACTGGAGACCATACCGATCAATCCCCGACACCCGGTCATCAGTAATAGGCATCGCCAGAAACTTCCTTGCATCCTCCTCACTAGTTATAACTCTAATGCCTTCTGACAAACCCCGCTGCTACACCTCAGAGTCTGTTTCCCGTACTGTGTCCCCACTGTACACTGATCCGTCGTCCGACATATTGTCTACCGAAAATTCTCAACGTTTATAAAAAAAAAAAAGTACCTAAACTCTTATGTAGCTCTATTCAATCAAAAATATAATATGCTTGAAGACTCTTAAGTGTTATACTGCTTGCCAAATAAAAATCCATGTGTCCACTATATTCCTTTAAACAAAAACAAATGACCACAACACTCCTGCAATATTTCTCTAAATTCACAAAATCCTAAGCAAGGTCGCCATTTGTTACGACCGGGGCTCGTATAAAACAAGGGCTCTTAATCATTGAACTCGAAAGGCACACAGCCACAACGGTAACACTAGATCCAACCCTCGAACTTATAATGCCGGCGCACAAAAAAACACATATACCCTCCAGAGTTAAATCTGCGATAACGAGGTATCCTATAACTCGGTATAAGTGCACTACTACTACAGCCTGATGATCTCTGATACAGCCTGATCACAACATACAATTATGTTAATAAGGTATACAAGGAAAAGATAGAGATCTTAATTAAATCACTGCAATGATTTAATGCAAACTAGAAGAAGGTATATTTAAAGTTACTCTAAACAATAATGAACTGTCACTCCTATACTAAAGAAAGTGAACGAAAGTCCCAAAGCATCGAGCAGGAATCTTCTGAAGAAAGTCTGATGCTGGGGTAAGATGATCGTATCGGATTTTGAACTGTTATATAAAGCAGGGACAATATAGGACAAGTGTAGAGACAGACAGTGTCAACTGACACACGAATAACGATAAATGCACACTAGTATTACCTCCAACAACAAAAGAAGTCCTTCGTCAGGCAACTAAAAAAAACCTGCTCAGGTTGTGCAACTCAACAACAACCAAGGCTTACAGTCAACGTGAATAAGAATGCTGCATACATAACAAGAGTTTATAATTCTAAACGGGTGTCTGCTAGGTTAATAAAGTTTAGCTGGGATGTCGTAGGCTAGGAAACAATGGCTGAGCAAGCGGCTCGTAGCCTAGCGAGGTCCTTAAGACTGTGCGGCCAAATTACGTTAATTGACGGGGTGCTCTCTTGAGAGATCCAGATCGCTAGTATCTGGTTCTCTCCTGGCGACCCTCGCAAAGTCAAAACAAAACGAGTTAGCACAGTGCTGGGTGGCAGAGGCAAAAGCCTTCACTCGCAGCACAGTGCTAAACTCACAAGGTACACAGTCAGAAAGACCACCAAGGCTTCCCACGTCTCCGTTGCGATTGTACAGGTTAAACAAAACCTGTTACACATCGGAAATCACAACCCAAGTAGCCTTACCCCAGTCTAGCATTAAATAGCCCAGCAGACAGCCATGAAATAGGCAGGGAGACACCGTGAGTGTGTCGAACCTCTATAGACAAAATGGTAACCCCTTCAAAATGCCTAACTAAACATATAATATCTGAGAGCTTCAGCATATAATACGATGGCCGATATATGAATTCGTGCAGAACCAAAGGGGAGTTATGATATTAAATAGAGAGGAAGAATGAGAGGTAAGAAGTTGAGAGAGAGAGAAAGTGCTCTATAGGTAGAAGTCGGAGACAGGTGGCAAGGGATATGGTAAGGGTATGCTGGTCAAGCAAGCTCTGAGCAAGGAAGGCACAAGGCAGCAGGGAAGTGCGGGGGAACTACCTCCTGACGCGGCGGGAGGGGGTGGTGAGGCGGCCAGCCACTCAGAGGGCCCGGCCGTGGCGGGACGTCACCGAGGCAACGTGTAACACTGCGCGCACACACTCTTCCTCCTGCACTTACTCACTCACACTCTCTAGCTGTATCATTCAGTCTTATACATTAAACTTATAACTGATGATATAAAATATAATGCATGGTCACAGGCGAAAATAAAGACCACTTCTGTACTGCCTGTGACATGATGATTCACAAGAAAGAAAGTACAACATTGTAGATAGACTGTAGCCAAATACCTTGCCCTGGCGAGTGCTAGCGAGTGGCCAAACGAGCGGCTGAGCCCACGTGGCGTTCTGCTAAGCTGCAGGCGTCACACCAATTAAGTATGTCTTTCTACCTATTACCATTGCTTAGCTATTAACCCTTTCACGCACATATGACGCAGAGGTTGCCAGATTAGGAATAAGAAATGGAGTTCTCTCACTCTTATAATTAGCTATCCAAAATTAGTTTTCTGCTCACAGCTAACTCAAAGACAACTGCAGAGGTTGAAGTAACTAAACTAAAGGTTTCTAAATACCCCTGATGGTAGCAAAGGCTTTAAAGTATCCCTAATAGGCTCAAAATTGTGTCATATGTTGGAGAGGGTTAAGAAAATAAGGCCATAACGCCCCACACGCTCTGATTCCGTGGGTACTGAGCGTAAGAAGATCGCCGAGGCAGGAGGGTTAATAACCTAGATATGCATCATAGACACAGAACAATCCTCAGTATCATATATTTTTGTCCTTTCTCCTTGACCACTAGTGCAGTATACCTTTAATGAGGAGGGCTGGAGGAGAACAGTGATGAAGAAGTGTTTTCCTTCATCGCTGACACCATAATGGTGTTGCCACACTAACATATATTTCCATATGTTTTGATATATTATGATTGCTAATATACCACATATTCAACTGTAAGATATAACATTATAGACTAGTCATTTGTGCTTAATCCGTACGGCTGGAAATGTTGCACAGCTCAAACTTAAGACAAGACATTCTTTCTCTGTGATGCTGTAATGTTTGTCCTTGTTATGAAGTGATCAGCTGGCGCACACTATGATGCCTTCTCTTCCATCATGTTTCTGGGCCAACACAGCTGCTCCTAATACTTGATAGCAAGCATCTATGTAAACTTGGAAAATTATTGGGAAATCAGGGTGACAAACTGTGGGTCCCAAGTTGAGTTTTTTCTTTAGCGTTATGAAAGCAGCTTGACACCACATCCTTTTTCCAGTCCTGCATTGAGAGCAGGGCTGGGGTCAATTATGAATTGAATTGGAATTGATTAAGAAAAACTGTGAATTGGAATTGAATTGGAATTGAGAACATATAAAAACAAAATTAATTGAATTGAATTGGAATTGATATCAATGAATTGGTATGAATTGATGAAATACTATTTTATAACACAATATGCGAATTCATTAATGTACAATATTTAAGTTACAATGTTTTCAAATAAACAGTAGAATATAATGCTTTCCGACATGTAACCACTCGACTAAACGTTCTAAATGCTCAGACCAAGTGTGGGAATATACTATACTGATGGGATAAT
This sequence comes from Paralithodes platypus, assembly GCA_032716605.1. Classification (NCBI taxonomy): domain Eukaryota; kingdom Metazoa; phylum Arthropoda; class Malacostraca; order Decapoda; family Lithodidae; genus Paralithodes; species Paralithodes platypus. The sequence goes on from CM064525.1 coordinate 34,893,736, forward strand.
GTGACTACTACTGCAGCAACCAGCGCTAATGGGAATCTATCTCTACATAGACACTCTGCGTACATTTCAAGTAATTTCACCTTCAACTAACCAAATCCAACTCAACTTACCCTACCTTAACCTAACCTTAAGGCCAACCAGCAATCGATTGCGTGCAGGCCTGGATGTAAACACCACATAAGGTGGAGCATTTTATTGAACAAATTTCACATATAGCTATATCAGGCTAACTGATTTTTAAATTTTGTAAGCAAATACAATATCTTATTTTCAGATAAAAACATGGGAGACCCAGCATACAAACTCTCGTACACACTCTTACACATTATCCTGGTCTTTGTTCCCACGCACAGTCCCAAATAATACGCTCATATGTCTGTACACTGAGTTACACATACATACAGTACACACACGCCACAAGGCCACCCAAACTTCATTATGTGCGAGGATATTGGCAGGCACATGGAGGCAATACATTTATTGAAGTTTCCTCACGGATATATATTGGAATTGCGATGGATGAGTGTACATTGTTATCCGAGCTCTCACTGTTGTGTGTATTCAATATGCTTATTCCACCAATTGTTTGCATCTATGTTTTCGCAGTGGTACATTTGCATTGTTTTATAGTAAGTTAGGAATTAGTTTATACTCTAATCATATTTTTACTTTCCCCATTCCACATAATATATTATATGAATATGACTAAAGCTTGGCATATATAAATGCACTTTGTATTTATATGACCTTGATGTGTGTGAATTTGTGTTTTGTTTTTGTGTGTTCATTGTTTTCTGTTGTGTTGTGTTGTCCCTATGCGGGCTCTGTCTCGAGTCGGCCACCCCCAGGAAAAAAAAAGGGAAAACTGGGGAATGGGCCTGAAGACATAGATAAAAAAAAAAAAAGTCTATGTGAATGAGGGAGACAAAAGGCATAGCTGCCTGCAGCGAGTGCTTCCCCCAGATTTCAAAGAGTGACAGGGCCGAAATCAAGGGACGTTCGAGCTAAAATGCCTGAACACACAGAGTTTGAAGCAGTTTAAGTCATAGGAAGAGGGAAAGACTGATTCTGGGAGAGAGTTCCAGAGCTCAGCAGTTGAATAGAAGAAAGTCTGAGAATAACGTTTCACTCTTGGGTTGGAGAGTTGCACAGAGTAGGGGTGGGATTGTGTTGCAAGGCGGGTACTACATACCCTACGTAGAGGAGGTGGTATACACTGGGAAAGCTCCGAGGAACACTGATTTTTGTAGTAGCGATAGAATAGCGAGAGAGATGCAACACTGCGGCGAAGAGAGAGAGATTGCAGAGAGTTGGCGAGTGGACGGGAGTTAATGATACGAAAGGCTTTCTTTTCTACATACGTATGTACGTATACACTCAGGCACATACCACAGAGCTGGGGGTGGCCGACTTGAGACAGAGCTTGAAAAGAAGCAACAAAATAAAATATAATACAAATACAAAGGTCATCCAGGGCAAAACCCAGAGACCAAGGCCCATTAGGGGTCCCCAGCAAAAGATTCTCAGGCCCTATACCTCCCGGAGAGGTTCCAGTCTCAGCAGGCAGAAACGCAAGGGATTGCACCACAATGCCCGCCCACATCACTTCCAGGCATGGCCATTCATATATACAGCGGCTCCCCGGGCCAGGCGCCTGACGGACTATTATCTAGTCCAACTGGTGCCCGGCCCACTCTCCCTACGACCGTGTTATCACTCATCTATTCACAATCATTCTCCATTCATACCTATTCACCTCCACTTCTGTTGCCTGTTCTTCAATCATCTCACTATTTTGCAACGCTTTTATCACGCGATATCTCCATTTCCTCCAAGTTATTCCTCTCAATCTATTTCCCATTGTTTCTGACTTATATATTCTCTTTGTAAGCCTTTCATCTCCCATTCAGTCAACATGTCCATACCATATAGCTCTCTTCTTTCCACTCTAGCCGATAGTGGTTCATGTTGTCCCACTCTCTTACATACAGTTAGCCAACTTAGTCCTGTGACAAAATGTTGTGGTGTTTGGAGGTGTGTGGCATTTCATCCGCAGTAAACAACGTAGTTTTATGAATGAATCCCTCAAATACTATGGCTTGTGAACGACGGGACGTGGTTGGTTGTGACGAGAAATATCGGGAAACTCTATTTTCTCCTTTATTTGCATTACTTGAGGCATTGAGGGTTAGTAGAACTTCCATAATGATGTTAGGTAATATAGGGATATGAAATGAAAACGCTTACAGCAATTACTAATACATAGCCTCTCCTTACTCAAATTATTAGGCAAGGCAGAACATGTGAGTGAATCGGAGGTAGGGGGGTGGAGCTTCGTTTCAGTTTAATCGAGATAGCAGGTGGGTTTTAATGTCTCACAGCTGAATTTTTGTATTTATGATGCCTGCATACTGAATGTTTGGTTTATAACTTCTAGGACAGTAAAATGTATATCATGTCATAGCATGACCTGTAATATGAAGTTTGTAGTGTACATGTTTGAACTTGCTCTTGCATGAAAACTGTGTTTTAAGAGTTAGCTGGTGGCTACTAATTACCGTGTTCTGATTCTCTTGGAAAGCAAGACTCAAAAAGCACCCAGGTAATGAATGGTTTTCTCTTCAGAATGTGAGAGATCCTCCATAATCTTTTCATTACATTACGTACAGTTGGGGAACTAAAAAACGAGGCAGAGGTTTATGGTGGTACCTGGCAACATGTGTTAGTAAACAGTGTAGTAAAACATTCTTTATGAATGAACTAGAGGTGTCACCTGCCTTATGTAAGGAGAAAGTTGATTGGTTGGCAAGTTGTCAGTTGTCTTTTTGTGAAAAGTGTCTATAGCTCTTATTTTTGTAACATTACATACCAAATGTTCCTTCTTATTACAATAATACATTGTGATACAGTTGATACGAATACAAATATTATTTAACACCTATGAATTACTTGATTTAATTAAAGGACACGAGCTATGTGGGTAGCACGGCTTCTACAGGGTGAGGGAAGATCATAGCAACTGCATGGAAATGGTAGATATACTCTTTCAGACATTGCATATATTGTTTGATAATATTATATATACAGTTAATAAAATGCCAATTTATTCTGATTGTGTAAAAAGTAGATTGTGTGTTAAATGTAAAACATGACAACCTTTTGGAGAATTCATAAAGGATCGGTTTGCGCAACTGTAGAATGCGTCCGAAACACATTGAAATTATCCCCCCCCCCCTCTCTCTCTCTCTCTTTCTCTCTCTCTCTCTTTCTCTCTCTCTCTCACACACACACAAACAACCAACACCCAAGCTCCTCTTCACTTGCACAATGTGACTTGTTTTCATAAGCATATATAGTCTGCGAATTCTAGATGCAAGGGATTTGGGATTTGGACTAATATTGTTAAACAAGCCTTGCACGCAATTAAATTCTTGGTATCTCAGGCCAAGCCACCCAAGATCTTCCAAACCCTCCTTCATTTTCCCTTCGACCCTCACCTCGTCCACCCCCTCAATCACCAGCTACAGAAGATTATACCCATCGTTAATAATCATATATCTGCGGCTATCGACGGAGACGACAGTCTCCTATCCTTTTGTTTATCAGGCCTCTGATTAGCGATTACCGCATTTAGATCTACAGAGCTCTAATAGGCATGTCAACTCTTTTGTTATTTCAAGTTGGTCAAGTTATAGTCTTTAATTCATACACACTCTTTCTTACCCCTAGTCTTTTAACACACACACTCACATTCATCAGGTCACCCTCTCTCTCTCTCTCTCTCATTCTACATTTCTGATACAGCAAAATGATAAAAATAAATATATAAATGGGGTATCTTCAATAATTATGGATTTGCCACCCTCCACAATGTGCCCGTAAGCTTAGTCATGGCTGTGGTATGAGTCTAGATTGATAACCATGATAACCGATAATGGTAAGGGTGACACTTGAGACACTGTTTATTAACCCCTTCAATTAAGTGACGCCTTATAATTATCATATTTTTCCGTTACATCCATAGTGTCTGATTCACTTTTAGCACGGGTTTCTTCAAGTCGCAAGATTAATAACAGTGAGTCAGTTTGTTAACCCTTTGATTCCTCAAGGATCTTTCAAATCAATATAGAATCATATTGAGGTAGTAAGAATATAATGACACAGGTGTTATCTGTCTGAATAGATTCAAACAAATAACTAAAATTACTTTCATAATATCCCACATTTAATACTGTGATTTAAAATAGTATGCACTATATTTTATATACAGTACAGTACTGTATATACAGCAAGTTGCATTACGTGTTGTCAGGTTGTACAGAAAATCGTATGCTCTTACTTACTGATTGACCAAGCACAAATATATTATTTTCATAATTCCACTAGTAATTTATTTTTATATTAGTTAACTACGAACGAACACCAATTGCATGTTTACTTATATAGCCTAATAATCGAACTTGAGCCAATGTTTCAGGCCTAATTTCTACTACTACACCACTAGTTCTTAGTTCTTCTAACAAGCATGTTCCATATCAGGTTAAATCCCAAACATATACAGTAGAGAGGACATACCTGTTTATACATAGCCTGTCGGCTTACTAAGCCGTTGCTTATAGTATGTCTGCACACAATGTTCTGATTATATGCTTGTGAGAAAATACTAAATGACACACCTGTATGCAAATGCCCTCGGCCTAAGCTAAACCTAAAAATCATTTGTTTTAAGGGAAGTTTATTTTCCGTAATGCCATAGCAAAAACATTTCTGCAAAATCTCTGTATATTTATTTCCTAATCAAACTAAAAATGGTTCACCAAGTGATTATACCGAACCCACACATTAGTTTCTCAGTCGATATTTATGTTACTTACTCAACATATAAGCCTGCGTGTATTATGGGTAGCGTGCATGATTCGCACGTGGGAGGACCCGGGATCGATCCCTGCTGTGTAAAAGGATTATGGTCACATCCATGGCCTCTTAACTCCTATCTGCAATGGTGGACATCAGAGGTACCGTATACTAATGTGGCATGTAAATGTTTGCACCTGATCAGCATGACCGATGTGATTACACAAATATGCTTTGAGAGGTTAATTAATTTCACAACAATGTTTTTTTAATGGCCTCAATGAGCCACTTTGCCACCTTCGTTTTATATGTCAACCACATGTGTTGGACAATATGTCCGTCTAGTGTGAAGACATTTGGCAGGAAACATATTTTCCATTACCCACTTGCCACACCCATTTTGTAAAGCGTTCCATATCATCCTCAGCTGGAGATGGTAACGAGCTACTAACGCCTTGGACACCTTAGTGTGAACCTCTTATGGTAATATACCTTTAATAGTTTTGCCTCAAAAGGTGGCATACAACGTTCCGTAGGGCATACCTACAATATTAACATGTCCGTTTCAGCTCGGTATCTAAACTTCGTTTTAGTGATGTATGGAAAAAGGTCAAATGTCTATGTTATGGACAGCATAGGCCTATTTATTGATTTGGCAATACAATTAAAATGTAAAACTTGCAAACTAAACAAACCAAAATTGGGACAAGGACAATATAAAGTCAAATTAAATTATCAAAATCGCTATGTGGAAACAACGTTTACTAAAATGAAAATTATTAAATAAAAGAACACAATCCACCACATAGGGTGTACATTACTACATGAACAAGTTAATCTGTTTCCCAAGCAAACTAATCGCACATATAACAACGCACTATCGTCACGTTAAAGGAAGTAGTCAAGTTTGGGAAGTCCGGGACGTTCTGGCAAATTTTACTAAACTCTGCATGAATAAAGAAACTATATGTTAAATGTCAAAATATTATTTAAAATCAAATTTGCAACATGACAAGACATTAAAATAGTACAAAATACAAATATTGATAAGATATCTATACTATTACAAAATAATATATAAAATACAGTACAGCACTCACTAACGATAGTGCTATCGGGTAGGTACCTGTAAGCATAGCATGCCTCAAGTGACCCCTATCAATAACTACCCTACAAATAACCTACATGTATAGCACAAATAAACTAAGGAAATCGCAAAAGTAAGCAATTGATACTATCGACAATGAATACATATAATATAAAGACAAATAATTACAAAATATGAAGTAACAACAGATTTAAACAAAGAGTACTCTTTTAACAAGAACAATAAATTTAAAAAATCATCATAATTAATATTAATAATAATAATAATAGAAAAAGAAAAAGATAAACAATAAATACAGACAAAAAGTAAGCAGAGGTTATACAAGAAACTTCAAGTTAAAAATGCTTGATTAAAATTATTGATGTCAAATTTTAGAATACAGTCACAATAATTGACCCTAAAAAGATTAAATTTATGGAACAATTTACTTGCCTCAAAACCTCTGTCCACTAAGAGTCTGTATAGTAACCTAGCTCTAGCCCAAAAGTCATCTACTTTAGTGCAGATTTTACAAAATCTTATTAATTGGGAATAAAAACAGTTATAAGTTATTTTACTATCGATATTACTACTAGGGAAAGGAAAGTTTATTACGTTAAAATTAAAATCATCAACTTTGTGATATACTTTAAGTATGCACTGTTCATTAACAATCTCTATATTTATATCAAGAAAATTTTCAACTTTATAATTTACGTTACATTGTGTGAGGGGAATAGAATTAGGGTAAATAAGTTTAGCAACTTGATTAAAATTTAACAAATTGCAAACAAGAATATCATCAATATATCTACTATTATTACTTAACAGTTTAGCAAGTGCTAATTTTTCTGGAATTTTATTTTTCTTGCTACTGTCAACTAAGTCTTTTATATATTTAAATTCTAAAGCAAGCAAGAATAAGTCTGCAATTAAAGGGCTAGCATTTCCACCCATAGGAATTCCTAATATTTGTTTGAAAATGTACGGCCCGAATCTAACATAAGTATTGAAAAGGAGGAATTTAAGGGCATCTTTAAGTTTAGTTCTATCAAAATATACAGAACTAGTGGGAGTAGAGCTAAGTGATGCATTATTAAAATATGTATAAACATTTATGAAATAATTACCATTCCTAACGAACCTGTCAAAGTGCAAATCTATAATAAAGCAAAGCTCTGAATATACTAAATCTAAAGGCAAATTGGTATACAAAGTTGAAAAGTCGAAGCTATGTACCGAGGTAACTTTCGGCATGGTATTTATTTTATCAATAACTTCTAACGAATTGTCAACACTCCAATAATAGTTAATGCCAGTTCTTTTCATGATGGTATTACAATATCTTTTATGAGTACTTTTAATGTATTTTAAGCAATTTACGACTTGTTCTGATAGAGCTTTAGTGGTAGCAAATTTTGCTCCGGCAATAAAGCGATATTTATAAGGTCTTTTATGAAATTTAGGTAACATGTATAATTTTGCAATGCACTTGTTCTTATCAGAAAGTATAATATCAAATATTATATTTTTCTTGGTATGTTCATCGATTAAGTTATCAATATTCAGATTATTTTGAATTTCATAAACAGAATTACCGCAAATATTTTTACGTAATATGTTACCCTTAATACCTAATTATTTTTTCATATTTTCAAGATAAAATTTCTTACATGTGAAGCTATAATTATTGCTGGCTTTATCTACTGTAGTGATTACAAAATGTTTATGTAAATTTATTAAATCAGCTTTAAGCTTATTATAATTATAGTCTATAAAATCTGAAAGATTAAATTCATTTTTAAGCGAGAAAATTTTATTTCTAATTAACTTAATTAATAATTTAGACCATGCTTCTAGTTCATGCTTCTAGTTCTATAATTTCAATATGGATACAACATGCACCACAATATTATAATGTACTGCTTAACTATTTGTAAACTCTCTCTCTCTCTCTATCTCTCTCTCTCTGAATAAGGTTATGTATCCAGTGTGCTTGGATCTCCAGGCATACCAACATAAATTAATTTATTGTATAGTTTTGTAATTCGTGTTTTTAGTATTTCCAAGTTCCCAAATATTTATTGTTATCCCTTATGTTTAGGGCAAGTTAATCAAAAATCATTGTATTGGTATTATACCTGAAAAGTTAAGGTCATTATTGCTACCGGAATCTTATTGGCAGCCCTGAAGAGTTATGTTTGTGCATTTTGCTGGAGTGGAGAAGCTGATGTTAAAGGGGTCTTTATAAAGAAACATTCAGATCTCAACCTAGTGTCATAGAGCAATAGAGGCTAAACTCGTCTCTAAATATGCAGGGGGTGGGGTGGGGGATGTAAGTGAGTAGTTTGCCTGGGGAAACAGGAATGTCGACTTTATATTACCATCAATAGAAAGGAATATGGTATGAAATAAGATAACAGTTTCCAGTTCCTTTATATTCTGTAAAATCAGTAGAATATAATTGACTTTATATTAATCTTAATATAGAGACAATAAGCCATTGTTTTATCTATAAAATCTGACATAATTAGCTTCACGTCCTTTATAGATATTACATAGTTAGGGGTGGGTGGGAATGCGAACGATTGGTGAGGGTAAGGGGATACTAGAGATCTAGAGCTGAAGAATTATAAGATATGAAGAAAAGTTGGAGATGAAAGAAATAATATACTGGGTTCTCCGCTGTTGTTATTATGTAACATAATCACTTGCTCCTGCGGTATTCAATGTATTGTTGTAGTGGTTGTGGTTGTGGAAGTAGTCTGTGACCGGTGTGATGAGATCGGTCATGTTGATCAGGTCCTAACATTTACATACAAAATAGGTCTAAGACACCTCTGATGTCCGTCATTGCAGACTAGGGTTAGGAGGCCATGGGTGTTGAAATATACTGTGTATACGGAGAAGACTAATCCCAGGTGGCGACCTAGCTCAGGATTTGGTGAACTGACATATAATTGCAGGTTATTGTGCAGATTTTTCTCACAGTTTAGGCAGTGAACATTTGTTGATTTTGTGGAATATTTTTTGAGGACATGCAAGATTTTTTTTTTTTAGCAAAGTAATATAGCACTTAAGCACTCAGTGCCCTCAACTTAAATGCTTCTTCTGAAATCACTGTGTTGGGTGATTTTAATGTCCATAATGTTGAATGGCTCACTCATTCAGCCAGGACTGATGATGCTGGTCTTGAATGTGAGCTATTTGCAGACTCATTTAATCTCACTCAACTAGTCAACCAACCCACCCGTGTACCAGATAATCCTAATCATAATTCCCACCTACTGGACTTATTTTTAACAACCAATTCAGCAAATTATGATGTTACAGTGAGGTCCCCGCTTGGATCTTCTGATCACTGTCTGATACAGGCCACCTGTCTATCAGCTACCACACCTTCCCACTTTGAACCTGTTTTGGTGACTAAATGGCATTACAATAGGGCAGACTGGGAGGGTCTTCAAGGTTTCTTTATTGATATTCCCTGGACCTCTTTCTTTTCTAATGATGCACACTCCACCTTGAGCCACATACAAGATTTTGTAAAAATTGGAATGGAAACTTTTATTCCTCATCAAAAGTACAGTAAAAGATCTAATTCACCTAAATGGTTTGACCATAATTGTGCTAGAGTAACTGAACAAAAAGCAATAGCCTACAATGCATACACAAGATAAAAAACACATGAAGCCTTTAATTACTTTAGAGACATCAGAAATCATGCCAAAACTGTATTAAACCTAACTAAATCTAACTTTCTCCACAAGCAGGAAAATAAACTTCTAAATAATCCAAATGATAACAAAATATTTTGGTCTACCCTTAACTCATTCAAATCCAACTTCACAACTGCTTCATCCATTCCACCATTAAAATCTCCGACTGGCAATCTTGTAAGTGACCCACGAGGTAAAGCTAACCTTCTTGCGGATATTTTCTCCACCAACTCAACCTTAGATGAAATAAATCAAGATGTCCCTGTACTTAATTTTAATTCGCCTGAAATTCCCTCACTAAAGATCCACACCAGACATGTCAAAACTATTTTGCAGAATCTCTCAGTAGATAAGGCTCCTGGTCCAGATGAAATTCCTCCAATAGTACTTAAGAATTGCTCCTTGGTGCTCGCTCCTGTATTGGCAAAACATTTCCGTCTATGTACTCATACCTCATGCTTCCCAGTACCCTGGAAAGAAGCAAACATCCATCCAGTTCCTAAAAAAGGTGCTTCTTCAGATCCATCAAACTACAGACCAATAGCTATAACTTCCACTCTTGGTAAAGTCTTTGAAATTATATTAAATAATCACATAATTAAGCATCTTGAGAATAATAAATTAATCAGTGATAGGCAATATGGTTTTAGACAATGTCGATCAACTGCAGACATTCTTTGCCTTCTTATGCATCAAATCAACCAAGCTACAGACCAACATGGTGAAACACATACAATAGCACTGGATATATCAAAGGCATTTGATAGAGGGACAGAGGGGGAGAGGTAGACCGAATATGAGGTGGAAGGATGGAGTGAGGAAGTACATGAACGAAGGTGGTGCTGGTTGGGGGGAGGGGCATCGACTGACTGGGGACAGAGGTGCATGGGGGTGGTTCGTTCGTGGCCACCCCTTCGGGGATCACGGCGTCAGGCAATAGATAGATAGATAGATTTGATAGAGTCTGGCATCAATCCTTATTGTCGAAGATGTCACACTACGGCCTTGCATCATTAGTTCCACTAATTTCTTCTTATCTTCATAACAGAAAAATATGTGTAATGGTAGATGGCCTTTATTCTCAATTTCACTCAATAAATGCTGGTGTTCCCCAGGGATCAGTTTTGGCCCCAACTCTGTTCCTCATTCATATCAATGATCTCATATCTACCACTCATAATCCAATACATTCCTACGCAGATGACTCAACACTCCACAGTTCCTTCACATTTACCAATTCTTTCACCCAACCCGATCTTATAAATTCAAAAATAAACACTGCAATTTCTCTGAACCAGGACCTTTCTAGAATTGAAGAATGGGGACAAAAGAATCTAGTTTCCTTTAATGCACAGAAAACCAAGTACATTCAATTTTCTAACCGACAGAATCTCACTGACTCCCATATATTTTTTAATGATGTAAATATTCCCACTTCCCCTAGTATTGACATTCTCGGTGTAACATTAACTACTAACTTGAGCTGGACACATTATGTTAGAAGCATTGCTAAGAATGCCTCTAAAAAACTGGGACTCCTGTACAGAGTTCGAGAATTCTTCACTGACAAGCAGTTGGCCGTAATATATAAAAGTCATGTGCGTTCTCAGATGGATTACTGTTCACCTCTGTGGAGTGGAAGTGGAGTGGTTGCATTGAGGCAGTTGGACAAAATTCAAAATAAAGCTATTAGATTAATCAATAACCCTGCAATCACACAGGACCTTCCTACATTATCCATACGAAGAAACGTTGCATCCCTTACATTATTCTACAGATATTTTCACAGCAATTGTTCCGAGGAACTTGCTTCAATTGTGCCGCCTCTCCACATCTTTCCCCGTAGAACTAGGGCAGCTGAGAGCGCCCATGAATTTACACTTTCTCCTCCACAATGCAGAACTTCTGCTTATCAAAATTAATTTATCCCTAGAACTACTACTCTTTGGAATTCACTTCCCTCGAATTGCTTTCCACAAACTTACAATCTACAAATGTTTAAATCCAGTTGTTACAAACATTTTATGAATGGAGGATGCCTTTAGGCACATGGAACGTTTTGTTTTATCTGTGTTTTTCCTTCCTCCGTTCATTGTCTCTTAAAAAAAAAAAAAAAAAAAAGCTGTATCCGAGAATTTTTTATTGTGAATATTGTGGTATAAGAGTTTGGGGTACTTTTTTTTTGTGTATCAAAGTGAAAGATCTTCAGTGAGCATCATGTCTTATAGCGGATCAGTGCAGGATGAAGACACAGTACGTGATGTAGAAACTGAGGAGCAGCAGCATGAGCAGGTTGTTAACTTGGTGAACAGTGAGGAGGATGCAAGGAATTTTTTACAATGGCCTGTTACTTCCGACCGGTTAGTGGGTATGAATCGGTACGGTCTCCAGTGCTTAGCCGCAGCTATCGGTCATGTATGTACTAGTGGCATGACCAAGGATGACCTGATGACGTGTGTGCTGGGTTGGGTGACTGGCGTACGAGGTAGGGTGAGTGCTCAGAGCCCTTTGGCCGAGCCTCCCCTTCACTCGACTCCCAATCCTCCTATTGGATCACCGACCCTGAGCACGCTTCCGCAGGGGGGTAGTGACTGGCAGGGTGGTTTGCCCCTGGGGGGATCACCGGGTATTTCTAACATCATTGCATCTCCTCCTCCTCCTCAAGGTTTGACCCCGGAGATGCTCTTTCAGCTCGAGATGGCAAAGATGCAACATCAGAGTCAACAGCAGACAGAGCTAGCTAAGATGGAAGAGAGAAAAGAGCTAGCTAAGATAGAAGAGAGAAAAGAGCTAGCTAAGATAGAAGAGAGAAATGAGCTAGCTAAGATAGAAGAGAGAAATGAGCTAGCTAAGATAGAAGAGAGAAAAGAGCTGGCTAGGATGCAGCAACAGACGAGGGAAGCTGATCTTAGGACTGAACTAGAATCTACAAGATACTGTGCCGACATGGATTTAAAGAAGTCTTGTGTTGAGACGACGGGACAGCGACTCGGTACTGGAAACCGTGCGCATGATCAGTCTCTGTCGCACCTTCTCAAACTGGTCCCTGTATTTGACGAGTCTGGTGTCACAGAGTTTTTCAATAGATTTGAGAAGAAGTGCCGGGAGCATCAGTGGCCTGAAGTTAAGTGGGTGGCCCTTGTGTCCTCTAGACTCGTAGGTAAGGGGCTCAAGGCTTACGATGCACTGCCTTTGGAGTCCTGCGTTGTTTATGAGGAGCTCAAGGAGGCTGTCCTGCGGGCATACGAGCTACAACCCGAGACATATAGGTTAAAGTTCCGGGGTGTGACTAAGGGGCGAGAGAGTACCTTCTTGGAGCACGCCTGGGACCTGTCCGACGCTATGGGAAACTGGCTCAGATCAGAGAAGACAACTACGTTTGATGAGATGAAACAGCTGATGCTTCTAGAGCAGTTTTATAAGTGTACAGGCGGCGACTTGACTTTAAACCTTAAAGAGAAGAACCCAAGAACTCTCGTAGAAGCAGCAGAGATGGCTGATCTTCGGTTGTCACTAATTCGGGGGTGCGGCTCTGCACAGAGAAACGATGTAGGCGTTAAGGAGCGTTACCCTCCCCCTCCCCGGAATATGGACACACATAAATTTAAAAGCAATGACACCAAGACTGATCACAAACCTAACACCGCCCCGTTTAAGAAGGGTCAGGGGACTTTTACACCTCAGTATAAGTCCAAGGGGAAATTTGAGTGTTATCACTGTCACAAAGAGGGGCACATGGCAAAAGCTTGTCCGAGCAGACCTCCCTCGGCGGCTGTGTCATTGGCTCGCAGCATTGGGGTGTTCCAGAAGTCTTCTGTGTTTGCTGGAGGCATAAGATCAGAGGATGGAGCACCGCCAGTGAAGAAGGATCCGGAAGGCTCGAACCCTGTCCGCGATGCCTTTTGCGACCATAGAGGGCATGGCTGCGTGAAGTGGGGGGCAAGAAGCACGGGGTACAGCTTTTGCGTGACACAGGTGCCTCTCAGACACTCTTGAAGAATTTCACTGGTAGACCCATAAACGCGGCGCGGGTAGTTGTGGTGCAGGGAGTTAATGCAACTAGGTCATACCCGCTTGTTAGAATGGAGCTTGAAGTTGACGGTGTGACTCGCGAACTGGATGTGGGAATCGTGGAGAAATTGCCTATTGGGGGCGTCGACCTCCTTCTCGGCAATGACTTTGCGGTGCCTGCTTCTAAGGTTTCACCCTTAGTCGTTGCCGAGGAGCCGGCCGACGTGAGTAGGGAGGAACAGGAGTGGGTTGAGAAGTGTCAGGTGCAACCAATGGCGTGTGTTGTAATCAGATTTCTCGCATCCAGGGAGTCACAGCCTAACCAACAGTCTTCAAATAAGCGGAGGAACGGTCACGAGAAGGTGCTGAAAGCTGATACGGTGGAGAGTCTAGTACCAGCAGCGCTTCTCGGGGACTCAGTATTAGCACCGTTATTAGAGTCTGGAGAAGCACCACCACCTGTCACTGAGAGTGTAGAGGCAGGGCTTAAAGAGACTCAGAGGCAGCAACGGCATACACGGAGAGAGCAACGGGGTGCAATGTTCGATGTTGGGGGAGGGCATGAGTTGTTTCGCAAACACTTAGACAGGCTAGCTCCCTCAGATATTCGCAAATTGCAGCTAGAAGACCCGGAGGTTCTAAAGTGTAGTAACGGTGCTGTCGAACTCGAAGAGGACAGGGATGCAAAGTCTGGAGATTTTTTTTTCATTGATGGCATCTTGTATCGGCGATTCCAAGACCCGCAGAGAAGTTGGGAGGGTGGGTCAGGAGTGGTAGACCAGCTGGTCGTACCGAGGGTATGCAGGGATAGCCTACTAAGGTTGGCTCATGGTGTACCGCTGGCGGGACACTTGGGTGTCCATAAGACGGTGGCGGCTTTCGGGAAACTGTTTTGGTGGCCTGGTTTGAGAGCACAAGGGGTGTCATGGGTGGCAATGTGCAGTGTGTGCCAAAAGGTCGGGAAACCTAACCAGTGCATCCCAAAGGCTCCGTTACACCCAATTCCCGTCAGCGGGTCTCCCTTTAGTAAAGTAGTAGTCGACATGGTTGGCCCCCTCCCCCCCACAAGTGCCGGAAATAAATATCTCTTTACAGTCATGGACGTAGCAACTCGGTACCCAGACGTATACCCGATGAGAAATGGTTTGGCGAAGACGGTGGTCCGTAACCTGCTATTATACTTTTCCCGGTACGGATACCGCAGGAGTTACAGTCAGACCAAGGATCGAATTTCACCTCCAACTTGTTCGTTCAGACAATGAAGCAGCACGGGATAGTCACTGTAGTGTCATCTGCTTATCACCCAGAGAGTCAGGGGGTGTTAGAGAGGTGGCATTCCCCTCTAAAAAGCATGCTTCGCTGCTATTGTCTTGAGAACGGCAAGGACTGGGATCTTGGCCTGCCGTATGTGTTATTCGCTGCACGAGAGGTACCTGGGGAGAGTTTGGGGTTTAGCCCTAATGAGCTTGTGTTTGGACACCGCGTCAGAGGGCCTCTCCATGTGGTAAAGGAGATATGGGAAGGCACCGCTAAACCATGTTCTATGCTTAAGTATGTCCTTGAGAGTAGAGAACGAATGTTGCGTAGTCTGGAGTTGGCTGGCCGCAATCTGGTAGGCTCTCAGGCCCTCATTAAGGACAGGTACGACCACAAGGTGAAACTCAGGGAGTTTCACGTGGGTCAGGAGGTGTTGATACTACTCCCTCTTGTAGGTCACCCCTTATCCGCAAAGTACGCTGGTCCTTATAGGGTAGCAGAGAAGCTCTCGGACTTAGATTACCTGGTGGCCACTCCAGACAGGCGTAAGAGGAATCAGTTATGTCATGTCAACCTGATGAAGGAGTATGTGAGGCGCCCACCTGAGCCTCTCACTGTCCCCGTGATGACTTTCAGCAGTCAAGGTGGAGAAGGAGAACGGGACAGTCATGCGCAGGTGGATGAGAACTGGGATTATTATGTTTCTGCAGATCAGTGGGCGGGAAACACGAGACAGGCGGCTCATGAGGCTTTGCAACACCTACCTGAGCAACAGCGTGTGGCTGTCGAGCGCCTATTCTGTTTATATCCTACTGTATTTGCGGAACACCCAGGCCTCACTACTCATGAGGTGCACGACGTTGACGTCGGAGACCACCCACCCTTCAAATCAGTGCCCTATAGGGTGGCCCCTATTAAACTTCCGGCCCTCCGGGCGGAGTTGGAGTATATGTTGCAACAGGGACTGATCGAGAAGGGGGCGGTTAAGTGGACATCTCCCGTAACGCTGGAACCGAAGCCGGATGGCAAGGTGCGCTTCTGTGTTGATTACCGCAGGCTAAACGGTTTGACTCCCACCAACCCATATCCTCTTTCCCGGGTCGATGACTGTGTAGACAAGATTGGCAGGGCCAAGTTCTTGACCAAAGTGGACCAGGTAGGCAGGTGCCTTTGTCTGAACGGGCGAAAGAGGTGTGTGGTTTTGTGGTGGATGGTGCTACATATCGTTGTAATGTCATGCCGTACGGTCTAAAGAACGCACCAGCGACCTTCCAAAGCTTGATGAACGAGTTGGTGGCTGACATTCCGAACTGTACCGTGTACCTGGACGACGTCATTATCTACGATGACGATTTCAAGAGCCACTGTGAACATGTAGAATCCCTATTTAAGAAATTAAGCGAGGCAAACTTGGTGGTCAACCTGGGAAAGTGTGATTTTGTGCGGGCTACCGTGCAGTGTCTGGGGTTCATGGTGGGTTTGGGCCAGGTGTGCCCCCCACAGAACAAGATATTGTCTATTAACCACTTCCCCCAGGCCGTCCACCAAGAAGCAGATCATGAGGTTTTTGGGCATGATTGGTTACTACCGCCGCTTTATAAAGGGCTATTCTACTGTGCTGGCTCCTCTGACGGACCTATTGGCCAAAGATAGAAAGTTTAAGTGGGCGCCTGAGTGTGAGAGGGCTTTTTTGCTAGTAAAACACCTGTTGTGTACTCACCCAATCCTCAGGGCCCCGGACTTTAGCCGACCATTCCAGCTGGCAACTGATGCCAGTGGTGTGGGGGCTGGTGCCGTTCTGATGCAATGAGACGAAGATGGGCTGGAGCACCCAGTCAGTTTCTTCTCAAAAAAGTTCAACTCGGCGCAGAAGAACTATTCAGTAGTTGAGAAGGAACTGCTGACGGTTGTGCTAGCGCTCGGGCACTTTGAGGTGTATGTTCCAGCCTATGGACCAGTTGTGGTGATCTACACTGACCATCACCCCCTCAAGTTCCTGAATCAATTCCATAACCGGAATATGAGGCTGACCAGGTGGTCATTAATGTTGCAGGAATACAACCTAGACATACGCCATATTGCCGGTTCTGAGAATGTGATTGCAGATTGCTTATCGAGGGTGGAAGACCCGGGGTAGATCATCACAAGGGTAGCCTCCTGCTTTGGTTTGATTAGTATGTTTACGTCTGGTGCTTGTTGGCTCGCGTGTGTAGCCCAGCGTATTGGGTCGTAAAGTAGGAGTTGCTGTATTGGTATAGAAGAAAAACTATGCTTGCCCCTGTAGTGCAGCCACCATAAACATATTAAAAATATAAAAATCCTATAAAAACTCTTTCTTTGATAGTTAAATTTTTTTTAAGTATGTTATAGCAGAAATTCTGAGTTGTACTCCTCTCAGAAGGCTGGGCTAGTGAAGCTCGCTCTTATGAGCATAACTATGTAATTTAATCTATTGTGTTGGGAAGGGTTGTTAATTTTTATAATGTGTTATTTTGATGAGAACTGTGCTTTACATTTCATTGTCGCTGGGTGGCTAGGAGTGGCGAATTTTGTATGGGTTCTGCGTGTCAGATTTAGAGCTCATAGTTGGAGCCTCTTAAAAATCTTGGGTGGGGTGTGACGCTCACCGCTTCCCCCAGAACCGCATGGCTTACTCGCTAGAACTCGCCAGGGCAGAGAATATAGCTACAATCTACCTATCATTGTGTACTTTCCTTCTCGAGAAAGTTTGTGTTGCAGACAGTTCAGAACTGTTCTTTATTTTCGTCTGTCACAATCCTTTCTATTTTATTTAGTCAATTGAAAGTATTGTGTTAAGTAGTTGAATGATGGGAAGGCGAGCAGGAGAGAGAGAGAGACAGAGACCAGGTGGTGTGACTTGGTGAGTGTGGCGCGTGGCTGGCCCCCTTACATAGGCCTCGCGGGTTTCGTTGCCTCCTGCCTAACACTGCCTACTAGGCGGCTGCTTACTGGGCGACTGTCGCGCGCCCTCGTGCCATTCCTGCGAACTGGGACTCCAGCCAGCAGCTCCAGGGGAATATCCTTGTCAGATCCTTCCCAGACAGCATACTCTAAGCATCTCCCATGAACTGTTCCACACTCTTGTCTTAGAATCTTTCTCTCCTACTGCCTCTATCATTTCCACTACTTCCTCACCTTTTATTAATATCAATCCCCCTCTGGTTCTCTGCATCCACACCTTGAATTGGTGGCCAGACTGTATTATATGCTGGATCTCACATTTCTTATGTACTAGGTTATGGTTGAAGATAGTCATTGTCTTTTTGGGAGATTGTATTGCTCGGACTGTCTCCATCAATCACTAATGTTTCTACAGGGTTAAATAATGCTAGACTAGGGATCAGGTACCTTGCTGTTGGTGTTTTCACTGTGTGTAGGCTACTTTTGAGCTACACGACACTACGGATTCTGTGGGTTACCTGGGTGGATCTTTGGTCTGTGTACCTTGGAGTTTAGACTGTGTAGTGCATGAGGGCTGCTTGCCTAATCCACCCAACACTGTTCTAACTCTATTTGCTTTTACTTTTGAGGGTCGCCAGGAGGATACTCGATACTTGTGATCGAGAATCCTCAAGAGAGCACCCCTTCATATTAACGTAATCAGGCCGCACAGACCCAAGGTCCACACTAGGCTAGGAGCTGCCTTGCTCCACCAGAATTCTGTACCTTTGCGCATCCCAGCTAGACTTTATTAACCCGGGTAGACATTAGCTGGATTAGATCATATACTCTTTTATGCATACCCATTATTTTTACACAAGCATTTTGAGGTCTAGGTTGCTGTAGAGAGACACAACCAGCATAGACCGGTTTTGTTAATAGGAGTACTACTTTTTCGTGGGGAGCATAATTACTGTTGCACCTCTTATAATATTCTTGTGTCCAATAACAGTATATGTCCAGCCTGTTTGTATATTTAGCCTACACGTGCATTGTCCTGCCTCCTGCTATTTTGTGGTTCCATTTCCGATACGTTCTTCTTAGTAGCATCCGACATTATTCAGAAGATTCTTTGTTCGGTGCTTGAGGACTTTACAACACTTTCTTTCATAAAGGAGTGACAGATATTATTGATTAAAGTAACGTTAAGTAAACCTTCTTCTTGATTGCATTAGATCACTCTTGTGATTTAATTAAGTTAACTATCTTTTCCTTGTGTACCATAACTAAGCAACCATATGTTATAGGTAATAGGCTGTTTCAGAGAACATCAGCCTATAGTAGAAGCACATAGATACTGAGAGTTAAGATACCCCGCTATCGCAGATATAACTCTGGAGGGTATAATTTATGTGTTCTTTGTTCGACCGGATTATATATCAGGGGTTGGATCTAGCGTTTCCGTTGTTGCATTTATGCCAGTCTAGTCCAATGTATAAGAGCCACTGATTTATACGAGACCCGATCGTAACACACCTGTGGCACACATAATATGCTGGACAAGTAACATATATTATACAGTATAGCGACTGTGAAACTATTGTGTGTATTATAATGTTGACACTTGGTGAACCATTCATTGTCCGATTCGGAAGAAATATAGCTACTTTACAGAAATATGTTGTTATCTAATAAGTTGTCTATCGGTCATAGGTCTTATTTGTTAATATGTAAATGGAATTCTGACGAAATTACATAATACAAAAACAAAACAAAAACGAACCCGTCTGGCTTTTAATAGACTGCTTTAAAATCTGTATATATCAGTTTTTCTTTCGATCATAGAACACAAGCCGACGTTGGAATTGTATTGTGTTCTAGGTAATTTCCTTGGAAAATTACGATTTCTAATACACAATGGTTTCAGGTCACTATATTAAGTTATTATTATTCAAAGCTTATGGATTATTAAACATTATTCCTAAATTTGTGATGACTTCGTGCAAGGATCAATGGCTTGGAAAGCCGACGGGTTAATACAGTAACATTAGGTCTATTTGTTCTCTACAGTATATGCCTGCGATCCAACTTGGTCCGAAGTGTATATAAACCGACAGGTTGATAAAGGAACTCTGTGTTCTCTTGATGTTTGGGATGAAACCTGGACCAACGGGAGTGTTTACCCTAGGTTTTGTTTTATATTTGCTGCACCACCACCCTTCAAAACCTAAGCATCCCTTAAAGCATATTTGTTTTAACTTTGGCCGAGGGTATTTGGGTACAGGTGTGTCATATAATTTTTCTCGCAAGCATATATTAAGAAATATGTGTGCAGACAGATTATAAAAAAACGGCTTAGTAAGCCAACAGGTTAATAATGCAAGTATGTGGTTTCTACTGTATATGCTTGGGATCAAACTTGAGGTGGAACCTGTTTGATAAGATAATTAAGTAACACTCCTGTACCCAGACGTCCTAGGTCTGGGTGTTGGTTGTGTGTGTGTGTGTGTGTGAGAGAGAAAGAGAGATAAATAGATAGAGAGAGAGCGAGAGAGAGAGAGAGAGAGAGAGAGAGAGAGAGAGAGAGAGAGAGAGAGAGAGAGAGAGAGAGAGAGAGAGAGAGAGAGAGAGAGAGAGAGAGAGGAGGGGGGGGGGGGATTAATTTCAGTTAGTTTCAGTTAGTTAGAGATGGGACTATGGATGAAGAGGTGCGGGAGAGGGTACAACAGGGGAAGAGGGTTGTAGGAACGCTAAAAGCAGTAACAAGAAATAGGGTGGTCAGTATGGAAGTGAAGAAGTCCTTGCATGACAGTGTGGTAATCCCGACACTGACTTACGGAAGCGAAGCATGGACGTTGGTTGAGAGACTCAGACCAAGAGTGAGAGCAGTGGAAATGAATTACTTAAGGAGTGCGTGCGGAGTTACATGGAGGGATAGACAGACTAATGAGGAAGTAAGAAGGAGGTGTGGTGTGGAGGTAGATGTGCTGGAAAGTGTGAAAAGGAACAACTTGAGATGGTTCGGCCATATGGAACGTATGGAAAGCGAGAGAATGACTAAGAGGGTGTACGAGAGCGAGGTGGAGGGACAGAGGGGGAGAGGTAGACCGAATATGAGGTGGAAGGATGGAGTGAGGAAGTACATGAACGAAGGCGGTGCTGGTTGGGGGGAGGGGCGTCGACTGACTGGGGACAGAGGTGCATGGGGGCGGTTCGTTCGTGGCCACCCCTTCGGGGATCACGGCGTCAGGCAATAGATAGATAGATAGATAGATAGTTTCGGACGTATTCTACAATTGCGCAAACCGATCCTTTATGAATTCTCCAAAAGGTTGTCATGTTTTACATTTAACACACAATCTACTTTTTACACTATCAGAAAAATCGGCATTTTATTAACTGTAAATATAATATTATACAAAATATATGCAATGTCTGAAATAGTGTATCTACCATTTCCATGCAGTTGCTATGATCTTCCCTCACCCTGTAGAAGCCGTGCTACCCACATAGCTCGTGTCCTTTAATTACATCAAGTTATTCATAGGTGTTAAATAATATTTGTATTCGTATCAACTGTATCACAATGTATTATTGTAATAAGAAGGAACATTTGGTATGTAATGTTACAAAAATAAGAGCTATAGACACTTTTCACAAAAAGACAACTGACAACTTGCCAACCAATCAACTTTCTCCTTACATAAGGCAGGTGACACCTCTAGTTCATTCATAAAGAATGTTTTACTACACTGTTTACTAACACATGTTGCCAGGTTCCACCATAAACCTCTGCCTCGTTTTTTTAGTTCCCCAACTGTACATATTTGTGTATATCTAAGCAATCTTCTGACGATTTTTTCAACTTAGTAAGGACTAGTCAGTTAAATGATTAACTGCAATTTGAATTAACCCCTTGATCCCTAGAGTTTTTTTTTTCTAATCTTAGCAAGAACACGTAATAACACATTAATAACAATAAAGAAGTCGTCGTCTGTTTGAAGGGGTAAAGCTGAATAAATATATTGATTGTAGCTGGAATTACAAAGTGATCATCGGGTTCAAAAGGGTTGACTTATCATGTTTAACCTTCTAACTATGAGGGGCGTTTCCAAATCTGAAAAAAGTCTCCTAATGTTTGCCATACTACAATAATATATACAGTGCGTCAATGTATTCACAGTTAAGAACAAAATAAATAGACACACATTATTAGAATAATAACGGTTGAAGGCCATAACTATTTGTTTATTAGTTCATGTGCATTTTACAGAGTAATATCAAGTCTAGTTGCTATTGTAACATGTTTGCATAGTAGTTAAGTGTATGCGATGGCCTATAGTAAATAATATATATTATATAAATACATAGTAATATATATTCTAGAATTAATGAATGGGGACAAAAGAATCTAGTTTCCTTTAATGCACAGAAAACCAAGTACATTCAATGTTCTAACCGACAGAATCTCACTGACTCCCATATATTTTTTAATGATGTAAATATTCCCACTTCCCCTAGTATTGACATTCTCAGAGTAACATTAACTACTAACTTGAGCTGGACACATTATGTTAGAAACATTGCTAAGAATGCCTCTAAAAAACTGGGACTCCTGTACAGAGTTCGAGAATTCTTCACTGACGAGCAGTTGGCCGTAATATATAAAAGTCATGTGCGTTCTCAGATGGATTACTGTTCACCTCTGTGGAGTGGAAGTGGAGTGGTTGCATTGAGGCAGTTGGAAAAAATTCAAAATAAAGCTATTAGATTAATCAATAACCCTGCAATCACACAGGACCTTCCTACATTATCCATACGAAGAAACGTTGCATCCCTTGCATTATTCTACATATATTTTCACAGCAATTGTTCCGAGGAACTTGCTTCAATTGTGCCGCCTCTCCACATCTTTCCCCGTAGAACTAGGGCAGCTGAGAGCGCCCATGAATTTACACTTTCTCCTCCACAATGCAGAACTTCTGCTTATAAAAATTCATTTATCCCTAGAACTACTACTCTTTGGAATTCACTTCCCTCGAGTTGCTTTCCACAAACTTACAATCTACAAAAGTTTAAATCCAGTTGTTACAAACATTTTATGAATGGAGGATGGCTTTAGTCACATGGACCTTTTTGTTTTATCTGTGTTTTTCCTTCCTCCGTTTATTGTCTCTTAAACAAAAATATATATATATATATATATATATATATTTGAATATATTTATATGTTTAATTGATTGTCCCGCTTCCTAAATCAAAATACCTCTTATCTTTAATGCTTAAAGCATTTCAGACATTACAGTCTTTTGCAACGGCAATTGTATCGACTTCAAGCTCGTTCTTCCACACAACCATGCTTGTGGTGGTGGTGGAGTTGGTGGTGGTAGTGTGGGGAGGGCAAACGACCAAATAGTCTAGTAAAGGGTTGCTACTTTATAATAACTGGAGCCATTTAAAGGATTATGCTAAATAAAAAAGGAAGTCTTGATTATCAATAAATGCTTTAGTGCATACCGGTACACATTTGCTGATAGAGAACAGCAGAGGCTTATATTACTCATATAAACAGCAGCATTAGTTTTCAGCTTAGGCATTGGCAGACACTTCTCGGGTAACGTGATTGTTATAATGTAGCACAACAAACTTCATATGACCCCCCCCCCCCCCCTGCCCAATCCATTAGTTGTATTAGAATACTTGCCGGTAGAATACCCTACAGTCACTACATGAATTATATACATAGTATGTCCTACAATGCTGCTGCAACATTGTTTTTCGTTTGAACCAGTAGAAAATACTGTTAGTACACATGTTGAACTAATTATACTGTTAACAGGTAAATTGCAAACATGATAATATTCCTCTAATATCTGACTAATTGACGCCTAAACCGAATAGAAGTAACTGAAAGTATAACTAAGTGGTAATCATATTGATGACGTTTACTGAATTTATATTTTATTACTAGAGGCAACTGAAAACATATATATAGAAATAGACTGTAATAGTGTAATTAGGTATTTATATATTATAAATGATATTTAGGAACTGTGTTTTAGTCGAGGGGTTATGCTGTTAAGCTTTTCTTTATATTCTGTTTAGGTGATTTTGAACACAAGGTAACTTATGATACCGGTACCTACCCATTTGAGTTATTTTTTCCATTTTGCACCTCTCTCTCTATTTCATTTGAATATATATTTAAGGAACGTGAACAGCAACAGAAATGCTGCTCACTATAAAGAAAACGGAGAGGGAGAGGTAGAAGTCACTTCATATTAATGACAATTAATTGAAGTTGATTAGGGGATGATTGCGTGAATTTGTCCAACCGTATATTGAAAGACGATACATATCACAATTAATATTAGGACCAACGAACCAGTTAAAAGGTTAGCTAATATTGTTATGGATCCTTTGATTCCTAGAGGTCCTTCAGAAGCTGTGTATGGACATTTTGTAGTTGCATTAACAAAAACATGAATGTGGTCGTCTGATAAGCCCTATAATACCCGTGTATAAGCGTTAAACTTTATACAATAATTCCGAGTGTAGCTGGAATTAGAATGGCATCATCATATCTTTGATAAACACACTCCTTTGTAGGGATGCAACTGACATAATTAATTATTAAATGTGTTGGATGTTCATGCTCCATCTAAAATGTGTGTCATATTACAGCATCTAGACTTATAATATGTCTTTTAAATGAAACACAAATAATATAAGCATAAACCATCCGCCATTATCATCATCATAATAAAATGGCGCTAGTTGCATCCCTACAATGGATGGTGTTTATTACATAAGAACATAAGAAAATGGGAGTCTGCAGAAAGCCGATTGGCCTAAGCAAGGCAGATCCCTGTCCCACACATCCCCAATTACAAAGCCCAATTATAGGCTCAATACTCTAATACCCTGAGGATCATCTTACCAAAACGGTTAGAGATTAACGCAGGATTACGGGGGTCTGCAGAGCGCTGATTGGCCCAACCTTGCTGATCCCCCTTCACACCCAACCCTTCTCGTCCATATGCTTATCCAATTTTATCTTAAAGCTCCCTATCGTTTTTAATCCCACTATAACACTTGGTAGTCCATTCCACCCATTTACAACTCTGTTACCAAACCAATATTTGCCTATATCTTTTCTGAAACTAAATTTATCTAATTTGAAACCAATGGTACGAGTTCTTTCGCTATCACTGATCATTAGTACATTTGTCATGTCCTCTTTGTTAATCCCACTAACCCACTTGAACACCTCTATCATATCCCCTCTAACTCTGCGTCTCTCTAACGAATGTAAGCCTAATTTCTTCAACCTTTCTTTATACGGAAGATTTCTAATATTATGGATCATTTTTGTCATTCTACGTTGTACTCTCTCCAATGAATCTATGTCCATTCTGTAATAAGGACACCAAAATTGAACACCATAATCCATATGGGGTCTCACTAATGACAAGTAAGTTTTAAGATAACATCAGCATTTCTGTTACTCACACTCCTAGAGATGAACCCGAGAATCCTGTTTGCCTTGTTTCGAACGCTTATACACTGTTGTCTAGGCTTCAAATCATTGCTAACAAACACACCTAGATCTTTCTCACAATTCAAGTTTTCTAATTCCACATTAGCTAGTTTATATTTAACATTTGTATGCATCTTCCCTATCTTTAATACCTTGCATTTGTCAATGTTAAACTTCATCTGCCAATTTACTGACCATTCGTGTAAGGTATCTAGATCCCTTTGGAGGCACTCTATATCTCTATCTGAATCAATTGTTCTCCCCATTTTGGTATCGTCTGCAAATTTACTTATCCTACTAGTTATACCTAAATCAAGGTCATTTATGTATATAACAAACAACAGAGCACCTAATACAGATCCCTGGGGGACACCACTTTTGACTGCTCCCCATTCTGACTTCGTACCATTTATGCTGACTCTGTGCTTCCTACCAATTAGCCATGACCTAATTCATCCCAACAACGCCCCTCCTATTCCATACGCCTCAACCTTTCTCATCAATCTCTCATGGGGGACTCTGTCGAAAGCTTTACTGAAATCTAAATATATTATATCATATGACTTGTCATTATCTACTGCTTCATATACCTCTGAGAAAAAACTAAACAAATTAGTAAGGCAAGAACGTCCCTGAATGAATCCATGCTGAGAAGAATTTATTAAATTAAATGTATCTAAGTGGTTTCTAATTTTACTAGCAATAATTGACTCTAGTAGCTTTCCTATGATTGATGTAAGACTAATGGGACGGTAATTGGATGCTATTGATTTGTCACCTTTTTTGAAGATCGGAACTACGTTTGCAAGCTTCCAAGCTTCTGGAACTATACCTGTCTCCAATGACTTGTTAAATAAAAATGTTAATGGATAACTTAACTCATCCCTACATTCTTTTAATACTCTAGAATATACCTCATCAGGATCAGGCGATTTATGAGGTTTCAGTCGGTCAATTTCCTTAAGCACATTATTTCTACTTATAGTAACCGTACTTAACCTATTTTCTATACTATCGCTATATACCTTACGGACTTCTGGAAACTGTGCCAAATTTTCATTAGTGAAAACGGAAAGAAATTGACTATTTAATGTACTGCACATTTCTAAATCATTTTCTGTAATTTCTCCTATCGAAGTTTTAAGGGGACCAATTACATCTCTAACCTTGGATTTATATAGTTGGTAAAAAGCTTTAGGAGAATTTTTTGAGTCATTGGCAACCTTAATTTCATAATATATTTTTGTCTTTCCTAATATCCTTTTTTACCTGTCTTGATAGATTCTGATAGTAAGCAAGTAGGTGAATTTCGCCTTTCTAAATTTTTCTATATATTCCTCTCTTTTGTCCTAGAAGATCTAATAGTCTATTATTCATCCATTTGGGTTGGTTCTGTGTTGATCTAAATTTTCTTTTGGGGATGTATTTATTTTGTGCATTGAATACTGACTTGATAAAATTATCGTATGTATCTACCAAGGTTGACGTCTCTTCCTGACTCAAGATGACAGGTGCCTGAGAAGGTATCCACTTTTGGACACCTGGATTGACTTAATTTTTTTACCATAGGGTCAGCTAATAGGGCTCTTCTTAACCCACCATAATTGGCTTTTCTGAAGTCAGGTATTAATGTTGTATTCTCTCTGGTATTACCTTTCCATTGAATATTAAAATACACAGAATTGTGGTCACTATTTCCTAGGTGGTCCCCTATCTCTACATTATTTACCATATGTTCATTGTTACTGAAAACTAAATCGAGAATATTATTACCTCTAGTCGGCGTATCTATGAATTGAAATAAAAAACTATCTTGTACTACCTCTATAAACTCCTCAGAATCAGAGTCTCCTATTTGATGCTGCCAATCTATTTTCGGAAAATTAAAATCGGATAATTCGGATAATTATGTTTTCCCCTTCCTTTCTCTAGAATCCTGGGGGTGTAGAAGGTGGAGCAGTGATGAGCTGTGGTTGGATGAAGGTATTCTACATTTGGCGAAAGCTATTCTATGTTTGGGGTGCCAGTATTGTTAATAATTATGAGTAGGTATTGTGAACTATATAAGCAAGCACATTGAATCACTGCTCACCATTTTATCAAAGGGTTTCTTATAGAATAATAATACATGCTACTATGGTTTATAAGCGCTAATGTATCAGGTAAAGGTAATGTTATACATAACTTTTAATACGGTGATGTACTTCATGTCAATGGTAGGAGTGACGCTGACCTGTTTACATTAGAGGCTGTTAAGCGCACTACCATCAACGACAAGGAGTTTTCCATGCCATTCGTATATTTAGATTGGTACAGATGTACCGTGTATTAATATAGGATTGTATCATTCTATTATGTTTATATTAATGCATTGTTTATATATTCATGGAATAAAGATGGATAAACTAAATTCACATTTGCAATATAATTAATATTTTCTTTTTATCGGGATCTTTATATAAATATATATATTTTTGTTTTCTATGTGAATGAGGGAGACAAAAGGCATAACTGCCTGCAGCGAGTGCCTCCCCCAGATTTCAAAGAATGACAGGGCCGAAATCAAGGGACGTTCGAGCTAAAATGCCTGGACACACGGAGTTTGAAGCAATTTAAGTCATAAGAAGAGGGAAAGACTGATTCTGGGAGAGAGTTCCAGAGCTCAGCAGTTGAATAGAAGAAAGTTTGAGAATAACGTTTCACTCTTGGGTTGGAGAGATGCACAGAGTAGGGGTGGGATTGTGTTTCAAGGCAGGTACTATGTACCCTACATAGAGGAGGTGGTATACACTGGGAAAGCTCCGAAGAACACTGGTTATTGTAGTAGCGATAGAATAGCGAGAGAGATGCAACATTGCGGCGAAGAGAGAGAGATTGCAGAGAGTTGGTGAGTGGACGGGAGTTAATGATACGAAAGGCTTTCCTTTCTACTTTATCTAGGAGTGCGGTATATGAGGATCCCCCCCACACATGTGAACAATACTCAATACAAGGACGCACTGTGCCCCTGTACAGAGCAAGAAGCTGCGCAGGGGTAAAGCACCCCTTGAGGCGGTTGAGCACACCCAGCTTCTGGGAGGCTGCCTTAGCGAGACTGGTAATATGGTCTTTCCAAGTGAGAGCAGAAGAAAAAGAGACACCGAGAACATTGAGGGAAGATGAAGGGTTGATTTTTGTATTATTGAAGAATAAGGGATAGTCCTCTGGAGGTTCCTGATGGGTAGTAAGATGGATAAATTGAGTTTTGGAAGCATTAAATGCCACAAGGTTTTCTCTACCCCAATTGGAAATAGTAGCTAGATCAGAAGATAAGCATTTTATGGCTTCATTACGTTTACCTTTGAGGGATTGTTGGCTGGAGCGTTCTGGGAAACTAATTGAGTGATGTAAAGTAAAGTCCTCTGCATATGATGGATGGTACTGGATGTACAGTTGAGAAGATCATTTATGAAAATTAGAAATAGAATAGGAGAGGGGACAGAACCCTGAGGAACACCGGAGTTGATAGGATGAGGAAATGAGCGATGGCCGTCCACAACCACAACTGCAGCTATGGAACGGCCGGAAAGGAAATTAGAGACAAAGGCACAGATGGAGGGACAGAAACCGAAGGAGGGCAGTTTGGAAATTAAACATTTGTGCTAGACTCTATCGAAGGCCTTCGATATGTCTAGTGCAACAGAAAAAGTCTCACCGAAGTCCCGAAAGTTGGATGACCAAGAGTTAGTAAGATATGAAAGAAGATCACCAGTAGAGCGACTCTTAAGGAAACCATACTGGCGATCTGAGAGCAGATTATATGAAGAGAAATGCTTAAGAAATTTGGAAGCAAGAATAGTTTCAAAAACTTTAGAGATACAAGACATGAGACCAATTGGACGATAGTTGGAGGGTTGAGAGCGGTCACCCTTCTTTGGGACAGGTTGAATGAGAGCAAACTTCCAGCAAGAAGGAGAGACGTTAGAAGAGAGACAGAGACGAAAGAGTTTGCCTAGGCAGGGGGTCAGCACGAAAGCACAGTTTTTAAGTACAACAGGAGGAACACCGTCTGGACCGTACAACCTTCTTAGTATTAAGCCCAGAGAGGGTAGAAAGTACATCTTTAGAAGAAATTAGGATATTAGGCATAAGTAGGAGAGAGGGGGGTGGAGAGGGAGGAATAGCACCGGAATCATCCAAGGTAGAGTTTCTGGCAATAGTTTGAACAAAGAGTTCAGCTTTGTCAGAGGAAGAAGTGATGATTGTGCCATCAGAGTCGAAAAGGGGAGGGAAAGACGAGGAAGAAAAGTTGTTGGAGAGGTTTTTGGCTAGATGCCAGAAAGCTTGGGAAGAGCTAGAGTTGGATAGTTCAGTGCATTTATAATTGATGAAAGAGTGCTTGGCAAGTTGAAGAACAGATTTGGCTTGATTCCGGGTAGAAACATAAAAAGAATGATATTCTTGAGTGTTAAGGCGTCGGTACCGGTACCGTTTGAATGCTTCCTCCTTGTTGCGGACAACAGTAGAACAAGAGTGAGTAAACCAAGATTTGTTTGCATTAGACTGAGAGAAAGAAAATGGAATGTACGCTTCCATGCCCGAGAGGATTACCTCGGTGATGCATTCAGCACTCTCCTCGGGTCCTCGGCCACGGAAGTAGAAGTCATTCCATGGGATATCAAAGAAGTATATATATATATATATATATATATATATATATATATATATATATATATATATATATATATATATATATATATATAGAGAGAGAGAGAGAGAGAGAGAGAGAGAGAGAGAGAGAGAGAGAGAGAGAGGGAGTAGTAACATGAGCAATCTAAAAATGTGTACCTGTATCATTACTTTATTTCTGTGTTCAAAATTAGGTAATTTTTAATAGGAAAAAAACATCCAGTACTACGCATTTCCTCATAATCGATAATTATTTGTTATGATCTTGCAAACTATGTCTACATTTATGTGTTTCCAAGTATCGCCAGCATATAACATTCAGCTTCAGAAGGATCTTAGGCTAATAACAAAGATAATTATAATACTCAATATCCCTCTTCAAGACGATAATCTCATATTTATAGTGCCACTTGTTTTATTCTATTGTATTCAGCTTATGAAGGGCCTCTAATAGTCAGAGATTAAGGGACAATTAAAAGGATTTTTATTTATTAACAACATAAGATAATTAAAGTAAGAATCAAATGTCTATTTCTACCGTATGTTAGCAAATTATCGGTAATAAAAGTATTCTAGGACAAATGTAAGCTTGTTATAATAACTATTATAATACAGCTATTATCAGATAATGATAATTGGTGACCTCGAAGTAGCACAGTGTTTGTTCCCCTTGTCATCAGAAGCTATGTTGTTCCATACTATGTTTTGATCCTATTCTTATTTCTTCACTAAAAGCCGATTACATTTGTGTCTGAGAATTATTGTCTGGGAGTCAGATTAAATTAATATAATTGTTTATGTGTTTGATCGAAACTTGTCCTGCGATATATCACCAAATGAGTTCCGGAGTGCATTAAACTACTTGGCTAGTAAAATATAATAAATGTAAATCCCTGCTATTTTATATAGCGAAATAATTTTGTATTATGTAATGAAATGGTGGCAATTACCTTAAATTAGCAAGCAGTCATCAACAATGTCCTAGTTTACCCCCGCACTCACCGTGGGCCCACCCTCACCCCTACCACCCCCTCCACAATCATGGGTTGTGGAAGGACTAAAGGGGCTCATTTTGGGTTTGGTAAAAATATTGCATATAAGGGCCGTTACAATAGACTGTAATAAGTACGATATATCGAATTACTTAGCGTGACAATTAATTATTATTTAACACTCAAAGAGCGGGTGGTGGAGTATATTCACTGTGCCACCCAGCGGGGAATTTTTACCATAAATGGGGTTGTTTCCGTGCTCTTTTTCATGCATAAACGAGAGCCAGAGCGTAATACAGGTATGTATCCCTGAAAGGGCGTAAATTAAGCTTTCTAATGACACCCGAACCATCATTCTACGATCACTGGTTGTCTTGCAACGATCGTGCAACCGAAGGGCAAAATAACTAAATTACGGTCATTTTGTTACATAATTACGTGTGTAGCGAGTGAGAGAGGGTGGAGTAGTGTGGAGTACATGTCAGTGGGCCCACGATAGTCGTGGCGAGCGGTCATGAGGCAACCTACGCTCCTCCCACCGCTCGGCTCTCTCTCAGAGCCAATATTGCGCGAAAATTGCACACAGACTAAAGGCGGACCCTGCCACATAGTCCAGGTTTTTAGATACGGACTTAAGTCAGGCCCCGCTAAAGAAGGGTTAATACAATCATATGATAATTACTAGGATAAGAAAACACTCTAGGTGGCATCCAATTGCATAAGTTAAGGACCTCTTCCTTGGGGGTGGTCGCCTCAAGACAGAGCAAGAACAGGGAAAACACAAAACACATCATAAAACAACAAACAAACGCAGACAAAACACAAATTCACACACATCTAGGTCACCCAGGAGAAGACCCAGAGACCAGGGTCACCAAGGACGCTCCAGCACTCCCCCGGCCCCCGAGCACCCGGAGAGGTTCCGATCTCGGCAGGCAGATATGCAGCGGAGCCGAAGCCACAAGCCCGCCTACCAAAAAAATAAAAAAATAAAAAAATAGGAAAAGTGGGAATTGGGCCTGAGCATATAGATAGATAGATAGAAGGACCTCTTATACACTGAGGAAAAATCCACACTTTACTAGGGAGTGTTTTTATAGGTTACTTGCCATCTTTAAACAAGGAAAGCGTAAGCCAGTAATTAAGATATATCAGAAACAATAATTTCAAAATAATCATACAGATATAAGTTCAGACCTCAATACTATTAGTATTAAATTCGTACAATATAACATTACTAAGCATTTTACTTTCTGTAGACGTTTCAAGCTAAATTATTTCAACCAGTATACAGGAATCTTGAAAACAACCATTCACTTGTTAGTTATGTAGTCCCGCCGCGCCGTCTCGATAACACTGATTCTAATTACCATCCTCCTGCCACCACCACACGCACATTCCTGCCATGTCTATTAATATACTTATGTATGGTTATGTATTAATAATAATTTTAAACAACATTTCATATTCATTTAATGCTCAACACTTTTCTGGAGGTTATACTTACCCTGCAGTGTGCAAATCTGAAAGAAAATTGAACTTCATGATGTTCCTCACCTCGACCAATCATGTCCCTTCTTTCACATGCCTTTCGATTTGAGTCGTTCATTCATAAAACTACGTTGTTTATTACTAGTCAAATGCTATACACCTCCACACACCACAACATTTTGTCGCAGGACTAATTTGGCCAACTGTACCTCTTCATTTGTCAATCTTTCTTTATGGGCCACCCCACGCACATTCTTCAAGCAGCTCATCTCCATCACATCTTTTCTCTTATTATTTTCAGACCCCATGTCTCAGCCCCATTCATCACTGTCGGTACACCTATCCCTTTGATACATTGCAGTTTTAGCTTCCATTCCGAGATTTCTCACCTTCCACATATTTCCCATTGCTCCTTTCCTTCCCTCACACACTCTCATCTTACTTCCATTTCCACACCTGCATCTCTGCTTATCACTCCTAAATTTGTATAACACTTGACTTGAAATTGAAATTCACCCTCACCTTCCTTCTCCCACATACAACATGAAACTCTTTACTACTCGCTGCAGATTGTCCTCAGAATCCGCCACTAGTGCTGTGTCATCAGCAAACAGCAACTGATTAAATTCTCAATCACCACCATTCTTTCCAACTAAATCCAATCCTCTACTCGTAGAATGTTTTTTTACCTCCCTCATCACACCATCCATATATTTATCAAACAACCACGGTGACATTACACAACCCTGTCGCAGACCTACATTTACCTCAAACCATCCACTCAACTAATGTCCTACTGTATCACACACTCTGCTCTCTTCATGAATACTATTGACTGCTCTTAATACATGTTCTCCAATTTTTAAAATCCTTAGCATCTTCTACATTGCTTCTCTATCCACACAATCACACAATTTTTCCAGATCCATAAATATACCTCCTTACTTTTCTTTAAATACTTTTCACATAGCTGTCTCACTACATAAATCTGATCCACACACCGTCTTTCCCTCATATTGCACCTGCTGTACCCTTTATTACCCTCTCTATATAACTTGAACACTCCTACTGGTCTACCTTCCCCTTTTACAAAGGCGCTATACATGCACTCCTCCAGTCTAATGTTATCATTGACACAACAAAGCACACATTGAATATTGTCACCAGTCAATTTATTATCTCATCTCCGCCCTTCTTAACCCTCAACCGACGGTGACTGACATATGACGGGAGAAGGAATAGTGGCCACCCCTGCGGCGCCCTTCATATGACGGGTGCCATTTTGAGGATATTATGAGTTATGAGAGAGAGACCGCGCGTTGGGGGGACGATAGCCAGCCTCGGACCGCTCGCCACCACCATGTGGTTGTCTCTGACAAATACTATATCTCATCACCACCTCCCTACCTCGCTCAACAAGGAATTAAACGGGAAAAATACCTCATTTTAGGGTATTTTCGTCTCCAGTTACACGATCATTGCATGAGAACCCATGGTTATACAAGGATGATTCGGGTGTTATTGAAAAACTCTATTATCGCCCTTTCACGGATATGTAATTGTATTACGCTCTGTCTCTTGCTTATGCATGAAAAAGAGCATGAAATGAAGTTCGTTTTCGGGAAATACACCCTCCCAGCACTACGGTGATGTTGTTGTTGTTGTTCCCCAGGCTGCCTGGTCGAACAGCCCCAAGGTCCCGAGCAAGGCCAAGGCCATAGAGCGCCCCCACAAAACCCTCCCTGCTTACCACTAACAAAACCCAGGTGACCAAAGCCACTCTAAGGCAGGGAGCTGAGGAGGGCGCGGAAATGCCCGGGAAACCAAAGCCCCACCCAAGGCCCTGTGCCCCTCAGCAATTATGAAGGGAAAGTTGAGGGGCAAGGGAAAAAAATGTGACGCTTTGGCTGCCAATCTGCCAACTTTTAGGTTGGCAGTAGGGAGGTCGATCCACGGAAAAGACGCCGTCACTTGAGATCTAGAAGATATATAAGTAAAAGGAACAGTCAGAGTAAGCTATGGGTATGGCAGAGATCGCTCAGCTCTCACTCTGATAGACCAGCCCATCACCACATGACTAGAACCCAATCCTCTCAGCATCAGCTAGGAAAGGCCCTAGAAAGCCATCTTTGGCGGGGGGATAGCTCCCCTACTTCAACTCCTTTCGGAGTTGGGCACCCGCCGCCCATGTGGTGATGTAAACAAGCATGCCCGCTTTTTGGGAATTAATACACTCCATAGCAATACCATCCATACCTCCTGCTTTACCCACTCTCATTTGTCTCGCTGCTTCTTTCATCTCATTTCTCTTAATCCTTTCAATAATTCCCTCCCGCATGGATAGCCTACCTCCATCAGCCACTGCTTCATTCACTACCTCTCTTCCGTCTCTTACATTTACCAATGATTAAAATACTCAACATATCTTTTCCTCACTTGCACACCTTTCACTAATAAATCTCCATTTGCATCTTTCACTGACTCTTCCCTCTGTTTTTATCCATTCCTTACTCTAGTTATCTCCTTCCAGAACATCATACATTCCTCAAAATTCTCACTTATCTTTGACCCCACCTTTCATTTGCACTTTTCTTCGCTTCTCTAGTCTTCCGTTTTGCCTCCCTCCTTTTCTCCTTGTACCTTTCCCATACCTCGACATTTCCATCCTAAACCCTCTAAAACCAGTCTCTTCTCAGCTGCTTTTTTCACTGTATCATTCCACCACTCGTTTTCCCTCTTAATAACTCTGCCACCTACTCTCCTTTTACCACATATTTCCTATGCACTTGCTTTCACTGCTTCCTTAACACCTTATTGGCGGCCTAGGCGGTCTATTTGACCGTACTGCACAGCGTTTTTTTTTAACCCTAAATAGGGTTGTTTACGTGATCATTTTCATGCCTAAATAAGACCCAGAGTGTAAAACAAGTATCTATCCCTGAAAGGGCGTAAACAGAGCTTTCCAATGACACCCGAATCATCCTTGTACGACCACTGGTTCTCT
Organism: Paralithodes platypus; assembly: GCA_032716605.1. Lineage (NCBI taxonomy): Eukaryota > Metazoa > Arthropoda > Malacostraca > Decapoda > Lithodidae > Paralithodes > Paralithodes platypus. The sequence continues at coordinate 34,929,260 of CM064525.1, forward strand.
TGCAACGATCGTGCAACACGAGTGCAAAAACCCTGAAATAAGGTAATTTTCTTACATAATTCCCTGTGTAGCGAGTGAGAAAGGGGGGAGGAAAGTAGAATACAGTTCAGTATGTCCACCGCGGTTGTGGGGAGCGGTCACAGGGTTGCTACGCTCGTCCCACCGCTCAGCTCTCTCTCTCAGCAACATTACGTGGTGAAAATGGCATCGACAGATGTCGTGCACCGCCACATAGTCCAAATTTATTTCACTCGACATAGGTCGCGCGCCGCCAGTTAAGGGTTAAACTGTTGCCATTCATCCTCTATTTATCTATCTTCCATCCTTTTCTCATTTAGCCTCTCCTGGTACTCCCTCTGTTGTACCTTTCTCTAACTTACTAACTTTTATTACCTCTCTTACTTTTTGATTGTCTCACATTCTCTTCTAACTCCTCACTCTCAGTTTTCCCTCCACAAGATAACGATCAGACATATCCTCCGCCTCACCTTTCAGCACATTGACATCCGGCAGTCGCACAATATTTCCCTTGTCACCAACACATAATCCATTAATGCCCTCTCTACAATCTCTCCCCTCACAAGTCTATGCCATGTATGCTTGTGTATATGTCCCTTTTTGAAGAACGTATTACCTACACTCATTCTACACTTTCCACATATATCAATCATTCTTTATCCACTCTCGTTTACACCATCCACACCATCACTACCTATCACTCCATCAACAGATTAATTGCCTACCCTAGCATTCAGGTGTCCTAAAACTGCCACATTTTAATTTTCCTCAAACCCTTGTAGACAATCCTTCATATCTTCCCAAAAACCCTCCACCTCCTCTATTGTCCTTTCACTTCCTGGCGGATATGCACTCACAAATACCCACCTTTCACCGTTAAACCGCATTCGTACCCAAATTAGCCTTGATGACACCTCTTTCCACTCTATTATAAACTCCCTCAGCTCCTCCTTCACAATACTATTATAATGCCCTGGACCTTCGTATGAGTTATTGAAGCTTCATTTGGTACGTGTGAGGGGGATTCATTCACTGCTCTGCTTCACCACTGCTTCATGACTCCCGTCTCCGCCATGACTCACTTCACCCGCTGCTTCATACCGCAAGTCTCCAACACTTTTAGTCGTGGATCCTGGATCATAGATGCCGTTGTCGACGGTTTGGTGGAGTTACCTCTCTGACCCTCCTGTATATTCAAGGTTTCTTCTACCATCATCAACGTCCTCTAATCAGTCATATTCTGGAACTCCCTCGGTGGTGTTGTGTGTTGAGCTACCTACCTCTGCCGGTGTTGAATTCTACTCTATGGTGTTCTCCGTCATCCATATCTCTCGGGAGGATACGATCAGGAGTTTCCAGGCGAATGGGACCTTTGAGTTGGTGATACAAAAATAATTGCTTCATTAATGTTTGCTTAACCCGCAGGACCCCAGCGACGCACGTGTTGTGTCAGCAATATATGTAACGCTAAACACCAGCGACGCAGCACCTGCATCCGCAACTTCGACCTTATTTACTCGGCTCGTATGGTAGGAAATGGCTTGAAAAAGGTATGGGACATTCGTTACGGTGTTGCCGAAAAGTGGCGGTAATTGGCAACCGCCTAGGCCAGTCATGCAGGTGGGTACGGGCGGATGAGTGGCGCCAGTTTACCCACAAAATTTACTGCGACTTTCGACCTTATTTACTCCTGTCGTATGGTAGCTAAAGACTTGAGATTTGTGTGGGATATTCCTTAGGATGTTGGCCATACTTGGTCATGCTTGGCAACCCCCAAGTCCTGCCGTGTGGGTGGTGATGTGCGGGAGGGTTTGGTAAGCAGTGTACCCGCTTATCTCGCAACGACTTTTGTCCTTATTTACTCTTGTCCTATGGAAGCTAGAGGCTTGAGATTGGGATGGGATATTCTTAAGGATGTTGGAAATGCTTGGCAACCCCAAGTCTAGTTTTGATAGGACAAAGGATGCGCATGGAGAGCGAAAGTCAGTTTACCCGTAGATCTCGCGAGTGCAACATCATGTCGGATTTACCTCGCCTTTACCCACGCAGGGGATTGACCCTTGCTGATACCATGGCCATACTTCAGGAAAGTGATGTGCCTGATAGTGACACTGGATTGACAGATAATGATTCAGATGACGAGTATCATCCAAGTGCCGTGGAGATTGCGGACATGCACGAGGAGGAACCCTTTGTCTCTCGTTGCCTTGTTATGTTGGAAGAAAGGGAGGAGAGTGGGTTTCGCTCCCCCATTGCTCCCCGTGACATAGTTGACTCCCCAGCACATGGGGAAGAGGAGGAGGAGGAGGAGGCAGATGACCCAGACCCAATGGCATTCCTCAACATTCCGCTTAGTCATCGTAGGGGTGAGAAGACAAGAGCTGAGGATGAGAGGGGTCAAGGTCCGACACCACACAGGCTTTGCCGTGGTCCTCCCCCACGTCTCCCTTCACCACCACCCCGCGTTGTCTCTCCACTAAAAGCGCCCCTTAACACCTTCTATGGGTTGCGCAGGGGTGCAGCCATCTTAGCAGCGCAGCCATTGACTTCTTCAGAAGAAGAAACAGATGAGGAAATGCCTGCCCTAGAATCATCTCCACCACGTGACCTCGCACGCCGCTTGTTTCCCTTATCAGCCCGGGATGACTCGGCGCATTCTCCGCCTCGCCACCCAACACCACCACCACCACCATCACCCCCCGGCCCACTACCATACTCACCTGTACCCTCACCTCAGCCTGGGACCTCCCACGGACACGACACTCAGACACCATCACCGCCTGCGTCGCCACAACACCCTGATCGTGCGCAATGCCCTAGCAGCCAACGTGGGCATGCCCGTGGCCGAAGGGGTTACAAGTGACCCTGTTACGACACCCAACCCCTGGCGGTGCGAGAGCAAGCTCCAGGTCGACGACTCGATCAAGGTCGAAGTTGAGGTCAAGGTCAAGAGGCAGGGCAAGGCCCTCCCACCACCCTGGTGCCCTTGGTGGTGACTCCTCGCCTGGCGACTCTGGCGACGAAGGTGCTGCCGATCAACCCGATGTGTGGAATTGGGTGAATGGGGAGAACTTTGTGCCCACCGACTACAACTTTGTGGGCGCCGGGATTGCGGGCCCTGCGCTCCCAAACCAAGGCAACCAGACCACGAGACTTGATATCTTCCTGCATTTTTTTACTGCAAACCTCATGTCTCTAATTGTTGACCAGACCAACTGGTACAATTACTATTTTATGGCTGGGAAAGAACAGCGCAAGTACTCGGCAAGACTGTCATGGACCACACTAGATGTCCCAGAATTTGACATGTTCTTGGCCATAGTCATCCTGATGGGGGTCACAAAGAAATCCTCTATCAAGAAGTACTGGTTCTGGGATCCCCTCGTCTGAACCTCTATCTTTTTCCAAATAATGAGCAGAAATAGGTTCACGGCCATAATGGGGAACCTTCATTTTATAGACAGCCTGGCAAGCCACACCACAAATCAGAATCAACCAAGAGCAATGAAGAACCACATGGAGAGGATAAGACCAATCTTTGAGTACCTGAAGGTGAAGTTTGCTGCCGCCTTCAATCCCCATCAGAAGCTGATAATTGATGAGAGTTTGCTGCTGTGGAGGAGAAATATCAGCATCCGGCAGTACATGCCCAGCAAACGACATCGTTATGGCCTGAAGACCTTCGTGATGTGTGACTGCCGCACCAGTTATATCCAGGACATCATACTGTACATGGGCAAGAAGACAGAATTGTAGGAATCGAGGACCTACGGAATTTCTGGGGCCGTCGTGATCACCATGATGCAGGGCTACTTGGACAAGGGTCACATACTGTACCTGGACAACTGGTACACCAGCCCCTCCCTTGCCAAGTTCCTGCATAGCCACACTACAGGAGTCTGTGGCACCGTCAGGAGGAATCGGACCTTCATAACCGATCTACCACCCAGGCGGGAAAAGGGCTCCATCATCTATCGGCAGGCTATCAATGTCCTCCTGTTGTCCTGGATGGATAACCGGGATGTGAACGTCATCACAACAGTCCACCATCCCATCTTCCAAGACAGCAGACGTTGTGACAGAGCAACAGGTGAAATAAACAAGAAACCATTGGCCATCTTTGATTATAATATAAACATGCGTCTGGTCGACAAGTCTGAAGCTGTCATCTCGTCAGTCGAGTGTGTGAGGAAGACGATGAGGTGGTATAAGAAGTTAATCTTCCACCTCCTCGATATCACCCTGTATAACAGCCACATCCTCCACACAACAATCACCGGCAAACAGGAGACGATTGAGTACTTCTGCATCGAGTTGTCCAGGGAGATGTTGAGGAAAAACATGACTGCCCCCCTCGCCCAGCAACCCCCCGCACATCGACAGCCAGCAGCAGAAGGGATTTACAGGCTGGCAGAATGCCACTTCCCTGACTATGTGCCGCCCACAGTTGGCAATGCTAGTCCCCGCAGACGGTGTCATGTGTGCCGGAACACGACATAGAGGGCCCCTGAAAGATCAGATACCAGTAATATGTGCATAGAATGTGGTGTTGCACTGTGTTTTCCCGTCTGCTTCAGGGAGTATCACACCCTTGAACATTTCTAAAACAGTGTGATCAAAGACTGCGATAAAAGACGCTATCAAAAGTGAAGTGTGTGTACAAAAACGAAGTGTAAATATTATATATACAAAGTGCCGAACACAATATGTAAGTGATAGTGACACTCAAATATACGTAAAACAGTGACGGACACCAATAAGTGTAAATATAGCATAACCCTGTGAACAATGACGATAACAGTGAGATAGAATACGATAGAACATAAGTACAAAATAACAGTGAGATAGAATACGATAAAACATAAGTACAGAATACCAGTACAAAATACAATGTGAAAACCCATATTTCTAAGTTAAAAGTGCCTAAAACAATGTTTAAAACTGATATTATAACTATAAAACATACGAGAAAGTCTAAATTCAATAAACAGAGTGCATGAGAGATTGAGACAATGAAAGGGAAAGTGGTGGCTGGCGTGTGTCGATCAGCTGGTTGTGTGTACATGCGTGCGTTCTGTTATTGTCTGAGATAAAGATGGCCATCGGTCGTCATAGTAACCAGGACGCGCGCGGGCCTTGCCACTCGTGGGCACTTATAAAACTAAATCTATGCACTTATCACACTGTAACTTCAATTATAATGACATTATGTGATACATCTTGTTAATATATATGAACTATGAAGGCACACATGATGCTCGAGTGGTGTAAATAACCGTCACTCGAAAACTGGATGCGTCTTACATCTGCCATGCTGCCGCGCTCAGCTGTGAAGTGCCGGGCGGGAAGCTTGAGAACCGCCCGGTATCAGATGATGGTTGAAGCTGTGTTTATTTTTCTTCTTCTCTCACTTGGAAGGACCATATTACCAGTCTTGCTAAGGTAGCCTCCCAGAAGCTGGGTGTGCTCAACCGCCTCAAGGGGTTCTTAACCCTTGCACAGCTTCTTGCTAGGTGCAGGGGCACAGTGCGTCCTTCTATTGAGTATTGTTCACATGTGTGGAGAGGATCCTCTCACACCGCACTTCTAGACAAAGTAGAAAGAAAGGCCTTTCATATCATTAATTCTCGCCCACTCACCAACTCTCTGTAAACTCTCTCTTTTCGCCGCAATGTTGCATCTCTCTCGCTATTCTATCGCTACTACAATAATTAGTGCTCCTCAGAGCTCTCCCAGTGTATACCAGCTCCTCTACGTAGGGTACGTGGTACCCGTCTTGCAACACAATCCCACCCCTACTCTGTACAACTCTTCAACCCAAGAGTGAAACTTTACTCTGTCGTTCTTCTATCCAACAGCTGAGCTCTGGAACTTTCTCCCAGAATCAGTCTTTCACTCCGTGTGTCCAGGCATTTTGGCTCTAACGTCCCTTGATTTTGTCCCTGTCACTATTTCAACTATGGGGAAGGCACTCACTACAGGTAAATCTGCCTTTTGTCCCCCCCCCACTCACATAGAAAAACAAAACAAAAACGGCGACCGTCCTCAATAGAGGTTTTTGTGGTGCACTGCGGCCGTCAATAGATCCTGAACATAAAATAACCCTTTAAAACACCCCAGTGGCACTGAAAACAAAGCAATTTATAATTAGGTGAGATAATTCCCCTCCTTTTCCCCCTTCCTCAACTATCAGCTATTTTTCCTCTTATTCCCCCTTTGGGTAATTTTGGACGCGAATTTCCCTCACGCGGTCTCCTCCCTGCCCACCCCGAACCAACTTCCAAAAGCCCATCCATACTCATATCTCTCACCGATCCATCCACTCACTCACAGACAACACGCAGCTGCATGCACGACCTCCCGAAATCCATCCTTCCGAATCCTCCCTTCCTCGCGAGGACAGAGTCCACCTGGCCAGGCTGAGATGCGGACACCATCCAGCTCTCCTGAGCTATCAGAAGAGACTGGATGACTCCGTTGTCGACGCCTGCCCGGGATGTAACACAGCACCCCATACCATTAAACACATCATAGAAGACTGCATTTCACACAACCACTTACGCCAACAACACAATCTACACTCAATGAGAGCTCTGTGGGAAAGCCCGATCGTGGCCATGGCCTTTCTCAGAGACTCGGGGCTGTTCGGCCAGGCAGCTTAGGGAACAACAACAACAACATAGGCTGTGCGCTTGCGGTTACGTTTTAGACAATTTTGACTGCTTTTTTTAAGTAATTTGCCCCCTGCTGGCAAAATGCCTATATATGATAATGCCAATAAGTCATGGGGGAGTGAGGGGGGCCCTCAACCTAATGTTGTATCCCACGGCAGTCAATATAGACGGAAACGTGATCGCGAGCGTGCGAGTAGTGTAAACAAGGCAGGCGATAAGCTCGAAATTCCTCGAATACTACATCCTTACCTTTATTACTTTATGTTATAGAAAGTCCGAGTTACCTTTTCACTATAATATTTTCCCTGATTTTCATACCATTGTACACTATCAGGGAGCTTGTTTTTAGATTAGTCGGTAGCAAACCGGGTATCTTAACTACAGTTCAAGGAGACTACAGCAGCAGTTTTGCACGCTCTCTGCGTTTACTTTTAATTTGACAGTGTTTGGTGTTCAAACACCCCCCCCTGGACATAATTGTCATCATCATATTCATATATAATGCCAGCAGGAGGCAAATAACCACTCGCCGAGGGATGATTTAAGAAAAAAGTAAAATCGGACGCATAGAGCGTGCTAATATTGCCGCAGTGTCCGCTTGAATATTGTCATCATATTAGCATAATCAAAACAAAATCCCTTGAAAAACATATTTGTAAATACTAGCCTATTCAATACTATTGGTTGTGAGTACAATTATAGGCTACCCTAATTTTTCATTACAGTATATCCTAGCCTAGTCCCTCTACTTTCTAAATATCCAAACAATATAACTTAACCTGAGAACCTAAGATAGGCCTAGGCTATGCTAACATACAGCGTTTGATTATGCCGAGTGTATAGGCTAACTTACTAACATTGGTAGTAGCTAAAAGTCTGGTAGGCTAAAAGAACATTTATAAGCCCAAAATTGCTAATGAAAAAATTTGCCTACTTATTTTGGGCTGCATACAGGTATGGTATGAGATTTTGTTGAAAACTTGGGATTGTTCTTGATCCCTGGCAAGCCTCAAAACCTGAATTTTCAAACTTATTACATTAACATGTGTCAAAATGTAGTCACACTGTGCACAATATTAATGCATTGAAAGGACTGAATCAGCAAAGCAACAATAGTCAAATATAGCCTACTCATTGTTTGTAAGGAAAACCCCACTAGTCACCAGAGTCCCCCACACACTGTTTCAAATAAAATTTGTGGATTTTCTGTTTGAATTTACTTTACATCCTCAGTATTCTCTAGTCTTGAAGGTGAGGAATAATTATGGTATTATTACATACAGTACATACAGTGTTGGAACATCAGTGCTTCCAGCAGCTGTGGTGGGTGGATCGGTATCAGTCATTATTATGATCAGTATGGCAGTGGTGGACAAGTGCCTGTCAGTTTTTAGTGTGTACGGGTCACCGAAAGAACGTGACACAAGATCTAATTGCACATTATATTGGGCTGCACAAGGAAGGCCAGTTAGTGAAACAAATAGTGCAAGCCACTGGTGTATGTGAGTAATCGGTAAGAAATTGGGCGAGGCCTTACAAAGATATTTGTCTAACTACTGTACATGGAAACCTAGGCTTTGCCAAACTATATGATAGCCTAGCCTTTGAGGGGAGAGTAAAGAACATAAGAATATCATCCAATCTTCAATACTATGCTAATGGATAGCTAATATGATGAATAACCTACTCATTGATGCCTAAATCATAACTATTGGTGATTCATCTTGTATTCAGTTTACCCAAGAACAAAATACGGGATAGATGTAGGCTAGTTACCGGCTGTACCACTACCGACATACAACATAAATTATGGCTAATTTTGATAAGTGGACTGTATATTATTGATATTAAAGGAACATTAACCATATAGAATATGTTTACCCTTAGATGAACTCAGCTGGTGATTGGAGGATGGCGAAAAAGGGGCTAGATAACTGGAAGTGGTTAGTATAGTAAACAGAGTATGAAAAGAGGCTACAATAGGCTAGGATAGGCTAGATATTTACGTTAAGTTGTGCTAAGTAACAAAGCTGATGATGTAGTGACTATGGAGTATGAGATGAAAAGTGAAGCGAAAACACCTGGTGAAATAACTAGAAGAAAGAAGGCTTAGCGTGTGTAGCTGGGACGGAGGTTGGTTGGAGAGTGCGCGAGCGCGTTATGTTTGTCTCTGTCGTGACATACCACGCACGCGCATAACATATGGAAAAAGTGTATCCCATCTTCTTTACAATGAGATACTTATAAACAATCTTAAATAATACAAATATATATATATATGGGAATTATAATCCTACAATACTTTCCCATATACAACTATAGAATAATATATTCTACCCAATCATGGAACGTTCGACCAAGGTTATGGAAGCATTCAACTTAAGACTACGGAACGATACGTAACGCTACATCAACCCAGATTACGTAACATCGAGACTGTTCATACTAGTTTGAGTACACTAAGTATGGACATATTCCCACCAACAGAAAATATAAAAAATTTACATGATTAGGTTTGCCCGTAGGCAATCTTATCCCGCCAAACTTGGGAGAATATCTGAGCTGCCTGTCGACGTGGGCGTCCACCGGACGCTTCAACAGGCTGCACCAAAGTAGAAGCCAGAGAGGGGACTTCAATGGATAACTGATCCGAGGGGGTGTCCTTGCGATCGAGGTCACCCTCAAGAGGATATAGTCGGACTGTTGGCCGTGTGATTACTCCAGTCCTGGTGCGAACCTTTGCTACCCGAACCTCACCATCACGACCTGGTAATAACTCCTCTATCCGACCCAATTTCCAAAATGCGCGTGGGCCCTCCTCATGGATGGTTACCACGTCCCCTACCCTAGGCCAATGATATTTTAATGGTGTTAGTTTATTCTTTTGCGCTTCCCTTAAAGTCACCAGATATTCTGTTGACCAGCGATGCCAAATATCTCGCGATAATTTACGAATGTATTTGTAGCGGGCCGATATCACTTCCTTACTTATGTAGTCTGGATCCTCCATAGTATCCTCGTCATGCTCTTCAGGAAGATGCCGCAGTCTGTATCCACGTACCAGTACTGAGGGTGTGATTGGGGTAAGGTCTTCCAAATCACCAGAAGCATAGTATAGAGGGCGATCATTTACGGTGGCTTCAATCTCCAAGAGTATGGTGTTGAGTTCCTCAATCGAGATGAGAGCTCTACCCAACACCTTCTTCAGACCGGCCTTCACGATGCATATGGCTCTCTCCCATATGGCGCCAAACCAAGGCGCTCTGGCGGGAATGAAACGCCATTCACATTTTACATCCGCTAGGCAGGTCTGAATCTTAGGATTGTTGCTCACTTCTTTGAGATATGTAGATGCCCCTATGAAAGTCTTTGCATTGTCACTCAGCATGATACGCGGATATCCCTGTCTACTGCAGAATCTTCGGAAGGCATGTAGGAAGCTATCACAAGTGAGGTTGGTGACCAGTTCCAGGTGAATTGCCCTGGTAACAGCACAAGTGAAAAGTATCATATACACCTTAAGATTGGGTGAATCTTTCACAGGGATTGCTCCACTGTAGTCAACCCCGGTAACTTTGTAAGGGGCCCCTGGGGTAGTTCGCAGGTTTGGTAAGGGAGGAATTCCGACGGGATCATAATGTGTTCCCTGTACTCTTCTACACTTTAAGCATTTGCGAAGGACTTTCTTGACCACCTTCCTGATTCTAGGCACCCACCATCGTTGTCTTACATAGGTGACTATATGACCAACCCCATAATGACAACAGAGTCGGTGACACCTATCGATGATAAGATGGGTGAGGGGATGATTGGGGGGCAGTAGTATTGGATACTTACTTGCCTCAGAGAGGGCTGCCAATCGTAATCTGCCTCCGCAATGTATCAAGTCCCCCTTCAAGTGTAAGCCCAACTGATTGATCAGGTTATTCCTAGACTTTGTTCCCTTAACCAGTAATTTATATTCCTGCGTATATATTTCTTGTTGACAGAGCTTATGTAATAATTTATCTGCAATTCTGATCTCCTTCACATTGAGGTAAGCACTACCTGTGGGCGGTGTGCCTTTAATTTTTGCTTTTACATTTTCTACAAATCGTAACACCCATTCTGTAACACGTTGTAACTTTTCATAGCTGCTGAATCTACCCCCGTCCCATAACCGTGTGTCTTCGTCAGGCACCGAGTCAATTACCGGTGCCACAATAGCGGTGTGTTGCTCGCTCAAATCTATATTCTCTGGCCATTCATTGGGATCATTAAGCCAGCATGGGCCATTCCACCACAACGCAGAAGATTTGAGAAATTAGCAGAGACACCACGAGTAATGCAGTCACTTGGATTCTCTTTGGTAGACACATACCGGAACTGTGCGGTTGGGAACAGGGTACGAATTTCGTCAACACGGTTGGTGACATATACTGGTAGCTTCTTACGGCTATGTAACCAGTAGAGCGTAATTTGGCTGTCACTCCATATAACTGTCTCCGAGATATTTAGCAAATTTTTAAAAGTTTCCTCTACAAAGTGAACGAGTCTAGCAGCCAACAGAACTGCAGTCAGCTCTAATTTTGGGATGGAAAGGGATTTGATCGCGGCGACTTTCGCCTTCGCTATGACGAGACGGCTGCCACTTGTGTCAACAAAGTATATGGCGGTGCCGTATGCGACCTTGCTAGCGTCTGAGAAGGCATGAATGGAAACAGGATGGTCCATGACAACTCTCCGAGGAAAATTAAAACCCTTACAGAAACGAAGATCCGAAATAATGTCTTCCCACTCCTGAACCAGATCGCCAGTCAAAACCTCATCCCAACCTACTTTTATCCTCCATAATTGCTGAAGGAATAATCTTGATTTGATCGACGCAGGTAGAACTATCCCCAAGGGGTCAAAAAGTTTAGCTGTCATACTCCAGCAGATTTGTTTTGTAATCTGCGAATATTGCGCGTACTGAACGCCGAATGAGAGGGTAACGGTATCCTCACACGACGATAGTGCTTGACGCTCAACCTGTGAGTATTCCTTAGGGGTTATCCCGATGTGATCTAATTCCCACAAAACATTCAAGTCATTTTTGCATGGTGGAATATTGCCAGTGGACATGTATTCGTCCATTGGTGTTACTGCTACTTTCAATACAGTAATTACTTCTGAGCTGGAGCTGGTAGGCTGTGTCACATATGAACCACTGATGGCGTACCCGTACTTGGTAGGAAGCAGAATTAGGCTACCTGACCTTTTATACCCAGGTCGCACTATATTGTAGTAGTGATCCGCACCAATAAGCAGCTCCAGCTGATCTGTGTCCGTTGCATGAGGATCGGCTAATATGATGCCTTTACTTTGTAAACTAACCAGTTTAGACTTTAGGTTAAGTTCACCTTTATGTTCTGGCAACTCATCAACCACTATTGCGTCTAGATGATGAAATTTACCTCTGTGTTTGTATTGCAGTGCCACAACATTATATTCCCTAGAGGCTTGTTTCCCGGTAAATCCGTGAAGACATAACTCCTCAGTTCCTTTAGAAATATAGGAAAGGGAGGATAGAACAGAAGACATCACAAAGGTCCTCTGAGAACATTGGTCAAGTAGCGATCTGATTTTAACACAATTATTATCCTTACCCTTTACCGGCAGCTGTACGGTGGGCAAGATTACTATATATTTACCTGTGGCAACGGACATTGTAGTTGAAGTAGCAGCAGTCTGCTCTCTCTTGGTGTTATTCTCCGCTGGTCTACTTTCCTTCCCTTGTTTTTGTGTACACAGGGAATGAAAGTGTTTGCCCTTACAAAACTTGCAGCTTCTTATGTTAGGATTAGTACAACCCGAATGGCCATGGTCTTTTGACAAGCACCCAGTGCAGAGACGTAGTTGACGGGCTCTTTTAACTTTAACCCTCTCCGACATATGACGCGATTTTGAGCCTATTAGGGATACTTTAAAGCCTTTATTATCATCAGGGGTATTTAGAAACCTTTAGTTTAGTTACATCAACCTCTGCAGTTGTCTTTGAGTTAGCTGTGGGCAGAAAATTAATTTTGGAGAGGTAGTTATAAGAGTGAGAGAACTCTATTTCTTATTGCTAATCTGGGAACCTCTGCGTCATATGAGCGTGAAAGGGTTAAGAGGCCCTGTCTTATACTTCATACACTTGTTCCATAAATGATTGGTGCCACTACACAGAACACAGTTGAATTTCCTGTACTCACTCTGGGCGGTAAATGTTGCCGTAGCCATGGGTGTACCCTCTACTCTGTCTTGACCCGCCATATTGTACGCTTCAGCCTGGAGGCAATGAGTGAATTTCTTATAATCCCGGCTCGAGTCTCCCATTTCCCGTTTTATGGTTTCTTTTAGTGGTGATGGTAACTTATTGACAAGAGTCACCACACAAAATTCCTCCAAACAAATACCATGGCTAATGATTGACCTCATCACACTCTCTGTATTGGCATAGAAGTCCTTCAGGTCAGCTGTTTGGTGTTTGGGTGACACTAATTGATTGAATTTGGTAACATAAGCTGCCTTGATTCGATCTGGATGCCCATATGTCTCTTGCAGGAGCTCAATTGCTGGGGTATAGCTTGCACTTTCGATAATGAATCCTTCGACTAGCTTATGTGCATCACCCTGAAGCTGACCCTTTAAATAGGTGAAGCGTTGTATATCTGTTAGGTCGGGATTGTCATGGATGGTACACTTGAATATCTCCCAAAATCCCGACCACATGGTGGCATCACCTTCAAATTTTGGAAGAGTAAGATGTGGTAATTTGACTGCGGATTTCTTTGGCTCTTTCTTGACCTCTGTAATCAAGATCCCCTTCAGTGTGGCAACGATTACTTGTATGCCCTCCATATATAAGGTATCCTCTCTTATCACCTCGATATACTCGGCGTCCTCGTAAGTGTCGGCCAGGTCCTCCTGTGTGACCTCATACTTGTCAAGTTGCTTTTGAATACTGAGCAACCTGGCCTCCACCTCCACTCTAGACGCCGAATCAAGGAATTCGTCAATATCAGAGGTCAAGACCGTCAAAGAGCCCTTAAGTCCAGCCCGACGCTGTTGTACACTTTTAGCCATGATTATACGGGAAGGAAATCTATTGACGTTAAATCAAACTATCAATGCCAGACCGAATAAGTTGCGGACAACAATACAGTACTCCGAGAAATCAAATTAAATCGCGAGCCGAAAATAAAACACCCTCACGAAATGCGGAATAAGAATTGTGCGCAATGTAGACAAGCAATCTGGAGCTTTTCAATTTAACTCCTTACATAATAGTTATGAAATTATAGAATCATTACACCATAAGTTAAGAAAAGCCGGGAGGGAAATTTAGTACAATACAGTATAGGCCAAAAGTCTCCAGATGTCAAAAAAGAGAGGTACCGTTTAACGTTATAATAAATTCAAGAATTTGAAGAGAGAGAGAGCCTATAGGGTAATTTAAACAGGCTACACTCAATGGGTACCGCTAGTTCTATATTATTAAATTTAATAAATGTGAAAATTGTACACAAGAAAAGTTCATCTCAAGAAGTCACAAGGAAAACAGTTTTTGAGTTTGATTAACACACTCACCCTATCAGCTATCATATTACCCCGCCTTCAGGGCACACGACGAGAGTAGAATTTATAAAAATATGTGAATGAATAAACTTTAAATTTTAAAGAAGTTATTTTTCAGTATAATTTTGATCTAGATATAAATTAAATCTAGATTTAATTTAAAATACAGTACAGTATGAATTAATTTAATCTTAATGCCGTGCCAATTGTGCAATATTTGCTAGGGCTAAAGTAGTTTTAATATAATGTAATAAGCCCGAAAAAGCATTTAAAGTAGGCTAATTATTGTTTTGAGTACTGTACTGAATCAGATTTATAACTTTCATTCTGGGTAAAACTTCCGTCGCAGCCCTGACCTATCCACTAGTTTCCACATCCTGTCCCACTGGTGGTCAGGCACCTGGGGCGGCCAGAGCAAAGAGCGGACGAAAAAAAACCGACAGCCCCATGGGGCCAAAAAGACCGAGGCCAGGAGGACGAAAAAACAGGGATAGGCCAACCCCATTCCAAGCAAGGCAACTACCGACCGCCGAATAACTCCCCAACAAAAAAAGGGGGTGGGGGGGGGGGGAGGGGGGGCAAACTAGTGAAAGGTTTAAGGACCAATTATATGGCTAATTTTGATAAGTGGACTGTATAATTATTATTGATATTAAAGGAACATTAACCATATAGAATATGTTTACCCTTAGATGAACTCAGCTGGTGATTGGAGGATGGCGAAAAAGGGGCTAGATAACTGGAAGTGGTTAGATATAGTAAACAGAGTATGAAAAGAGGCTACAATAGGCTAGGATAGGCTAGATATTTACGTTAAGTTGTGCTAAGTAACAAAGCTGATGATGTAGTGACTATGGAGTATGAGATGAAAAGTGAAGCGAAAACACATGGTGAAATAACTAGAAGAAAGAAGGCTTAGCGTGTGTAGCTGGGACGGAGGTTGGTTGGAGAGTGCGCGAGCGCGTTATGTTTGTCTCTGTCGTGACATACCACGCACGCGCATAACATATGGAAAATGTATCCCATCTTCTTTACAATGAGATACTTATAAACAATCTTAAATAATACATATATATATATATATGGGAATTATAATCCTACAATACTTTCCCATATACAACTATAGAATAATATATTCTACCCAATCATGGAACGTTCGACCAAGGTTATGGAAGCATTCATCTTAAGACTACGGAACGATACTTAACGCTACATCAACCAAGATTACGAAACATCGAGACTGTTCATACTAGTTTGAGTACACTAAGTATGGACATAAATCATCTATGAATACTTCTAATAAAATAAATAGCCTACTTATAAATCTATAATACTAGGTTAGGTTAGGTTAGGTTGTTTGGTTAGGGTAATGTATTTTTGTATACAAAGGCAGTCGAAATAAACGGGAACATGATGGTGAGCGTCCGCGTAGTATAAACAAGACGGGCGGTACACCCGGTAACTACATTCTTGCCCAAAATTCAATTTAAAAATTGGAAGAATCTTATTTAAAGTCAGTATTATCCAAGCAACCTTCCGCAGCAATTCGCACGCTCTGGGCCATGACCGTTAAGTTCTCTTCTATTATGTCCGCGAGCGTGCGAATATGGAAACAAAGCAGACGGTACGTACGCCCGCTAACACAACCCTTACCAAAATAATGTATAAAAATGAAAAACTTTCAAATTAGATAATTAATAAATAAATATCGGTAGCCTAAATAAATATAAACATTGAAAAAAACTAGTTTCAATAGCATAGCCTAGTAAATCAATGGGCCATGAATTGCAATTTTTATCAAATTGGGCCAGATCAAATATAGCCTAGCTTTTATATTTTGTTCGCTGAATAGAAAACAAATCTAGCCTAGGCCTATTTCATATATAGGCTAGGCCTACAGAAGTTCAAGTTAGTATTTGAACTTAGCACACCAGAATATGTCAGGCTATAATGTGTATTGAACTTTGGAGGTAAATACTTCTCAATAGTGGGTTATTGTACGATTCCTATAGCCTAGCTGTTGAGTTTTGGTCAGAAATGGAAGACTTGACCTTGTAATTGAAAAGTTCTCATGCTTGGTATACGGTACACTAATTCGCACTACATTCGGCTAATCTAATTTATCTCCATCCCTGTTTCTTATCATATCAGTTTATATGTAATTATATTCTTGGATAATAGCCTAGGCTATAGGCTAGGTCTAAATACTACAACATAATATGGCTTGTTGGTGTACATGCGCGATTTAGAGCTAGGAACCTGTATTTATTAATATCATGTTGACAATTCATTCTTGTGTTTGTGCAAGTCAACATAATATGCTTTGAAGACAATATTAAATTGTGGTCTAAATCATGGTTTGGGCAACAATAATGCAAGCCAACCCACGTTTGTTTGACAATGTTTGTTTACGACTTCAGGCATACCAACTGGTGCGCGCCTAGCTTCGCCTGTGGAACAGAGCTACCAACACTTCCGAAAAAAATTCCTTCCAAGGAATTCTTTAAGAATACCGAAGGGAAAGGAAATTCCTTGGAAGGGAAAGGAAAGTTAAGGGAAGGTATGGGTTATTAAGAATACGACTAAGTCTTTTTCACCCCCCAAATGCTATTCCAAATTATTTTATTGCTCTTAAATGTTCATATGTTCCTATTAAAAGCAAAATAGGTGGTTATGGATAAGTAATGAACATATATGGTTCTATGACGATTTTCGTCAGAATAGAACCAAATACCTTCGCTTGGCGGGAGGGTTTGAACTACCATATATTCGCGCTTTAATCCGGCAGCTGCGGAAAGACTCTTAAGAGGTCATACTGGGTGGCTGCGGGAATACTCTTAATACTCTCCTACACATATGATGCTAACGCGTCATATGGAGGTTTTGCCAAAAAACTCAGATGACGCTACCGCGTCATATGAACTTATTATATTCACCAGAAATAAATTTATGACGCTTTTGGGCCGTTATTTTGGCTGGTAAGTTAGGTAAGTTAGATCTATATGTGGAAATATCTAGCAACCCCGTGGCATCTCTCTGTAGGCCCCGCGGGTGATGTCTTCACCCGGCAGCCAACCTCCTAGGGGGGTCTGTCAGGCCCTTTAAACCAAGGGGCCTCCATTTTGCCCAGCCTGGGTGGTATTTCCGCCCTAATATAACCCAAACGAAGTGCATATATTGTTGGGTTATCCATGGATATTGTGTATGTTTAGTTTAGGGAATTATATAGCATGTTAGTGCATTGTACATGCTCGTTTCTGTGTGTATGTGACCAATCTGGCACCACGAGGTGCCGTGCTTTTTGGTTTTTTCATTTCACTTTTTGGCGTATTGCTTTGAACTATTGAGTGAAATATATCTATATTTATAGGTTCGAGTGGTGTTTCGTACTTTTATTCATGATTTTAGTGATAACACGTTCATAACTGGGGGAGAACATGGCGCCATGCTTCTCTCTGTGCGTTTTGGCTGGCTAAATTTACTCGTGGAAAAGTGCTTGCACAGGTAAGTCAAGTCACAAAAGCACTCCACATACACGGCTTGGTGGCCACGAGGGAATCTCAGCTGTCTATTTGATAGGTGAATGTCTGTCATGCCGTTCCAGGGTAAGTACAGTCGAAATTTCTGTCGCCACGGTGGTGGAGGTGGAGGTGGTGGTGGTGGTGGTGGTGGTGGAGATGTATATATATAGATATATAATATATATATTTATATATACATTATATATATATATATTATTTGTATTTCATTTATTTTTATTATTTTGTGTTTTTATTATTTATTTATGATGTAATTATAGGCATATACATATATATATATATATATATATATATATATATATATATATATAATATGCCTCCACATTTCTGTCAACACGGTGGTGGTGGTTGTTGTGGTGATTGTGGTAGTTGTGGTGATTGTGGTAGTTGTGGTGGTGGTGGTAGTTGTGGTGGTGGTAGTTGTGGTGGTGGTGGTGGTGGTAGTTGTGGTGGTGGTGGTGGTGGTGGTAGTTGTGGTGGTGGTGGTAGTTGTGGTGGTGGTGGTGGTAGTTGTGGTGGTGGAGCAGCAGTGGTGATGGTGGTGGTGGAGCGGTGGAGGTGGTGGTGGTGGTGGAGCAGCAGTGGTGGTGGTGGAGATGGTGGTAGTTGTGGTGGTGGTGGTGGTGGAGCGGTGGTGGTGGTGGTGGTGGTGGAGCAGCAGTGGTGGTGGTGGAGATGGTGGTAGTTGTGGTGGTGGTGGTGGTGGTAGAGCAGTGGTGGAGATTGTGGTGGTGGAGCAGTGGTGGAGATGGTGGTGGTGTTGGACCAGGTCGGATTCACACCTACCATAGGGTTCATTTTCTGACCTTGACCCAACATGTCACTTGATCCATCCTTCCCCCTCCCCCCTACCCTCCCTCCCCCCTCCCCCAAACCCCATTCTTTTTTATATATATTTATATATAATATATATAAATTATATATTATATATATATATATATATATATATATATGTATATATATATATATATATATATATATATATATATATATATATATATATATAATTATATATTATATGCTGTATATAATTATATATAATTATATATAATTAGATGATTATATATATTTATTTATTTATATATTTTATTTATTTATTTATTTGTTTGGCTTATATTATTATTTTTATTTTTATTTCATTATTATCATTATTATTATTACTATTATTGTAATTATTCTTATTCTTATTATTAATATTATTATGATGATTATTATTATTATTATTATTATTATTATTATTTATTATTATGTCCCTCACCCCCCACCCCTCCCTCCCTAGACTTATATATATATATATATATATATATATGTATATATATATTTTTTTTTTTTAATATTTTTTTTTTTTTTTTATTATTATTAATATTTTTTTTTTTGGGCGGGAGGGGGTTATTATATTATTATTATTATTTTGTTTTATTTGGCCTACACCCCACCTCCCCCCTATACTTATACATAGGCTTACATGTATATATACAGTATATATAATATACATATGATAATATATTATACATATATATACTGTATATATGCCTCCAAAATTCTGTCTACACGGTGGTGTTAGTTGTGGTGGTGGTAGTTGTGGTGGTGGTGGTGGTTGTGGTTGTGGTGGTGGTGGTGGTTGAGGTGGTGGTGGTGGTGGTGGTGGTGACACTTCAGGTGGGTGTCACACCTTTGAATAGGACTCCCCTGGGATTCACACCTCCAGATTGGGTACCTGTACCTGACTTTGACCCTTCCCAGCTGCCATTGACCCTTCCACAGACAGTCACTTGATCTCTTGTATAATTATATTTTATATATGTTATGTAGCCTATTTATGTATTCTTATTATTATGCCTCCTCCCCCCTGCCCCCCACATGTATATATATATATATATATATATATATATATATATTATTATTATTATTACCAGTATCTATTATAATTATATATTATATTATTATACCCTCCCCCTCCTCCTCCCTCCTCTCCACTCCCCCTGCCCCCCTCCCCCCATATATATATATATATATATATATATATATATTATATATATATATATTATATATATATATATATATATATATATATATAATATTATCATGTTTCGTATTATGTATTATTAGTGTTATGCCCTCTTCCCCCCTCCCCCCCCCCCCCCCACCCTCCCCCCCCCTCCCCCCCCCCCCATATATATAATAATAATCATATGTATCGTATTATGTATTATTGTTATTCCCCTCCCCGCCCCCCCTTCCCCCTCCCCCTCCTCCCCCTTCCCCACTCCCCCTCCCCCCCATATATATATTTTTTGTTTTTATTCAGTATTTTTTTTTCTGTTTTTTATACCCCCCCCCCCCTCCCATTACAGATCAGAAATATATCTACTCCCCCTCCCCCTCTGCCCCACATATATATATATATATATATATATATTATTATTGTTATTCCCCCTCCTCCCCCCCTTCTCCTCCCCCCCTCCCCCTGCTCCTCCCCCCTCCCCCATATATATATATATAATTGTTTTGTATTAAATATTTTTGTTTCTGTTTTTTTACATACCCCCCTCCCATTACAGATCAGAAATATATCTACTGTTTAGCAGCAGCCATGAGCAAAAGGGATAAGACCCGGGCCATCCCGGAGGACCAGCTAGCCTCCGTTGTGGCATCGGTAATGGATATGACGAGCAGTGAGAGTGAGACTGAGGATGAGATCAGCGTGGACGACGAAGAGGAGTGGACGGATGATCCGGAGGAATTCAGCTCTTCCCCACCGCCCAGTAGGAAGAGGAGAAGGAGTGTCGACCCTTCATCACCTCCACACAACCAACCTCCACCCCTTCATACGCCTCCACCCGCCCAGCCTCGTCCCGCTCAACCTCCACCTCCACAAACTCCACCCATGCAACTTCCAGCCGTCCAACCTCCACCCCAACCCGTCGTGCTACCTCGCTCATCCCCACCTGTCGTCCAACCCCGTACATCCCCACCCGTCGCCCTACCTCGTAAACCCCTACCCCGTAGATCCCCACCCGTCGCCCTACCCCGTACATCACCACCCGTCGCCCTACCCCGTAGAGCCCCACCCGTCGCCCAACCCCGTACATCCCCACGCATCGCCCTACCCGTCCTACCTCCAGCCCTCCTACCAGCACCCATCCTACCAGCACTAATCCAACCACAACCATCAACATCCACTCATCCCTTCATACCACTACCATCATCACCAAACCTGCCATTACCAATCTCATTCCCGGACCTCAAAACATCAGTCTATTCTTCTCCTTGTTCACGCATCCTGCATGGCGGTCCCATGTTACCTCAGGTAGAATCACCGGCCAGCAACATCTCAGACAGCCCCCGCATCCTGGCTTCACTCCTGCCGGTGGGTAGTCTCAACACCCCGCCATCACAAGTCCTGTCTACTCGCGCAGCCTCCCCCTCACTGACCGCCTTTGGTAGCAGCGAGGCGAGCTACTTGGCGTTTGTTCCGCCTGAACATCGCCAAGCCGTGCGCGACGAGATTGCTGCTCCCGCAGCAATCGATGAGGAGTTTCCACAAAGGCTTCCTCCTGCCCCACTTCATCCATCCCCATGCCTTGACTCACCCACAGCATCTTCTCCATTACCCCCATCACATCCACCAACACCCCCACACCATTTGTCTTCCCCGGAAGCCATCCCGTCACCCCCCCACACTCCACAGCATCTGTCTTCCGCAGAAGACGACCCCCCACCCCGTCCCAATCCCCGCTGAAAACCTGGGCCCATGAAGGGCAGTGGTGGTAGGCCCAGGGGCAGCAGAGGTGCCATCCGTCGTCCAGGCATACAAAGTGGTGCTCGCCTAGCTCGCCAAGCACGTGCACCTCAACGCCCCGCCGCCGTGTATCCTGAGGATCACGAGTGGACTTCAGATCCCTTCACGCCCAACGTTGATCCGTTCACTGGAACCCCTGGCATGCGGGTTCCAAAACCAGTGACACCTCTGCAGTACTTCCAGACCTTCTTTACAAGAGAACTGCTCAGGTACCTGGCGACTGAGACCAATGCATATGCCTTATTCATTGGTTCTCTCTGGACAACGTTCAGTGAGGAGGACATGGCCAAATTCCTTGGCCTGTACTTCCTCATGGGTGTGATGAAACTCCCCACTGTGCGTCACTACTGGGTTAATGACGGACTCCATGATTACCCAACGTTTTGCAAGACCATGCAGGTCTCCAAGTTCCAAGCCTTGCTGAGCAACTTCCACACATACAACAGCAAGGCAGTCGGCAAGCAGTGCACGGACAGGCTAGTGAAGATCCGCACGGTGATGCACTACCTGCTTGCTGGCTTCAAGTCTGCCTACATCCCGGAGAGGAACGTGTCCCTTGATGAAGGCTGCCTTGGGTGGAAGGGTCGCCTTTCATTCAAGTGCTACAACCCGATGAAGCCGAAGAAATACGCTATCAAGCTGTACATCCTGGCAGAGAACCTGACTGGTTTCGTGTATGACTTTCAAGTCTACACTGGTCAGGGTCAAACTCTCCAGCGAACGGTTGAGGGTTTAACGGAGTCCTGGCGTGGCCAGGGTTACAAGTTATTCATGGACAACTATTACAACTCAGTTAACCTGTGCCAGCACATGCTCACACATCACCAGATCTATGTGTGTGGCACCCTGAGGCTGGCACGAGGGGCTCCGAGGCGGTTGCGCGACATTGCCCATGCATCGACACTGGAAGATGATGCAATAGAGGCAATGAACAACGGCACAACCCTAGTCCTGCTTTGGAAAGACAAATGCATTGTCAGCATGGTGTCCACCTTCCACGACCAGACAACCACACCAAAGCAGGCCTATTTCAAGAAGGTACAAGGCAGGTGGCAGCGTGGTAGGAAGGAGATCATGAAACCCGTTTGTGTTGAAGACTACAACCGCCACATGGGTGGGGTGGATCATTTCGATCAGATGATCCAGTACTACCCCATCCAGCGAAGGACGGTCAAATGGACGAAGAAGATCATATTCTACTTCATCCAAATGGCCCTCTTCAATGCCTTCGTACTCTTCAAGAAGTACAACCCCGACAGGAAGATGACTATGCTGGCATTCCAGGAAAGCGTAGTCCGTTAATTGTTGTACTTCAACCCTGCAGAGTGGCCTTTGTCGGGGAGAGGCATCCGGCATGCACAGGATTTGCCGGAAGGTCAGTATGCGCCATGCCGCTGTCGCAGGCGAGCCAGGCGTCGGCAATCCTCCAGAAGCTCCTCAGCTGGGTCGCCCCCACCGGACGACAATCCAGACTCCCCAGCCGCTCCTACTGATGATCCTGGCACTCCTCCTGGTCCTCCTGCTGCTGGTGGAGGCGTTGGGGGAGCACTCCTTCATGATGCCCCCCTCCCCCCCTCACCAGGTCCAGATGCTGCTGCTGCTGATGTTGCCGTCGGCGGAGCACTCGCTGAGAATGCACCCCAGGTGGCACCAGTATCGGACGATGCTGCTGATGCTGGGGATCAATTGGATGTCCTACCACTTGACCCCCCCGCACCAGTAGTACCGGGTGCAACTGCTGCTGCTGGTGGCGCTCGGGAAGCACCCGTCATGGATGCCAACCGGGGTCCACTAGTAATGGACATCCAAGCTAGGGCTCAGGCACCAAGAGGACGTCGGAGAGGTCCTCTTCATGGAAAGGGTTCAAAGCCACGTCCTGTTGTACTGGAACATGACCGGTACAACATGACCTTGGAACACGTTCCCAAGAGGATCCCTGACAGCAAGCGACGGCGGTGCCATCTGTGTTACCAGGAGCACCACCTTCGCAAAGACACGAGCTATCGATGCAAGCCTTGTGTCGTTTGCCTCTGCATCGATGTCAACGATTGCTTCAATCGTCACCATCGACCCGGTGCAGATGTCCTATAGCCAGGATATGAGCATGATTCATTCATTCATTTATGCATTCTTCTATTCACCTTCATTAACCCTTTCCAATCACCATCACCCCTTCATTCATTCAGTCTTTATTCATTCTTCCATTCACCTTCATCACCCTTTCATTCACCTTCATCACCCTTTCATTCATTCAATCATTCATTCATTCATTCATTCAATCATCACTTCAGAGGTTCGGGCCCACCTTCATTCACCCATCATCATTATCATCATAAAAAAAAAATATATATATATATATAAAACAATAAAAAAAAAAAAAAAAAAAAAAAAAAGCACGCCAATTTCTTGCACGACAGTGGATATAGGCCTATTGGGGAAACCACTCTAAATATCATAACGCATCTAGGCCAGTACCTCCAGGGTGATGTGGAAACCTGGCCTAGACATTGAATATATTAATTTTCTTCGTTTATTTACACACACACACACACACACACACACACGCACGCACACACACACACAACAACAATTTATTCATTTATTTTGTATTTATTTACACACAAACACACACACACACACAACAACAAGAACATTTATTTATTTATTTATGAATGTATTTGTTTATATTTTTTTGGAAGATAACATGGATTTCTTTTTCATTTTTTCAGTGTCAACCCAGGAGTGGTTTCCCGTCTCGTCTCGCGGGAGTCATCTGGCTGCCGGAAAAGGTTTGTGGCAAATCATCATTTAGTAGTAGTGATGATGGTAACCCTTCGCAGAGTTGGGTATGCCGTTTTTATTTAGGGCATAACGGCACGCCTAGGCCTACTTTATTTTGTTCTTTTACATTTCTTTATTTTTTTTTTTTTTTTTCATATACCGGTATATATATATATATATATTTTTGTTTTGAATTTATAATATATACCGGTATATATATATATATATATATATATATATATATATATATTTTTTTTTTTGGAGCAACAATGGTGTCTAAAATGATGTCCTGTGATAAACATTGTCTTTCATTTACACCACAATCAAATTGCATGGAAACAATTGCCCATAGCTCGTGAACCAATTATAATGTAGTATTGTGGTTTGCACCATTAGAAAGAGCATAATTTTCCAATTCAGGAAATATATACTATTACATATTATTACAAACATTGTGGCTAAAATAATGTCCTGTGATAAACATTGTCTTTCATTTACACCACAATCTAATTGCATGGAAACAATTGCCCATAGCTTGCGAGCCAATTATGATGTAGTGGTTTGGTTTTCCCCATTAGAAAGAGCATAATTTTCCGATTCAGGTTATATATACTATTACATACATACCTGAGCAAATACCGCAACGCCGAGGTGGGGAACTGCTCGGAGTGAGCTTTTTATCCAGGGTGGGGCGACGGCGGAAAGTAAATATTCGCTTTTTCGACCCATGATTTCTAATATTCATAGAAAAAAAGTATTTGTCTTAGGAAGTTCTAGTTTTGTTTATCTTCTTTGTCATTATCTCACGCATTCATACAGACTAAATTGAAAACTATACACCTTGTAACCAAAAAATCAATCAATCATGTTATAAACCATATCTGGCAAAATATTACTGTGTTTGTTTTTGCCCAGTGCTTGAAAACTATTGACGATAGAGAATTTCCGGATCACCATTGGAAAGAGGAGAAAAAATACTTTTATTTTAGTACATACAAATATATGGTCATCACTCAGAATTCCGAGATAGGACACAATTATGAGGTCAATATTTGTAATCGGGAGTACGTTTCCATTCTATATTTCCATTTATTTAATTTTTTTATTTTTATTTTCATGTAGTATAGTCATTCAGCCATCTATTCACATACGATACATAACAATAAACATAATTCTGGTGGCTGGGAATAGAGAAATATGAAGGTTTCGAAAACACTCATGAGCAAATTCTAGACCCAAAAGCTGCGTCAACCGCCTCCTGTAACTTATCGGAACTTAATCCGTCTGAGGGGGTTAAGATCCTAGGCCTAAACATTTTTTTTATAACACCCCAGTGGCACTAAAAAAAAAGCAATTTGTATTTAGGTGAGATAATTTCCATCAATTACTTTCTACCACTCCTACACATATATCCCCCCCCCCCTCCTTTTCCCCCCCTCCTCAATTACCAGGTATTTTCTCTATTATTCCCGATATTTATCGAGTATTTTCGTGGGAGGACAAGTAGGAGAGAGGGAGGAGGGTGGAGGAGTGTAACTCCGACCCTCCAAGCCAGTCTGAGTCCACCCCTAAGCCAGTCTGAGTCCACCCCTAGTCTCTCAGTGCCATGCGGAGAGAAGGAGGGTGTGCCTGTATCACCGGTCTGGGCAAGATTACGACCACGGGGATAAAATATACAATTTTCACCAGCCAATTGCTGTTACCACTTGTTTTATTGCTTTCCCATGTTCATATGTTCATATTAAAAGTAAAATAGGCGCATATGGATAAGTATTAATTATATATGGTAAATTCACGATTTTAGTGAAGAATGAATCTGAATACCTTTACATGGGGGTATGGTGTATACTACAGGGGCTTAGCACTTTACGAGTTAAGGGGAGGGTTTGACAATAACATGGTTATGCCATATTCACTATAAATATGCATTAATCACTTTCATATATATTGTACGATGAAATGACAATATATACATGAATTTAAGACCTCCTTCTCTCTTCTACCCCTGCCCCCCCTTTAGTGGGCAGTGCCCCCCCCCCCCCCCCATACATTTTCAAAACGCTACTCCTCGGTTAATATTCGTCCTATCCCTTTCATAATAATATCGGTAATAGTACTAATGGTGATATTACATTTTATGCTCTAATATGTTTGTTGTTTTCTAGTGTTTATTGTTTATAAAAAAAAAAATTGGCCAACAATTTGCAAGACAAGTATTTACCAAAAATTCCTATTTACAGATAAAAAAAAAAAAAAAAATCGAAGCATTACTTTGAAGAGAAAGAATTCCTCTTTCTCTCAGTTTTTGTTTCATCAAAATCAACCCATAACTAGCTGAGGAGTAGCAATTTGAATATGAAAAAAACATTTATGTTTTGAGATATGAGCCTTTGCAGGTTGCGAGGAGTAGCAGCGCAAGCTACATTCCACCGTGAGAGCTAGAAGCTCACTGAAGCCTAGGACTGGGTGTGTGGTGATATCGGTACACACAAATTGCCACAAACTACAATACTACTATGCAACTTGTTTACTTTTATGCTATTTTTGCTAGTTATTGTTGCAAAATGTTGTTAGTATGACTAATTACGTATTCCCAATAATACGTGTTGGTGTGAGGGGGGAATGCGCATAACTCGGTAATTATACGGAATCTCTGCATACATTTTTCTCACAATACTGCTGAAAGTGTTGCGATTTCTTAGGAATTTTTAAAGATTTGTTTTTATTTTTGGCCAGCCAGACGCTCCTCTTAAGGGGACCGACCGGTTAATTTAGGCTTAATTTAAAAAACTCAAAATCCTGAAAATACCAATAGGTGTTTACTCAACAAGAGTCAACTTCCCTTCATAAGCCAGTGAAATGTTATTAGTGAAAACCCATTGGAAATTGTGTTTTTTTTATGTTTTCCAAACTTTTCCTGTAATTCTAAAAACGTTATATAGCGAACTTTGAAATTAACATGCTCAGTAACTACTGGTCGTACGAGGAGCATACCTATATAAATGGAAAGAGCGTAAGCTACTCTACAACCTCCCATCCGCTTTATCTTCTACTTTGCCGTGTTCCTGTGTAAAATATTGTAAAACTAAAAAAAAAAAAAAAATTTTTCACCTAATTACCTTAGACTTTCACATATTTTTCTCAGAACCTATATTGTCGCACTTTCGGATGTTACTCTAAAATGTTTATTGGACCTATAGGAATGGTTTATATACCATTGGAAAGGTAATTAAAAACACTACTAGTCCTATAAAGCCAATTTACTCTAGCCAACTTTGCTTGGTTGCAGCATGTTGTCACAGTCGTAAAATTCTACAAAATAATTTCACCTTAATTCATAATCATCTAAATCCAAAAATACACAAAATATATAAAATGTTCTTTATAGCAACTACAGACACACCTATTGTGAGTTGTTTGATCACATACAGCACGTGCTATAGGGATTTCTGTAGGACTAGGATGGGTCATAGTAGTGCTATAGTTTGCAACCTTTTGTTACCTAAATTGTAAGAAAAAAGCAAAAAAAAAAAAAAAAAAATTTGTTGTCCTAGTTTTATGGTCACATACACCTGTGCCAAATTGCATTTACATTGGAAGTAAGGCCTGGAAGTTAGTAAATAACCGGTCGGTCCCCTTAAGAGTTAAAGCCTGTGGAGACGAGTGCGAGTGATCCACGTCCACTCTCCAGCCCGGCGGCCGGTGTACTGAGATTCTCACCCCATTTTTTGCGAGACCTATGCAGCGCTGCCAAGGCAAATGTAGCGCAACATTAGCAACATTCGCTCATCATTAGCGAATATTTGCCGATGTCTATGGTAGCGCTGCAGATGAACCCTGTGCGTTACAAAGCTCTTTCTGGTGTCATTTTAAAGCTATATTCTTCTAGGTTTTGGCAAAATAAATTTAATTTGATTCAGACACTTGCTTAATAATTCTAAATCCACGATCTTAACCATATCTCTGTCGCCTGTCCTGTCTCTCCAGTTCGGCCTTCTGAACCCCCAGCTAACGGTGCTTGTGGCCCTTTGGCGCTGTCGACTGGTAGGCTCTATGGCAGTACTTCTTTGATTTTCCATGGAATTATTTTTGCTTCCGTGGCCGGGGACCCTTAGAGAGTGTCAAGCGCTTTGCTGAGGTAATCCTTTCGGGCATGGAAGCATACATCCCATTCTCTTTCTCTCAAACTAACTCACAAAATTCTTGGTTTACTCACGTTTGCTCTACTGCTGTTCGCAATAAGGAGGAAGCATTCAAACCGTATCATCGCCTTGAAACTCAAGAATCCCTTACCTTTTATGTCTCTGCCCGGTATCAAGCCAAATCGGTTCTTCGACTCGTCAAAAACTCTGTCATTAATAACAAATGCTCTGAACTTTCCAACTCAAGATCTTCTCAAGCTTTATTGCATCTAGCCAAAAACATCTCCAACAATTTAACTTTCACGTCTTTTCCTCCTCTTTTCCACTCTGATGGAACCACCATCACCTCTTCCTCTGACAAAGCTGAACTCTTCGCTTAAAACAACTTGGATGATTCCGGCGCTATTCCTTCCTCTCCACCCCCCTCTAACTTACTTATGCCAAACATCATAATCTCTTCTAAGGATGTACTCTCGGCCCTCTTTGGGCTTACTACTAGGAAGGAGTATGGACCAGATGGAGTTTCTCCTGTTGTACTAAAAAAACGGTTCTTCTGTGCTGACCCCCTACCTTGGCAAACTCTTTCGGCTCTGTCTATCCTCTAATTTCTTCTCTTCATGCTGGAAGTTTGCTCTTATTCAACCTGTCCCAAAGAAGGGTGACCACTCTCAACCCTCCTACTATCGTCTCATTGCTCATATTTCTTGCATCTCTAAAGTTTTTCAAGGTATTCTTAACTCAAAATTTCTTCCCATAATTTACTTTCAGATTGCCAGTACGGTTTCCTTAAGGGTCGATCTACTGGTGATCTTCTTGCTTATCTTACTAACTCTTGATCCTCCTCCTTTCGGGACTTTGGTGGGATTTTTTCTATTGCTCTGTAGTCTAGACATATTGAAAGCTTTCGAACGAGTCTGGCACAAGTTTTTATTTTCTAAAGTACCCTCCTTCGGTTTATATCCCTCTGTGCCTTTGTCTCTAATTTCCTTTC
Source organism: Paralithodes platypus (assembly GCA_032716605.1). Lineage (NCBI taxonomy): Eukaryota > Metazoa > Arthropoda > Malacostraca > Decapoda > Lithodidae > Paralithodes > Paralithodes platypus. The sequence continues at coordinate 34,958,788 of CM064525.1, forward strand.
AGACCACTCCATAGCTGCAGTTGTGGACAGCCATTGTTCACTTCCTCAACATATCAACTCTGGTGTCCAATTCTCTTTCTAATATTTATCAATGATCTCCTCAACTAAACCTCTATTCCTATCCACTGATCATATGCTGATGACTCTACCTTACACTATTCAACTAGTTTTCCATAACAACCCAGCATGTAAGCACTCCAAAACAAATGTGGAGAGCCCATACAATGCCTATCTTCTGATCTTTCAATTATTTCTGATTGGGGTAGAGAAAATCTTGTTACTTTCAATACCTCCAAGACCCAGTCTCTCCCTCTATCTCTCCATCACAATCTTCTACAAGACTACCATCTGTTCTTCAACAATACACAACTCAACCCTTCATCTTATCTCAACATTCTAGGTGTATCTTTTTCATCTGACCTTTGTTGGAAAGATCATGTTACCAATCTTGCTAAAACAGCTTCCCAAAAGTTAGGTGTGGTGCTAAACAGTCTCTGTGGCTTCTTCACCCCCGCATAACTTCTTGCTCTGTATTCGGGCACAGTGTACCTCTGTATTGAGTATTGTTCGCATGTGTGGGGAGGCTCCACCCATACGCATTTCTTGAAAAAGGGAGAATCAAAAGCATTTCGCCTTATTAACTCGCTTCCTCTTATTAGTTCCCTCTTTCACTCTTTTATCGCTATTACAACAGTTAGTGTTATTCAGAGCTCCCTCAGTGTATATCCCCTCCCTTGCGGCGAGTGCGAGAGACCCACCTTCCAACACAGTCCCACTCGAGTTCTGTCCAAAATAATATATGTATATATATATATATATATATATATATATATATATATATATATATATATATATATATATATATATATATATATATATATATATATATATATATATATATATATATACATATATATATATATATATATATATATTGGAGATGTTAATGCATCCAATCCATCTATTGATATTATTTTGAACGTACTATACATAGGACATAAAGTGTTATAATAAAGTACTTTATAAGTACAGACAATAAATTGTCATCAAACTTACTGTACACACACACATACAGTATAGTCAGATTATGACGGAAGACTATTAATGAACAAACTAACAGATATAGTTGAAAATGCTGAACCATCTGGGACGAACACAGCTTTCGGCCGAAGCACAGTATAGCCTACAAAGGCAAACTTGTGGCCACCTCCAAACTTGTAGTAACAACATCGGGAACAAATAAAAACAACACAGAAGGCTTGAGATTTAATTACATCCCTGTGAGTTTGGGTAGTTTTCTTACTAGTGTTGAAGCTGCGTCTTGTTGGTGTAGTGTTGGATCATGTTGGTGGTGGGTCTTGTTGGTGTTGGTTGGGGAGGTCTTGGTGGTGTGGGTGGTAGGTCTAGTTGGTGTTGTTGCTAGTTCTTGTTAGTGGTGGGTCTATTTGAAGTGGTGTTGGATCTTGTTGGTTTTGGTGGTGGGTTTCGTTGGTGTTGCTGGTGGGTCCTAATGGTGGTGGGTCTTGTTGGTGTTGGTGGGGAGTCTTGTTGGTGGAGGGTCTTGTTGATGTTGGTGGGAGGTTTTGTTGGTGTTGGTGGGGGGTCTTGTTGGTGTTGATGGTGGATATACAGTATACAAATATTGAGAGGAGAGGAGGAGAAGGTGGGCAAGCAAAGGTTATAGGAGAGTTGGAGAAGGTGGACAGGGGAAGTAGTAGGGGAGAGGTAGAGGAGAGTAGAAGGTGCTTAGGAGAGAACAATTAAACTTAGAGAATAAGGGTAGAAGGAGGACAGAAGAGGTGGAAAAGTGTGCATGAGAGAAGAATGGAGAAATACAGGGGAGGGGTAGAAGGCAGACCAGGAGGGAAGTGAAGTGCAGATATTAGGTTAAAAGGGGAGAAGGTGATCAGAGAAGGGGAGTAAAAACACATAAAAGAAGTCGAGAACTTTGACAGGAATATGAGCGAAAAAGATAAAGAAAATATAGAGAAGGAGGCTACTTGGAGAGTACTGTATATAATACAAGTACGAACAATATTTTACTTAAGTTTATTCAATACCTTTCATTAACTATCCCTTCTATGAATAACCAATACTCTAAACTATATCTAAACCTAGTTCAAGCTTTCTCTGGAGACGCCGCTAACAAGGCAAGCTGCCCTTCTACACAGTGAGGAGAGCGACTCCGAAGAAGGTGAGTCTTGTTAGTATTGGTGCTGGGGTTTGTTGGTGGTGGGGCTTCTTGGTGTTTGGTCTTGTTGGTGTTGGTGGAGGGGTCTTGTTAGTGTTGGTGTTGGGTCTTGTTAGTGTTGGTGTTGGTGGTGCGTCTAGTTTAGTGTTGGTAGTGGGTCTTATCAGTGTTGGTGTTGGGTCTTGTTAGTGTTGGTGGTGGGTCTTATTGGTGTTGGTGGTGGGTCTTATTAGTGTTGGTGTTGGGTCTAGTTGGTGGGTGGTCTTGTTGGTGTTGGTGGTGGGTCTTGTTGGTGTTGGTGGTGGGTCTTGTTGGTGTTGGTGGTGGGTCTTGATAGTGTTGGTGGTGGGTCTTATTGGTGTTGGTGGTGGGTCTTATTAGTGTTGGTGTTGGGTCTAGTTGGTGGGTGGTCTTGTTGGTGTTGGTGGTGGGTCTTGTTGGTGTTGGTGGTGGGTCTTGTTGGTGTTGGTGGTGGGTCTTATTAGTGTTGGTCTTGTTGGTGTTGGTGGTGGGTCTTGTTGGTGTTGGTAGTGGGTCTTATTAATGTTGGTGGAGGGTCTTATTAGTGTTGGGGGTGGGTCTTGTTGGTGTTGGTGGTGGGTCTTATTAGTGTTGGTGGTGGGTCTTGTTGGTGGTGGGTCTTATTAGTGTTGGTGGTTGGTCTTATTAGTGTTGGGGGTGGGTCTTGTTGGTGTTGGTGGTGGGTCTTATTAGTGTTGGTGGTGGGTCTTGTTGGTGTTGGTGGTTGGTCTAATTAGTGTTGGGGGTGGGTTTTGTTGGTGTTGGTGGTGGGTCTTATTAGTGTTGGTGGTGGGTCTTATTAGTGTTGGTGGTGGGTCTTATTAGTGTTGGTGGTGGGTCTTGTTAGTGCTGGTGATGGGTCTTGTTAGTGCTGGTGGTGGGTCTTGTTAGTGTTGGTGGTGGGTCTTGTTAGTGTTGGTGGTGGGTCTTGTTAGTGCTGGTGGTGGGTCTTATTAGTATTGGTGGTGGGTCTTGTTGGTGTGGGTGGTGGGTCTTGTTGTTGTTGGTGGTGGGTCTTATTAGTGTTGGTGGTGGGTCTTGTTAGTGCTGGTGGTGGGTCTTGTTAGTGTTGGAGGTGGGTCTTGTTGGTGTTGGTAGTGGGTCATATCAGTGTTGGTGTTGGGTCTTGTTAGTGTTGGTGGTGGGTCTTATTGGTGTTGGTGGTGGGTCTTATTAGTGTTGGTGTTGGGTCTAGTTGGTGGGTGGTCTTGTTGGTGTTGGTGGTGGGTCTTGTTGGTGTTGGTGGTGGGTCTTGTTGGTGGTGGGTCTTGTTAGTGTTGGTGGTGGGTCTTATTGGTGTTGGTGGTGGGTCTTATTAGTGTTGGTGTTGGGTCTAGTTGGTGGGTGGTCTTGTTGGTGTTGGTGGTGGGTCTTGTTGGTGTTGGTGGTGGGTGTTGTTGGTGTTGGTAGTGGGTCTTATCAGTGTTGGTGTTGGGTCTTGTTAGTGTTGGTGGTGGGTCTTATTGGTGTTGGTGGTGGGTCTTATTAGTGTTGGTGTTGGGTCTAGTTGGTGGGTGGTCTTGTTGGTGTTGGTGGTGGGTCTTGTTGGTGTTGGTGGTGGGTCTTGTTGGTGTTGGTGGTGGGTCTTGTTAGTGTTGGTGGTGGGTCTTATTGGTGTTGGTGGTGGGTCTTATTAGTGTTGGTGTTGGGTCTAGTTGGTGGGTGGTCTTGTTGGTGTTGGTGGTGGGTCTTGTTGGTGTTGGTAGTGGGTCTTATTAGTGTTGGTGGAGGGTCTTATTAGTGTTGGGGGTGGGTCTTGTTGGTGTGGGTGGTGGGTCTTATTAGTGTTGGTGGTGGGTCTTGTTGGTGTTGGTGGTGGGTCTTAATAGTGTTGGTGGTGGGTCTTGTTGGTGTTGGTGGTTGGTCTAATTAGTGTTGGGGGTGGGTTTTGTTGGTGTTGGTGGTGGGTCTTATTAGTGTTGGTGGTGGGTCTTATTAGTGTTGGTGGTGGGTCTTATTAGTGTTGGTGGTGGGTCTTGTTAGTGCTGGTGATGGGTCTTGTTAGTGCTGGTGGTGGGTCTTGTTAGTGTTGGTGGTGGGTCTTGTTAGTGTTGGTGGTGGGTCTTGTTAGTGCTGGTGGTGGGTCTTATTAGTATTGGTGGTGGGTCTTGTTGGTGTTGGTGGTGGGTCTTGTTGTTGTTGTTGGTGGTGGGTCTTATTAGTGTTGGTGGTGGGTCTTGTTAGTGCTGGTGGTGGGTCTTGTTAGTGTTGGAGGTGGGTCTTGTTGGTGTTGGTAGTGGGTCATATCAGTGTTGGTGTTGGGTCTTGTTAGTGTTGGTGGTGGGTCTTATTGGTGTGGGTGGTGGGTCTTATTAGTGTTGGTGTTGGGTCTAGTTGGTGGGTGGTCTTGTTGGTGTTGGTGGTGGGTCTTTTTGGTGTTGGTGGTGGGTCTTGTTGGTGGTGGGTCTTGTTAGTGTTGGTGGTGGGTCTTATTGGTGTTGGTGGTGGGTCTTATTAGTGTTGGTGTTGGGTCTAGTTGGTGGGTGGTCTTGTTGGTGTTGGTGGTGGGTCTTGTTGGTGTTGGTGGTGGGTGTTGTTGGTGTTGGTGGTGGGTCTTATTAGTGTTTGTCTTGTTGGTGTTGGTGGTGGGTCTTGTTGGTGTTGGTAGTGGGTCTTATTAGTGTTGGTGGAGGGTCTTATTAGTGTTGGGGGTGGGTCTTGTTGGTGTTGGTGGTGGGTCTTATTAGTGTTGGTGGTGGGTCTTGTTGGTGTTGGTGGTTGGTCTTATTAGTGTTGGGGGTGGGTCTTGTTGGTGTTGGTGGTGGGTCTTATTAGTGTTGGTGGTGGGTCTTGTTGGTGTTGGTGGTTGGTCTAATTAGTGTTGGGGGTGGGTTTTGTTGGTGTTGGTGGTGGGTCTTATTAGTGTTGGTGGTGGGTCTTATTAGTGTTGGTGGTAGGTCTTATTAGTGTTGGTGGTGGGTCTTGTTAGTGCTGGTGATGGGTCTTGTTAGTGCTGGTGGTGGGTCTTGTTAGTGTTGGTGGTGGGTCTTGTTAGTGTTGGTGGTGGGTCTTGTTAGTGCTGGTGGTGGGTCTTATTAGTATTGGTGGTGGGTCTTGTTGGTGTTGGTGGTGGGTCTTGTTGTTGTTGGTGGTGGGTCTTATTAGTGTTGGTGGTGGGTCTTGTTAGTGTTGGTGGTGGGTCTTCTTAGTGTTGGAGGTGGGTCTTGTTGGTGTTGGTTGTGGATCTTGTTGGTGTTGGTGGTGGGTCTTATTAGTGTTGGTGTTGGGTCTAGTTGGTGGGTGGTCTTGTTGGTGTTGGTGGTGGGTCTTGTTGGTGTTGGTGGTGGGTCTTGTTGGTGTTGGTGGTGGGTCTTGTTAGTGTTGGTGGTGGGTCTTATTGGTGTTGGTGGTGGGTCTTATTAGTGTTGGTGTTGGGTCTAGTTGGTGGGCGGTCTTGTTGGTGTTGGTGGTGGGTCTTGTTGGTGTTGGTAGTGGGTCTTATTAGTGTTGGTGGAGGGTCTTATTAGTGTTGGGGGTGGGTCTTGTTGGTGTTGGTGGTGGGTCTTATTAGTGTTGGTGGTGGGTCTTGTTGGTGTTGGTGGTGGGTCTTATTAGTGTTGGTGGTGGGTCTTGTTGGTGTTGGTGGTTGGTCTAATTAGTGTTGGGGGTGGGTTTTGTTGGTGTTGGTGGTGGGTCTTATTAGTGTTGGTGGTGGGTCTTGTTAGTGTTGGTGGTGGGTCTTGTTAGTGTTGGTGGTGGGTCTTGTTAGTGCTGGTGGTGGGTCTTATTAGTATTGGTGGTGGGTCTTGTTGGTGTTGGTGGTGGGTCTTGTTGTTGTTGGTGGTGGGTCTTATTAGTGTTGGTGGTGGGTTTTGTTAGTGCTGGTGGTGGGTCTTGTTAGTGATGGAGGTGGGTCTTGTTGGTGTTGGTAGTGGGTCATATCAGTGTTGGTGTTGGGTCTTGTTAGTGTTGGTGGTGGGTCTTATTGGTGTTGGTGGTGGGTCTTATTAGTGTTGGTGTTGGGTCTAGTTGGTGGGTGGTCTTGTTGGTGTTGGTGGTGGGTCTTGTTGGTGTTGGTGGTGGGTCTTGTTGGTGGTGGGTCTTGTTAGTGTTGGTGGTGGGTCTTATTGGTGTTGGTGGTGGGTCTTATTAGTGTTGGTGTTGGGTCTAGTTGGTGGGTGGTCTTGTTGGTGTTGGTGGTGGGTCTTGTTGGTGTTGGTGGTGGGTGTTGTTGGTGTTGGTGGTGGGTCTTATTAGTGTTGGTCTTGTTGGTGGTGGGTCTTGTTGGTGTTGGTAGTGGGTCTTATTAGTGTTGGTGGAGGGTCTTATTAGTGTTGGGGGTGGGTCTTGTTGGTGTTGGTGGTGGGTCTTATTAGTGTTGGTGGTGGGTCTTGTTGGTGTTGGTGGTTGGTCTTATTAGTGTTGGGGGTGGGTCTTCTTGGTGTTGGTGGTGGGTCTTATTAGTGTTGGTGGTGGGTCTTGTTGGTGTTGGTGGTTGGTCTAATTAGTGTTGGGGGTGGGTTTTGTTGGTGTTGGTGGTGGGTCTTATTAGTGTTGGTGGTGGGTCTTATTAGTGTTGGTGGTTGGTCTTATTAGTGTTGGTGGTGGGTCTTGTTAGTGCTGGTGATGGGTCTTGTTAGTGCTGGTGGTGGGTCTTGTTAGTGTTGGTGGTGGGTCTTGTTAGTGTTGGTGGTGGGTCTTGTTAGTGCTGGTGGTGGGTCTTATTAGTATTGGTGGTGGGTCTTGTTGGTGTTGGTGGTGGGTCTTGTTGTTGTTGTTGGTGGTGGGTCTTATTAGTGTTGGTGGTGGGTCTTGTTAGTGCTGGTGGTGGGTCTTGTTAGTGTTGGAGGTGGGTCTTGTTGGTGTTGGTTGTGGATCTTGTTGGTGTTGGTGGTGGGTCTTATTAGTGTTGGTGGTGGTTCTTGTTAGTGCTGGTGGTGGGTCTTGTTAGTGTTGGTGGTGGGTCTTGTTAGTGTTTGTGGTGGGTCTTGTTAGTTTTGGTGGTGGGTCTTGTTAGTGTTGGTGGTGGGTCTTATTAGTGTTGGTGGTGGGTCTTGTTGGTGTTGGTGGTGGGTCTTGTTGGTGTTGGAGGTCGGTCTTATTAGTGTTGGTGGTGGGTCTTGTTAGTGTTGGGTGTGGGTCTTGTTGGTGTTGGTGGTGGGTCTTATTAGAGTTGGTGGTGGGTCTGGTTGGTGATGGTGGTGGGTCTTGTTGGTGTTGGTGGTGGGTCTTATTAGTGTTGGTGGTGGGTCTTGTTAGTGTTGGTGGTGGGTCTTATTAGTGTTCGTGGTGAGTCTTGTTAGTGTTGGTGGTGGGTCTTGTTGGTGTTGGTGGTGGGTCTTGTTAGTGCTGGTGGTGGGTCTTGTTGGTGTTGGTGGTGGGTCTTGTTAGTGTTGGTGGTGGGTCTTGTTGGTGTTGGTGGTGGGTCTTATTGGTGTTGGTGGTGGGTCTTATTAGTGTTGGTGGTGGGTCTTGTTAGTGCTGGTGGTGGGTCTTGTTAGTGTTGGTGGTGGGTCTTGTTAGTGTTGGTGGTGGGTCTTGTTAGTTTTGGTGGTGGGTCTTGTTAGTGTTGGTGGTGGGTCTTATTAGTGTTGGTGGTGGGTCTTGTTGGTGTTGGTGGTGGGTCTTGTTGGTGTTGGTGGTGGGTGTTATTAGTGTTGGTGGTGGGCCTTGTTAGTGTTGGGGGTGGGTCTTGTTGGTGTTGGTGGTGGGTCTTATTAGAGTTGGTGGTGGTGTGACGCATGTCCACGTGTGAGCATGCTGTACAGAACGTCTAGTCATGCCCCACTCTCGCTAGGATCGTCAGGGCAGGAACTTTGGCTGTAGTCTATGTAGAGTTTCCTAACTTAGTTCATGTGAGCCGTTGTACTATAAGTATTATGAATATGTATTTTGTTTTCATCTGAGTCAACGAGTTCTATTTTATATCATTAGTTATAAGTATTGTGTGTAAAACTTATTTGTAATGATGGGAAGAGAAACAGCCACAGTTGGGGGTCAGTGGGTGCGCCAGGCGGGAGGTGGGCCTAACTCACTAGCACTCCCCCCCCCCCCCCCCCCCCCTCAGTGCTAGGGGAGCCTTTGTGTATCCCAGAGGAGAGAGAGAAATTTCGTAATGGTTGTCAGTGGGCGGTCCTTAGTAGTTCACGTTGGGCTCACTAGAGGGCCGGGTATAAAAAGGGAAGTCTAGCCATTTTTTCATCAGAACTCATTAGGCAGAGCGACTTCTCATTTCCCTTGCTAACTATATATATTCTTCTGACTGATGGGAACTTTCTCTACTACCTTACATTCTTATCTCCTCTTTTCCCTGCCGTTTAAATTCCATGGTCCCGTTGGTGCAGAGCTAGTCAGCCAACTTATTATCGCTTGAGTTCTCACGAGATACTTGCCTATTAGATAGCCTATTTTGGAAGGGTTGACTTAGAATAGGATTGATTTATGTTTGTTGCACTTGTATATGCATTTCCCTGTGTGTTATTATTATTATTCCTGTTTTCTGCTGGTCTAGGTAATGCTAGACTGGGGTAAGGCTTTTCTGTGTTACGAGTTGTTGTTTGATGCAGTGGTTAAGCGATAAACCTGCATACTCGTTTCGGTTCAGTGAAGCCTAGGTTGTCTTCGTGGCTGACTGTGTTGAGTTAATAATTTACAGTGCGTGAGGGCAAGAGCCTAACCACCCTGTATTTTATTAACAGTTTGTTTTTACTTTGTCAAGGAGCCGGGAGAAAACCAGATACAAGGGATCTGGATTTCTCAAAGTGCACTTGTTAGTTTTAATGTAATACTTTAAACAGTCGTGAGGAATTCGTATAGGCTACAAGCCGTTTTTGCTCAGTCACTGCTACCTTTTGCCCACAGTACCCCAGCTAGACTTTACTCGATTAGTAGATACAGAATAGTATTGAAGCTTTCCTTATGTATGATATTGTTTATGCACTATTGATTTCATGTGTTGCAAGCTTGGCTACTTTAGTGATTAGTGGCCCACGAGCACAATCCGAGTAGGCTATTGCCGTTGCATTTGCGGAGTACTTCTTTTTAATGTTTGCCATTTACTATTGCATATTCTTTTAATTATTCTTATGCCAATTTAAACCTTTAATAGTATTTAATTTCCAGTGTTTTTGCTTATTGAATTACTGTTCAAAATCCGATACATACTTCTTACGAGCATCCGAGAAGCATCTAACTTTTTCAGAAGATTCCTTGCTCGATGCTTAAGGACTATTAATTAACGTAACGTAATAGTGCCGATCCGAAGTAGAGGGTGGAGGACTTCTTAAGTTCATAGTCAAGGGTGGATTACTTCGGCTTCGGCCAACACTATTCTTTTGTGTTGTTGTTTATTACTTCATTGTTTGATTGTTGACCAGACTAGATAATTCCTGCCTCTTTATTAGTCTGTTGTTGAACACTAGTACCGAGTTCTTGTATACCCCGTTATAGCAGATTGAACTCTGGAGGGTATTGGTGTTTTTTGTTCGGCTGGCAGTACTCAGGTGTTGGGATCGTTTGTTTCCGTTGTGGCAGCGAGCCGTATTCGAGTCCTGATTGAGAGCCCTTGTGTACCCGAGTGCCAGTTCGTAACAGTGGGTCTTGTTGGTGTTGGCGGTATGTCTTGTTGGTGTTGGTGGTGGGTCTTATTAGTGTTGGTGGTGGGTCTTGTTAGTGTTGGTGGTGGGTCTTGTTAGTGTTGGTGGTGAGTCTTGTTAGTGTTGGGGGTTGGTCTTGTTGGTGTTGGTTGTGGGTCTTATTAGTGTTGGTTGTTGGTCTTATTAGTGTTGGTGGTTGGTCTTGTTGGTGTTGGTGGTTGGTCTTGTTAGTGATGGTAGTTGGTCTTGTTAGTGTTGGTGGTGGGTCTTGTTGGTGTTGGTTGTTGGTGTTAGTGGTTGGTCTTGTTGGTGGTTGGTGATGGTGGTTGGTCTTGTTAGTGTTGGTGGTTGGTCTTGTTGGTGTTGGTGGTTGATCTTGTTGGTGTTGGTGGCAGGTCTTGTTGGTGGTTGGTCTTGTTGGTGTTGGTGGTTGGTCTTGTTGGTGTTGGTGGTGGGTCTTGTTAGTGTTGGTGGTGGGTCTTGATGGTGGCGGGTCTTGTTGGTGTTGGTGGTGGGTCTTATTAGTGTTGGTGGTGGGTCTTGTTAGTGCTGGTGGTGGGTCTTGTTATTGTTGGTGGTGGGTCTTGTTAGTGTTGGTGGTGGGTCTTGTTAGTTTTGGTGGTGGGTCTTGTTAGTGTTGGTGGTGGGTCTTATTAGTGTTGGTGGTGGGTCTTGTTGGTGTTGGTGGTGGGTCTTGTTGGTGGTCGGTCTTATTAGTGTTGGTGGTGGGTCTTGTTAGTGTTAGGGGTGGGTCTTGTTGGTGTTGGTGGTGGGTCTTATTAGAGTTGGTGGTGGGTCTTGTTGGTGTTGGTGGTGGTTCTTGATGGTGTTGGTGGTGGGTGTTATTATTGTTGGTGGTGGGTCTTGTTAGTGTTGGTGGTGGGTCTTGCTAGTGTTGGTGGTGAGTGTTGTTAGTGTTGGGGGTGGGTCTTGTTGGTGTTGGTTGTTGGTGTAGTGGTTGGTCTTTGTGGTTGGTTTGTTAGTGTTGGTGGTTGGTCTGTTGTGTGTTGGTGGTTTGGTCTTGTTAGTGATGGTTTAGTCTTGTTAGTGTTGGTAGTCTTGTTGGTGTTGGTTGTTAGTGTTAGTGGTGTGGTGTTGTGTTGGTGGTTGGTCTTGTTTGTTGGTGGTTGGTCTTGTTGGTTAGTGTTGGGTTGGTGTTATTATTGGTGTTGGTGTGTGGTTTGTTAGTGTTGTGGTGTCTTGTGTGTTGGTGGTTGGTGTTGGTGGTGGGTCTTGTTAGTGTTTGATTGGTCTTTTGTTGTGTTGGGTGGTGGTGTCTTGTTGGTGTTGGTGGTTGTCTGTTGTGTGGTTGTTGGTGTGGTGTTGGTGTTGGTCTTGTTTTTTGGTGGGTCTTGTTGGTGTTGGTGGTTGTCTTGTGTGGTTGGTTGTTGGTGTTGGTGTTGGTGGTGGCTCTTGTTAGTGTGGTGGTGGGTCTTGTAGTTGGTTGTCTTGTGTTGTTGTTGTTGGTGTTGTGGTTGGTCTTGTGTTGGTGGGTCTTGTTGGGGTGTGGTTGGTCTTGTTTGTTGTGTGTTGGTCTTGTTGGTGTTGGTGGTTGGTCTTGTTGGTGTGGTTGGTCTTGTTAGTGTTGGTTGTTAGTGTTGGTGGTTGGTCTTGTTGGTGTTGGTGGTTGGTGTTGTTAGTGTTGGTTGTTGGTCTTGTTGGTGGTGGTGGTGGTCTTGTTGGTGGTGGTGGTGGTGGTTTTTTGTGTGGTGTTGGTGGGTTTTGTGGTGTTGGTGTTGGTCTTGTTGTGTTTGTGGTTGGTCTTGTTAGTGTTGGTGGTTGGTCTTGTTGGTGTTGGTGGTTGATCTTGTTGGTGTTGGTGGCTGGTCTTGTTGGTGTTGGTGGTTGGTCTTGTTGGTGTGTGGTTGCGTGTTTGTTGGTTGTTGGTGTTGGGTGGTTGGTCTTGTTGTGTTGGTGGTGTTTGGTGTTGGTGGTTGGTCTTGTTGTTGGTGGTGGGTCTTGGTGTTGGTGGTTGGTCTTTTTGGTGTTGGTGGTTGGTCTTGTATTGTTGGTGGTGGGTCTTGTTGGTGTTGGTGGTTGTCTTGTTGGTGTTGGTGGTTGGTCTTGTGGTGTTGGTGGTTGGTCTTGTTGGTGTTGGGTCTTGTTAGTGTTGGTGGGGGGTCTTGTTGGTGTTGGTGTTGGTGGTGGTTGGTCTTGTTGGTGTTGGTGGTTGGTCTTGTTGGTGTTGGTGGTTGGTCTTGTTGGTGTTGGTGGTTGGTGTTGTTAGTGTTGGTGGTGGTCTTGGTTGGTGGTGGTTGGTCTTCTTGGTGTTGGTGGTTGGTCTTGTTGGTGTTGGTGGTTGGTCTTGTTGGTGTTGGTTGTGGGTCTTATTAGTGTTGGTTGTTGGTCTTATTAGTGTTGGTGGTTGGTCTTGTTGGTGTTGGTGGTTGGTCTTGTTAGTGATGGTAGTTGGTCTTGTTAGTGTTGGTGATTGAGAGCCCTTGTGTACCCGAGTGCCAGTTCGTAACAGTGGGTCTTGTTGGTGTTGGCGGTATGTCTTGTTGGTGTTGGTGGTGGGTCTTATTAGTGTTGGTGGTGGGTCTTGTTAGTGTTGGTGGTGGGTCTTGTTAGTGTTGGTGGTGAGTCTTGTTAGTGTTGGGGGTTGGTCTTGTTGGTGTTGGTTGTGGGTCTTATTAGTGTTGGTTGTTGGTCTTATTAGTGTTGGTGGTTGGTCTTGTTGGTGTTTGTGGATGGTGTTGTTAGGGTTGGTTAGTGGTCTTGTTGGTGTTGGTGGTGGTCTTGTTGGTGTTGGTTGTTGGTGTTAGTGGTTGGTCTTGTTGGTGGTTGGTGATGGTGGATGGTCTTGTTAGTGTTGGTGGTTGGTCTTGTTGGTGTTGGTGGTTGTTCTTGTTGGTGTTGGTGGCAGGTCTTGTTGGTGGTTGGTCTTGTTGGTGTTGGTGGTTGGTCTTGTTGGTGTTGGTGGTGGGTCTTGTTAGTGTTGGTGGTGGGTCTTGATGGTGGCGGGTCTTGTTGGTGTTGGTGGTGGGTCTTATTAGTGTTGGTGGTGGGTCTTGTTAGTGCTGGTGGTGGGTCTTGTTAGTGTTGGTGGTGGGTCTTATTAGTGTTGGTGGTGGGTCTTGTTGGTGTTGGTGGTGGGTCTTGTTGGTGTTGGTGGTCGGTCTTATTAGTGTTGGTGGTGGGTCTTGTTAGTGTTAGGGGTGGGTCTTGTTGGTGTTGGTGGTGGGTCTTATTAGAGTTGGTGGTGGGTCTTGTTGGTGTTGGTGGTGGTTCTTGATGGTGTTGGTGGTGGGTGTTATTATTGTTGGTGGTGGGTCTTGTTAGTGTTGGTGGTGGGTCTTGTTAGTGTTGGTGGTGAGTGTTGTTAGTGTTGGGGGTGGGTCTTATTGGTGTTGGTTGTTGGTGTTAGTGGTTGGTCTTGTTGGTGTTGGTTGTTAGTGTTGGTGGTTGGTCTTGTTGGTGTTGGTGGTTGGTCTTGTTAGTGATGGTGGTTAGTCTTGTTAGTGTTGGTGGTGGGTCTTGTTGGTGTTGGTTGTTAGTGTTAGTGGTTGGTGTTGTTGGTGTTGGTGGTTGGTCTTGTTGGTGTTGGTGGTTGGTCTTGTTAGTGTTGGTTGTTGGTGTTGGTGGTTGGTCTTATTGGTGTTGGTGGTTGGGTTTGTTAGTGTTGGTGGTGGGTCTTGTTGGTGTTGGTGGTTGGTGTTGGTGGTGGGTCTTGTTAGTGTTGGTGATTGGTCTTGTTAGTGTTGGTGGTGGGTCTTGTTGGTGTTGGTGGTTGGTCTTGTTAGTGTTGGTTGTTGGTGTTGGTGTTGGTGGTTGGTCTTGTTAGTGTTGGTGGTGGGTCTTGTTGGTGTTGGTGGTTGGTCTTGTTAGTGTTGGTTGTTGGTGTTGGTGTTGGTGGTGGCTCTTGTTAGTGTTGGTGGTGGGTCTTGTTAGTGTTGGTGGTTGGTCTTGTTAGTGTTAGTTGTTGGTCTTGTTGGTGTTGGTGGTTGGTCTTGTTAGTGTTGGTGGTGGGTCTTGTTGGTGTTGGTGGTTGGTCTTGTTAGTGTTGGTTGTTGGTCTTGTTGGTGTTGGTGGTTGGTCTTGTTGGTGTTGGTGGTTGGTCTTGTTAGTGTTGGTTGTTAGTGTTGGTGGTTGGTCTTGTTGGTGTTGGTGGTTGGTGTTGTTAGTGTTGGTTGTTGGTCTTGTTGGTGTTGGTGGTTGGTCTTGTTGGTGTTGGTGGTTGGTCTTGTTAGTGTTGGTGGTTGGTCTTGTTGGTGTTGGTGGTTGATCTTGTTGGTGTTGGTGGCTGGTCTTGTTGGTGTTGGTGGTTGGTCTTGTTGGTGTTGGTGGTTGGTCTTGTTAGTGTTGGTTGTTGGTGTTGGTGGTTGGTCTTGTTGGTGTTGGTGGTTGGGCTTGTTGGTGTTGGTGGTTGGTCTTGTTAGTGTTGGTGGTGGGTCTTGGTGTTGGTGGTTGGTCTTTTTGGTGTTGGTGGTTGGTCTTGCTATTGTTGGTGGTGGGTCTTGTTGGTGTTGGTGGTTGGTCTTGTTGGTGTTGGTGGTTGGTCTTGTTGGTGTTGGTGGTTGGTCTTGTTGGTGTTGGTGGCTGGTCTTGTTAGTGTTGGTGGTGGGTCTTGTTGGTGTTGGTTGTTGGTGTTAGTGGTTGGTCTTGTTGGTGTTGGTGGTTGGTCTTGTTGGTGTTGGTGGTTGGTCTTGTTGGTGTTGGTGGTTGGTGTTGTTAGTGTTGGTGGTGGGCCTTGGTGTTGGTGGTTGGTCTTCTTGGTGTTGGTGGTTGGTCTTGTTAGTGTTGGTGGTTGGTCTTGTTGGTGTTGGTGGTTGGTCTTGTTGGTGTTGGTGGCTGGTCTTGTTGGTGTTGGTGGTTGGTCTTGTTAGTGTTGGTTATTGGTGGTTGGTCTTGTTGGTGTTGGTGGTTGGTGTTGTTAGTGTTGGTTGTTGGTCTTGTTGGTGTTGGTGGTTGGTCTTGTTGGTGTTGGTGGTTGGTTTTGTTAGTGTTGGTAGCGGGTCTTGTTGGTGTTGGTGGTGGGTCTTATTAGTGTTGGTGGTGGGTCTTGTTAGTGCTGGTGGTGGGTCTTGTTAGTGTTGGTGGTGGGTCTTGTTAGTGTTGGTGGTGGGTCTTGTTAGTTTTGGTGGTGGGTCTTGTTAGTGTTGGTGGTGGGTCTTATTAGTGTTGGTGGTGGGTCTTGTTGGTGTTGGTGGTGGGTCTTGTTGGTGTTGGTGGTCGGTCTTATTAGTGTTGGTGGTGGGTCTTGTTAGTGTTAGGGGTGGGTCTTGTTGGTGTTGGTGGTGGGTCTTATTAGAGTTGGTGGTGGGTCTTGTTGGTGTTGGTGGTGGGTCTTGATGGTGTTGGTGGTGGGTGTTATTATTGTTGGTGGTGGGTCTTGTTAGTGTTGGTGGTGGGTCTTGTTAGTGTTGGTGGTGAGTGTTGTTAGTGTTGGGGGTGGGTCTTGTTGGTGTTGGTTGTTGGTGTTAGTGGATGGTCTTGTTGGTGTTGGTTGTTAGTGTTGGTGGTTGGTCTTGTTGGTGTTGGTGGTTGGTCTTGTTAGTGATGGTGGTTGGTCTTGTTAGTGTTGGTGGTGGGTCTTGTTGGTGTTGGTTGTTAGTTTTAGTGGTTGGTGTTGTTGGTGTTGGTGGTTGGTCTTGTTGGTGTTGGTGGTTGGTCTTGTTAGTGTTGGTTGTTGGTCTTGTTGGTGTTGGTGGTTGGTCTTGTTGGTGTTGGTGGTGGGGTTTGTTAGTGTTGGTGGTGGGTCTTGTTGGTGTTGGTGGTTGGTGTTGTTGGTGTTGGTGGTGGTATCTTGTTAGTGTTGGTGATTGGTCTTGTTAGTGTTGGTGGTGGGTCTTGTTGGTGTTGGTGGTTGGTCTTGTTAGTGTTGGTTGTTGGTGTTGGTGTTGGTGGTTGGTCTTGTTAGTGTTGGTGGTGGGTCTTGTTGGTGTCGGTGGTTGGTCTTGTTAGTGTTGGTTGTTGCTGTTGGTGTTGGTGGTGGGTCTTGTTAGTGTTGGTGGTGGGTCTTGTTAGTGTTGGTGGTTGGTCTTGTTAGTGTTAGTTGTTGGTCTTGTTGGTGTTGGTGGTTGGTCTTGTTAGTGTTGGTGGTGGGTCTTGTTGGTGTTGGTGGTTGGTCTTGTTAGTGTTGGTTGTTGGTCTTGTTGGTGTTGGTGGTTGGTCTAGTTGGTGTTGGTGGTTGGTTTTGTTAGTGTTGGTTGTTAGTGTTGGTGGTTGGTCTTGTTGGTGTTGGTGGTTGGTGTTGTTAGTGTTGGTCTTGTTGGTGTTGGTGGTTGGTCTTGTTAGTGTTTTTGGTTGGTTTTGTTAGTGTTGGTGGTGGGTCTTGTTGGTGTTGGTGGTTGGTCTTGTTGGTGTTGGTGGTTGGTCTTGTTAGTGTTGGTGGTTGGTCTTGTTGGTGTTGGTGGTTGATCTTGTTGGTGTTGGTGGCTGGTCTTGTTAGTGTTGGTGGTTGGTCTTGTTGGTGTTGGTGGTTGGTCTTGTTAGTGTTGGTTGTTGGTGTTGGTGGTTGGTCTTGTTGGTGTTGGTGGTTGGTCTTGTTGGTGTTGGTGGTTGGTCTTGTTAGTGTTGGTGGTGGGTATTGGTGTTGGTGGTTGGTCTTGTTGGTGTTGGTGGTTGGTCTTGTTATTGTTGGTGGTTGGTCTTGTTGGTGTTGGTAGTTGGTCTTGTTGGTGTTGGTGGCTGGTCTTGTTAGTGTTAGTGGTGGGTCTTGTTGGTGTTGGTTGTTGGTGTTAGTGGTTGGTCTTGTTGGTGTTGGTGGTTGGTCTTGTTGGTGTTGGTGGTTGGTCTTGTTGGTGTTGGTGGTTGGTGTTGTTAGTGTTGGTTGTGGGCCTTGGTGTTGGTGGTTGGTCTTGTTGGTGTTGGTGGTTGGTGTCTTAGTGTTGGTGGTTGGTCTTGTTGGTGTTGGTGGTTGGTCTTGTTGGTGTTGGTGGCTGGTCTTGTTGGTGTTGGTGGTTGGTCTTGTTAGTGTTGGTTATTGGTGGTTGGTCTTGTTGGTGGTTGGTGTTGTTAGTGTTGGTTGTTGGCCTTGTTGGTGTTGGTGGTTGGTCTTGGTCTTGTTGGTGTGTGGTTTGGTTTTGTTGGTGGTGGGTCTTGTTGGTGTTGGTGGTTGGTCTTGTTGGTGTTGGTGGTTGGTCTTGTTAGTGGTGGTGGTTGGTCTTGTTGGTGTTGGTGGTTTATCTTTTTTGTTTTGTTTTGTTTTTTTCTATGTGATTGAGGGAGGCAAAAGGCATAACTGCCTATAGCGAGTGCCTCCCCCATAGTTGAAGGAGTGACAGGGCCAAAATCAAGGGACGTTCGAGCCAAAATGCCTGAACACACGGAGCTTGAAGCAATTTAAGTCATAGGAAGCGGGAAAAACTGATTCTGGGAGAGAGTTTCAGAGCTCAGCTGTTGAGTAGAGGAAAGTTTGAGAGTAACGTTTCACTCTTGGGTTGGAGAGTTGCACAGAGTAGTGGTGGGATTGAGTTGCAAGACGGGTACCACGTGCCCTCCGTAAAGGAGGTGGTATGAACTGGGATAGCTCTGAGGAATACTGATTATTATAGTAGGGATAGAATAGCGAGAGAGATGCAACATTGCGGCGGAGAGAGAGAGATTGCAGAGATTTGGTGAGTGGACGGGAGTTAATGATACGAAAGGCCTTCCTTTCAACCTTGTCTAGGAGAGCGGTGTGAGAGGAACCTCCCCACACATGTGAACAATACTCAATACAAGGGCGCACTATGCCCCTGTACAGAGCAAGAAGCTGTGCAGGGATGGTTGAGCACACCCAGCTTCTGGGAGGCTGCCTTAGCAAGACTGGTAATATGGCTTTCCAAATGAGAGCAGAAGAAAAGAATATTGAGAGAAGATGAAGGGTTGATTTTTGTATTGTTGAAGAATAAGGGATAGTCCGCTGGGAGATCCTGATGGGTAGATAGATGGAGAAATTGGGTTTTGGAAGCATTAAAGTTAACAAGGTTTTCTCTGCCTCAATTGGAAATAGTATTTAGATCAGAATTGAAGTGTTGTATGGCTTCATTACGTTTGTCATTGAGGGATTGCTGGCTGGGGCATTCTGAAAAAGTAATGGAGTAGTGTAAGGTTGAGTCGTCTGCATATGAATGGATGGGAAGTAAGGTACAGTTAAGGAGATCATTTAAAAAAATTAGAAAGAGAATAGGAGATAGGACAGAGCCCAGAGGAACACCGGAGTTTATAGGGTGAGGAAGTGAACAATGGCCGTCCACAGCCGCGGCTATGGAACGGCCGGAAAGGAAATTAGAGACAAAGGCACAGATGGAGGGATAGAAACCGAAGGAGGGTAGTTTAGAAAAAAAAGATTTATGCCAGACTCTATCGAAGGCTTTCGATATGTCTAGTGCAATAGAAAAGTCTCACCGAAGTCCCGAAAGGAGGATGACCAAGAGTTAGTAAGATATGAAAGAAGATCACCAGTAGAGCGACCCTTAAGGAAGCCATACTGGCGATCTGAGAGCAGATTATGAGAAGAAATGCTTAAGAAATTTGGAAGCAAGAATAGTTTCAAAAACTTTAGAAAGACAAGAAATGAGAGCAATTGGACGATAGTTGGAGGGTTGAGAGCGGTCACCCTTCTTTGGGACAGGTTGAATGTGAGCAAACTTCCAGCATGAAGGGAAGACGTTAGAGGATAGACAGAGACGAAAGAGTTTGCCTAGGCAGGGAGTCAGCACGGAAGCACAGTTTTTGAGAACAATAGGAGGAACACCGTCCGGACCGTACGCCTTATTAGTGTTAAGTCCAGAGAGGGTAGAAAGTACATCTTTTGAAGAGATTAGGATATTAGGCATAAGTAAGAGAGAGGAGGGCGGAGAGGGAGGAATAGCACCGGAATCATCCAAGGTGGAGTTTCTAGCAAAAGTTTGAGCGAAGAGTTTAGCTTTGTCAGAGGAAGAAGTGATGGTTGTGACATCAGAGTGGGAAAGGGGAGGGAAAGACGAGGAAGAGAAATTGTTGGAGAGGTTTTTGGCTAGATGCCAGAAAGCTTGGGAAGAGCTAGAGTTGGATAGTTCAGTGCATTTATTATTGATGAAAGAGTGTTTGGCAAGTCGAAGAACAGATTTGGCTTGATTCCGGGCAGAAAAATATGAAGAATGAGAGTCTTGAGTTTTAAGGCGTCGGTACCGTTTGAATGCTTCCTCCTTATTGCGGACAGCAGTAGAACAGGTGTGAGTAAACCAAGATTTGTTAGCATTAGTCTGAGAGAAAGAGAATGGAATGTATGCTTCCATGTCCGATAGGATTACCTCGGTAATGCGCTCAGCACTCTCCGAGGGTCCTCGGCCACGGAAGCAGAAATCATTCCATGGGAAATCAAAGAAGTACTGCCGAAGAGCCTCCCAGTCGGCAGCGCCAAAGTGCCACAAGCGCCGTCGGCTAGGAGGATCGGGTGGCCGTACTGGAGAGATAGGACAGGTGACAGAGATAAGTTTATGGTCGGAGGAGCCCAAAGGAGAGAAAAGATCGACAGTATAAGAAGAAGGGTTAGAAGTTAGAAACAGGTCAAGAATGTTGGGCCGATCTCCGATGCGATCCGGGATACGGGTGGGTTGCTGAACTAACTGCTCTAGGTCATTTAGGATAGAAAAGACGTAGGCTTGTTCACCAGGTGGATCAGTAGTGTGAGAGGAGAGCCATTGGCGGTGGTGAACGTTGAAATCTCCTAAGATGGAGATTTCTGAGAAAGGAGAATGGATAGAATGTGTTCCACTGTAGAGTTTAGATAGTCAAAGAATTTGGGAAAGTTGGTAGAGTTAGGGGAAAGATAGACAGCACAGAAATATTTAGTAAGAGAATGACAGGAAAGTTTGAGCCATAAAGTTGAGAATTCAGAGGGGTCGAAATCGGGAACACGAGAGCAAGTGAGTTTGTTGTGCACATATGCACAACATCCGCCTTTGGCTTTGAAACTAGGATAGAGAAAGTAGAAGGATACAGAGAAGGGGCTGCTGGATGTTGCTACAGACACCTGAGTTTCGGTGAGGAAGAGAAGATCAGGTTTGTAGGAGGAGAGATGGTGCTCAACAGAGTGAAAGTTAGAGGAAAGTCCATGAATGTTGCAGAAATTAATAAAAAGAGTAACAGGCCGAGGTCCAGGATCTTGTTGGTGTTGGTGGCTGGTCTTGTTGGTGTTGGTGGTTGGTCTTGTTGGTGTTGGTGGTTGGTCTTGTTAGTGTTGGTGGTGGGTCTTGGTGTTGGTGGTTGGTCTTGTTGGTGTTGGTGGTTGGTCTTGTTAGTGTTGGTGGTTGGTCTTGATGGTGTTGGTGGTTGGTCTTGTTGGTGTTGGTGGCTGGTCTTGTTGGTGTTGGTGGTTGGTCTTGTTGGTGTTGGTGGTTGGTCTTGTTAGTGTTGGTTGTTGGTGTTGGTGGTTGGCCTTGTTGGTGTTGGTGGTTGGTCTTGTTAGTGTTGGTGGTGGGTCTTGTTCGTGATGCTCCTGGGTCTTGTTAGTGCTGGTGTTAGATTTTGTTGGTGTTGTTGTTGGATCTTGTTATTCTTGTTATTAGATTTCGTTGGTATTTGGTGCTGAAATCCCTTACGGCATTGTACTGGGCCCATATAATGCAAGTTTCTTCACAGTTCCCATAAGATAAATATGGATGCGTCACTAATTTCACTACCTTCCGCTAACTAAATGTCTCCTTAGCCTGGTTAACCAGAAAATGAAGCCTTCCGTTTCGTATTATAATGGGAACCAGGGTGCAACCAGGGTGAATTTGTGGGATAATTACATACCTAGTGCATGGTGTCCCGATCAAGCTGATAACTTCTCCCAATGCAGATGTGCTGACATTGCATTTCAAATATCCATCACATACGTTATGCCCTGGAATATATTGAGAACTTTGAACATCCTGTCTGATTTATTGGAAAGTTGCATAAACTGCTAATGTGGATTATGAGTTGCATTTACAAGCAGGAGTGTTATTGAACAAGTCAGGGTACCAAACCTCGTACACAGTAAACCATGTATACTGACATTGTCCGATATGTAGCTTGTGCGTAAATTATATCAATAATTAATTTATTTATATGTATTCTATTTATACATACCTGAAGTGAAATTGTGTGTAACTTCATGGAAATGTTTCCCTTGCAGTAGGTAGATCACTTCTTAAGTACAAAAATGTGCAGACACACATTAACAGTAATTCGCTTTTGCATTAACATTCGAGCCATGGTCACATGTACTGTATACCACTCGTGGTACATGTGGCCAACGCTACCTAGTAGTCTTAAGCATTTAACATGCAACGTAAACTTTATTATGATAACATCTAAAATACATAGAATTTAAGTGTATATTACTTATGCAGAGTTCAAATATGACAATATACTGCATACAACACAATCTCTGCCTTGACCCTCGTATAGTGATATCTTGAATGATGAAATTGCAATAAGAGTTATTTTTATAATCATAATGGTTATGTAACTATCTATAGTTCATACTTTCCAGATCATAATGTATTGTAACAGCCTCCAAACTTGTAGCAACAGCATTGGAAACATATACAAACAAAACACAAACAGTCTGAGATTCAATCAAATCACTGTGAGTTTGGCAAGTTTTCTAGTGTTGTTGGTGGGTCTTGTTGGTGTTGCTGGTGGGTCTTGTTGGCGTTGGTGCTGGGGCTTGTTGGTGTTGGTGCTGGGTCTTGTTGGTGTTGGGTCTTTTTGAGGTTGGTTCTGGGTCTCGTTGATATTGGTGCTGTTTCTTGTTGGTTTTGGTGTCGAGTTGTCTTGGTATTGGTGGTGGGTCTTGTTGGTGTTGGTTCTAGATTTTGTTGGTGTTGTGTCTTTTTGATGTTGGTGGTGAGCCTAGTTTTCTTGAACCTGGCATTTGGGTGATTGTAGATATTAGTTTGAATATATTTACAGCCTATGTTGTGTCTCTCTTTCCACTTCAGAGCATAAATTGGCAACCTTGGCCAGGATACTTCAGGATATTTCCATGAGAATATATTAGTATGATATTTGTTTGTGATTGTGATTTTCAATTTTCATGATGTCGAGTATGTCTACTTTAGATGAAACTAGATATTTTGTAGCCAGTAACTGAAGGCGAGACTAGGAACAAAATATACTTTAAATTATTGCACAATATCTGCATATTGTCCTTCCTGGAAGAGCTAATATATATATATATATAATTGTTGCTATGATCAATCAGAATATTATGTAATGTAACTCCTCCAGTTGATTTGAGTATGCAACTTGAAAATGCAAGGATTCAGCTGGCTCAAGCCGAGGCTCAGATTCGTGCTAAGGAAGCTTAGTCTCAGGCTCGTGCTCATGAGACTCAAGTTCGTGCTTAGGAAGCACAGACACAGGTTCAGGCACAACTTGAACTGGGTAGGATTCTTATCACATCTGGCAAGTAGTAGGCAAGTGTAATCAGAGTGAATAAATTGCACCACTTTTTCCAATCCCTCCATTTGAGGGGGCATTCACTCGGGTGTTGGTTGATATTGTAGTACCTCTTCCCAAGACTTATTGGGAGCTTACTTTTTACACTTATTGATATGGCTACTCATTGTCTTGAAGCAATCCCACTCAGAAACATTTCAGCGAAAAATTTAGTTAGGGATAATATTATGCTATGCTTCTTCACAAAGTTTGGATTGCCTAACTAACTGAACTATCCAACTCTAGCTCTTCTCAAGCCTTTTGACGTCTAGCCAAAAACCTCTCCAACAATTTTTCTTTTCAGTCTTTTCCGGCTCTTTTCCACTCTGACGGCACCACCGTCACTTCTTCCCCTGACAAAGCTGAACTTTTCGCCAACACTTTCGCTAAAAACTCCACTTTGGAAGATTCCGGTGCTATTCCTCCCTCTCCACCAGGGGCCTCTCTCTCCTACCTAACATCATAATCTCTTCCAAGGATCTTCTCTTGGGTTAATACTAAGAAGGTGTACGGACCGGACGGTGTTCCTCTTACTGTACTAAAAAACTGTGCTTCCGTGTTGACTTACCGCCTAGGCAAACTCTTTCGTCTCTGTCTCTCCTCTAATGTCTTTCCTTCTTGCTGGAAGTTTGCTCTCATTCAACCTGTTCCAAAGGAGGGTGACCACTCTCAACCCTCCAACCATCATCTAATTGCTCTCGTTTCTTGCATCTCTAAAGCTTTTGAAACTATTCTTGCCTCAAAACTTCTTAAGCATTTATCTTCCCATAACCTACTCTCAGACCGCCAGTATGGCTACCTAAACAATTTTGTTGCGGAACTTGTCATATGACAATTGCTTGGTCACCTCTGTACCATACGGGGGTTTTGGACTAAAAAAAAACTTCATTCCCTGCACATTTCCATGTATAAACAAGAACTAGAACATATTTCAATGAAATATCCTTGAAAGCAGAGGAATAAACCTTTAAAAGGACGCTTGAATCATGTCTGTACGACCTCTGGTTGCCGTGCAACGATATTACACAGGTGACGCTAAATCGGTAACAAAAATTGAGTTTGGGCGGTTTTCGCTATTCCCGAGTTTGTAAAGGAGCTGGAGATGTCACCCACTGCCACTAGTGATGGCCCAGACACGGTGGGCGGTGGATGGGACGGTCCTGCGCTGCTTATACTTGCTCCTCTGCCTCCCAGTCCTTGTTTAAGGCAGAAATTTAGCAATTGTCATATGACAAGTGCCGCAGTGATGACCATATTTTTTATATAACGGCCCGCAGGCATTGAGTTAACCCCTCGGACCCGGTTGGGCTCTGAGAAACCCATAACAAACCCCCCCCGCGCAACCCGGTAGGGCTCTGAGGCTCCGGGTGCTTGCGTACGTGCTTTCGAATGGCGCGCGTACATTTTTGTTGTTGTGGGTGGTAGACAGCGCCACCACACCTGAACTACGCCACGACGACAGTCTCTACCCCGACGCCATCATGGATAGTACGCAAAATAGTGATTCCGCTGTGTCCGATACCGTGCTCCCTACGACGCCCGCCCAAGCTCGTCGCGTCTTCCGCAGAGGACACCGCCTAAATGTGTTATCTCCCGGAGGTATTGAGGAGACATTGAGACTTTATAAGCGTGCTGCAGGAGAACATGATGTTAATGATGAAGACAGTGATAAATCGGCTAATTATAAGTCTAGTGATTATGACGATGACAGTGACAATGGTACGCAATTTAGGGGATTTGCGAGTGAACATGAGAGTGATGAGAGTGATGAATGTGATGTAAAAGCTTGCTCGGAAGCTGTTTTAGCTGAAGAAAGTGAAGTAGGGAAAGTGAGTGAGTGGGAGAGTTCAAGGTCACTCTCCAAGTTTCGCTTGAGTGACACGACTCCAAGCCCTTCGCCAGCTAAATCGCCTTTCATGCTACGCTTTTATAAAAAGCAGGTACTTGAGAAGGCGGCCGCGGTAGCCAGGGAAGAGGCCAAAAGACATGGTGAGGATGAGGCTGTGAGTGAGGGTGAGCGTGGTGACTCATCTCGCCCGCCATTGTCTCCCTTATCTAGCCAAGCCACCCAAAATGACCCGGGCCCCCCCCATTCCTCCCCACCACCCCCACCACTGCCAAGAGTTGAGGACCCCCCACTTTCGGCCTATTTGCCTCCTAGGTCCCCCGACAGGAGACATACTGCTGCCGAAAAGGGGAAAGGCAGGAAATATGTGAAAAAGGACAGCAAACTAGGCGGGCTTTGTTCGAGGCTCCCGCGACGTCCACCCCTGCCGGCCCCAGCCATACGCCCACGCAACTTTCCCCACGGTCCTCCCCACCTCTCCAGCCTTCAACATGTGCGCCTGACGAAGTTTTTGAGCTCGCATCACCAATACCTGGGCCTAGTTACAGTGGAACATTGCTGCCTGCCACTCGTCGCAGGCAAAGGAGCCCAGAACCTCGGGGGGACATAGCCTCACCTGCCACTCCTTCCCCACCTCGCCCCCCCGCACGCCGCCCACGCATCACTCGTTCCCGGCCAGATTATGTGGGGGACACTGACGATGAAGGGCACCTCACAGATGACTCTGGCCATGACTATATAGGTCCACCGTCAGGGCAAGATGACCACTCTGACGACGACGACGACTACATGGACATGGACGACCCTCAACCCATCCGCTGCGCCCGGGGGCGTCGTGCTGTGGCCCGCCCTGGTGGCCGCCCTGGCCGCCGCCCTGACTGCCCTACGGCGCGTGCCTCCTGAGTTGGCCGTGGGCGTGCTGGGCCACCAGCTGGAGCTCCTCGTCACCGTGCCAAGACCCATTCTACGTTTTCCAGTGGGAAGACCTGGCTGACGGGTAAGATTACAACCCTGATGGGCCAGCTTTTGATGAGGTACAGGAGGGTTCAGGAATTACCCCCAATTTTCCCGCAGGCCCCAATGCTCCACCACAAGAGCTTTTTGAGGCCTTTTTTGATGAGGAGGTTACCTGATTTGTCATCAAGGAGACAAACAAGCAGCACCAATTCCAGGTCCACATGTTTGACAAGGTGACCAAGGGCCACATGAGGCAGTGGATCCCAGTGACTCATCACAAGTTCATGGTCTTCCTGGCACTCACCATGCTAATGCCTCATGTCAAGAAGCATAGGTTGCCTGACTATTGGATCACCAATGATCTCATATCCATCCCTGCCTTCGGGAAATATATGTCTCGCGACCGGTACCTTGACATCCTCGCAGCGCACCATCTTGTCACCAACACCGACGTCCACTGCCCAGACAAGCTGTGGAAGATTAGGACGTTGGACGAGATGATGCGACACCGCTTCTCCTCCTACTTCAAGCCCTTCCGCAAGGTCGTCATTGACGAGTCTCTTGTGCTGTTCCGGGGAAAGCTCAGCTTCCGGCAGTACATCCCCTCAAAGAGACATCGCTTTGGCATAAAATTCTTTGTGCTGTGCGACTGCCGAACTGGCTATGTCCTGGACTTCCTGGTCTACAGCGGGAAGGAAGGGGACTTGCTTGTGGACCCCCTCATTGGCCTTGGCGGAGCAATGGTGCAAGCCATGATGGACCGCTACTTTCACAAGAATCACGTCCTCTACACGGACAATTACTACATGTCCCCCACTCTCTTAAAGTACCTCCATGAGCGCAAGACGGGGACTATAGGCACAGTACGAGGGAGAAGGAAGGGCATGCCACATTTCCCTCCAAAGACCAAGAAAAGCGATGTGTTCCGGAAGAAGTCGGGGCCCATTCTGGCTATCCACCGGCACGACCAGCGGAAGGTCAACCTCCTGAGCATCATCCACAAGGGAGAAATGGTGGAGACTGGCAAGGTGGATCGCCGCACCCAGGCCAGGGTGACCAAGCCCGATGCTGTCATGGACTACAACATCAACATGAGGCTGATGGACAAGTCCGACATGCAGATAGGCTTCATTGACTGTCTGCATACCTCGTGCAGATGGTACAAAAAGTTCTTTCTGCATATAGTGGACATGTCCGCTCTGAATGCTACAATATATACAAGCTTCGGAATGAGAACACACCCAGGAAGTTCAATAGCCTGCGGAGGTTCCAAAAGAAGGTGTTGAAGGAGCTCCTGGAGAAGTATGGTATGCCACAGAGGTCAGTGGCACATGCCTGGGCCCGCCGCTACTGACCGCTTGCACTGTGCATATTACATGAATATGCACAGGCTCATTTCCCTGCCTTTGACAGCAGCAGGAAGAAAGCAGCAGAAGCGGTGCCATGTCTGCTACAACACCAGGCTGAGGGCGAGGTCAGAGAAAAAGTCCACCATGGAGTGTGTGGAGTGCAAGGTGCCACTCTGTGCTGAAGGGTGCTTCTTTGATTACCACTCCAAGCAGGAGTTCTAATCATAGTGAAAGTACCAAAGACAGTGACAATATGTATATATATAGGCAATAAGTGGAAGTAAAACAATTTATTGTAATACAAAAGTCAAATGTATTATGAGAAAATTGATACAAATACAATAACACCATAATAAGATGTGAAAGTGACACATAAATGTATATAATAAGTGACATTCATATGATTAGAACCTATAGACATATATAAATCAGTGAAAAAAGACACAATAAATTATATAAAACGTTTACAAAGCATATAACTAAGTGAAAATGACACAAGACCTAATATTTGATGGCCAAAGTATAATAAACATCTGTGATAACGAATAATCAGTGCCTAATATAACAATAACCTACCTCAATTACTAAAAAAACGTACGGTATCGAGTGAAAATTAGCATTATCAGTGACAGTGACACTCTCTAAAGCATATTTACCAAAGTGAAAGTGACACAAGACCTAATATTTGATGGCCAAAGTATAATAAACACCTGTGATAACGAATAATCAGTGCCTAATATAACAATAACCTACCTCAATTACTAATAAAACGTACGGTATCGAGTGAAAATTAGCATTATCAGTGACAGTGACACTCTCTAAAGCATATTTACCAAAGTGAAAGTGACACACGACCTAATATTTAACCCGGCAAGCGCGATAGGCCTCACGGAAGGCTTCCTATAGGGAACGCGATAGGCCTCACGGAAGCAGGACCATAAAAAAAGCCTTCCATAAAAAAAAAGGGCCTATCAAAACAAAGGAATTTGTCTCTAGGTGAGATAATTCCCCTCCAGTACTCATCCATGTAAATCTCACCCACCCCCCTCCCCTCCTTCCCCACCTTATTCCCCCCTCCCTCCCCTCCTCAATTATCACCTATTTTTCCTCTTATTATCATCATTTATCGGTTATTTTTCTCTCCCGCGATAATGTAGCACAAGTGGGTTGCATAAAAGATCGTTATGCAACACCCAGACACCGGCACACACCGCCCCGCTCTCCTCAGTTGACTCCCAGACAGCGAGAGGGGAAGGCTGCCTGTCTCTCTCTCTCGCCTGAGATTATGACCGGGTGGCCAATATCTTCGTTTTTCACCACCCAAATGCTTTTCCCACTTATTTTAGCACTCTTGAAGGTTCATATATACATCATATATGTAAAATAAAAGCATACCGAAAACAAATAATGGTTTATATTGTAAATATAACGAATTCTGTCAGAATCCAGGGCTAGAAATGCACAAATAACTACCCTAGCACCTACGTCTATATCGCGCTTGTCAGGTTAATGGCCAAATTATAATAAACACCTGTGATAACGAATAATCAGTGCCTAATATAATAATAACCTATCTCAATTACTAATAAAACGTACGGTATCGAGTGAAAATTAGCAATATTAGTGACAGTGATACCCTAATACACATACTTTATATAATTGGCCTCAAAATAACTATAAAAATATCTAATAAACATCACATTGTCAATATCAAACACTAAAATCGTCTATGGGAGGTAAACACTCTGGCGCGACAAGCGGCTAGGTGCGTGGTAGCCGTGGCCGGGGCGACGCATCCGAACGCGGGAAGAATTTTCCGCCGAAAATCACTCTAATTCCCGCGCTCGCCATTATGCAACCACTGGGGCTAGAGACTTCTACTCAACGTCATTCTACAGAGGAAGGTTTGTGAAACATTTAATTTTTTTATTCATAACAATACATGCCCTATTTATTGAGTTACAGGTGAGTGAACATAGCCCAATAATCGTAAAAAAAAAAAATGGTACCACAGTACAGTCGCGAGCTAAGGGCGCCGGGTCTGGAGGGTTAAGGGCCACTCGACTAGTGGTCTTCTTTCTTATCTTACTAACTCTTGGTCATACTCCATTCAGGACTTTGGCGAGACTTTTTCTGTTGCGCTAGACATATCGAAGCCCTTCGATAGAGTGTGGCACAAGTCCCTTATTTCCAAACTACCCTCGTACGGATTCCATCCTTTCATCTGTGCCTTTGTGTCTAATTTCCTTTCCAGTCGTTCCATAGCTGCGGCTGTGGACGGCTACCGTTCACTTCCTCAACCTATCAACTCTGGTGTTCCTCAGGGTTCTGTCCTATATCCAATTATCTTCCTTTTATTCATTAACGACCTTCTCAACTGCACCTCCTAGATGCGAATCTAAATGTGAGGCTGGATGGGGAAATATTAGAACAAGTAGTGTTTAAATATCTGTAAGCAGGAGTGGAGGTATGGAAATGTAGGAAAAACAGAGTGTGTGAAGGAAGGAAGATTTTCGGAGTAATGGGAAGTATGTGGAAGATGAGAAATCTCGGAATGAAAGTAAAAAGTGCAGTGTATCAAGGAATTGTTGTGCCAACAGTGATGTATGGGGCTGAAAGTTGAGCTCTGAAGGAAAAGTAGAGAAGAAAGCTGGATGTGATTAAGATGAGCTGCTTGAGGAGTATGTGTGGAGTTACTCATAGAGACAGATTGAGAAATGAAGTGATACGTAGGAGAATGGGGCAGCAGGAACATTTGTCGACCAGAGTGGCCAGAAGGGTGCTGAGCTGGTATGGTCATGTTGAACGAATGGAAGATGAAAGGCTTACAAAGAGAATATGTGAGTCAGATATAAGGAGAGATAGTAGGGCAGCAAGACCCCCATTGAGATGGAAGACAGTGTAAGACAAGGAATGACTACAGATCAGGCAAGGGAAGTGGTAATAAACAGGAATGAA
This sequence comes from Paralithodes platypus, assembly GCA_032716605.1. Lineage (NCBI taxonomy): Eukaryota > Metazoa > Arthropoda > Malacostraca > Decapoda > Lithodidae > Paralithodes > Paralithodes platypus. The sequence goes on from CM064525.1 coordinate 34,988,023, forward strand.
TGGAGAATGTTTGTGAATAGATGAGTGAACACGTGGTCATTTGGGGGAAGGGGTCGGGCGCTAGTTGGACTAGATAATAGTCCATCAGGCGCCTGGCCCGGGGAGACGGTTTATATAAAGGGTGCACCTGGAAGTGTGATGGGCGGGCTTGTGGTTTCGCTCTGCTGCATGTCTGCCTGCCGAAATCAGAACCTCTCCGGGTGATCGGGGACTGGGGAAGTGCTGGAGGCACCTTGGTGACCCTGGTCTCTGGGTCTTCTCCTAGATGACCTAGATGTGTGTGAATTTGTATTTTGTTTTTATGTGTTCGTTGTTTTCTGTTGTGTTGTCCCTATTCTGGCTCTGTCTTGAGTCGGCCCCCCAAAAAAAATAAAAAAAATAAAAATAAAGAAGGAAAAGAAGAAACAAAATAGGAAAAGTGGTGATTGGGCCTGAGTATATAAAATAGAATAGATACCAAAAAAAACAATATTTGTAAGCTATAACATAGTCAAACAATCGGCAATAACATTTTCTTTTCTCTTAACATGTCGTATATCTAATAGATTCTCTTTACGAAGCAAACTCCATCTGGTCAGTCTCTGATTTATATATTTAAACTTATTACGACAAACTGTGACTATTCATGCATATTTCTTTTTATAATGAGTAGGTAAAATGCCAAAAATAAAAATAAAACATAACCGCCATGAAGACAGGGCCACAAAACTAAGCTTCTTAGAATGAACAGCAGAAGCTAAGGCTAAAATCACAAAAATCATAAACAACAAAGATGCACTACTCGTGTTTACAGCCACAGAAGAGGATACTGATCACCTACTGTACATCCTTTGTGCTAATAAAGAATAATAAAGGTACAAAAATAATACTTGCATTAATATACAGACCTCCAGCTCAATCAGTGCAAACTGACCGAGAAATTTACGAACAAATTGCAGATGTAAGTAACTCACAAGATACCGTAATTGTTGGCGACTTTAATTTACCTGTGATCAAGTGGAATAACAAGATACCGTAATTTTTGGCGACTTTAATTTACCTGTGACCAAATGGGGCGATACTCTTACTTCACACTCTGGACATGACTTGTATTTGAACTTGCAAGAGAGTTCGCTCTATCAATTTGTTCGATCGCCGACCCGTGGTAATAACATTCTTTACCTTGTAATTGCAATAAAAGAAGAATTAATGGAGAATTTGAATGTTGGAGATCAATTCAGTATCAGCGACCATCGTACGATAAATTTCAGTTAAAGTTTACCAGTAACGAACCAAATAGCAGCATCGAGAAAGTCCCTAATTTCAAGAAAGCAAACTTCCGTAAACTTTGAGCTATGTTTAAAGATACTGACTGGAGCTTTCTAAATAACAATAACAACATAAATACATCTTGGGAATTATTTCCAATCACCTACCTAAAATCAGTGCAAGACTGCATACTATCGAAAATACGGCGTACAGTCCATAATGATAAGCCCAAATGGTGAAATAGAGATTTCAGACACTTTGCTTGCTAAAAAGAGATTCAAATCCTCACAAAATGACGAAGAACGGGTGAAATTTGTAGAACTACGACGCAAAGCCAATAAGTTAATTAAGCAAAGTAACAAGATCCTGGAGTTACATGTTGCGAATCAAAGTAAAACAAACCCGAAAGAATTCTATAGTTATAACAGAAAGAAAAAGGTGGCTACTTCAACTGTTGGACCGTTAGTCGATGAAAATGGAGAATGCACCAAAGACGAAGTACAAATGAGTAATGCCCTCAATACCTTCTTTGCATCACTTTTTACAACAGAAGACCTCGGTGATATCCCTACCGCATTGCCGATTCAAATTGATAATTCTGATGTTTTAAGCAATATAACACTTACAGAGAGAGAAGTACTGAAATATTTAGATAAACTCAAGGTAAATAAAACGCCTGGACCTGATACAATCTCACCTAGAGTTCTAAAGGAAGCTAGGGATGAGCTCTCCAAACCACTGACATTGCTATTCAATAAATTCTTGCAGTCTGGAACTATGCCTGATTAGTGGAAGCTAGCCAACGTAACCCCGATATTAAAAAAAAAGGCAGCAAATCCCTACCCAGTAACTATCGTCCAATTAGCTTAACATCAGTTGTATGTAAAATGCTAGAAACACTCATAAGAGAGACACTCTTAAATCACAGAGGAAAATAACATACTTAAAGATACTCAACATGGCTTTCGTAAAAAACGTTCCTGTTTAACAAACCTCTTAGACTTCTTCCAGGATATCCTCAACCTCTATGATGAGAGTAAAGTTGTAGATATTTTATACCTTGATTTTCAAAAGGCCTTTGACAAAGTTCCCCACAAACGTTTACTGCTAAAACTAAAAGCGCATGGAATATAAGACGGTGTGTTGAAATGGATAGAAAATTGGTTCAGCGAAAGAAAGCAAAGAGTAGTCATAAACGGTAAGGCATCTACATGGACCAATGTAAGTAGCGGGGTACCCCAGGGATCGGTACTAAGACCAATTATCTTTCTAATTTACATCAACAACATAGATGAGGGCCTCACCTGTACAATCTCAAAATTTGCTAACGATACAAAAATTGCAAATAGCGTACTCTCAAAAGAACAAGTTGACGATATGCAACACAATCTAGATAAGTTATCATGTTGGGCCCAAATTTGGCAAATGAGTTTAAATGCGGATAAATGTAAAGTACTTCATATCGGATACCATAATCAGAAAGCAAATTATTCGATGAATGGCATTCAGCTTAAGAATGTAAACAGAGAAACCGATCTGGCAGTAACAAGATCGAGTAACCTAAAACCGAGTCAACAATGTTCAAATGTTGTTAACCCCTTACGGACGGGGAAGTTTGTAACTTCCACTACCTGCCTGGTGGGCATATTTATATAAAACAAGCTTCATTCCATGCTCTTTTTCATGCATAAACAAGAGCCAGAGCGTAATACAATTGTGTGTCCTTGAAAGGGCGATAATAGAGCTTTCCAATGAAACCTGAATCATCCTTGTACGACCACAGGTTCTCTTGCAACGATGTTGCAACACGAGGGGAAAAACCCTAAAATACGGTAAATTCTCAAGTTTTTCCTTGTTTTCGAGAGGCCAGGGGTGTGGGATGTTGTGGTGGGGAGCTCAGTCACCTCGCTCGGTCCATGCCGAGCGGTCAGAGCCTGCCTATCGTCCTCCCAATGCGTGGACTCTCTCTCAGAGCCCCTAATGTGCTCAGAATGCCGCCCATCATATATCGGGCCCCGCACTGATGGCCATTGTTCTCTCGCCCGACATATATCGGGCCCCGCGGCCTGAGGGTTAAGAAAGCAAACAAAATAATTGGCTTTATAGGCAGGTCATTTGAGCATTAATCCAAAGAAGTTATCCTAACCCTTTGCAATTCCTTAGTCCGCCCTCTTCTGGAATACTGCGTTCAATCCTGGTGCCCAAATTACCAAAAAGATATAGACAAGCTAGAACAAGTTCAACGTAGAGTTCCCAAAATGATACCTAGCCTAAAGAACATACCATACGAGGAACGTCTTAGAGAGTTAAATATATTTCGTTTAACCCAGCGCAGATTAACCCTTAAAAAGCGGCCCACCACTTAAGTCGAGTTAAATAAAGCTGGACTATGTGGCGGCGCTCGACATAACTCGAGTGGCAATTTCAGCACGTAATGTGGCTGAGAGAGAGAGACAAGTGGTGGCAGGAGACTAGCGAGCGTATGACTGCTCCAGACCACCGCGGCGAACCTACTGACACAAATCTCAGCTCCCTCCTCCCTCTCTCACTCGCTACATACTCAATTATGTACCGAAAGTACCGAATTACCTGCTTTTTGCACTCGCGTTGCACGGTTATTGCAAGAAAACTATCCATCATACAAGGATCGTTATGGTGTCATTCGAAAGCTCTGTTTATGCCCTTTCAGGGATAGGTACTTGTTTTACGTTCTGGGTCTTATTTAGGCATGAAAATGATCACGTAAACAGCCCTATTTTGGCTAAAAACACCCCGCTGGGCGGTACACATAAATAAACCGCATAGGCCGCTCGTAAGGTGTTAAGAGGCGACTTAATTCAAGTGTTCAAAATCATCAAAGGCATCGACAATATGAACTGTAGTAAGTACTTCACAATCGACCAATCTAATTACACGCGGGGAAACGGTTGCAAAATTATTGGTAAATCTTTTAACTCACACGAATCTAAGAATTTCTTCTTCAATCGAGTTGTCAACTTGTAGATTGCGCTTCCCCGGGACGTTATAGACTGCAGCACTGTTGATTAATTTATACTCCGCCTAGACAAATATCTTGCATCAAACCCGTGACTGACTGCGTTTGTAAATGAATAACTTTATTTTATTACCCCCTCAGTTACTAACCCATCTGTCCCCTACTAACTTCCTAATCCTGCCACGGACATTAGTTCCAGGGCAGTAGTTCCCTTTCCAATGTTCCCTTACCCACTCTAAACCACTGTTTGGACACTTGATCCTCAGTGTTTTGGAGGACAAGCAGCCTAGAAGGGTCACTAGACCTGCTGTTGCTTGATTTCCTTTGTATTCCTTTGTACTATCAAACGAGGTCTGCTCAAAGCTCACAGGATTAGGGTTCACACCATAGACTCCTTTAAAGAAGGACTGAAATCTCCCATGCTCGGGGTTTGTAACTTGAGTCTGAAGGATTAACTTGAGCTCTTGGCTAAAATGACTTCTAGAAGCTAGAGACACGATCATGGGGTCCAAATAGGGTTTTTTGAGTACGGCGAGTTCACTAGTGACATTTTCAACACTACCTGGGGTAATCTTCAAGGTCAAAAGGTCATATTTCAAGGTCAAATTAGTGAATTTTGGTAATTTTTGCCCGTTTTTTGTGTCTAACTCATAAATGGTGAGAGATGGCTGATTTTAATAAGAGGCAAGTTTGTAGAGCTGTCCGACTTTGATATTTATTATCCATAGACTCCTTTAAAGAAGGACTGAAACCTCCCATGCTCGGGGTTTGTAACTTGAGTATGAAGGATTAACTTGAGTCCTGGGCTAAAATGACTTCTAGAAGGGCTAGAGACACGATCTCGGTGTCCAAATAGGGGTTTTTGAGGACGGGGAGTTCACTAGCGACATTTTCAACACCACCTGGGGTCATCTTCAAGGTCAAAATGTAATATTTCAAGGTCAAATTAGTGAATTTTGGTATCCATCTGTGCGACGAATCCAGACAGCCTTGGACAGCAGACTGTACAAGTTTCACTAGGCTGGAGGAGGCCTGCCAAATTATGTCTACCTGTGCATGGCAAGGAGGTGGTGGTCGTAAGCTGAAGCTAACTCAGCAAACTGCTGAAGCCTTCACTGTGTCCACACGTAATAATGTGGATGCTGCCAAATTGCTTCTGGCAGAGAAAGACTTTGACTACGTTCTTCCTGCTATATTCGCGGATGAAGAATTGGAAAAGTTTTTCGGCCAAGCCAGGCAAAGAAGCGGTGGAAACTTCTACATTGACGTAGTTGACATTATGGCTGCAGCTAAAATTGCAAATTTGCAGACATTCATTAAGCATGACATTATGCCAGAATCTAGTTCTCGTGTGCTTGATTGCGACAAGAATTGTACTACTTCCATAAATCCAGATGAGCGAAGTGAACTCATTGACGAGATCACTCCTCAAGACACTCAGGAACTCTTGAGGTCTGATGATACCCTTAACACCTTACGAGCGGCCTATGCGGTTTATTTATGTGTACCGCCCAGCGGGGTGTTTTTAGCCAAAATAGGGCTGTTTACGTGATCATTTTCATGCCTAAATAAGACCCAGAACGTAAAACAAGTACCTATCCCTGAAAGGGCATAAACAGAGCTTTCGAATGACACCATAACGATCCTTGGATGATGGATAGTTTTCTTGCAATAACCGTGCAACGCGAGTGCAAAAAGCAGGTAATTCGGTACTTTCGGTACATAATTGAGTATGTAGCGAGTGAGAGAGGGAGGAGGGAGCTGAGATTTGTGTCAGTAGGTTCGCCGCGGTGGTCTGGAGCAGTTATACGCTCGCTAGTCTCCTGCCACCACTTGTCTCTCTCTCTCAGCCACATTACGTGCTGAAATTGCCACTCGAGTTATGTCGAGCGCCGCCACATAGTCCAGCTTTATTTAACTCGACTTAAGTGGTGAGCCGCTTTTTAAGTGTTAAGCATAAAGTTGTTTATTTGGCCGGACACCTTATTCATAAATATGGTGATAGCACTAGTATGGAGGAGATAATTGATGATGATGGTAACGAGGTGTCATCTGAGTTCCTAGATAATTTGAATAGAGGTGGACTGAGTGTGCCGACTATGTCAACCGTCATTTTTGTACATAATGCCTATAATTTGCATGACAAGACTAAAATGCGTTGCCGCTTTAATTTTGCTGAGCTGTTATCCTTTGTAGATGCACCTGTATCTAGTAGTAATGCTGCATGTACTATTTTAGCTAACATTCTATTGAAAGCTTATGTCCTCAATGTAAGTGACAAAGAAAAGGCTGTGGGATGCCAACTAGCGATAGCTCTCCAACTAGTGATAGACATAGACATAGTTGTAATAGACATAGTGTTGTGATATGCATATAATGTTTATGTAATACGATATATGATAATAAATATCAAATTTTGACAGCTCTACAAACTTGCCTCTTATTACAACCAGCCATCTCTCACCGTTTATGAGTTAGACACAAAAAACGGGCAAAAATTACCAAAATTCACTAATTTGACCTTGAAATATGACCTTTTGACCTTGAAGATGACCGCAGGTGGTGTTGAAAATGTCGCTAGTGAACTCGCCATCCTCAAAACCCCTATTAGGGCCCCGAGATCGTGTCTCTAGCCTTTCTATAAGTCATTTTTAGCCCAGGACTCAAGTTACTCCTTCATACTCAAGTTACAAACCCCGAGCATGGGAGGTTTCAGTCCTTCTTTAAAGGAGTCTATGGATAATAAATATCAAATTTGGACAGCTCTATAAACTTGCCTCTTATTACAATCAGCCATCTCTCACCGCTTATGAGTTAGACACCAAAAACGGGAAAAAATTACCAAAATTCACTAATTTAACCTTGAAATATGACCTTTTGACCTTGAAGATTACCCCAGGTGGTGTTGAAAATGTTGCTAGTGAACTCGCCGTCCTCAGAAACCCCTATTTGGATCCCGAGATCGTGTCTCTAGCCCTTCTAGAAGTCATTTTAGCCCAGGACTCAAGTTAATCCTTCAGACTCAAGTTAAAAACCCTGAGGTCGTGACGTTCCAGTCCTTCTTTAAAGGAGTCTATGGTTCACACCCATACTGCCTATAGATATATGATGCAAAAGGAGCGTGCTATGTCACAATGTGGACGACTTGGTCTACGAAAACACTGAAGAAGAAATCCAAGAGAAGATCCAAAGAAAACAAACCTGGGCAACTATCAAAAAACTATACAAATTTCCTAACAAAGACAGAAAAACAAACACAATAAAAGTAGAATTTGCAGACACCTTGGTGGCTGCAAAAGCTGAAGAAGGCCTACTAGCATTTCATATCTCAATCCCAAGCCAACCAATTAACAGAGAAAAATTCACCCAGATAGAAACATGCACAAGATGCTACGCGATCGAACAACATAAGATACCAGACTGCCTGCATCCGAGCACTTTCAAAATATGCTCTGAATGTTTTGCAACACACCACACATGGAAAGATTGCAAATAAAAAGAAATGCAGTGTATCAACTGCAATGGTAATCATAGAACCATGGCTATGAAATGCCCCGTCAGGAAGGAAGCTGCAACAAACAGAAAAACTCAAATTAAAAAAGCCAGTGCTAACAAACCGACATCCTATGGCACTGCAGTTACCAGAGGGACCCAGAATTATAACAATTGCACAAACAAACCAAACCAAATTCAAGAATCTGACACCTCCATAGCAAGACATATCACCATACTATGCTATTCACTCATGATGAACACAGTAAAACCAGGCAAACCTCAGGAGACCCTCTCAAGCACCCTAAAAGCAATCGGACTACCAGACCTAATCATCCCACCTGCAGCAAGAATCAGAAGAAATGGTTAATAGATTCTTCACCCATGAAACGAGCGATGACATCTGAAAGCTAGCCAAAGGTATACAAAGACCAGGATTACCAAAACCAGAAACCTCCTCTCAAGAAGAACCCTGCCTAGAACATCAAGAAGAAGAACAACAATAAGAAACTACCATCGAAAACACGCTCAACGATAACTGAGAAGATGATTTGCCCCTCCTAGAAGAAACAACAACCATCGAAAACACATCCAACGACAACGGAGAAGACGATTTGCCCCTCCTAGAGAAAGCAACAACCAACAATACAAACTATGAAGAACAAGAACATCCAGTAACTCCAAGCGTAAGAACATCAAGACATGCCGACTACGAAAGACATGCTGATAACGTAGATACGTCGTAAGGAATGTCTCATCACTCAGACACAACCCACCAAATATACATAACCAAAATCATAAACAAAAACAATACAACCATAAAGAAGCATAGCAAGAAAACTGAAATTATTACAACACAATGTCTTAATGTGGCACACCAGGAAAAACGAACTAACGAACATATTCCTATAAATCGATCCAGACATAATATTACTACAGAGTCATGGACTATAAAACGAGGAATCCATCAGAATTCCCGGCTTCAAAACTATAAAATCAAACATCCACGAAAGATTCATGGACGGAACAGCAATAGCTATGGAAAAACAATTTAGAACACAAATTGATAGGAGACTACCTCTCCAACACACTATCAGTGCAAATACAAACACTAACAGGCCCAATAATAGCAACATATTATATTCCACCGAGTAGACTCTTTATCCCATTGCCTGATTAATACTCTCTCTTCAGAAGAAACACTCCGGTGTACCTTTTTGGTGACCTTAATGCTAACCACCCCACTTTAGGATATACAGTAGACACACCAACACAACAGGTAGACAAATACACCACTTCTTCCAAAACAGAATCGTTCAACACCTAGGACCACACTTCTCCACACACCACAATGCACAGTCAGCAACAACACCAGACATAATACTAAGCAACTATAGAACATACCACAATATAAGAGCCAAACAAGGACCATTCAACACTAGTGACCATACAATGATTATCACAGAACTAGATACACTCCCAATTATAGTACCATCCCCCCAACAACCTAACTTCAAACAGGCAAATTGGAATGAATTCCAATCTGACATAGACAGAAACACCACTCACACCAACTTAAATCAAGCAATACTTGAAGACTTAGACACAGAAATTAACACTTGGTACCATAACATCACGCAAACAACAAACAGACACATTCCAAAAACAAGACACACAACACAAAGAGGACAACCTCCTAGCAGAGAAACCCAAGCACTAATAGAAAGATACAACACATTAAGGCGACATGCTACTATACATGGATGGACAAGAGTGCGCTACATCAGATACAAACAACTACAAGCGACTTTACAAAATATACTAAAACAAGAGCATGAAACAAACTGGGGAAACACAATAACCCAGCTAACAAATAACTACAAGGACTAAGAAACATTCTGGAGAAAAATAAAATCAATATCAGGAGCAATTTCACCAATGCCACACTCCCTCCTTGACGAAAACAACTGCAAGATATATGATCATGAAGAACAAGAAAGAATACACAGAACCATCTGGGAATGCACACTGAATGAAGAAGATAGTGACAATGAAGACAATGACAACTATGACAGAGTACAGGAATATATTTTGAACAACTGGAGAAGAACCATTCCTCATCATCAGGCAGACCTAGGAAGACTGGACATCCATTGCCCACTTACAAGACCCATTAGTAACACTGAAATAAAAGCAATAATAAAAAGCTCCAAAAAAACATGCCTGGGGGAGAGCGGGATCAACAAAACAATCCTGACTCATTTACCCAAAAGCTCAATATCAAAACTCTGCAACATCTTCAATGCCTCACTCTCAGCGGGATACTTCCCTGAACAATTTAAAATAGCTTCCACAAAACTCATCCCCAAACCAGGAAAGAAACTGCATAACCCTAATAACTACCGATCTATTTAACTCCTAGAGGTCCCAGGAAAGATCTCCGAGAAAATAATAAACACACGGTTGAGGAATAACTTAGAAACACATAACTTATATAACAAACACCAATATGGATTTAGGAAAAATAGAGGAACAGACGCACTCGCATTAATCACTGAACAAATAGCCACAAACAAAGCAGGAGGAAAACAGTACCTTGCGGGACATATCCAAGGCTTTTGACAAGGTTTTTTTTTTTTTTTTTTTTTTTTCTATGTGATTGAGGGAGGCAAAAGGCATAACTGCCTATAGCGAGTGCCTCCCCCATAGTTGAAAGAGTGACAGGGCCAAAATCAAGGGACGTTCGAGCCAAAATGCCTGGACACACGGAGCTTGAAGCAATTTAAGTCATAGGAAGAGGGAAAGACTGATTCTGGGAGAGAGTTCCAGAGCTCAGATGTTGAGTAGAAGAAAGTTTGAGAGTAACGTTTCACTCTTGGGTTGGAGAGTTGCACAGAGTAGGGGTGGGATTGAGTTGCAAGACGGGTACCACGTGCCCTACGTAAAGGAGGTGGTATGCACTGGGATAGCTCTGAGGAACACTGATTATTATAGTAGCGATAGAATAGCGAGAGAGATGCAACATTGCGGCGGAGAGAGAGAGATTGCAGAGAGTTGGTGAGTGGACGGGAGTTAATGATACGAAAGGCCTTCCTTTCAACTTTGTCTAGGAGAGCGGTGTGAGAGGAACCTCCCCACACATGTGAACAATACTCAATACAAGGGCGCACTATGCCCCTGTACAGAGCAAGAAGCTGTGCAGGGGAAAAGAACCCCCTAAGGCGGTTGAGCACACCCAGCTTCTGGGAGGCTGCCTTAGCAAGACTGGTAATATGGTCCTTCCAAATGAGAGCAGAAGAAAAAGAGACACCAAGAATATTGAGAGAAGATGAAGGGTTGATTTTTGTATTGTTGAAGAATAAGGGATAGTCCGCTGGGAGATCCTGACGGGTAGATAGATGGAGAAATTGGGTTTTGGAAGCATTAAAGTTAACAAGGTTTTCTCTGCCCCAATTGGAAATAGTATTTAGATCAGAATTTAAGAGTTCTATGGCTTCATTACGTTTGTCGTTGAGGGACTGCTGGCTGGGGCGTTCTGAAAAACTAATGGAGTAGTGTAAGGTTGAGTCGTCTGCGTATGAATGGATGGGAATTAAGGTACAGTTAAGGAGATCATTTATAAAAATTAGAAAGAGAATAGGAGATAGGACAGAGCCCTGAGGAACACCGGAGTTTATAGGGTGAGGAAGTGAACAATGGCCGTCCACAACCGCAGCTATGGAACGGCCGGAAAGGAAATTAGAGACAAAGGCACAGATGGAGGGATAGAAACCGAAGGAGGGTAGTTTAGAAATTAAAGATTTATGCCAGACTCTATCGAAGGCTTTCGATATGTCTAGTGCAATAGAAAAAGTCTCACCGAAGTCCCGAAAGGAGGATGACCAAGAGTTAGTAAGATATGAAAGAAGATCACCAGTAGAGCGACCCTTAAGGAAGCCATACTGGCGATCTGAGAGCAGATTATGAGAAGAGAAATGCTTAAGAAATTTGGAAGCAAGAATAGTTTCAAAAACTTTAGAAAGACAAGAGATAAGAGCAATTGGACGATAGTTGGAGGGTTGAGAGCGGTCACCCTTCTTTGGGACAGGTTGAATGTGAGCAAACTTCCAGCATGAAGGGAAGATGTTAGAGGATAGACAGAGACGAAAGAGTTTGCCTAGGCAGGGGAGTCAGCACGGAAGCACAGTTTTTGAGAACAACAGGAGGAACACCGTCCGGACCGTACGCCTTATTAGTGTTAAGCCCAGAGAGGGTAGAAAGTACATCTTTAGAAGAGATTAGGATATTAGGCATAAGTAAGAGAGAGGAGGGCGGAGAGGGAGGAATAGCACCGGAATCATCCAAGGTGGAGTTTCTAGCAAAAGTTTGAGCGAAGAGTTTAGCTTTGTCAGAGGAAGAAGTGATGGTTGTGCCATCAGAGTGGGAAAGGGGAGGGAAAGACGAGGAAGAGAAATTGTTGGAGAGGTTTTTGGCTAGATGCCAGAAAGCTTGGGAAGAGCTAGAGTTGGATAGTTCAGTGCATTTATTATTGATGAAAGAGTGTTTGGCAAGTCGAAGAACAGATTTGGCTTGATTCCGGGCAGAAACATATGAAGAATGAGAGTCTTGAGTTTTAAGGCGTCGGTACCGTTTGAATGCTTCCTCCTTATTGCGGACAGCAGTAGAACAGGCGTGAGTAAACCAAGATTTTTTAGCATTAGTCTGAGAGAAAGAGAATGGAATGTATGCTTCCATGCCCGATAGGATTACCTCGGTAATGCGTTCAGCACTCTCCGAGGGTCCTCGGCTATGGAAGCAGAAATCATTCCATGGGAAATCAAAGAAGTACTGCCGAAGAGCCTCCCAGTCGGCAGCGCCAAAGTGCCACAAGCGCCGCCGGCTAGGAGGATCGGGTGGCTGTACTGGAGAGATAGGACAGGTGACAGAGATAAGTTTATGGTCGGAGGAGCCCAAAGGAGAGAAAAGATCGACAGTATAAGAAAAAGGGTTAGAAGTTAGAAACAGGTCAAGAATGTTGGGCCGATCTCCGATGCGATCCGGGATACGGGTGGGTTGCTGAACTAACTGCTCTAGGTCATTTAGGATAGAAAAGACGTAGGCTTGTTCACCAGGTGGATCAGTAGTGTGAGAGGAGAGCCATTGGCGGTGGTGAACGTTGAAATCTCCTAAGATGGAGATTTCTGAGAAAGGTATGGCATCAAGGGTTGAAATTCAAAATCTTGCACCTGAACCTTCCTGTCATTCTTGAGAAACTCCTCTGCGACTTTCTAGAGGGCAGAAAGGCCAGGATCAAGATAGACTCATATCTTGGTGACACCTTTGACATAAGTTGTGGGGTCCCACAAGGGAGTGCACTGTCACCCACTTTATTCACAATTATACACAAGAGACACACCACATTTTCTCGGAGGTCTTAACATAAGCTATGCTGAACATAAAAACTCGACAAGAATTATCAAGAATAAACTTGTATGAAAAAAGTTGGAAAATAAAAACCAACACCATTAAATTCAACATAATACCAATAGGCTCAAGAAGAAATTAAGAACTCATAGTGAGTGATGAAGTGATGGACTTCAATGATAGAGGAAAACCCCTATGACTGAAAATATCCCAAACCAGTTACATTAACCCTTAAAAAGCGGCTCACCACATAAGTCGAGTTAAATAAAGCTGGACTATGTGGCGGCGCTCGACATAACTCGAGTGGCAATTTCAGCACGTAATGTTGCTGAGAGAGAGAGACAAGTGGTGGCAGGAGCGTAGCGAGTGTATGACTGCTCCAGACCACCGCGGCGAACCTACTGACACGAATCTCACCTCCCTCCTACCTCTCTCACTCGCTATATACGGAATTGTATCGGGAAAGTGGCTAATTACATGCTTTTTGCACTCGCGTTGCACGGTTATTGCAAGAAAACTAGCCATCATAAAAGGATCGTTATGGTGTCATTCGAAAGCTCTGTTTATTCCCTTTCAGGGATAGATACTTGTTTTACGTTCTGGGTCTTATTTAGGCATGAAAATGATCACGTAAACAGCCCTATTTTGGCTAAAAACACCCCGCTGGGCGGTACATATAAATAAACCGCATAGGCCGCTCGTAAAGGGTTAATCTTGTGAAGGAAAGGAAGAATAAAGCAATGCACGTCCTATCAAAACTATAATCATGTGAAGGAAAAGTAAAGCAATGCACGCCCTATCAAAATTATTCAGATTCAGAAACCTTAGCACCAGAATAAAACTACAATTAATTTTAGCATTAGTCTTTCGCATATTTGAATACCCACCCATACCCACACATGCCTTCAGCAAGACACAAATTAGAAAACTACAGATTGTACATAACAAAGCACTGAGATATACCACAAACACTCGATATCCCTACACACACACAACACGAGAACTTCACGAAATACACAATATTCTCCCAGTAAATTTAAGATTACACAAACTTGCAACAAAATTTTGCAAACATTAGAATCAATAGACCAAGACATAGTAGAACACATTAAAAATAGGCAAGAACACATTAGAACAGTAAATGCTAACTACCCTAGCAGTTTGAAAGCTTTGGAAATCGAGCCTGAACCTATATATACTTAACCTAATCCTATTCAAATATATCTTAAAAGACTATTAGATTCAGGCAAAATAATCAATAATCACCATGTAGAATTGTGTAAACCTTAATTATAAGAAATAGTAAAGCAAATACTAGGTCAAAAATAATATTGTAAAATTGAAATACTCATGATAAACTAATTATAAAACCTAAACATAAGATAATTAGATGGCTTAGCACCTGCCACGGCAGACGAAAAATGTAAAACCTCAAATATAAACAGCAAGGTGGTAAAGAGTTTCTAAGAGTTTCTAAAAGCAGTAACAAGAAATAGGGTGGTCAGTATGGAAGTGAAGAAGTGAAGAAGTCCTTGCATGACAGTGTGGTAATCCCGACATTGACTTACGGAAGCGAAGCATGGACGTTGGTTGAGAGACTCAGACCAAGAGTGAGAGCAGTGGAAATGAATTACTTAAGGAGTGCGTGCAGAGTTACATGGAGGGATAGACAGACTAATGAGGAAGTAAGAAGGAGGTGTGGTGTGGAGGTAGATGTGCTGGAAAGTGTGAAAAGGAACAACTTGAGATGGTTCGGCCATATGGAACGTATGGAAAGCGAGAGAATGACTAAGAGGGTGTACGAGAGCGAGGTGGAGGGACAGAGGGGGATAGGTAGACCGAATATGAGGTGGAAGGATGGAGTGAGGAAGTACATGAACGAAGGCGGTGCTGGTTGGGGGGAGGGGCGTCGACTGACTGGGGACAGAGGTGCATGGGGGCGGTTCGTTCGTGGCCACCCCTTCGGGGATCACGGCGTCAGGCAATAGATAGATAGATAGAAGGTGGTAGGCCCACCAACTTGTACTCTCCTACTATACTGCATCATTCCCTACCTATACCTTAAACATACGCCCTTTCTTTCCTTCCACTTTGGCCGACCTAGGGAAACAAAAAACAAAAAACAAAACAAAAACTGACTCTTAACTGGATTATGATCAGAGTAAATTACAATGTTGAGTAATTCGTTTGAGCAGGAGTGATCCTCTTACTGTAATAGGACACAGGATCCCTTGATCATCGTCCAGCACCAAAACTGCCCAGCTCCTGTATTGCTAGCATCAACAGCCTTAACCCGAGAACGGCGAGAAGAATCTTAAGACGTTTTGGTGGTGAAAGGCGACAAATCCTCTTAACCCCTTCAGACTCATATGACGCAGAAGTTGCCAAATTAGCAATAAGAAATAGAGTTCTCTCATTCTTATAATTACCTCTCCAAAATTAGTTTTCTGCCCACAGCTAACTCAAAGACAACTGCAGAGGTTGAAGTAACTAAACTAAAGGTTTCTAAATACCCCTGATGGTAACAAAGATTTTAAAGTATCCCTAATAGGCTCAAAATTGCATCATATGTCGGAGAGGGTTAAGATCCAAGGCCTAAAATAAGCCTTTCAAAAGGCCCCAGTAGCACTTAAAACAAAAGGAATATATGATTAAGTGAGATCATTCCCATTCATACCTTCTATCATTCCTCCACATGTGTCAAAACCCCCACTTTAGCCCCCCCTTCAATTATCACCTAT
This sequence comes from Paralithodes platypus, assembly GCA_032716605.1. Taxonomy (NCBI): domain Eukaryota; kingdom Metazoa; phylum Arthropoda; class Malacostraca; order Decapoda; family Lithodidae; genus Paralithodes; species Paralithodes platypus. The sequence continues at coordinate 35,003,902 of CM064525.1, forward strand.
TTTCCTCTTATTCCCTTGTTTATCGGTTTATTCACCGCGCCAATATCTACAACCCAGTTCTAAGGTGTTCTTCTGCGCCTATCGATTGCGTGGGGAGAGTGAGAGAGAGGCTTCAGTCTGCCTCTAGGCTTCGGAGAGAGAGGGTATACGTCTCGTTCGCTTCACACTTCATGACTGGAGGGTCGGCAGTAATTCGCCTAATATTGTCGCTTGGCGGTAGGGTGTGCACCACCAATAGCTCACGCTTAACCCCTCCAATCCCAGTGCCGTATATATATGTCAGTAGATAAGTAACTCCCATGTCCCAGCGACGTATATATCCGTCAGTAATGTACATTCCTTGTAACTGCCTGTACAAGGCTGCACCAGTCACCACAGCCTTTTGAGCACTGTTCCCATGTTGGCAACACTTCTCAGCTTAAATGAAATCAACTGAAGGGTGACAGAGCCAGTGTTGCCACATCTTTGGAGGTGGATAGGTGGTCTCTCCTGTCATTTTTGCCACATTGCTTGGGACTGCTGGGGACTTCTATTACTGTATCCTACGGTACAGTACGGGTTAGCGGGTTGTTGTTGTTGTTGTTCCCCAAGCTGCCTGGCCGAACAGCCCCAAGGCCCCGAGCAAGGCCAAGGCCATAACCGAACGCCCCCACAGAACCCTCCCTGCCGACCACAATAAAGCCTGGGTGACCGAAGCCACTCCATGGCGTGGAGCAGAGGAGAGTGCGGAAACGCCCGGGAAACCAAACTCCCACCCAGGGCCCTGTGCCCCTCAGCAATTATGAAGAGAAAGTTGAGGGGCAAAGGAATAATGTGACGCTTTGGCTTCCAATCTTGGTAGATTGGGAGGTCAATCCACGGAAGAGACGCCGTCACTTGAGATCTAGAAAATATATAAGTAAAAGGAACAGTCAGAGTAAGCTATGGGTATGGCAGAGATCGCTCAGTTCTCACTCTGATAGACCAGCCCATCACCACGGGTTAGCCGGTTAAATGACTTAGCATTGTTTGGAGTTTAAAGTACTGGATAACTAACAGGATGGGCTAGATAGCTTTGATTGTACTGAAAAAGGATTAACACTCTTCATTCCACACACAGTTAACTCTTTTTTTTTCATAAGGTTTGTAAGGATTGAAAGGTTAAGAACAAATTGGGGGTAATAGTCTACCATACCGATAGATTTATGCAGCTTTTTCCTGGTTTTAGATCTGGGAAGATCACCTATAACCTGAACTTTAGCTCCTGGCAGCCCAGCTTGTCCATTATCTGTCAAATAACCAAAATGCTGCCTCAATTTGCCTGAACCAGACGATAAAGTTACTGATTTTCCATAGATGATCATTCCAAGTGTCACTAAAAATCAGCACATCGTGACTACATACAACACATCCTTCTAAGCCTTCTGCTACAATGTTCATGTGCTTTTGAAATGTATCTGTACTCTGAACAAAACTAAGTTCTGAAATATCTGCAATATAGTACAAAATTGCATGTTTCGATTGCGTTCGAAACTGATTCAAAGAGGTGCTTAGCTACTATATAAAATTACAATACAAGAATATTAGCAAGTATAGTTGAACAGATAGTAATACCAATGCTAACAAATATATCTAGCGTGTGTGAACGACAAGAATTACTTGGCCAAGTATAGGACAAATGGAAAAGGCTCTCAATAGCTAACGGAAAAATATACTTACATAGTATATTGAGGACACATACATAAATAATTTGCCATTTTATAGGATGTGGAGCCAATACTAATTAGTTATTAGAAACCGATAACCCATTAAATATATTGAATATTGAAAGTAAAACGATAAAATGTTAAACGATAATAGAAAGGAAATATGATTAAATACAACTATTACATATACAGTATATATATATATACTGTATAATTATATCAATGCAAAGGAATGGAGAATACTATGAAACAAACATACACACAACATAGTGAAATTAAACAATTTATAATAGCTGCAAAGGTTTGGAGGAGGGAAGTGAGAAAGGTTGACAAGAAAATAATGCAAGAGAAAAATGGTAAAGAAAACAATATTTGTTCTTGAAAATGCAAGAAGGAGAAATGTAAACGACAGACAAAGGCGAATTACAAATACGAAGAATATCAAAAATATGTGGTAGGGAAAGGAAGAGACATCAAAGATAAATAAGTACAGTAAGGAAGTCGAAAGTTTAATCCCACAACGTGAATTTGTGGCATGACCAGACTTGAGTATCAGTTGCTTAGGTTAACATAACGATATAATCAGATACGATTATTAAAAATTGACATAAGTTGAGCCCAGTCTTATGTTATTAGTAGTTTTACTAATAATTTGAGTGTTGATTGCCTTTTCAAGTTTCTAACATTAAGTGGTTGTTTAGTTTGCTCCTAAGCTTCCGCCCTTCATGCTATATCTTCACTGTTTTACCATCGATCCGGGGAGGTACATTCGCCAGAATAAGTTCTTTACCACCCCATCATTGTCATTATGCAAATAAAACTGGTATCAAATTTCGAATAAACTTTCCTCTGCTTAGTTTTACAAACTGTTGAGTGAATTACTCGTCAAATATTATTTCTAAACTGTCTATGTAGTACTTTCATAATGAAAATCACACGGTGGTAAATAACTTATTTCGGCGACTGTACAGTACTTTATCATTTACTTGCTATTATGTTATGGCTCTCTTTTCGTTCTAAGAAAGTTTAATGGTGTTCATTAGTCACTTTATTTTGATTGCCAAGCTCAGGAAACGTCCGAAAAAATATTGATCTGCCACGTTGACATAAAACAAAACAAAAACAAAACAACAACTTTGTTAGAGTCTTTCTTTTCTAGACATTGTTTGGCGTACGAGATTGACCGCCACATCAGTACATACCCATACAGTTGGACTGTACACACTAACCAAGGGTATGCATAGGCCTACTAGTATTATCATCAAACATACACACCTAGTATGTGATTGGTAATCAATGTGTTATGTTATTAGTTTCCTTATTTTATCATTAGCTAACATAAATAGTATAACAACAACATTCCTGTTATGTGACACTTGACCTTCATGATTTATCCCCAATGCCACAGCCTTTTTAACTCTCTCAGGCTTTGTCAAGTTTTTTGGAAACTTATTAACACTAACATTCAATCTCAAGCCGTAATTACACTACCGTGAGACGGTACATGTATGTTATCGCTCTGATTTAACCCACAATAATCTCTTTACATGCAATGTACTATACATTCAAAGATAGAGCAAGACCCACACTATTATAACACCGGAAAACAATCCTGTAAGATCACATTGACAATCGATATATAAGACATATTTAATAGTTTATTCCGAGTTTACACCATCATAATAATAGGCAGAACAATTCATATTAAATTATTATGGAAATATAAGCATTTGTCACGGTTATTCAAAATGTGTTTTCATAATTTATTTATCCCCAATAGTTGGTGTTACCTAAATAAAATAAGAATTTCTACTTGGCGATTAAATAGTATGCATGCGTAACTAAAATGTTCATTCTACATTGATTTTCAGCAACAAGAAATACGTTTCGTAAATGTATTGTATTGTTACATATGACTTTTGGTAGTCAATGTATTCAGGTTAGGTAGTATAGTTAACCTATAATTATTAGGAAGACGTTTTGAGGTACGCTCCTATATAGTTAATGATAAGGGTTAACCATTAACTCCAAGTAGGAAGACTGATTGTGTCTATCCTTCTGGGTTATATCTAGGTTATTGTAGTTCGTAGTAGGTTGATGTTTGTAGGTTGAATCTCAGCTCTCCGTCCTGCTCTCTCGTAGATTGATAGATAGATAGATAGATAATTAATGTAGATAGATAATCTCCGCCACCATTCCTTACAATATAGGTAAGGAAAAGATATCTATATCTATAACCACGTTGATATTTATTCAAACAAAGTAAACTATATATACAAGGAGAATTTCCCTATGTTGAGAGGGAGTCTACTGGGGATATGTGATCGTCCCCAAAGCTCGTGTCTCTCAGTCGTCAAAACCTTCACCATACCTCCTGCCTACCTCTGACACGTTTCCACACACCCTAGATCTGATGGAAAAATACCAAGACCATTCTTATCACATGTTCAGAGTGTGGTGAGGAATCAAGAGTGTTGAGGTGAGCTTACATAGCGTGGGAAGGGAATCTGATTAAGGAATTTTAGAAGTATAGGAAGTTACAATGAATATTCCCAAGGTGTACAGTCAGTCACCTGCATAAGTATTATTCATTGCAAGTAAATCTCCTTAAAATTATATGGGGGTTGGATATAATGATTCCTATAATAAATATATTGTGAAATGGAAATGTTAAAAGTATTTTGTTAATATAAATAAAATTATAAATATGCACCAACAATTAGCACACATATAAATTATAAAAATGCACCAACAATTAGCACACATATAAATTATAAAAATGCACCAACAATTAGCACACATATAAATTATAAAAATGCACCAACAATTAGCACACATATAAATTATAAAAATGCACCAACAATTAGCACACATATAAAACGGAAACAAATTGAACAAAGCCAAAAAAAAAAAAAATGCAAAGACAATGAAAACAAAAAATTGCAATATCAAATACTAAAGGTAGTATTTCTAAATAAACTTCTTAATAAAGAAAAACAAACATACAGACTAATTATTCAATGAAGTCTGTTGTAATTTTATTAACAAAGCAAAGTAATACAAACGCAAAATATATAATTCAAGATAAAAAGCTAAAACAAAAAACTGCAGTGAAAACAACAACTCCTAGGTAAAACTAAAATAAACAGCTGCAATAAAAATAAAATTCTACTCATAGGCAAAACGAATATCAGAACTAAATGCAGAAGTCCACATAGGGTATACCCGAGGTGCGCAATATAATAACTTCCAAGTTTGTAAAAAAAAACAAAAAACGCAAATAAAACTATGTAAAATAAAGAAATATCATGCTACCTATAGGAAAAGAAATATCAATATAAACACTGAACTCCACATATATGCTGGTGTGCATAAGATACCCTACCTATTTTGAAGAAAAAAAAAATTGCGCACAAAAATCACATAGAAAAATCGAATAAAGTTCGTAAATTATTTTCAGCCGGTAGCTAGCTAGTACAGGTATTCCTATGGCCAATCCTATGCCCATCCTATAGAATAAAATCACACACTCGGCGTTGCAAAACCAAATAGGCTACAACTTAGTGTAAAGTTAATTCTAATACTGAAATCACTAATCAAGCCACAAAACACACCAAATCAAGACTAAGGATGTACAAAAACCAGCACATCAAATAAATGACAGGCAAAACCCAACCAAAGAAAATATACCACACAGGTAATACTAAAAAATCACCAAGAAAAATAAAATACATAGAAGTTATATTAACCCACTGAGCCCCAGGCAATATAATATAAATGTACACTTCAGGCCCAGCAGGTTGTCAAACAAAAAAAACAAATCAGAAAACACCTGGAATGGGTTAGAAATGAAGGAAAAACAACAAAAAATTGGTCCCCTACTTAATTAAGGGGTCCTAAGGGACGCCCGAAAGTCGGAATTAACATGGGGAAATGGGTAGGCAAAACAATATTTTTGCTCGCTCATGCACACGCGGTTGGGCTTTGAGGGTTTTAACCATCGGCATTGTTGCGTGGGATACTTACGCAGTTCCCATACAAATCTGAGCCCTTTAGGTGCCATAAGACCGGAGTAATTAACCGCGACGCACCTTCTTTCAGTATGTCTGTAGAACACCACTAAACAAAAATATATATATCCCATCAGTAGACTGACAAAAACATTCAGTTTCAAAACGCTCTCTAAAAATTGTTTCCACAAAAATTTCTTTTCAAGGAAATATCCCAAACCAGTGATACCCAAACATCAGTATATAGCAAATTATGCCCTTATTTCAGATCAAAATATATATCAGATATTGACACACTGGGCAAAAAGCGAAATAATAAGTTTTCTTTCGCTGGATAAACCTCCCTGAAAAAAACTCTACAGTAATGAAACATATGATCTCAACTCGAATAGAACGAAACACTTTAGAATATTGCAAACACTTAATTAACTGAACCCAATTGAACAGTAAGCCCACTCGGTTGAAAACAACGGAAACACACGTGACCAAAATACACCTGGTCCCAAAACAAATTAACCCGAAATGAACGTGAGGGAACTCAACTTGTCAAAATCAATGGTAAACAAAATTAAGGCACAACATTAGCGAACGAAAGTGACCAATTTATACAGCCCTTAACTGTAGCCAAAAGGCAAAACACAAAACACTCTAAAATGGGCAAAAACATACATATATATATAAGAACAAAAATTAACACCAACATTTTTTTGCAGAAAAATACTGAACGAAAGAAAAGTTATTAGATTGATACCACCTAGAATACTTCATCAAATGTCAATCAACTAAACTTCCAGAATTCAATTCAAATAACATTTGGAAAAAAATGTGGACGAACGAAACTAATCAGAGTCCACAAGCTAGGATCTAGAAAAATGTCCAAAGACGGAATACAAAAGCCGTTAAAACAAATGCCAGCGAGTGAAAGAAAATTTCGAAATAATTAAAAATGGAATTCGAAACAAGTTAACAATTCTGGTAAATATTTACTTTTACACCGGGGACGATTTTTACAAGTATTTTTTTAGTTTTTGTCCTTGTTTTTTTTTTTTTTTAGTTGTGTATTTTTATTAACCCCATCGGAAAATGCAAAAAAACTCTTATCCATCAATCTTAAGACATGGCCCCCGATAGTGGGGAGGGCTATGAAGCTCAGGGAAATTGCTTGGTAAGAGGCGTAAATAAAGGGGTAATATTGGAAGAATCCATGAAATCCAAACCAAGTTTTGTCATTAACCTAACCAAATAACCTAACCTAACCTAACCTAGTATTATCGGTGGGGGCTGCTGCCCCCGCACCCCCGCTAAATCCATGAAATCCGAGCCAAGTTTTGTCATTAACCTAACCAATGAATGAAGGTGGTGGAGCGAGAGGGGTGGCCGTCCAGCACCAACGCAACAGAAAATGGAGATCGGGTGAGCCGTGCGAGATTTTTTTTTTTTTTTTAGACATTTAGGGATTTTTTTATAATGAATTACCGACGGGGTGGACATATATGGCAATGAAGTACATGACCTAACTAACATATTTGTCTAAATAATATATCGATGGTTTCGACCCGGTGTAGAAATAAATAAATTCCACAATTCTTACTAAAGTTAAGAAATAAAAAATGCACGTACATAATGATGTTAAAATGACGCACATAGAAGTATACAAAACAAAATACTCAATTACCTTCGCTGCCGTTAGCGAGAAGAATACCGAGGTCGACACAGCCACACATTGTTGACCGCCCGAACACACTCGTAAAATATCTTTAATAAATGAACACTTGAATCAATTTAAAAGCACAGATGTTCCCAAACGAAAATTAACTCAACCGCATACTTCGACTTGCGGGAAAAAGACTTAGGAGAAATAAAATGTCACAGAGGATAAAATTCAACGAATTAAAATGAACATTACAATTCTGAACACTCGTGAATACAAATTAGGGATAACATCTGGTAAGAACACTGAAAACACTTATACCCCTCGCAACAGTGAGGAAGAGACTGACTGAGTTTGGCTGACCACTGACTTTACTGACTCTACACCATCACGCGATCAAAAACCGGGTCAGGGGGTCGCCACCAGCATATCGTATCCATATGAGAATACCGATATGAATTTACATGATGATGAATTGGAACTTTTACCGAATGACATGATTAATTTTCCGCCATTGGGCCGACGAAATGAAAAGAGTTAGAAAACACTGATTGACATTGACAAGTAGAGCTCATTTTATGAGATAATCAGAAAACTTAATTCCCCTCTCTAGACATACGTAAGAAACTTTAAGAAATTAATCAGAAATGAGTTAGAAGTGAATGTTATAATGAACTAGACAGAAATTTGAGTCACAACAACGAAAAACAATTATGATTACGACCATGAAACAAAAAATAGATATTTGAATAACACTGAACCGTATTATACTGATTACACACCTTTATACACTTAAAGTGAGGAGTGATGATAGATTATGTTCTATCTACCATAGCTGGGCAGATGTTGGATGTGGTGCAGGGCAGAGGTCAGCCACTGTTTATCAACACAAGCGCCTAGTCCGCTCTGCTGACGCAGTCTCCTCTCCTTCGAGACCTTCGTCTCGCTGCAGCCGACTCGTCCACTCGTGGGATGCCCACACCGTAATTGACGTGGAAAGTCGAACTTGTAGAGTTGTTGATGAAGGTAGACTAGTAGAAACTGGTAGACTGGTAGACTCTCGGTGTGTTGAAGTGGCTTTAACTTAACGGTTGTGGTATTTGTGGTTAGATATTTTAACAGAGATAAATCAAGTACACTTGATCACTGGAACATTCAGGAAACAGGATAACTGGATAGTGGTAGATAATGGTAGACTAGACTGGATAATTCTTCGAAGGAACGTGGTGTTTTCTCCTCAATTAACAATTTATTGAGGACCACTGTAAGCACACCATGTTACATATGACTGTCGGTAGTCAATGTATTCAGGTTAGGTAGTATAGTTAACCTATGTTAGGAAGACGTTTTGAGGTACGCTCCTATAGAGTTAATGATAAGGGTTAACCATTAACTCCAAGTAGGAAGACTGATTGTGTCTATCCATCTGGGTTATATCTACAGTAGGTTATTGATGTTTGTAGGTTGAATCTCAGTTCTCCGTCCTGCTCTCTCGTAGATTGATAGATAGATAGGTAGACAATGTAGATAGATAATCGCCGCCACCATTCCTTACAATAAAGGTAAGGACAAATCTCTATATAAAAAAACACGTTGATATTTATTCTAACAAAGTAAATTAAATATACAAGGAGAATTTCCCTATGTTAAGAGGGAGTCTCCCGGGGATATGTGATCGTCCCCAAAGCTCGTGTCTCTCAGTCGTCAAAACCTTCACCATACCTCCTGCCTACCTCTGACACGTTTCCACACACCCTAGATCTGATGGAAAAATACCAAGACCCTTCTTATCACATGTTCAGAGTGTGGTGAGGAATCAAGAGTGATGAGGTGAGCTTACGTAGCGTGGGAAGGGAATCTGACTAAGGAATTTTAGAAGGAGATCGAGGAAGTTATAATACAATGAATACTCCCAAAGTCACCTGCATAAATATCATTCATTGCAAGTAAATCTCCTTAAAATTGTATGAGAGTTGGATATAATGATTCCTACAACAATGATATAATCTAAGATGTAAGAGTATCTCAATGAGAAGAGGAAAGGCAAGTCTGTAATATTAATAGTATTAATATTAATATTAATATCTATAGTTAAACTCCATAAAAAATTACATAATTATCGATTAAAATGACAATGATTATATTTGTTTTTGTTTTTTCATCTTTCAACTTTGCACCATCGTAATTCAGAATTTTCATTGAAAAGTTTTTATTCTTATATGTAATAATAAGTAATGTTCACACTTTCCAAATATGCAATCAGAATATGTCTATCGTTAACCCCCTCCAGCTCCTTATCACGCGATCGTGTGGTAAGCACGCCGGGCTAAACAGCTCCAAAACTCGATCGCGCGATAACTCTGGTGCCCTTGAAACACGTGGGCTAGTACATTCGCGGGTAAATTCTGTTGTTGCTAGACCATCCTGAGATTTTTCATGGTGGTAGACTTAACTGTAATGCGTGTGTGGGCATATTTGGCAACAGTGTAGGAATGAAAGGCGAGATTTGTAGGAGGTTCGGTGCAATATTTCTCTCAGTATTCTCGTGGCAGGTGGGCTGTTCAAATGACTCCTGTGTCCCTTTAAATCAGATCTCCCCTACCACTTGCCATCTTTGTCCCTCTAGGCCAGAAACAAGAGCCATATTTGATGGTATGCAATGTTTTTAAAGCCCCGTCCACACGATCGAGCAGTGTCTGGCAGGCTGTGCCCCCTCACCGGGCAAAGTCTGTGGAACACGCTTGTGTTGTTGTCCACACGGCCGTGACTGGCCAGTCAAAGTCTGTCTGTGGTCAGAGAAGATGTTCGGCAGGGCAGTTAAAGAGAGATGTAAATTGTTGTGTAGCATAATAATTGCTTTGTTGCAAAAGAGAAAACAAAAAAGTTGTTTGCAGATATATAATTTATTTCATCAGCTTCCTATTTCTCATGTAATTATCCAAAAATCTAAATTACGTAGGAATGGGTTATAGCCTACTTTAATATGAAATTAACGTAAACATGATCAACAACACAACACATTTGAAAAGATTATATACCGGTACCAATAAAAGAGTGAACTCTCAAAATACCGTAAGTTAGAGCTGCAATTACACACACACACTCTCTCTCTCTCTCTCTCTGATGCGGTCTTACATTTACGTAATACACTGATACGCTTAACCTATGGGTGTGAGTATCTTAGGTTTGAGTCCTTGGAGTGCCACATGTATTTGTTGATTTCATTGAGTTTAGAAGTAAAGTTGTGGGTGAGAAAATATGAATTTATCCTATCATATAAATTCTGATAGTGCTTCAATCATCACGCGATTTGCTGACATGGTCAGCATACGTACCTTAAACGAACATTAAAGCAATAGTTCGTGCAGAAGATCATGGCGGGGTGGCTTTCTCACAATAATAAGATTAATAATAATATTACTAATAATACTCATAAGAATATTAATGAAATAATATCTATAAAAATAATAGCGTCTATATAAATAGGGATGCTACCCATACAATATTCTAAAGCTAAAACTTAATTCATACCATCACTGACCGTTAATAAAGTGCTTTCACATATTACATTCTGGATTTCTTCCACCAGATTTACCTGATATACATTCGTAGAATAATAGGATAAAATATAATTGATAAATAAGGATCAAACTACACACTACTCCCTTCCTTCCACTTTATCCCCATATCCACCGGCAAACTACCGGGCAGTGTCTGGTGATTTCGCTCAACTACCACTGCGGTCATTCCCCTGCTTTGACCGCTGTATTTGCCCCATGACGGGCATTTTCCTCGTGCCTGACGGGCAGTGCTCGATCGTGTGGACGGGGCGAAGTGATTGTATGAGCCCCTGAACCAATGTTTGCGTTTATATCTATTAGGTTGTATACAATGGTGTGCATTGCGTGAGTATGTCGTGAAATCGGTTGATTAGTGTTAGCCATGAAAGGTTTGGTGAGCTAATAAATACCCGAATTGTTACTTTCAATTTATTAAGTGCTTATAGCGAAAAGTGGTGAAAAGTGGAGCTAAAATTTAGGTATTCTTTTACCAATGTTTTGGCAATTTTTGGCGAGAGAGTGGAATTTCATGGTGTTTTAAATGTGTATAGTAGTTATATGACCATATGTGAAGTGCGACTCTTGATTTTTTTCGGCAATTTTCCCATTATCCTTCACCCATCCTCATCTCATCCTACATGTTTTCATCCATTCATCTCTCTCTCTCTCTCTCTCTCTCTCTCTCTCTCGAGGGAATTTCTACTAGGCTTTGTGGAAATGTCCACTGTAGTCCTGTACCGAATGTTGCATTTCCTTCCTTACTACCATCTCCTTCCTTCCCCACCACTACCACCCCCTCCCTCCTCCACAACTATCACCCCTCCCTCCCCCACCACTTCCACCCACTCCCTCCTCCACAACTACCACCCCCTCCCTCCCCCACCACTACCACCCTCTCCCTCCCCCACCACTTCCACCCCCTCCCTCCTCCACAACTACCACCCCCTCCCTCCCCCACCACTACCACCCCTTCCCTCCCCCACCACTACCACCTCCTCCCTCCCCCCACCACTACCACCCCCTCCCTCCCCCAACACTACCATTGCACCCCTGCTCCCCACACACACGGCCAACAACACGCACACACCCAAGCACAGACGCACAGCAATATGCACACACCAAACTACACAGACGCACAACAATAAGAACACACAGACAACTACACAGACGCACAACAACACTCGCACCATCAACAACTCCCCCACACCATCAACAATAACCACACACAATCAAAAACACCTATACACTATCAACAACACCCACACACCATCAATAACACCCACACACCATCAACAACAACCACACACCATCAAAAACACTGGTACACCATCAACAACACTCAAATACCATCAACAACACCCACACACCATCAACAACAACCACACACCATCAAAAACACGGATAAACCATCAACAACACCCACACACCATCAACAAAAACCACACACAATAAAAAACACCGATACACCATCAATAACACCTACACACCATCAACAACACTCACACACCATCAACAACACTCACACACAATCAACAACACTCACACACCATTAACAACACTCACACACCATCAACAACACTCACACACCATCAACAACAACCACACACCATCAAAAACACCAATTCACCGTCAACAACACTCACACACCATCAACAACACTCACACACCATCAACAACACTCACACACCATAAACAACACTCACACACCATCAACAACACTCACACACCATCAACAACAACCACACACCATCAAAAACACCAATTCACCGTCAACAACACTCACACACCATCAACAACACTCACACACCATCAACAACACTCACACACCATCAACAACACTCACACACCATCAACAACACTCACACACCATCAACAACACTCCCACACCATCAACAACACTCACACACCATCAACAACACTCACACACCATGAACAACACTCACACACCATCAACAACATCCACATACCAATAACAACACTCACACACCATGAACAACACTCATACACCATCAACAACACTCACACACCATCAACAACACTCACACATCATCAACAACACTCACACATCATCAACAACACTCACATTATCATCAACAACACTCAAACACCATCAACAACACTCACACAGTCATCACCAACAACACTCACACATCATCAACAACACTCACACACCATCAACAACCGTCACACATCATCAACAACACCCACACACCATCAACAACACCCACACACAATCAACAACATGCACACACAATAACCAACACCCACACACCATCAACAACACTCACACACCATCAATAACACTCACACACCATCAACAACACTCACACACCATCAACAACACTCACACATCATCAACAACACCCACACACCATCAACAACACTCACACACCATCAACAACACTCACACACCATCAACAACACCCACACACCATAAACAACACCCACACATCATCAACAACCCTCACACACCATCCACAACACTCACACACCATCAACAACACCCACACACCATCAACAACACTCACACACCATCACCAACACCCACACACCATCAACAACACTCACACACCATCAACAACACCCACACACAATCAACAACACCCATACACCATCAACAACAATCACACACCATCAACAACACCCACACACCTTAAACAACACCCACACATCATCAACAACACTCACACACCATCAACAACACCCATTCACCATCAACAACACTCATGCACCAGCAACAAAACTCACACACCATCAACAACACTCACACACCATCAACAACAACCACACACCATCAAAAACACTGATACACCATCAATAACACCCACAGACCTTCAACAACACTCACACACCATCAACAACACTCACAGACCATCAACAGCACCCACACACCATCAACAACACCCACACACCATCAACAACACTCACACACCATCAACAACACTCACACACACTTAACAGCACTCACGCACCATCAACAGCACCCACACACCATCAACAACACCCACACACCATCAACAACACCCACACACCATCAACAACACTCACACACCATCAACAACACTCACACACCATTAACAGCACTCACGCACCATCAACAACACCCACACACCATCATCAACAACCACACACCATCAAAAGCACCGATTCACCATCAACAACACTCACACCCCATCAACAACACTCACACACCATCAACAACACTCAAACACCATCAACAACACTCACACTCCACCAACAACACTCACACACCATCAACAAAACTCACACACCATCCACAACACTCACACACCATCAACAACACCCATACACCATCAACAACACTCACACACCATCAACAACACCCACACACCATCAACAACACTCACACACCATCAACAACACTCACACATCATCAACCACACTCACAGATCATCAACAACACTCACACATAATCCACAACACCCACACCCCATCAACAACACTCACACATCATCAACAACACTCACACATCATCAACAACACTCACACACCATCAACAACACTCACACACCATCAACAACACCCATACACCATTGACAACACCCACACATCATCAAATACTCCCACACACCATAAACAACACCCACACACCATCAACAACACTCACACACCATCAACAACACTCACAAATCATCCACAACACCCACACTCCATCAACACCACTCACACACCATCAACAACACTCACACATCATCAACAACACTCACACACCATCAACAACACACACACCATCAACAACACTCACACATCGTCAACAACACCGACACACCATCAACACAACTCTCACACCATCTACAACATCCACACATCATTAACAACACACACACACCATCAACAACACTCACATATCATCAACAGCACTCACACATCATCAACAACACCCAAACCCCATCACCAACACTCACACACCATCAACAACACCCACATATTATCAACAACACCTACACATCATAAACAACACTCACACACCATCAACAGCACCCATACACTATCAACAACACCCACATATCATCAACAACACCTACACATCATCAACAACACTCACACACCATCAACAACACTCACACACCATCAACAACAACCACACCCATCAACAACACCCACATATCATCAACACCACCCACACACCATCAACAACACCCACACACCATCAACAACACCCAATCACATTCAACAACACTCACACATCATCAACAACACCTACACACCATCAACAACACCCACACACCATCAACAACACCCACACACCACCAACAACACTCACACATCAACAACAAAACTCACACATCATCAACAACACTCACACATCATCAACAACACTCACACACCAACAACAACATGTACACACCATCAACAACACCCACACACCATCAACAACACGCACACACCATCAACAACACTCACATACCATCAACAACACTCACACACCATCAACACTCCCACACCATCAACAACACTCACACTTCATCAATAACACCCACACACCATCAACAACACTCACACACATCATCAACATCACTCACATACCATCAACAACACTCACACACCATCAACAATACTCACACATCATCAACAACACTCACACATCATCAAGAACACTCACACACCATTAACAACCATTACACATCATCAACAACACTCACACATCATCAACAACACTCACACACCATCAACAACACTCACATCCCATCAACAACACTCACACATCATCAAGAACACTCACACATCATCAACAACATTGACACACCATCAAAAACACTCACACATCAACAACACCCACACACCATCAACAACACCCACACACCATCAACAACACCCACATACAATCAACAACACCCACACACCATTGTGACGCCTCCCGGCATGGGCAGAATGGGTGCGTGGGGCATTGCAGCTCGCTAGCGCTCGCCAGGATGGGGGGATGGGCTACAGTTGTCCTAGAATGATCTGCTTTGTGTGATTGGTGTCGTGTGGCAACAGACAGTCTAGAAATGGTCTTTGTTTTGGTCTGTGACCACGCCTTATATTTTATATTCGCTATAATATAAATGTTGCTTGTGTGGGAGGCGAGCGAGAGAGGGTGAGGGAGTACACCTGGCAGCGGGGTGAGCTGTGGCCCGGCTCGCTTGGGCGCTGACGGCGTTGGTGGCCGGGTGGTCAACTAGTCCCTGCCTATCCCGGCCGCATGCTTTTTACCAGCTCAGAGATTGCCTGACACGCGTATCGTCTACATCCTTTGCAATTCTGTCCCCCATATTCGCCACTTTGCATACTATTTCTCTCTCTCGACTTCTCCTTTCTCATTCTCTAATCTTTATTAAACTCAACATCCCTTCTGGTTTCAGCATAGACGTTCACCGTCGGCCAGTCGTATTGTACGCGAAGCTCTCAGATATTTCCATGTATTAGGTTAAGGAGGTATTATGCTTTATTGAGGTTGGAGAGACGGACTTTTCCGTGTGTGTCCTCTCTCGGGAAGGTTGTAGACCGGTATATGTCTCCCTGGCAAGGTGTTGAGTGATTCTGCTTGGTTATTTAAAGCTAGACTAGGGGTAAGGTTACTGTGTCGTTGTCTCCGATGTGTGCAGTGTTAGCTAAGCCCTGCACGACATCGATAGGTACTGTGGGAGCCTAAGTTGTCTTCGGGTGGGTTTACTTTGCGAGCACAGCGCTGTGGTGTGAGAGGGCCATAGCCTATCCCTCACAACATAGTGCTGCATCTTTGTGTTGACTTCTGAGGGATCGCCAGGATAGAAATAGGTACTAGAGACCTAGATTTATCAAGAGAGCATCCCCGTCATATAACGTAATCTTCATTATACCACCTTCGGACAACGTTAGCCTACGAGCCGCATGCTCACCCATTGTTGCCCTGCCTTGATACCCCAGCTAAACTTTATTAACTGAGCAGACACTGGTTAGAGATAAGCCCCCATTATTATATGTATGCAACATTATTATTCACTGCACTTTTGAGCCGAGGTTGTTGTTGAGTTGCACAACCCTAGTAGGCTGTTGCGTTGTGTCACGAAGCATTTCTTTAGTTGTCGAGCATTACTACCTTTGCGCAGTCTTTATTATTCGCCTGCCTATTATTACTATATGTCCTAGTATTTATTGTGACCCGTATTCTGCATTATAATTGTTCAAGATTCTTTACAAACATCTTTCCAGCATCAGACTTATTTCAGAAGTTTCCAGTTGATGTTGCAGGACTAGCATTGCACTTTCTTTAATACAGGAGTGCCATTTATTTGAGTATCTACCGTAACGTTAATTAATCACGTTAACTATCTTTTCTTTGTGTAACCTAATCGAGTAATCTTTTACTGTTTGAGAATAGGCTGTTTCATCGAGCGTCAGCCTAGTGTGTGTGCACCAGTTACCGAGTCATAGGATACCTCGTTGTCCAGGCACGACTCAGGGCGGTAATGGTGTTTTGTTTTCCAGTGGTTAAGACAGGGGTTGGATCTAGTGTTACCGTTGTTGCATTTTGCCATTATCTAGTCCAATGTTGAAGAGCCCTGTGTCTTTGAGAACCTGGATCGTAACAAATGGCGACCTAGCTCAGGATCTTGTGAACTAAGAGATAATTGCAGGATTGTTGTGGTTATTTGTTTTATTGAGGAATATAGTGGGCACGTTATTTTGTTTTGGCAAAGTAGTATAGCACTTGAGAGTCTTCAGACATTTTTGGCAAGTGAATAGTGCTACATAAGAGTTGGGGTACTTCTTTTCTGAATATTGTGGTGAGAAATTTTTGAGAGCATCATGTCTTATACCGGATCAGAGGAGAATGGAGACACAGTACGTAATGTCGAAACTAAGGAACAGCAGCATGATGAAAGGGTTAATCGGGTGAACTGTGAGGAGGATGCTAGGATATTTTTGCAATGGCCTGTTACTGCCGAGCGGTTGGAGGGTATGGATCGGTACGGTCTTCAATGCCTGGCCACAGCTATCGGTCATGCGGTTTCTAGCAGCATGGCCAGGGATAACTTGATAACGTGTGTACTGGGCAGGGTGACTGGTGAGCGAGATGGGTTGAGTGCTCAGAGCCCTTCGGCCATGCTTCCCCTACACACGACTCCCAGCCATCCCAGTAGTTTGCCGACCCCGGGTACGCTTCCGCAGTTGGGTGGTGACTGGCAGGGTGCGTTGCCCCTGGGGGGACCACCGGTAATTTCAAACATTGTAGCACCTTCACCTCCTCAAGGGTTAACTCCAGAATTATTGCTTCAGCTCGAATTAGCTAAGCTTCAGCAGCAACAAAGGGCATGTGAGCTCCAGCAGCAAATAGAATTAGCCAAGATAGAAGAGAGAAAAACTATCAGTCATGAGCACATAGAGCTAGCAAAAATTCAAGCTGAGTCGACTAGGTACTGTGCCGACATGGACGTAGAGAAGTCGCGAGTAGAGACAACGGGACAGCGACTTGGGGCTGGTAACTGTGTTCATGAGCAGTCTCTCTCGCACTTATTGAAGCTGGTTCCGGTGTTTGATGAGAGTGGTGTAACAGAATTTTTCACACTCTTTGAGAAGAAGTGCCAGGAACACCAGTGGCCAGAGAATAAATGGGCAGCACTTGTATCCTCTAGATTAATAGGCAAGGGTCTTAAAGCCTACGATGCGTTGCCTATAGAGTCTTGTATTATCTATGAGGAACTCAAGGAGGCTGTCCTGAGAGCATACGAACTGCAACCAGAGACGTACAGGTTGAAGTTCCGGGGTGTTACCAAGGGTCGGGAGAGCACCTTTTTGGAGCATGCCCGGGAGCTTTCCGATGCTTTTGGGAATTGGGTGAGGTCAGAGAAAGCTACTACGTTTGACGACATTAAACAGTTGGTGCTTTTAGAGCAGTTTTTCAAATGCACGGGCGGCGACCTGACGTTAAACCTTAAAGAAAAGCAACCAAAAACTCTACAGGAGGCAGCTGAGATGGCTGACCTCCGGCTATCACTAATTCGTGGGTGCGGGTCTGCCCAGTGTAGTGAGGCAGGTAACAAGGGGCGTGACGCCCCACCCCCCTGAGTTAGTGATATACCTTATGCAAACAAGTACAAGAGCCATGATACCAAGACTGACCACAAGACTAGCACCGTCCCATTTAAGAAGTGGCCGGGCCCTTCCCAGTACCAAGGGAAGCCCAAAGGGGAGTTGGAGTGTTATCATTGTCATAAAAAGGGGCACTTTGCAAGAGTCTGTCCTAGCAAACCACCTACAGCAGCTGTGTCTTTGGCCTGCAACATTGGTGTGTCTCCGAAGTCATCTGAGTTTGCCCGGGGCAGTTCGTCAGAGGCACAGCCAATGCCGAAGCACCTGGGAGGCTCGAACCCTGCTCAGGATGTTTTTTGCGACCATAGAGGGCGGGGTTGCGTGATGTGGGCGGGGCGCAAGCATGGAGTAGAGGTCTTGCGTGATACAGGTGCTTCCCAGACTCTGATGAAAAACTTGACTGGCTACCCTATAAACGCGGCTCGGGTGGTGGTGGTGCAGGGTATTAATGCAACTCGGTCATACCCGCTGGTGCGGTTGGAGTTGGAGGTGGATGGTGTGGCACGTGAATTGGATGTCGGGATTGTGGAGAAACTGCCAGTGGAGGGCGTCGACCTTCTTCTCGGCAACGACTTTGCAATGCCCGCTTCTGAGGTTCTACCCTTAGTCGTTGCCGAGAGGCCGGCCGACGTGAGTAGGGAAGAGCAAGAGTGGGTCGAGCGGTGCCAGACACAACCCATGGCATGTGTTGTCACCCGAGCTCGGGCAGCTAAAGTGTCACAGCCTAGTCATCCGTCTTCAGACCAGCGGAGGAACGATCAACAGGAGGAGGCTAAAGCTGGAGTTGGTTTTAAGAGTTTTGACTCGGCGGCTCTCCTGGGTGATTCAGTATTAGCACCATTACTTAATTCTGGAGTAGCCCCAGGGCCTGTCATCGAGTGACGAGGCTGGGCATGACGAGTCTCCACGACAGCAACGCTATGTACATCGAGAGAGACAGAGGGAGCAGCCCAGTATCGGGGAAGGTCATGCATTGCTCCGGGAGCAGTTAGATCGCTTGGCACCCTCAGATATACGTCGGTTGCAACTAGAGGACCCTGAGCTCCAAACGTGTGCTAATGGAGCTGTAGAGCTCGACGAGGACGGCGATGCACAGCCAGGAGATTTTTTTTATTTAGAAGGCATCCTCTATAGGCGTTTTCAAGACCCTAAACGTAGTTGGCAAGAGGGGTCCGGAGTAGTGGACCAGTTGGTGGTGCCACGGGAGTGCAGGGATAGCCTACTGAGGTTGGCGCATGACATTCCACTGGCAGGACATCTAGGGGTGAGAAAGACGGTGGCGGCTTTAGAAAAATTGTTTTGGTGGCCGGGGTTGAAGGGGCAGGTGGTAACCTGGATAGCAAGGTGTCATACGTGCCAGAGGGTTGGAAAACCTAACCAAACAATTCCGAGAGCCCCGTTGCACCCCATTCCTGTCAGTGGACCGCCCTTCAGTAAGGTCATCATTGATATGGTCAGGCCCCTACCCCCTACTGGTGCCGGTAATAAATTTCTATTAACTATCATGGATGTGGCCACTCGTTATCCTGATGCATATCCAATGAGAAATGGCACGGCGAAAACTGTTGTCCGGAACCTGCTCTTGTATTGCTCGCGGTATGGTTACCCGCAAGAGGTTTTGTTCGCGGCAAGAGAAGTACCTGGAGAGAGTCTTGGTTTGAGCGGGCTAAAGAGGTGTGCGGGTTTGTGGTGGATGGCAGTACTTACCGTTGCAACGTGATGCCATATGGTCTGTAAAATGCACCGGCCACTTTCCAGAGCTTAATGAACGACATCGTAGCAGACATCCCAAACTGTACTGTCTACCTTGATGACGTGATCATTTATGACAACGATTTCCAAAGTCACTGTGAGTACATAGAAGCCTTATTTAGTCAACTTAGTAAAGCACGCTTGGTGGTTAATCTGGGCAAGTGTGACTTTGTGCAAGCCACGGTGCAGTATCTGGGGTTTGTGGTTGGGTTAGGGTAGGTGAGCCCGCCCCAACAGAAGATACAGGCTATCGACTTGTTCCCCAGGCCGACCACCAAGCGGCAGATCATGAGATTTTTGGGCATGATTGGGTATTACCGTCGCTTTATAAGAGGTTATTCTACTGTGTTAGCTCCTTTGACAGATCTACTAGCCAAAGATAAAAAGTTCCGCTGGGCACCTGAGTGTGAGCAGGCGTTTCGAGTAGTTAAACACCTTTTATGCACTCACCCTATCCTCAGGGCCCCGGACTTTGAACGACCATTTCAGTTGGCGACTGATGCCAGCGGAGTAGGGGCTGGTGCCGTACTTTTGCAGACAGACGAGGAAGGTCTTGAGCATCCAGTCAGTTTCTTTTCAAAGAAATTTAATTCAGCACAGAAAAACTATTCGGTTGTTGAAAAGGAACTGCTGGCAATCGTGTTAGTGCTCAGACACTTTGAGGTCTATGTTGCCTATGGGCCAGTCGTGGTAGTGTATACCGACCACCACCCGCTTAAATTCCTCAATCAATTCCACAACCGGAATATGAGGCTGACCAGATGGTCGCTCATGTTGCAAGAGTACAACTTAGACATTCGCCATATTGCCGGTTGTGAGAATGTGATTGCGGACTGTTTGTCGCGGGTGGAGGATCCGGGGTAGGCTACCACAGTATGTTGGTATAGCCTCCTGTCTTGGCTCGCGGTGTATTTTTGCGCTGGTGCTTGTTGGCTCGCGTGTGTAGCATCAGCGTAGGGTCGCAGGGCAGGAGTTGTTGGCTTTGATTAGAAAAAAAAAAAATTAGGCTACATCTATAGTAGCCGCCAAAAAAACAACATTAAAATAAAATATGAAAAATTAAATAAAAACTCTTTCTTTTTGATAATTAATTTTAAGATAATATTGTAGCTGAGTACTGAGGGCAGATGATTTTCCCTCAGTAGGCTGTGCTTCTTAAAGCTCGCTCTGGGAGCACAATGTTATGTATTAATGTATTATATTTGGGAAGGGTGATAAGATTTGTTTTATATATAAATGTATTTTTTTTGGAGGAGACTGAGCTTGTATTCCATGAGTGGCAGAGTGGTTAGGAGTGGCAGATTCTAGCGCCATTCTGCCTTTTCAGATATGGGCTCATGGTTGAGTGTCCCATATCTTGGGGGGGGGGGGGGGGGGGTGACGCCGCCCGGCGTGGGCAGAATGGTTGCGTGGGGCATTGCAGCTCGCTAGCGCTCGCCAGGATGGGGGGATGGGCTACAGTTGTCCTAGAATGATCTGCTTTGTGTGATTGGTGTCGTGTGGCCACAGACAGTCTAGAAATGGTCTTTGTTTTGGTCTGTGACCGCGCCTTATATTTTATATTCGCTATAATATAAATGTTGCTTGTGTGGGAGGCGAGCGAGAGAGGGTGAGGGAGTACACCTGGCAGCGGGGTGAGCTGTGGCCCGGCTCGCTTGGGCGCTGACGGCGTTGGTGGCCGGGTGGTCAACTAGTCCCTGCCCATCGTGGCCGCATGTTTTTTACCAGCTCAGAGCTTGCCTGACACGCGTATCGTCTACATCCTTTGCAATTCTGTCCCCCATACTCGCCACTTTGCATACTATTTCTCTCTCTCGACTTCTCCTTTCTCATTCTCTAATCTTTATTAAACTCAACATCCCTTCTGGTTTCAGCATAGACGTTCACCGTCGGCCAGTCGTATTGTACGCGAAGCTCTCAGATATTTCCATGTATTAGGTTAAGGAGGTATTATGCTTTATTGAGGTTGGAGAGACGGACTTTTCCGTGTGTGTCCTCTCTCGGGAAGGTTGTAGACCGGTATATGTCTCCCTGGCAAGGTGTTGAGTGATTCTGCTTGGTTATTTAAAGCTAGACTAGGGGTAAGGTTACTGTGTCATTGTCTCCGATGTGTGCAGTGTTAGCTAAGCCCTGCACGACATCGACAGGTACTGTGGGAGCCTAAGTTGTCTTCGGGTGGGTTTACTTTGCGAGCACAGCGCTGTGGTGTGAGAGGGCAATAGCCTATCCCTCTCAACATAGTGCTGCCTCTTTGTGTTGACTTCTGAGGGATCGCCAGGATAGAACTAGGTACTAGAGACCTAGATTTATCAAGAGAGCATCCCCGTCATATAACGTAATCTTCATTATACCACCTTCGGACAACGTTAGGCTACGAGACGCATGCTCACCCATTGTTGCCCTGCCTTGATACCCCAGCTAGACTTTATTAACTGAGCAGACACTGGTTAGAGATAAGCCCCATTATTATATGTATGCAACATTATTATTCACTGCACTTTTGAGCCGAGGTTGTTGTTGAGTTGCACAACCCTAGTAGGCTGTTGTGTTGTGTCACGAAGCATTTATTTAGTTGTCGAGCATTACTACCTTTGCGCAGTCTTTATTATTCGCCTGCCTATTATTACTATATGTCCTAGTATTTATTGTGATCCGTATTCTGCATTATAATTGTTCAAGATTCTTTACGAACATCTTCCCAGCATCAGACTTATTTCAGAAGTTTCCAGTTGATGTTGCAGGACTAGCATTGCATTTTCTTTAATACAGGAGTGCCAGTTATTTGAGTATCTACCGTAACGTTAATTAATTACGTTAACTATCTTTTCTTTGTGTAACATAATCGAGTAATCTTTTACTGTTTGAGAATAGGCTGTTTCATCGAGCGTCAGCCTAGTGTGTGTGCACCAGTTACCGAGTCATAGGATACCTCGTTGTCCAGGCACGACTCAGGGCGGTAATGGTGTTTTGTTTTCCAGTGTTTAAGGCAGGGGTTGGATCTAGTGTTACCGTTGTTGCATTTTGCCATTATCTAGTCCAATGTTGAAGAGCCCTGTGTCTTTGAGAACCTGGATCGTAACACCATTAACAACACCATACACCATCAACAGCACTCACACACCATCAACAACACTCACACACTATAACCAACACTCACACATCATCAACAACACCCACACACCATCAACAACACTCACACACCATCAACAACACTCACACACCATCAACAGCACTCAAACACCATCAACAACACCCACACACCATAAACAATACCCACACAGAATCATCAACACTCACACACCATCAACAACACCCACACATCATCAACAACACCCATACACCATCAACAACACTCACATATCATCAACAGCACTCAAACACCATCAACAACACCCACACACCATAAACAATACCCACACAGAATCATCAACACTCACACACCATCAACAACACCCACACATCATCAACAACACCCATACACCATCAACAACACTCACATATCATCAACAACACCCATACCACATCAACAACATTCATACACCATCAACAAAACTCACACACCATAAACAACACTCACACGCCATCAACAACACTGACACATCATCAACAACACTCACACATCATCGACAACACTCACACACCATCAACAACACTCACACACCATCAACAACACCCACACACCATCAACAACATTCACATATCATCGACAACACTCACTCATCATCAACAACACCCACACCCCATCAACAACACTCACACACCATCAACAACACTCACACACCATCTACAACACTCACAAATCATCAACAACACTCACACACCATCAACAACACTCACACATCATCAACAACACTCACACACCATCAACAACACACACACCATCAACAACACTCACACATCATCAACAACACCGACACTCCATCAACAACATCCACACACCATAAACAACACCCACACATCATCAACAACACCGACAAACCATCAACAACACTCACACACCATCAACAACATCCACTCATCATCAACAAAACTCACACACCATCAACAACACTCACATATTATCAATAACGCTCACACATCATCAACAACACCCACACCACATCAACAACACTCACACACCATCAACAACACCCACATATCATCAACAACACCTACACATCATCAACAACACTCACACACCATCAACAATATTCTTGGTGTCTCCTTTTCTTCTGCTCTCAGTTGGAAGGACCATATTACCAGTCTTGCTAAGGCAGCCTCCCAGAAGCTGGGTGTGCTCAACCGCTTTAGGGGGTTCTTTTCCCCTGCACAGCTTCTTGCTCTGTACAGGGGCATACAGTATTTTGCACTATAGGTAGACAGATATTAGGAATACAAAAACAGCGGTCACCATTAATATCACAGAGTCTTGACCTATACCACTACAGCAATAAAGTTTGACATTCACGCAAATAAGTTTAACAACCTAGTTTGCCATTCAGACGAAATAGTTTGACATAGTTGCAGGCTAAATAACACCAAAGCTACAAAATACATTGACATGGAGCTAAATCAAAGACAATAGAAGACATGATAATCACAATTGTATATTTTATTTTATCAATCCAATATACAGGTATAAACATAATTAAACCATTTAATGTTTACATTAAATATCTTGCGTTGTAAACATTAAATGGTTTAATCATGTTTATACCTGTATATTGGATTGATAAAATAAAATATACAATTGTGATTATCATGTCTTCTATTGTCTTTGATTTAGCTCCATGTCAATGTATTTTGTAGCTTTGGTGTTATTTAGCCTGCAACTATGTCAAACTATTTCGTCTGAATGGCAAACTAGGTTGTTAAACTTATTTGCGTGAATGTCAAACTTTATTGTTGTAGTAGTATAGGTCAGGACTCTGTGATATTAATGGTGACCGCTGTTTTTGTATTCCTAATATCTGTCTACCTATAGTGCAAAATACTGTAGTGCGTTCTTGTATTGAGTATTATTCACATGTGTGGGGAGGATCCTCTCACACCGCTCTCCTAGACAAAGTTGAAAGGAAGGCCTTTCACAAACCATCAACAACACTCACACACCATCAACAACAACCACACACCATCAAAAACACTGATACACCATCAACAACACCCACACACCATTAACAACACTCACACACCATCAACAACACTCACAGACCATCAACAGCACCCACACACCATCAACAACACCCACACACCATCAACAACACTCACACACCATCAACAACACTCACACACCATTAACAGCACTCACACACCATCAGCAACACCCACACGCCATCAACAACAACCACACACCATCAAAAGCACCGATTCACCATCAACAACACTCAGACCTCATCAACAACACTCACACACCATCAACAACACTCAAACAGCATCAACAACACTCACACTCCACCAACAACACTCACACACCATCAACAACACTCACACACCATCCACAACACTCACACACCATCAACAACACCCATACACCATCAACAACACTCACACACCATCAACAACACCCACACACCAATAACAACACACACACACTATCAATAACACCCACACAACCAACAACACCCATACACCATCAACAACACTCACACACCATCAACAACACCCACACACCATAAACAACACCGACACATCATCAACAACACGCACACACCATCAACAACACCCATACACCATCAACAACGCTCGTACACCATCAACAAAACTCACACACCATCATCAACACTCACACACCATCAACAACACTCATACATCATCAACAACACTCACAGATCATCAACAACACGCACACATCATCCACAACACCCACACCCCATCAACAACACTCACACATCATCAACAACACTCACACATCATCAACAACACTCACACACCATCAACAACACTCACACACCATCAACAACACCCACACATCATCAAATACTCCCACACACCATAAACAACACCCACACACCATCAACAACACTCACACACCATCAACAACACTCACAAATCATCCACAACACCCACACGCCATCAACAACACTTACACACCATCAACAACACTCACACATCATCAACAACACTCACACACCATCAACAACACACACACCATCAACAACAATCACACATCGTCAACAACACCGACACACCATCAACAAAACTCACACACCATCAACAACATGCACTCATCATTAACAACACACACACACCATCAACAACACTCACATATCATCAACAACACTCACACATCATCAACAACACCCAAATCCCATCACCACAACACTCACACACCATCAACAACACCCACATATTATCAACAACACCTACACATCATAAACAACACTCATACACCATCAACAGCACCCATACACTATCAACAACACCCACATATTATCAACAACACCTACACATCATCAACAACACTCACACACCATCAACAACACTCACACACCATCAACAACAACCACACCCATCAACAACACCCACATATCATCAACACCACCCACACACTTTTTTATATTAAAGAAAGTCTTAACCCGACCCTCTTGTCAAAACCTCAAATTGTGAACGTCGACACATCTTTTGTGCTAATAAAGAATAATAAAGGTACAAAAATAATACTTGCATTAATATACAGACCTCCAGCTCAATCAGTGCAAACTGACCGAGAAATTTATGAACAAATTGCAGATGTAAGTAACTCACAAGATACCGTATTTTTTGGCGACTTTAATTTACCTGTGACCAAGTGGGGCGATACTCTTACTTCACACTCCGGACATGACTTGTATACGAACTTGCAAGAGAGTTCGCTTTATCAATTTGTTCGAACACCGACCCGTGGTAATAACGTTCTTGACATTGTACTTGCAACAAAAGAAGAATTAATAGAGAATTTGAATGTTGGTGATGAATTCAGTAACAGCGACCATCGTACAATAACTTTCACTTTAAACTTTACTAGTTACGAACCAAATAGTAGCATCGAAAAAGTCCCTAATTTCAAGAAAGCAAACTTTAATAAACTTAGAGCTATGTTTAAAGAAACTGACTGGAGCTTTTTAATTAACAATAACGACATAAATACAGCTTGGAAGTTATTCGAAACCACTTACCTAAAAGCAGTGCAAGACTGCATACCATCGAAAATACGGCGTCCAGGCCATAATAATAAGCCCAAATGGTGGAATAAAGATATTTCAAACTGCCTGCTTGCTAAAAAATGTGCTAATGATAGATTAAAATCCTCACAAAATGACGAAGAACGGGGGGTGAAATTTGTAGAGCTACGACGCAAAGCCAAAAAGTTAATTAAGCAAAGTAAAAAGACCCTAGAGTTACATATTGCGAATCAAAGTAAATCAAACCCGAAAGAATTCTATAGTTATATCAGAAAGAAAAAAGTAGTTACTTCAACTGTTGGACCGTTAGTCGATGAAAATGGAGAATACACCAAAGACGAAGTACAAATGAGTAATGCCCTCAATACCTTCTTTGCATCAGTTTTTACAACAGAAGACCTCAGTGATATCCCTACACCATCGCCGATTCAGATTGATAATTCAGATGTTCTAAGAAATATCACCGTTACAGAGAGAGAAGTATTGAATTGTTTAGATAAACTCAAGGTAAATAAAACGCCTGGACCTGATACAATCTCGCCTAGAGTTCTAAAGGAAGCTAAGGATGAGCTCTCCAAACCACTGACATTACTATTCAATAAATCCTTGCAGTCTGGAACTATGCCTGATCAGTGGAAGATAGCCAACGTAACACCGATATTCAAAAAAGGCAGCAAATCCCTACCCAGTAACTATCGTCCAATTAGCTCAGTTGTATGTAAAATGCTAGAAACGGTCATAAGAGACAGACTCGTAAATCACTTAGAGGAAAATAACATACTTAACCCTTAATTAGCGGCTCACCACATAAGTCGAGTTAAATAAAGCTGGACTATGTGGCGGCGCTCGACATAGGTCGAGTGGCAATTTCAGCACGTAATGTTGCTGAGAGAGAGACAAGTGGTGGCAGGAGACTAGCGAGCGTATGACTGCTCCAGACCACCGCGGCGAACCTACTGACACGAATCTCAGCTCCCTCCTCCCTCTCTCACTCGCTACATACTGAATTATATGGGGAAAGTACCGAATTACATGCTTTTTGCACTCGCGTTGCACGGTTATTGCAAGAAAACTAGCCATCATAAAAGGATCGTTATGGTGTCATTTGAAAGCTCTGTTTATGCCCTTTCAGGGATAGGTACTTGTTTTACGTTCTGGGTCTTATTTAGGCATGAAAATGATCACGTAAACAGCCCTATTTTGGCTAAAAACACCCCCGCTGGGCGGTACATATAAATAAACCGCATAGGCCGCTCGTAAGGTGTTAAAGATACTCAACACGGCTTTCGTAAAAAACGTTCCTGTTTAACAAACCTCTTAGACTTCTTCCACGATATCCTCAACCTCTACGATGAGAGTAAAGCTGTAGATATTATATACCTTGATTTTCAAAAGGCCTTTGACAAAGTTCCCCACAAACGTTTACTGCTAAAACTAAAAGCGCATGGAATACAAGACGGTGTGTTGATATGGATAGAAAATTGGCTCAGCGACAGAAAGCAAAGAGTAGTCATAAACGGTAAGGCATCTAAATGGACCAATGTAAGTAGCGGGGTACCCCAGGGATCGGTACTAGAACCAATTATCTTTCTAATTTACATCAATGACATAGATGAGGGTCTCACCTGTACAATCTCTCAAATGCTGACGATACAAAAATTGCAAATAGCGTACTCTCAAAAGATCAAGTTGACCATATGCAACACAATCTAGATAAATTGTCACATTGGGCCCAAATTTGGCAAATGAGTTTCAATGCGGATAAATGTAAAGTACTACATATCGGATA
Source organism: Paralithodes platypus (assembly GCA_032716605.1). Taxonomy (NCBI): domain Eukaryota; kingdom Metazoa; phylum Arthropoda; class Malacostraca; order Decapoda; family Lithodidae; genus Paralithodes; species Paralithodes platypus. Next base: position 35,033,564 of record CM064525.1, read on the forward strand.
CCTAAATGAGAAAGCAAACTATTCGATGAATGGCACTCAGCTTAAGAATGTAAACAGAGAAACCGATCTGGGAGTAACAATATCGAGTAACCTAAAACCGAGTCAACAATGTTCAGAAGTTGTTAAGAAGGCAAACAAAATAATTGGCTTTATAGGCAGATCATTTGAGCATAAATCCAAAGACGTAATCCTAACCCTTTACAATTCCTTAGTCCGCCCTCTTCTGGAATACTGCGTTCAATGCTGGTGCCCTTATTACCAAAAAGACATAAACAAGCTAGAACGAGTTCAACGTAGAGTTACCAAAATTATACCTAGCCTAAAGAACAAACCATACGAAGAGCGTCTTAGAGAATTAAATCTATTTCCTTTAACCCAGCGCAGATTAAGAGGTGACTTAATTCAAGTGTTCAAAATCATCAAAGGCATCGACAATATGAACTGTAGTAAGTACTTCACTATCGACCAATCTAATTACACGCGGGGAAATGGTTGCAAAATTATTGGTAAATCTTTTAACTCACACGAATCTAAGAATTTCTTCTTCAATCGAGTTGTCAACTTGTGGAATGGGCTTCCCCGAGACGTTATAAACTGCAGCACCGTTGATTCATTTAAATTCCGCTTAGACAAATATCTCGCATCAAACCCGCGACTGACTGCATTTGTAAATGAATAACTTTATTTTATCCTCCCCTCAGTTACTAACCCTTATGTCCCCTACTAACTTCCTAGTCCTGCCACGTTAGTGGCAGGGCAGTAGTTCCCTTTCCAATGTTCCCTTACCCACTCTAAACCACTGTTTGGACACTTGATCCTCAGTGTTTTGGAGGTCAAGCAGCCTAGAAGGGTCACTAGATATGTTGTTGCTTGATTTCCTTTGTACTCCTTTGTACTCCTTTGTACAACACCCACACACCATCAACAACACCCACACACTATCAACAACACTCACACATCATCAACAACACCTACACACCATCAACAACACCCACACACCATCAACAACACCCACACACCATCAACAACACTCACACACCATCAACAACACTCACACACCATCAACAACACTCACACATCATCAACAACACTCACACACCATCAACAACCATCACACATCATCAACAACACTCACACACCATCAACAACACCCACACACAATCAACAACACCCACACACCATTAACAACACCCACATACCATCAACAACACTCACACACCATAACCAACACTCACACATCATCAACAACACCCACACACCATCAACAACACTCACACACCATCATCAACACTCTCACACCATCAACAGCACTCATACACCATCAACAACACCCACACATCATAAACAACACCCACACAGCATCATCAACACTCACACACCATCCACAACACTCACACACCATCAACAACACCCATACCCCATCAACAACACCCATACATCATCAACAACACTCACATATCATCAACAACACTCACACATCATCAACAACACCCATACGCCATCAACAACATTCATACACCATCAACAAAACTCACACACCATCAACAACACTCACACGCCATCAATAACACTGACACATCATCAACAACACTCACTCATCATCGACAACACTCACACACCATCAACAACACTCACACACCATCAACAACACCCACACACCATCAACAACACTCACATATCATCAACAACACTCACTCATCATCAACAACACCCACACCCCATCAACAACACTCACACACCATCAACAACACTCACACACCATCTACAACACTCAGAAATCATCAACAACACTCACACACCATCAACAACACTCACACATCATCAACACTCACACACCATCAACAACACACACACCATCAACAACACTCACACATCATCAACAACACCGACACTCCATCAACAACCTCCACCCACCATAAACAACGCCCACACATCATCAACAACACCGACACACCATCAACAACACTCACACACCATCAACAACATCCACTCATCATCAACAAAACTCACACACCATCAACAACACTCACATATTATCAATAACGCTCACACATTATCAACAACACCCACACCACATCAACAACACTCACACACCATCAACAACACCCACATATCATCAACAACACCTACACATCATCAACAACACTCACACACCATCAACAATATTCTTGGTGTCTCCTTTTCTTCTGCTCTCAGTTGGAATTACCATATTACCAGTCTTGCTAAGGCAGCCTCCCAGAAGCTGGGTGTGCTCAACCGCCTTAGGGGGTTCTTTTCCCCTGCACAGCTTCTTGCTCTGTACAGGGGCATAGTGCGTTCTTGTATTGAGTACTGTTCACATGTGTGGGGAGGTTCCTCTCACACCGCTCTCCTAGACAAAGTTGAAAGGAAGGCCTTTCGTATCATTAACTCCCGTCCACTCACCAACTCTCTGCAATCTCTCTCTCTCCGCCGCAATGTTGCATCTCTCTCGCTATTCTATCGCTACTAAAATACTCGGTGTTCTTCAGAGCTTTCCTAGTGTATACCACCTCCTTTACGTAGGGCACGTGGTACCCGTCTTGCAAGTCAATCCCACCCCTACACTGTGCAACTCTCCAACCCAAGAGTGAAACATTACTCACAAACTTTCTTCTACTCAACAGCTGAGCTCTGGAACTCTCTCCCAGAATCAGTCTGTCCCTTTTCCTATGACTTAAATTGCTTCAAACTCCGTGTATCCAGGCATTTTGGCTCGAACGTCCCTTGTTTTTGGCCCTGTCACTCTTTCAACTATGGGAGAGGCACTCGCTATTGGCAGTTCTGCCTTTTGCCTCCCTCAATCACATAGAAAAAACAAAAAAACAAAAAAACATACACTATCAACAACACCCACATATCATCAAAAACACCTACACATCATCAACAACACTTACACACCATCAACAACACTCACACACCATGAACAACACTCACACACCATCAACAACACTCACACATCATCAACAACACCCACATATCATCAACAACACCCACACACCATCAACAACACCCACACACCATCAACAACATCCACACACCATCAACAACACCCATACACCATCAACAACACTCATACACCATCAACAACACTCACATGCCATCAACAACACCCACACACCATCAACAACACTCACACACCATCAACAACACTCACACACCATTAACAACACCCACACACCATCAACAACACTCACACACCATCAACAACACTCACACACCATCAACAACACTCACACACCATCAACAACACTCACACACCATCAACAACACTCACACATCATCAACAACACCCACATATCATCAACAACACCCACACACCATCAACAACACCCACACACCATCAACAACAGCCACACACCATCAACAACACTCACACACCATCAACAACACTCACACACCATCAACAACATTCACATGCCATCAACAACATCCACACACCATTAACAACACTCACACACTATCAACAACACTCACACACCATCAACAACACTCACACACCATCAACAACACTCACACACCATCAACAACACTCACACACCATCAACAATACTCACACATCATCAACAACACCCACATATCAGCAACAACACCCATACACCATCAACAACACCGACACACCATCAACAACAGCCACACACCATCAACAACACTCACACCATCAACAACACTCACACACCATCAACAACACTCACATGCCATCAACAACATCCACACACCATCAACAACACTCACACACTATCAACAACACTCACACACCATCAACAACACCCACACACCATCAACAACACTCACACACCATCAACAAAACTCACACACCATCAACAACGCCCAGTTGTTTCCTACCGCCCTTATTTTTGTATTTACTGTCTATTTTAGCATACTCATTTTCCAATGTATGACTTATAAAACTTGCCTTTAATCACTTAATAATTATTAAATGAGAGGGAATCTTTGCTGTATTTGAATGAACTTAGTCATACTACTGATGGCGTTTGCATTCCATTAGATTTTCTCAATGAAATGTGTTTCAATTCATTCACCTACAATAACGACAGATATGTGGCAGATACAGATCCTGATAACTTTTTGCCTAACTCACTTAACAATGCAAACCCTAACTGTAATTATTATTTTCCAAATTCTGATGACAATAACCTCCATGATTTACCAGACAATTGGTCTCTTATATGTCATAATATAATTATGTAGTCTTCCCTCACAGTTTGACGATTTTTTAGATCAATGCTTAACCCCTATGGATCACCCCTTTGATATAATTGTTTTTTTATGAAAGCAAACTTACTAGTGACATTGAAGTGCTTTATAACATCCGAACTACTCATTATACACAAACAACTTGTCAAGACATAGCGGTGGTGTTGCAATTTACGTACGAAATAGCTACACAACTTTTGAGCGAAAAGATTTAACCATACAAAATGAATGCTTAGAAACATTATTTATTGAAATATACAACAAGAAAGCTGAAAACATAATTGTTGGTATTGTATACAGAAGGCCACATACAAACACTAACTTATTTTTAACCAAATTCAATAATATTCTGTCTGTAATTAATGAGAAGAGAACGTGGTACATTCTGGGTGATTTTAACTTAGATCTATTACAAAATGACATCGAAGTCCCAGTTGCTGATTTAATTGCCACGTGTTATTCTAAATTAATGTTTAACACCATAAACAAGTCTACCAGAGTGACATCTAATTCAGCTACCATTATTGACCATATATGGTCAAACAATTGCTTCCGAAATATTAAAAATGGAATTGTATATGCTAACATTTCTGATAATTTTCCAGTATTTTCAATATTTTCTTCTTCTATCCCTACTGAGACAATTGACCGCAAAATAATTAAATATAGGAATTTGATCAATGATAATATAATTAATTTTAAAAGATGTATGGAAGACATATCGTGGGACCTTGTTTTGGCTTCCGAAGACCCCAATATAATATATTGCAACTTTTAAAATATCCTTAATGCTTGCTATGATCAACATTTCCCGCAAATAATTATTAAGGACATATAATCAGAATACATTAAATATTATTTTCTAAGCCATATATTACAGCAAATATTAAGGTCATGATTAAAGATAAAAACAAACTACAGAGTATATTTTCCAAAAGACCAATTAAGTATGGGGAGTCCTTTCGTAGACTAAGAAATGAGTCCACTCGAACGATTAGAAGTGAAAAATCAAATAATTATAAAAATAAACTTGAACAATACTCGGGAGATTGCCGGAGAACGTGGGGTGTGATCAATTTTATTTTAAACAGGCAAAACACTAGAAAACTTAGTGATACGTTTCTTGTAGACAACAAAGTGGTAACAAACCCCAATGAAACTGCAAATTATTTGAATGACTACTTTGTTTTAACACCGGTAAAACCCTAGCAGAAAAAAATAGGTAATGCCGACACCAATTTTAGATCATACTTAGATAACAGACCTGAAGACACATTTACTGCATCACCTATCTCACACGAGGAGCTTTTAGATGTAATCAAACAGCTCAAAGATACTTCACCAGGCAATGACGATATATCAATACAAATTATCAAGGAAGTAGCTCCTGCCATTTCCCGAGTTCTTTTACATAGCCTATATGCAAATCTTCTTTTTCTACTGGAATATTCCCTGATAAGCTCAAAATTGCTAAAGTTACACCCACATACTGTATAAGGCTGGTGATAAAAGACTACTAAAAAACCATCGTCCTATTTCTGTATTACCTGCCATAAGTAAAATTCTTGAAAAACTTATGTATAACAGATTATATAACTTTGTAAACTGTAATATCTTATCCACTGCCCAGTATGGATTCAGAAGGGGGCGATCAACAGAGCTAGCACTTACATCTTTTACTGATGATATATTAAAATCATATGACAACAAACAATATACTATTAGTACATTTTTAGACCTTTCTAAGGCCTTTGACACCGTAGACCATGAGATACTATTAACTAAGTTAGAACATTATGGAGTAAGAGGTACTAACTATATCTGGTTTAAGGCATACCTTAAACACAGAAAGCAATATGTTACTTATAACGAATGCCAATCAGAACTAAAAATATATCACATGGCGTCCCTCAAGGATCCATACTGGGACCATTGCTTTTTCTACTCTACATAAATGATATTGAAAATTCTAGCAAAGTGTTAAAATGTATTCCATTTGCATACGATAGTACCCTCTCTATGTTAGCCACCCAAACCTTGACTCCTTGGTGGATATAGTAAACTCTGAACTAAATAATGTAAGGAACTGGATAGTAAGTAACAAACTAACTTTAAATCTTGACAAAACACACTATATAATATTTCACAGAAATAAAGCAATACCGGTACCCGAAAACCGACAGCCAATTAAAATAGGTGCGACAGTACTAAATGAAGAGGATAACACAAAATGTTTGGGTGTCATCGTGGATAAAGGACTATCGTGGGGAGATCATACATTATATTTACAAAACAAAATGAACAAACAGTGTGGTATACTTTACTTGACAAGAAATTATCTAAACAGAGGAGCAATTAAACATATTTATTATTCGTTATTATATTCTAACATATTTTACTGCAATACAATATGGGCGGGCTGCTGCAAAAAACAAAACAAGAAAACTAATAGTTACTCAAAATAAAACAATTCGAACACTTGCATACAAAAATAAGTACGACCACACTAACGAATTATTCTCCGAATTTGGATTGCTTAAGTTTGAAGATATTAATACATACTGCTGTGCTCTTTTTGTGTATAAATCCTTGAAAAACCACATCGAAAATTATATATTTAATATAAGAACAAATGCTAGATATAATATGAGAAACACCAACCTCTTAGACATACCACCAATGTTAACAACACAATCGGAAGCCCAGCCTGGGCTTCTAACCTAGCTGAAACACATCATAAGACCTTACAGACTATTCAAAACAAAGCCATGAAGATCATTACAGGCTGCACAGCTACTGCACCCACAGATCATCTACATCAAGAAACCAAAATCCTCAAAGTCAAAGACCATCTGGACATGAGAGGCACTCAATTCCTGGCAGCAGCCTCCACGAACCAAGACCACCCACTAAACTACATGGCAACACACCCACAGACACCAAGAAATATCAAAACAACACCCAGCACATGGTATCACACACAATTATTGTCCTCTCTCCCTCCCTGCCCACTCCGAACCAACTTCCAGAAGCACATCCATACTCATATCTCTCGCCAATCCATCCACTCACTCACAGACAACACACAGCTGCATGCACGACCTCCCGAAATCCATCCTTCCGAATCCTCCCTCCCTTGCGAGGACAGAGTCCACCTGGCCAGGCTGAGATGCGGACACCATCCAGCTCTCCTGAGCTATCAGAAGAGACTGGATGACTCCGTTGTCGACGCCTGCCCGGGATGTAACACAGCACCCCATACCATTAACCCTTAATTAGCGGCTCACCACATAAGTCGTATTTAATAAAGCTGGACTATGTGGCGGCGCTCGACATAGGTCGAGTGGCAATTTCAGCACGTAATGTTGCTGAGAGAGAGAGACAAGTGGTGGCAGGAGAGTAGCGAGCGTATGACTGCTCCAGACCACCGCGGCGAACATACTGACACGAATCCCAGCTCCCTCCTCCCTCTCTCACTCGCTATATAAGGAATTGTATCGGGAAAGTGGCTAATTACATGCTTTTTGCACTCGCGTTGCAAGGTTATTGCAAGAAAACTAGACATCATAAAAGGATCGTTATGGTGTCATTCGAAAGCTCTGTTTATGCCCTTTCAGGGATAGATACTTGTTTTACGTTCTGGGTCTTATTTAGGCATGAAAATGATCACGTAAACAGCCCTATTTTGGCTAAAAACACCCCGCTGGGCGGTACATATAAATAAACCGCATAGGCCGCTCTTAAGGTGTTAAACACATCATAGAAAACTGCATTTCACACAACCACTTACGCCAACAACACAACCTACACTCAATGAGAGCTCTGTGGGAAAGCCTGATTGTGGCCATGGCCTTCCTCAGGGACTCGGGGCTGTTCGGCCAGGCAGCTTAGGGAACAATAACAACAACAACAACACAATTGCAATCATTTATAAGCTACCATGGAGTCAAGATATGGAATAGGTTACCATCTTACATAAGAGATAAATCTAACATAGCCGATTACAAAAAATACCTCAATTTGTAATTATTATCCAAATACAATAATTAATTGCTTGCTTAAAAAACAGTAATTTGCATGAAAACATGTATATTTATATAGTATATGTGTTGTCCAAATACCTATATATGTAATATGTTCATACCATTGATATTGTTTTATAGCCACAAACTGTCAATGTGTGCATTATTAACATCTTTGATATTATATTTTAAGTATGTACAACCATCATGAATGTAGAAACTCACTCGCGTAATTAAACACAATGTGCCTCTTAAGAGAATTCCGTGTTCTCAAAAGGCTCAGCCATAATAATCCCATTGGGATATATCAATGCTTGTGTATTTATGTACTAGTATATATTGTGTACTTGTGTACTTAGGTATATATTTATTGGCTAAATATATATTTCAATTTCAATTTAACACACCATCAACAACACCCACACATCATCAACAACACTCACACATCATCAACAAAACTCACACACCATCAACAACACCCACACATCATCAACAACACTCACACAACATCAACAACACTCACACATCATCATCAACACTCACACATCATCAACAACACCCACACATCATCAACAACACCCACACACCATCAACAACATTCACACACCATCGACAACACCCACACACCATCAACAACACTCACACACTATCAACAACACTCACACATCATCAACAACACTCACACACCAACAACAACACCCACACACCATCAACAACACTCACACACCATCAACAACACTCACACATTATCAACAACACTCATATGCCATCAACAACACCCACACACCATCAACAATACCCACACACCATCAACAACACACACACATCATCAACAACACTCACACACCATCAACAACACACACACATCATCAACACCAACCACACACCATCAACAACACTCACACACCATCAACAACACTCACACACCATCAACAACACCCACACACCATGAACAACACTCAAACACCATCAACAACACTCACACATCATCAACAAGACTCACACATCATCAACAACACACACACATACCATCAACAGCACTCACACACCATCAACAAAACTCACACATCATCAATAACACTCAGACACCATCAACAACACTCCCATACCATCAACAACACTACACCTCATCAACAACACCCACATACCATCAACAACACTCACACATCATCAACAACACTCACACATCATCAACAGCACTCACACACCATCAACAACAGTAACATACCATCAAGAACGCTCACACATCATTAACAACACTCACACACCATCAACAGCACTCACACACCATCAACAACACTCACATATCATCAACAACACTCACACATCATCAATAACACCCACCCACCATCAACAACACTCACACACCATCATCAATACCCACATATCATCAACAACACCTACATATCATCAAGAACACTCACACTCCATCAACAACACTCACACATCATCAACAACACTGACACATCATCAACAACACTCATGCACCATCAATAACAACCAAACACCATCAACAACACTCACACACCATCAACAACACTCACACCCCATCAACAACACCGACACACCATCAACAACACCCACACACCATCAACAACACCCACACACCATCAACAACACTCACGCACCATCAATAACACTCACCCACCATCAACAACACCCACACACCATCAATAACACTCAAACACCATCAACAACACTCACACACCATCAACACTGACACACCATCAACAACACCCACACACCATCAATAACACTCAAACACCATCAACAACACCCACATACCATCAATAGCACTCACACACCATCAACAACACTCACACACCATCAACTACACTCACAACATTATCAACAACTCTCACACACCATCAACAACACTCAGTCACCATCAACAACACCCACACACCATCAACAACACCCATACACCATCAACACTGACACACCATTAACAACACCCTCACACCATCAATAACACTCAAACACCATCAACAACACTTACACATCATCAATAACACCCACATACCATCAACAACACGCACACTCCATCAACAACTCACACACCATCAACAACACTCAAACACCATTAACAACACCCACACACTATCAACAACACTCACACACCATCAACAACACTGACACACCATCAACAACACTGACACACCATCAACAACACTCACACACCATCAACAACACTCACACACCATCAACAACACCCACACACCATGAACACACTGACACATCATGAACAACACTCACACACCATCAACAACACTCACACATCAACAACACCCACACACCATCAACACCCACACACCATTAACAACACCCACACACTATCAACAACACCCACACACCATCAACAACACTCACACACCATCAAAAACACTCACACACCATCAACAACACCGACACATCATCAACAACACCCACACACCATCAACAACACCCACACACCATCAACGACACTCACCCACCATCAACAACACTCACACACCATCAGCAACACCCACACACCTTCAACAACACTCACACACCATCACCAACACTCACACATTATCAACAACACCCAAACACCATCAACGACACTCACCCACCATTAACAACACCCACACACCATCAACAACACCCATACACCATCAACAACAGTGACGCACCATCAACAACACTGACACACCATTAACAACACCCACACACCATCAACAACACTACACCATCAACAACACTCACACATCATCAACAACACCCACACACCATCAACAACACCCAAACACCATCAACGACACTCACCCACCATTAACAACACCCACACACCATCAACAACACCCATACACCATCAACAACACTGACGCACCATAAACAACACTGACACACCATCAACAACACCCACACACCATCAACAACACTCACACACCATCAACAACACTCACAGACCTTCAACAACACCCACACACCATCAACAATGCCCACTCACCATGAACAACACCCACACACCATGAACAACACCCACACACCATGAACAACACCCACACACCATCAACAACACTCACACACCATCAACAACACCCACACACCATCAACAACACCCACACACCATCAACAACACTCAAACACCATAAACAATACTCACACATCATCAACAACACTCACACATCATCAACAACAACAACACCCACACACCATCAACAACACTCAAACATCATCAACAATACTTACACACCATCAACAACACTCACACATCATCAACAACACCCACACACTATCAACAACAACCACACACCATCAACAATACTTACACACCATCAACAATGCATACACCATTTCATCTTGGCCACATCGTACGTCTGTCTTGTTTTAGTGTGTAAGAAAGTGTTAAGCAGCGTCAAGATGCGATACAAAGTAACTAATATGGGCTACTAGTGCCTACTATGCGTTAAGAACCAGTTACGTAACTTTTGTTTTGGGGGGGTGGGGGGGGCAGTTTTGCCTTTTGTCTCCTTCATACACATAGTATAGTATATACTAGGTAGTAGGTAGTAGGGGTAGGCAGCCCCGCCCAGGGAAGTACTACCGCCAAGGTTTCGGGACTCAGGGAATAGCCTGAATTCCATTTTCTCTCCCAGGCCTTGGTAGCTGGATACACATCTTTCTGCCTCACACATCAGGGGTATCAGGAAAACCCTCTTTATATAATTCATACACATCCAACTTCACGACATTGCCCTACATCGCTATCCTCTATCCATAAAACACTACTCTTCCCACTACATATCATACATGTAACACCTTACACCTTCCCCAATAAATATGGCAGTACAACTGTTAACAGCAAACCTGGTGGTCCCTAGGATATCCACCCCCGGCAAGGTTGGGTCATTGACACAGGGCCCTCCCGGTCGTCATCATGCGACTGTGTCAAGAGCATTGCAACGTCCCAAAGATGCTCGTCAGTGCAGCTTTTTCTTTAGCAATATAAGGGGACTTCACTCTAACATCAATTCTGTACACCAATTTCTTCAAGCAGAATCCCCTACTCTCCTTTTTTTGACAGAGACTCAAGTAACATCCACATCTGACACGTCTAGATTTAATTTTCCAGGTTATCAACTGCTCCAAAATTTCAGACCTAAAGGAGGTGTATGTTGCTTCGCAAAATCTGAAATTGCCCTGGCGGAGGTTACTAGTTTCAATTGTCCCTATTTTGATTATTCTATATACAAATTAATTTCTGCTGGTAAATTTAAATACATATGTTGCATCTACCGTTCCCCAAATACTCCTCCAGAGCAAAGTCTTTTTGATTCTCTGTCCTCACAACTCAGTGTCCTCAACTTAAATGCTTCTTCTGAAATCACTGTGTTGGGTGATTTTAATGTCCATAATGTTGAATGGCTCACTCATTCAGCCAGGACTGATGATGCTGGTCTTGAATGTGAGCTATTTGCAGACTCATTTAATCTCACTCAACTAGTCAACCAACCCATCCGTGTACCAGATAATCCTAATCATAATTCCCACCTACTGGACTTATTTTTAACAACCAATTCAGAAAATTATGATGTTACAGAGAGGTCCCCGCTTGGATCTTCTGATCACTGTCTGATACAGGCCACCTGTCTATCACCTACCACACCTTCCCACTCTGAACCTGTTATGGTGATTAAATGGCATTACGATAGGGCAGACTGGGAGGGTCTTCAAGGTTTCTTTATTGATATTCCCTGGACCTCTTTTTTTTTCTAATGATGCACACTCCACCTTGAGCCACATACAAGATTTTGTAAAAATTGGAATTGAAACTTTTATTCCTCATCAAAAGTACATTAAAAGATCTAATTCACCTAAATGGTTTGACCATAATTGTGCTAGAGTAACTGAACAAAAAGCAATAGCCTACAATGCATACACAAGATCAAAAACACATGAAGCCTTTAATTATTTAGAAACATCAGAAATCATTCCAAAACTGTATTAAACCTAACTAAATCAAACTTTCTCCACAAGCTGGCAAATAAACTTCTAAATAATCCAAATGATAACAAAATATTTTGGTCTACTCTTAACTCATTCAAATCCAACTTCACAACTGCTTCATCCATTCCACCATTAAAATCTCCGACTGGCAATCTTGTAAGTGACCCACGAGGTAAAGCTAACCTTCTTGCGGATATTTTCTCCACCAACTCAACCTTAGATGAAATAAATCAAGATGTCCCTGTACTTAATTTTAATTCGCCTGAAATTCCCTCACTTAAGATCCACACCAGACATGTCAAAACTATTTTGCAGAATCTCTCAGTAGATAAGGCTCTTGGTCCAGATGAAATTCATCCAATAGTGCTTAAGAATTGCTCCTTGGTCCTTGCTCCTGTATTGGCAAAAAATTTCCGTCTATGTACTCATACCTCATGCTTCCCAGTACCCTGGAAAGAAGCAAACATCCATCCAGTTCCTAAAAAAGGTGCCTCTTCAGATCCATCAAACTACAGACCAATAGCTATAACTTCCACTATTGGTAAAGTCTTTGAAATTATATTAAATAATCACATAATTTAGCATCTTGAGAATAATAAATTAATCAGTGATAGGCAATATGGTTTTAGACGATGTCGATCAACTGCAGACATTCTTTGCCTTCTTACGCATCAAATCAACCAAGCCACAGACCAACATGGTGAAACACTTACAATAGCACTGGATATATCAAAGGCATTTGATAGAGTCTGGCATCAATCCTTATTGTCGAAGATGTCACACTACGGCCTTGCACCATTAGTTCCACTAATTTCTTCTTAATGGTAGATGGCCTTTATTCTCAATTTCACTCAACAAATGCTGGTGTTCCCCAGGGATCAGTTTTGGCCCCAACTCTGTTCCTCATTAATATCAATGATCTCATATCTACCACTCATAATCCAATACATTCCTACGCAGATGACTCAACACTCCACAGTTCCTTCACATTTACCAATTCTTTCACCCAACCCGATCTTATAAATTAAAAAATAAGCACTGCAATTTCTCTGAACCAGGACCTTTCTAGAATTGAAGAATGGGGACAAAAGAATCTAGTTTCCTTTAATGCACAGAAAACCAAGTACATTCAATTTTCTAACCGACAGAATCTCACTGACTCCCATATATTTTTTAATGATGTAAATATTCCCACTTCCCCTAGTATTGCCATTCTCGGTGTAACATTAACTACTAACTTAAGCTGGACACATTATGTTAGAAGCATTGCTAAGAATGCCTCTAAAAAACTGGGACTCCTGTACAGAGTTCGAGAATTCTTCACTGACGAGCAGTTGGCCGTAATATATAAAAGTCATGTGCGTTCTCAGATGGATTACTGTTCACCTCTGTGGAGTGGAAGTGGAGTGGTTGCATTGAGGCAGTTGGACAAAATTCAAAATAAAGCTATTAGATTAATCAATAACCCTGCAATCACACAGGACCTTCCTACATTATCCATACGAAGAAACGTTGCGTCCCTTGCATTATGCTACAGATATTTTCACAGCAATTGTTCCGAGGAACTTGCTTCAATTGTGCCGCCTCTCCACATCTTTCCCCGTAGAACTAGGGCAGCTGAGAGCGCCCATGAATTTACACTTTCTCCTCCACAATGCAGAACTTCTGCTTATCAAAATTAATTTATCCCTAGAACTACTATTCTTTGGAATTCACTTCCCTCGAATTGCTTTCCACAAACTTACAATCTACAAATGTTTAAATCCAGTTGTTACAAACATTTTATGAATGGAGGGTGCCTTTAGGCACATGGACCTTTTTGTTTTATCTGTGTTTTTCCTTCCTCCGTTCATTGTCTTAAAAAAAAAAAAAAAAAAAAAAAAAAAAATGCTGTATACTATAATATAATTAATGCATGAAGTTATAGAGCCTAAACTATTCAAACAATTTTCCACAACTATACAACTATTCAACAAAACTGTGTAATATGACTCCCATAGATATTTCGTGTTGTACCTCCGTCCCTCTCCCCAGAGCTGCCATAATCTCCTTGATCTCTCTCAGGGGCACACATCTAATATACATAATGCTACCCGCCCTACTTATATCCCTCACTCGCACTTAATGTACATTAAACATGTTTGATACTCTCTCTCTCTCTCTCTCTCTCTCTCATAGAAAGTTAAGTTTTGGTTACGATCACCGACAATTATATAGACATAAAATAAAGAATTGTAAGGTACAAATGGTGAAGAGAGTCAGATAGTGATATGGTACGGTAAAATAGAATGGCATACTGAACATTTATGTTAAAGGTGGATATTCATCAAAAATTAAACAGAAATATGTAATTTGGAAAAAGAAACACAGAATATTGAAGACAGGATTGTATAATTGTAATTGCCCGGACAGTTAACCCCTTACGGACGGGGATGTTGGTAACTTCTACTACCTGCCTGGCGGGCATATTTACCCTAAACGAGCTTCATTCCATGCTCTTTTTCATGCATAAAAAAGATCCAGAGCGTAATCAAATTATGTATCCTTGAAAGGGCCAGAATAGAGCTTTCCAATGACATCTGAATCATCCTTGTACGACCACGGGTTATCCTGTAGCGATCGTGCAACGAGAGGTGAAAACCCCTAAAATCACGTAATTTCCCAATTTTTGTCCTGGTCTCGCGAGGCCGTGGCTGTGGAATGTTGTGGTGGGGAGCTCAGTCGCGGCTCTGTGGTCATAGCCCACCTATCGTCCTCCCAATGCGTGGACTCTCTCTCAGAGCAGATAATATGCTCAAAATCCTGCCCGACTATTGTCGGGCACCGTGGGATAGGCCACTTATCTCTCACCCGACATATGTCGGGCGCCGCGGCTTGAGTGTTAAATACATCTTGCCACAATACATCAAAATACTTTAACAACCTTAACCCTTATTTAGCGGGTGGTAAGGTATTTTACACTGTACAGCTCAGCGGGCATAATCCCGAAATATTCGCTCAATTTCACTCGCCCTAGTGCCGTTACTATGGCTCCAATGCGAACGAAACGATCATTTTTGGAAAGAGCAACTCTTTGTCTCCCCATATAAGTCTATGAATGGATGTTATGAATGAGTGTGTGAAATTATTATTTGTGAAGAGGTGAGGAAGAGGAGGTACTTTTTGGTCTATTTCCCGGGCGAGTTCGGTTGCGTTCGCTTTGGCCTGACTTCGGCCTCTCGCGCGTCTACTATTCCTTCGGTAATCGGTCATATTTTACTCTTATTTCTCCTTATTTCTGTATTTTCTCTCTCTCTCTCTCTCTCTCTCTCTCTCTCTCTCTTTCTTTCTTTCTCTCTCTCACTCCTGTCTGTCTGTCTGTCTCTCTCTCTCTCTCTGGCTCGCTCGCTTTCCCTCTCTCGCGCGCTGTCTCTCTCTCTCTTCCTCATCCGTATATGTAATTCTCATTATTATTTTCTCTAATCTCTCTCACTCCTCCTGTCTGTCTGTCTCTCTGGCTCGCTCGCTTTCCCTCTCTTGTGCTCCCTTTCTCTCTTCCTCATCCGTATATGTATTTCTCATTATTATTTTCTCTAATCTCTCTCACTCCTCCTGTCTGTCTGTCTCTCTGGCTCGCTCGCTTTCCCTCTCTTGTGCTCCCTTTCTCTCTTCCTCATCCGTATATGTATTTCTCATTATTATTTTCGCTAACTAATCCCTCTATTTCATTTATTTGCTTGTAATATTTCTGTATTATTATATCTTTTTCACTCTTTCTTCAGTTCAGTTTCTGTATTCTCTCTATACGGTGGGAATGGTATTTCGTATGAGGGATGTGCAGCACAAATATTTAATCTTTCGTTGTTTGGTTGTTTGTATTACCGTAAGAAATTTACTGAACGCCTGCAAATAATACGCTATAAAATGCTTGCAATCAAACTCTCAAGCAATTTCAAGGTCACATGCAATTATAAATGTAGGCTATAGGTAAACCCAGAGAGGAAGAGACAAGAGAGAGAGAGAGTGTCGTGATAATATAACAATGTTACATATGTATCATATATATGAAAAAATAATATATACGGTAGGCCTACATCTGTTCCCCACAATCATATAATGCCAAGCACAAATATTCAATCTTTCATTGTTTGTATTACCGTAAGAAATTTACTGAACGCCTGCAAATAATACGCTATAAAATGTTTGCAATCTCTCTATTTTCTCTAATCTCTCTCACTCCTCCTGTCTCTCTCTCTCTCTCTCTCTCTGGCTCGCTCGCTTTCCCTCTTCCTCATCCGTATTATGTATTTCTCATTATTATTTTCTCTAACTAATCCCTCTATTTCATTTATTTGCTTGTAATATTTCTGTATTATTATATCTTTTTCACTCTTTCTTCAGTTCAGTTTCTGCATTCTCTCTCTCTCTCTCTGTTTCGCTTGCTTTGCAGGAATTTTGTTTTTGTTTTATATATAATATATAATCATTTACTTATCATTACTTACTATATCGTATAAACAATAGTAGGTAGCCAACTTACCATAATACCGATACACCAAACCGATCCGCATGCGGGTTTGTTTATTACCTGTTTACTAAAGTGCCACCATTATCGATTTTCTTTGAGCCGACTCGAGAGGGAGGGTTACCAATTGAAGTTAAATCCGCTAGCATATATTGTTAGATGTAAGACATGATAAATACCACTAGAAATATGAATTGGCAAAATCCATATAATATCACTTCGAAATTGTTCTGAAATTTCAAAACAAAACCGCTAGTGTAAGTCATTGCTGCTAGATCGAAGTAAAGGTCTCTAGATCTAGCGGAAGTCGCTATACGTATTGGCAGTACTGCACACTCATTCATTTCATTCATTCATTTTCTATTGAGCTCGTCCTGGAATCTTTACGACTGTGAATCTTACGATTGCCGACGGCGATACGTTGTTGACAATGTTGTTGATGTTCCAGTGGAGGGATGAAAAAAATATTTTCCTTGTCCAATAATAGCTATTTCATAGTCCCACAGGACTTATTTTGATATATTTATCAAATTTATTGAATAACGCCTGAAAATAATACGCTATAAAATGCTTGCAATCAAACTTTCAAGCAATTACAAGGTCACATGCAATTATAAAAAGGTATAATGTAGACCACAATCTTCGCCAAGCTTCGTTGTTGCTTGTATTATCATGAGAAATGTACCATACACCCTGGTTATCGTGAGAAATTTACCGAACGCCTGCAAATAATACGCTATAAAATGCTTGCAATCAAACTTTCAAGCAATTACAAGGTCACATGCAATTATAAAAAGGTATATTGTAGACCACAATCTTCGCCAAGCTTCGTTGTTGCTTGTATTATCATGAGAAATGTACCATACACCCTGGTTATCGTGAGAAATTTACCGAACGCCTGCAAATAATACGCTATAAAATGCTTGCAATCAAACTCTCAAGCAATTTCAATGTCACATGCAGTATAGGTAGACCCAGAGAGGAAGAGACAGACAGACAGAGAGAGAGGGGAGGTCAAAAACATCTGCTAGGTGTGATTTCCCCTGGGAGGGAAGAGATTAGTTAGGGGCGTGCCCTGGCCTACATCAGACAAAGAGAGTACAAAGGAGTACAAACAAAGAGAGTGAGACAGAGAGCGAGAGAGAGAGAGTCGTGATAATATAAAAATGTTACACATGTATCATATATATGAAAACATAATATATACGGTAGGTCTACATCTGTTCTCCACAATCATATAATGCCAAGCACAAATATTCAATCTTTCGTTGTTTGTATTACCGTAAGAAATTTACCGAACGCCTGCAAATACTACGCTATAAAATGCAAAGGAAATTTCTTGTAGAGTGCAATTTTGAGGACGTAATGTGCTCTGAGAGAGAGCGGAGTGGTGATTAGGAGCATAAATTACCTCAGACCGCTCGCCACACAGGGAATTATATAAGGAAATTACCGTATTTTAGGGTTTTTGCACTCGTGTTTTACGAACGTTGAAAGACAACCAGTGATCGTAAAAGGATGGTTCGGGTGTCATTGGAAAGCTCAATTTACGCACTTTCAGGATACATACTTGTATTACGCTCTGGGTCTTGTTTATGCATGAAAAAGAGCACGGAACAACCCCATTTAGGGTAAAAAAAAAAACCCGCTGGGCGGCACAGTGAAATATACTCCACCAGCCGCTTGTAAGGTGATAAAATGCTTGCAATCACATTTTCAAGCAATTATAAAATATAAATTGTACTTACCAACACCCACACCAGTATGTTCTTCGTCAGGAACATCTCCAATTTGCTCAAGGGTCTGTCCAATATCAACCACAACATCCACCCCACGCAAATTATGCTTGGGGTGAAAGCCTATGATCGGGTTATTTTCGCCTTCCGAGTCATCCACACTACCAAAACTCTCACCCAGACCTTCGACGGTTTCATCCAACAGCTTATTAGAAAGTTCTGAAGAGGTCAGCATGATATCTAGTTCCTGGGTGGTAAGCCGGGCGTGGTTAGTAGGGTGGCGCGACGCACTAGGGATGGCGGCCACCGAATCGAACACGGGCAAATCTTGACCTTCCATTATGGCTGCTTGAGGGTCACTGAGTCACGGTCACGCAGTGGGGATGTGTGGGTGGGCCCTTGTAGTATACCGCCTGACCACCAAGTTTCGCTTTCCACCTAAATTAGGGCGGGAATACGCCCACGGACTTAAGTCCGACCCCGCCATTTAGTCCAATTTTCTCGTATCGGACTTAAGTCCGACCCCGCTAAATAAGGGTTAAAGTTCCTACATATTGATAATGGATTGCGTCATTGAGGATATGTATACGCTTTTGAATGAGCTTAACAGGTAGTTGTGCACGTGAGTCAAATCCCATCTGTGAAGTTACTTATTATGACTCCTTCCAGATTTGAGACTTAACACTTTCTCCAAGATTACCAAAACACATTCTACAGCCACTTCTTTGGTCTCTCACTTCCAATTACCATAGGTCAGCTTATTTTTAATCTACACAAACTACTGTTCCATTTTGTTTTTTTGCACAGCAATCTGCACACATTTCTTAAAATATTAATTATATGTTACTAATCACTTAAACATAAATGTTAAATGTTTCGGGTGGTTGAGCTCAAGCATAACTTGATGACCTTTCAGTATTCCCACAAATTTTCATCCTGCGAACAATTATAACAAATATAATATATATCCATACCAGTAATTACATAATTATTATGTGTTTCGTATCATTTACTAAAGAAGAAACAACTATAAAAATACATACCCGGTAAGTAACATTTATATGCTGTTAACATATATAATGTATAGTGTAAATCTGTAATAATTATTAATAACTTTATTCACAGAGATAATGGAATGCAAGGGGAACTATAAAATGGACATGTATAATAATGATCAATTACATTATCCACATACAAGTATACCACCACCTTTACATAGAGCACGTACTCTGTGCAACTCTCCAACCCAAGACAGAAACTATGTCTCCAATCATTCTTCTATTCATCAGCTAAGCTCTGGAATGCTCTCCCTGAAAACATCTTTCCCTCTTCCTATGACTTAAATTGCTGCAAACTCTGTGTGTCCAGGCATTTTGGCTCGACCGTCCCTTGAATTTGGCTCTGTCACTCTTTCAACTCTCTGGGAAGCACTCGATACAGGTAGTTCTGCCTTTTTGTCTCCCTCACTCACATAGATAAACAAAAATCTGTACCTTTATGATATGTCTCAAAATTAGATATTTTAATTTAAGTTTAACTATCTCTCCAAATGTTGTGAAATTTGCATTACAAGTAAATAAATTGTCATATTGACCTTATATTTGACCTTGGTCTGTGACCATGACCTTTCAAATGTGTTATCTTGGCCTAGGTATTCCGAATATACATGGTAAGCCAAGTGAGAATCTAACATTTAATATGACATACTTGTAAAAACCTTATTTTGACCTTTGACCTTATATTTAAGAATATTTTTTCTGAAATGTGGTCATTAAAATATCAAGGTTACCAGTAGTGCAAATAAAGACATTTAAATACAAACTAAAAAACTTGAAATATTGACCTTATTTTTTACCTTGACCTATGACCTTAACCTTTAAGTTACATTGAAAACTTATGTTTAACTGACCTTCGCATTGACCAAATGAATATACCAGTGAAGTTTGGTTAAAATCTATTGACCGGTGTTGGAGGAGTTTCCGGACAGACAGACGGCGACAGACGACGACGGCAGACGACAGACGACAGACGACGGACAACGGTGGACAACCCTGCTGGTGGTGCACAGTATACGGGCGGGATCTGTGTGCGCAATACCACACTGCTTATGCAGAGTTAATACAAAATATGATCACTCACTATTTTCACAAACGTTAACATAACATATGAAAGAAAAAATTGAATAAGTATGTAGATATAATTTGTCATATAGAAACAAAAAAAATTAAATATTATATTCTCACATCTACCGAAGTGGGTTCCAATGTCATTAGTGTAATCACGGAGGTCACTCCCTAGTCCCCCAGATGCAGCAGTATCGCAACACAAGTCTAGCATAACTTTGAAACTGTGAGTTAATTACATTTTCGCTTTGTGAATAACTGAGAGTTTCCAGAGAGTTTGTTTAGTTTCCTACCAAGATTAAAAACCAGGAAAATAGAGAAAAGTGCGTTTATGTTTTTGAAAAGTATAAGCGAAGGTTACAAGTATTGTGAATAATGTCAACTTGTTCACAGAAGATAGGTGGAACAATTGGTAGATTGATAGGTAAGAAGGTTGAAATGATTGTTGGTTGGTAGGTAAGTTCATTGGTAGATATAGGTAGGTCGGTTGGTAGGTTGATATGTTGGTCGATAGATAGAAAGATAGGTATGTAGGCAGGTAGGTAGGTAGACATACAGACAAGTAGGTATATAGAATACATAATCGGGAGTGTTCAGTAGGAAGGGAAGCAGGTAAACAAACAATAAACAAGAACCCTAGGAATGTACCGTATGCTGGCAGGCAGGTAGGTAGGTAGATAGGCAGGTAGCTATATTGTTATGTCTACAATACTACAGTGTAGTATTTTTTTTTTTTTTTTGTTTTTTTCTATATTCCAACTTACTTCCTCTCGGGCATAGGCTGAGAGCCTTAACATTCACCGCTTTACAATGAACAGTGAAGCCTGTGAGGTCTTGTTCCAGTCTAGGGAGCGAGACATGTGAAGCATGTAGAGTACAACGAGCACCTGCCATCTTGCCTTCACATGAGGCACGGTGCTCACTCATGGCCCGAAACGACCCCATCTCTGAAGCCACCTCGTTCCCGTGCTTCACTTACACACACACAACGCCACCTGTTGAGCAGATAACTCACCGGTAGTATCCTGTTCCTCACTCGTTCATCCTATGTATTACTTCCATCGTAATGACAATGCTGAGCAATACAAATAATTCATTATATAGTTTAATCCACCCATGCTTAGCACTCTTTTTAATCATCATTGTGACAATACCTACTTTCTCACAAATGACAAGCCTTCTCTTTGTGCACTCTCTTCTCAAGCTAACATCCTTCTCTTTTCTTCTAAGCTGCCATCAACTTATCAATACATTTGTCTTAATTCTTTGCACACTTCCAATCTTTACTCTCAATAATTACTTCAACAATTGTCAGCTGCTTTCATTCTACTAGAGTCCATGTCTGTAGAGAACCTATGAATTAATCTCATTCCTCCCTCACATAAATTACCCAACTTAATTGATCCACAGTGCTGTAACATTATTAGTTTGCGTCTCTGTAGGCTTATTTTGTTCACGGTCATTTCTATTTATGGCCAATAATGCCGTCCTACAAAAACATTTATTTTCGTTTCCACCACCCCTCCTACACTCGGCAATGTCAATTCAGCGAGCTAGGACAGGGGAACAGGAATGTCAAAAGGCCGGGGGTGGTATTTGATTAGGCGTAGCGTACACGATGAGGTCAGGTCAACGCTCGAAAGGCCCAACAAAATCGAATGCTGCACCGATAGTTTCTCGTTGTATGCGTTATTGGGGAGGGTAGTTGCATTGTGTCCAATATTTATCTTTCTCCTCCATTTGAATATATTCTGTGGTGTGTATTTCCCCTATCAACATTGTTTCTACTCTTGCCTATATGATAAGTAATTATATTAATTGTAGTATATATTTATATATGATCATATCTTAGGTAGATATAAGATAGCCAATTGTAAATAAAACAGCTATTCACTATCCATTCCTGTACAAATTAACACTGTATTCTCATAATTAAAATATTTGTATTTCTATCAACACGTGGCCTTAAAATTAGACCATTTTTCCCCTCAAATGAAATAGTACAAATAGTTGCTGTAGATAGCGCAGTACTCTAATTCGCACGTTACTTCCATTAGAGCCTGCCTAACTCCTGGTTATTTAAAGATAGTTAGAGATCGCAGTCTGATCCTACTAACCTTTCATGAAGCTAAGATAAGGAAGCATTGCATTATACCATTCTCTCCTGCATGGACAATTATAACAATACACCCTACCGAAACACAACAACTCCCAGCAAATTGTCTAACCAATGCACAAAACACAAATATATCTAACACTTGATATGCTTTTCTTACAGTCTATGGGAATATACCTTAACTCTCTCAGGTTCGGCAACACTTGAGTTTATATATGTACCCCTACTGTTAAACTCTAAAGTGCTAGTTGAGCTACCTCGAGACGATACCCCTATGTTATAGCTTTGTATTACCCACAATAATGTCTTTACATGCAATGTATCATACATCCAATAATATAACAAGACGCCTAATATTATAGAACCGGAAAAATCCTATAAGACCAAAATTAATGATCACAATGAACATCGATAATATAAGAAATATTTAATCAGTTTTCCAGGTTCACACCGTCATAAATTTGTTATAAGCTGAGCAATAATATTATACCGTATATACAGTATATATATATATATATGTGTATGTGTGTGAAATAATAAGCATCTTTCATGTTCATTCCACATGCATCATCAGAATTTATTGATCATTAACCCGGGAACTGCTGGAAGACTCTTAAGGGGACCGCCCAGTTTTGGAGGGGTGAAAATCGATGGAATTTGGCATGTTAAGCTGAACCCGGAAACATCAATGTACGTCAGTCATCCGTCAGTTTGGCAACTCCCATGGCAAAATAACAACGGGAAATTGGTCTAAATTGATGTTATTTCAAACTTTCGCGGCCACTGTAGCATCCCGCAACGGGACAAATATGGGGGGGGGGGGTCTAGGTATGTGTGAGAAATAAATTGACTACACGGGTATCTTGGTAGTGTTGGCAACAGCCTTCCAATTGGGTAACCTCATTAGAGTGAACCATTTCCTGCCTGAACCTGGTGATTGTAAGTATTGTAAAGGATAATTAATATTAAGTAATTTAGAACTATAAGATTACCTTGGCCAAGTTAATTTAGTTATAAAACTAAACTTTATACAACTTAGAGGTACTGTATTAGGGATCAGTTTTGAAACTCCCGCGATCGCAGACGATATCCACAATTTGTAGTGGTAATCTCAACCTCTAGATATTATGTTTACTAAATCATTGTGAAACGATATTTATATTAGTATTTATATAATTAAATCCTTATTTTTCATTTATATGATAAAGTGAAGAGGGAATGAACCCTTGGTAACGAATTAGTATATAATTTATTTAAGAGTCGGAAATTGAAGTTCCGATCAGACGCGAGTAAACTTTTGAGCTAATAGGACGTGTTCCGTGACCTCTCCCACCACACTCCCCACGCCCGGCCCGGAGTCCTGACCCTTTAACCCTTGTCTACCGAAGCCGGAATCCTCTGAACTACACCAGGACCCTAGTATAGCTAAGTCATTGATATACATGGCCATTTATACAATGCTTAGTTAGGGTATCCTGAAAGATAGGCTATCGTGGGTAAGACTAGGCTACTAAACAACCCTCATCTGCTCCTATAGTTCATGCCATAAGGTAGGCTATCTCACACTTTATTTGTATTTATTTTCTATTTTTGATTGATGTGGTAAGAGATAACTTTTGGCCATATTATCCCCCACATTTTTGGTGCCCCGAGTGAGGATTCCGATCGGTGTGTAGACTAGGGGTTAGGCTAGGTCCATTTTTTATTAACAGTTAGGGTCCCCACTTCTGTAGCGATGATTTATAAAGTCGAGTTGGTGGGACATAGTTTGATCCCGCGCCGTTATGAGGTCCCTAACTGTGAGGCGATGGGTGAGTGGCATTTCAATAATTAAGGGGAGCGATAGCATGGTGTTTAAATTCTGTGGTAGAGGACTGGTAGTAGGGTCTGCAACGTTGCGTTCTCTGGCGTTTGTGAAACTTGGAGCTTGAGCTTCGTTGCAGTCCCTAAATTATTCCCATATTTTGCTTATTTAGGCCATTTTATGTCTCCGTCCTTAATGTCACTCGCGTCTGTAAGACCAGGTAGACCAGCTAAATGCTCGGGACGGAGCATATACCAAATTTATTCAATAAAAAATGTGTTCTCTCCCCTCCCCCCTCTTAGAAAATGCTACTAACACAGGTACCTACTAACATCTGGGATAAGAAATTAATGATTAACTAAAAATGTACAGCTGGAGCTTCATTCCGGTACCTAAATTCTCCCTATTATTTGATAATTTATGCCATTTTTATGTTTCTGTCCTTAAATGTCACCCACATCTGAAAGACCAAGTAGACCAGCTAACGCTCGGGACGGAGCATATATAAAATTTAATTAAATAATAAATATATTCCCTCCCCCTACTAGCGTGGTTATTCATGTATTAGGTAAATTATATTGTGGACTTAATGAATTTCAACTAATTATTCATCTGAATTAGTAGCAAATAATGGTACACGTATAATGCTAAAGATTAACAGCTAAATTAAGTATGCGTTAGGCTATATCTAAATGTAAATTTGATTGTTGAAAATTAGTCTTCAGTATAAACATTAATAATAGTTTTGAAAATAATTATCCATTTTCCAAAAGACTGATACACTCTTGAGAAAATCTATGGTGGGGAAATTAGGCTGGGTAACTAGAGCATTAAATAATTGCCAAGAGGTAAAAGGACGTGAACCCTGTCCAAGGGAGCTGTTAAAGTCTCAAATCCAAGATCTTAAAACCCGGTGGGGTAATTATGAAGAGTCTTTCAATAAATTGGAGGACTTTTACATCAAACACGAGCAATCTGAACAGTTTGAGGAAATACAGAAAGCCTATGCAGATGCATGGACAGGGAGTAATGGTACCATTAATGGTATTATGGCTTCGGGACAACAAAGCTTTAAGTTGCCACCTATAACCTTACCTGAATTTGATGGGCAATCTGATTGGAATACCTTTTGGGATAAATTTAAGGGTTTAGTTCATGACAGGTTAGATATTTCTGCAGCAAATAAATGTTCATACTTGTTGGGTCAACTTAAGGGTTTTGCATTGGATCTTATTAAGGAACTTCCCATAACAGATGCCAATTATACAGCAGCTCTACAAGTACTCAAGACAATTTTTGAAGATACGGAATTGATTCTACAGCGCCTAGTTTACAAATTGCTGGATTTATCAGGACCCAAGCATACGTACCAGGATCTTCAATCATTCCGGATCAGCTTGAATTGTGTTTTAAAATCACTTAGTACCCAGAAAGATCTTGACTCAGCTTCTTGGCTCCTGAAGCACATTGTACAACAAGAGCTCTCTCAGAAAACCTGTGATGAATTGTACCACAGGTATAAGAAGAACTACTTCACGTATCAAGAGATAGAATAGGGCTTAAGAGAGCTGTGCAAACACATGCAGGTTTCTAAGAAGGATACCGGTATCAAGGAAGGAGACAACAAGGTTAATTATACAAAAGCGTCTACAACAGGGACTAAGGAAAAAGCAAAACCGTTCAAGAAGGAAGAGGTTGGTGCCTATGTGACGTCCGTCCAACAGAATAATCAAACTAGTACAGTATCAAAACAAATGGTGTTTGGGAGAGAACAAATTCACGTCTCAATTCTCCAGTGACCCAAGAAGTAACCAGAGATATTAAGCCACCACCAGTGGTAAAACAAGAAACCCGGAAGGTGTGTATGTTATGTTCAGAACAACATTCCACAGTGTATTGTAGGACTTACCCAGATCTTAAGGCTAGACTTCCACGACTCATCGAACTAGGTAAGTGTCTTGTTTGCCTTAGCTCAAGACATTCTACTGAGGAATGTGCTACTAAATTTAATATATGTTTTCGGTGCAAGACTGGTGTACATTATACAGCGTTGTGTCCCAAGATCAGTGAAGTACAACCCAAAACTACAAGTGTGAATATGACCCTGACCACGGGAAACCCAATGCATACGACGCAGCTACTCCTACAGCCGAGGTTCAACTGATCAGAGGAAAAAAGGTTATGCCAGTCAAAGCACTCTTTGATACTGGAGCACAAAAGACCTTCATTGCCGGAGATGTTGTCAGAGCCATGAATTTGCCAACAGTGGGGAGAGTGAACATGGCAATAACTGGTTTCTTGTCAAATAAGGAAACACAAACATTTGACGTGGTTAAACCCCTGATTAGATTAGGCAAATGCAAATGTAAGGTGACTGCGGTGGTTAAGGAAAACATGAACACTTCTGTGGTAAATAAGGGTTTGAAGGAAGCATCTGACTTTTTAACAAAGAGTGGTGTCAAACTAGCAGACCGTAATATAGAGTCTGACGTAGTAGGTCCAATTCAACTGATCATCAGCTCCGACTATTGTGGACGCTTCTTGCGAAAAATGACTCTGAAACATGGCATACAGTTTATTTCTTCATCAGGTGGATACATAATAATGGGATCTCTACCCACATGCGGCCCAAGTGAATCAGACATCCGGATGGATCCAGTCTTTGTGACTCCTGCACAATCTCTGGTGGTGGCTAGAATGTGTGCAGAATTAATTCCATCACAACTAGGAGACATTCTGAAGGAACAACAAGAACCTGTTCACTAACTTTGGGAACTGGACACTCTGGGTATAGAAGCAGATCTTCCCACCCCTGAAGACATCTTTACATATAACCACTATCTAGACACAGTTGAGTATAAGGATGGCCCGTACTGGGTAGAACTTCCATGGAAGATAAATGCCCCTGAATTACCAACTAACTACCAGAGTTCAAGATGAAAAAAAAAAAAGTGGAGAGGTTGCGTCAACATCCTGAACGACTGAAAACTTATCATAAAATAATTCAAGAGCAGTTGGAAGATGACTTTATTGTGGAGGTCCCAGGTGAAATAAACCATAAAGAGGGTCATTACCTTCCTCATCATGCTGTAAGTAAGGACTCCAGTACTACCCCCATCAGAGTGGTATTTAACTGCAGTTCTCGAGCAGTGAAGAATGAAGTAAGTCTAAACGATTGTCTGTATGTAAGACCAAATCTGACTGAAATACTGGGTGATGTACTATTAACATTCTTGACGAAGAGATTTGGGTTTGTGGCAGATATCTCCAAAGCCATTTTGAGAATAGGGTTAAAGGAACAGGACCGCAATTTCACAAAGTTCCTTTGGCCTGAAGATCCTTTTCAGCCTGGTGGGCGGATAAAAGAATACCGCTTTCGGTCAGTGTTATTTGGTTCCTCCTCTAGTCCTTTCTTGTTGTGCAGCACTTTGAGATATCATTTCCAGAAGACAGAGAAACCGGAAATGGGTCACCTGTTTACATGGATAATCTTCAGGGCGTTGCCAACAATGAAGAAGAGGTGATTGAAATCTACAATTTGGCAAGGCAAGAATGAAATAAAGCCAATATGTCACTACAAAGTTGGAATTCAAACTCTCATATTCTTTTGGACCAGATAAGAGGAGACTATCCTGACTACCAAATACCAGAATGTCAACCAGTACTAGGATTACAGTGGAAAACAACTACTGATGAGATGTCTCTAAAGCCCCTCAAGTTTCCCGATGTAAAACTCACAAAACGTACGCTCTTAAGTCAGGTCTCTATGATGTTCGACCCATTGGGCATATTTAGTCCCATATCAATTAAAGGGAAGATTTTAGTTCAGGAAGCCTGGAGAGAAGCACTGAGTTGGGATACTCCATTACCTGAAAAGTATACAGAAGAGTGGAACAAATTGCAGGTGGAATATGAAAAAGTGTCATCAGTCAAGTTTCCTAGAAGATGTGATCCTACCTCTGATAATGAGTGTGCTCAATTGCACGTATTTTGTGATGCCTCATCTAAGGCGTATGGTGCAGTAGCTTATTGTTTCACTGAAGTCCGATCTACTATGATTATGTCCAATTCCCGAGTAGCGCCATTAAAACAACGTACCCTTCCACAGTTGGAGCTGACCGCTGTTGAATTGGGAACTAGGTTAGCTACTTATTTGAATAGTATGTTTCCCTTTATAGGTGAGACATATATATGGACAGATAGTGAGATAAGTTTGCACTGGATAGCTAAGGATTATAGTCACATAATTTATGTGTGTAACAGAGTACACATAATAAAGGAACTGCAAATTAACTATACATTCATGCATATTAATTCCAAGGATAATCCGGCTGACTTGGTGAGCCGAGGTGTAAGTGTCTAGAAACTGA
Source organism: Paralithodes platypus (assembly GCA_032716605.1). Classification (NCBI taxonomy): domain Eukaryota; kingdom Metazoa; phylum Arthropoda; class Malacostraca; order Decapoda; family Lithodidae; genus Paralithodes; species Paralithodes platypus. The sequence continues at coordinate 35,063,446 of CM064525.1, forward strand.
TTAACGAAACTCTATGGTTTCAGGGTCCGGTTTGGATACGTCAGAGTGATTGGCCAGAACAAAAATCATACCAGAAGGTTAATGATGATCAAGTTCATATGGATCCAATAATTATCCCAGAGCCTTCAGTGATTGACATCACCAAGTTCTCCAATTTGGACAAACTATTAACTGTATCTAAATTTGTGTTTAAGTTCCTGAGCAAGAAGGTAAAGATGGAGGAATTAGACCCACTTACCTACTGGATCAAAAGGATACAAGCTGAAAAGTATAAGGAGGAATTAACACAGCTACATAAACCCAATCCCAAGCCAACCAAAAGAATGAATGATGTTGGGCTGTACCTAGACAATCAAGAATTATTATGTTGTCGAGGTCGTATTGGTAAAGCTGATCTACCCCTCAAAACTCGGCGTCTGATCCTATTGCCAAAGGATTGCGATGTCACCAAATTAATGGTTTTAAAAGCGCATAAAACCATTAAACACGGTGGGGTAGCAGACACCCTAGCCTATATGCGGCAAAATTATTGGATACCCCAAGGACGACAAGCTGTTAAACGCTGTATCAAGAATTGCATTATTTGCAAGAGGTATACAGCTATAGCTATTCCTTACCCTGCTCCACCAGCTCTCCCGCCAGACCGCATTCATCAAAGGAAACCGTTTGAGGTAACAGGTATAGATTATACTGGTGCCATCACTCTCACAGGAGATGATGGACCGCCCAAGAAGGTATACATATGTCTATTCACCTGTACCAGCATTCGGGCTATACATTTGGAGATAGCGGAGGACATGACCTCGGAAACCATTATAAATTTGTTCAGATGATTTGCCGCTCTGCGAAGTTGTCCCAGACGCTTGATTAGTGACAATAGGACAAACTTTGTGGAAGCATCCCTGCTAGTTTCAGAATTATTAAAGAGCAACACAGTGCAGCAAATGCTAGATTCTAGAAATTGTTATTGGTCATTCACAACTCCCAGAGCCCCTTGGCAAAATGGATTTACTGAAAGAATGATAGGCATCGTGAAATTGTGCCTGAAAAAGGTTCTTCACAAGTCAAGAGTCACCTTGGATGAGTTAAGAACTGTTGTCACAGAGATAGAAACAAGAGTCAACAATAGGCCACAAACATATCAAGACGACTCCAATTTGGAAATTGAAGCCTTAACTCCGGCTCATTTGTTATATGGTAGACGACTAGACCCAGTACCCTGTTTGGACGTGACAGAGGAATTAGTAGATCCCACCATTAATGAAGCAGACGCACACTTACGACGAAGCTACCATAAACTCTGCAAGATACTGGATGCCTGGAACAAGCAGTGGGCATCAGAATATATCTTAAGCTTACGGTAGAAGTATTGTGGTGCGAATTCTGCTAGTAACTGTCACAAACCTGAGAAGGGAGATATAGTCTTATTGAAGGCAGACCAACCTCACTCCAAATGGCCCTTGGCAAAGATCCTAGAAGTCTATCCTGACCCCGAAGGAGTCATCAGAACAGTTAAAGTTTTATCTCGAGGACAAACAACTCTCCGTACGGTTAATCGGCTCATTCCTATGGAACTCACCATCCTACTGGAGGAGGAACAACAACCCATTGTAATAGGGGAACCTAGACCACAACGAGCAGCTGCTGCTGGATCTCAAAGAAATTTGCATGATTTATTAGCCGCAGGTAATATTACATGATGCAACACATCATACTTCGCCGGGACCCAATCTGTGAGAAATAAATTGACTACATGGGTATCTTGGTAGTGTTGGCAACAGCCTTCCAATAGGGTAACCTCATTAGAGTGAACCATTTCCTGCCTGAACCTGGTGATTGTAAATATTGTAAAGGATAATTAATATTAAGTAATTTAGAACTATAAGATTACCTTGGCCAAGTTAATTTAGTTATAAAACCTTGTATGATAAAACTTAGAGGTACTGTATTAGGGATCAGTTTTGAAACTCCCGCGATCGCAGACAATATCCACAATTTGTATTGGTAATCTCAACCTCTAGATATTATGTTAATAAATCGGTGTGAAACGATATTTATATTAGTATTGATATAATTAAATTATTATTTTTCATTTATATGATAAAGTGAAGAGGGAATGAACCCTTGGTAACGAATTAGTATATAATTTATTTAAGAGTCGGAAATTGAAGTTCCAATCAAACGCCAGTAAACTTTTTGAGCTAATAGGACGTGTTCCGTGACCTCTCCCACCACACTCCCCGCGCCCGGCCCGGAGTCCTGACCCTTTAACCCTTGTCTACCGAAGCCGGAATCTTCTGAACTACACCAGGACCCTAGTATAGCTAAGTCATTGATATACATGGCCATTTATACAATGTTTAGTTAGGGTATCCTGAGAGGTAGGCTATCGTGGGTAAGACTAGGCTACTAAACAACCCTCATCTGCTCCTATAGTTCATGCCATAAGGTAGGCTATCTCAGACTTTAATTTTATATATTCTAAATTTTTGATTGGTGTGGTATGAGATAACTTTTGGCCATATTATCCCCCACAGTATGTGTATGTATCGAAAAAAGGACCTGGTGCTAAATATTAGTGGAAAGCATATTTATAAATATATGAATATATATGAACATATAAATGTACGCATAAATGCCTAAAACCGACATAGAGAACATTTATACTACGTTATAATATTATGTACTTAGACTGGAGTGAAGGCATCACTGAACTTTACATATTTTTTTCTCGAAATGCAAGTTTTCGACCTTTGATGGACAATAACTCAGTAACTACTGATCATATAAGGATGGTACTTACACCATTGGACAGCGCGTAAAATGCTCTATAAATCTCTTGCGCCGTTTTTTTTTCATTTCCGATTTATTGCAACACAGCCCCTTGGCATAAGTAGCTGACCACGGAGTAAAAAATAATTACCTAATTTCCGAGTCACCTCATTCCGCAATTAGATAAAACATAAAACTAAAACGCCCTCAGGTCACTTGCTCCCACAAAATTTGGACACAACAAAGAAACTACCACCACAGTATATAAACAATACATAAGATCAGTAATGGAATACGCAAGCCCAGCCTGGGCTTCTAACCTAGCTGAAACACATCATAAGACCTTACAGACTATTCAAAACAAAGCCCTGAAGATCATTACAGGCTGCACAGCTACTACACCCACAGATCATCTACATCAAGAAACAAAAATCCTCAAAGTCAAAGACCATCTGGACATGAGAGGCACTCAATTCCTGGCAGCAGCCTTCACGAACCAAGACAACCCACTAAACTACATGGCAACACACCCGCAGACACCAAGAAATATCAAAACAACACCCAGCACACGGTATCACACACAATTATTGTCCTCTCTCCCTCCCTGCCCACTCCGAACCAACTTCCAGAAGCACATCCATACTCATATCTCTCGCCAATCCATCCACTCACTCACAGACAACACACAGCTGCATGCACGACCTCCCGAAATCCATCCTTCCGAATCCTCCCTCCCTCGCGAGGACAGAGTCCACCTGGCCAGGCTGAGATGCGGACACCATCCAGCTCTCCTGAGCTATCAGAAGAGACTGGATGACTCCGTTGTCGACGCCTGCCCGGGATGTAACACAGCACCCCATACCATTAAACACATCATAGAAGACTGCATTTCACACAACCACTTACGCCAACAACACAACCTACACTCAATGAGAGCTCTGTGGGAAAGCCCGATCGTGGCCATGGCCTTCCTCAGGGACTCGGGGCTGTTCGGCCAGGCAGCTTAGGGAACAACAACAACAACAACAACATAAAACTAATAAGCCGGGAGTTGTAAAACCACCTGTCCTGAGTTGTCTGATCACTCTGAAAAGATTATACAGTGCTTGGGTTTCAAGCCTATTAAAGTCAGAATTTGTATTGTATTTTCGAACAAATTTCCACCCTAATTCAGGAACTAATTGACCTAGAGAGAAAAATAAAAAAATGCTCTTCCTCCTTACATCATCCTTTATAAGTGTCTAAAATCTCATCGAAATCCGATGAAGTTCAGTGTCACCCCCTTTGTAAATACTGGACGGTCCCCTTAAGAGGTTTTACTGGGCGGCTGCGGGAAGCCTCTTAAGATCCAAGGCCGTAAATAAACCTTTAAACCCCAGTAGCACTAAAAAATATATATATATATATATATATTTAGGTGAGATAATTCCCCTCCATTACTTGCTACAACTCCTACACATCCATCATGTGGTGATGGGCTGGTCTATCAGAGTGAGAGCTGAGTGATCTCTGCCATACCCATAGCTTACTCTGACTGTTCCTCTTACTTATATATCTTCTAGATCTCAAGTGACAGCGTCTTTTCCGTGGATCGACCTCCCTACTGCCAACCTAAAAGTTGGCAGTTTGGGAGCCAAAGCGTCACATTTTTCCCTTGCCCCTCAACTTTCCCTTCATAATTGATGAGGGGCACAGGGCCTTGGGTGGGGCTTTGGTTTTCCGGGCGTTTCCGCGCCCTCCTCAGCTCCCTGCCTTAGAGTGGCTTCGGTCACCCGGGCTTTGTTAGTGGTAAGCAGGGAGGGTTTTGTGGGGGCGCTCTATGGCCTTGGCCTTGCTCAGAACCTTGGGGTTGTTCGGCCAGGCAGCCTGGGGAACAACAACAACAACTCCTACACATGTGTCCCAACCCCCCCTTTCCCCTCCTCAATTATCAGGTATTTTCTCTATTATTCCCGATATTTATCGAGTATTTTCGTGGGAGGTTGGGTGAGAGAGAGGGTGGTGGAGGAGTGTATCTCCGACCCTCCAAGCCAGTCTGAGTCCACACCTTGTCTCTCAGTATGATCCGAGCCAAAACAGAGGGAGGGTGTTTGTCTCTCACCACTCAAGGTCAGATTACGACTGCAGGGCTAAAATATACGATTTTCAGCAGCCAATTGCTGTTACCACTTATTTTATTGCTTTCCAATGTTCATATGTTCACATTAATAGTAAAATAAGCGCATATGGATAAGTATTATTTATATATATATATATGGTTAATTGACGATTTTAGTCAGGAATGAATCAGAATACCTTCGCATGGCAGGCACTTTCAAATACCATAGCTTAGCAGCTGCCGAGTTAATAGTCGTTATTATATGAATAAAATAAAGATTTCTCTCTGGCGAGAAAAACATTATCCGTGCGCAACCAACATATTCATTGAGACGAAATCAGATATGCCATACACTGATACTAGCTTATACTACATAGTTTTATAAGAAATTAGTATTCCGAGATATAATACCCTATCATAATATAGTAACTTAGACACACTAACCCGTAGTCAAGGCAGTAGATTCACCATTCTTAAATGCCTCGCGTAGCGTGCCCCTGCTCTCGCTAATGAAGAGAGACTGAGGAATCTCGCCCTCTCAAGTCTCGACCAGGCAGGAGTCTGGAAGTTGAGTCAGAGCAGCGTTGCCAATGTTGTTATTCGCTGTGCTACAATCAAATCTTATCATAGCACAATTCATATGAAAATCGTATATTCAGTTTAGATTCAATTGATGTCTTAACCCAGGAACTGCAGCCAGACTCTTATGACGTTCTACTGGTCGAATGCGGCCAGACTCTTAACTCATAAGCTGAGCAGCTATGGTATTTGAAAATGCCCGCCAATGCGAAGGTATTTGGTACATTTCTTACTAAAATGTTCAATTTACCATATATATAATTAATACTTATCCATATGCACCTATTTTACTTTTAATATGAACATATGAATATTGGAAAGGAATAAAACAAGTGGTAACAGCAATTGGCTGGTAAACTTTTTATGTTTTAGCCCCACGGTCGTAAACTGACCTTGCCCAGCGAGAGAGAAACACCCTCCCTCTCTTGTGTCTGTCATGGTAGTGAGAGGCAAGGAGAGCTCTCAGACTGGCTTAGAGGGTCGGAGATACACTCCTCCACCCTCTCTCCCACCCGTCTTTGATCAAATATACTCAATAAATATCAGGAATAATAGGGAAAATACCAGATAATTGAGGAAGGTGGAAGAGGGGGAAAGGAAGGGTTTGGGGCATAATGTGTAGGAGTGGTAGAAAGTATTGGAGGAGAATTTTCTCACCTAATCACAAATTGCTTTGTTTTGAGTTCCACTGGGGTGTTTTAATTTTTTGTTTTAGGCCTTGGATCTTAACCCCCTGAATGCCAGGTCCGTATATATACGGACTAGGGTCTTGTCATGCCCAGTGCCAGGTCCGTATATATACAGACTCGCCGAAAAATGTTGTAGCAGCGAAACGACTGCACCTATGGCTTTCATATTTCTACCACATGTACCTTATGTGACGGCTACCAGCGTTGGCAGAATCGCCTCCCATTAGCCGCTAGCGCTCGCCAGGGCAGTGAAGTGGGCTACAGTTATCAGAGAATGTTGTTCTTTCTTTCATAGTACTTGCATTGTTACTGACAGTCCAGTGGTGGTCTTTATTTTCGTCTGTGACAACGGAAAGTATTTTATATTATGAATAGAATATAACATGCATTGTGTATAGTTAAGGAGAGAGAACAATATAGGCAGTGAGGTGGTAGTGTGTGCGTGCGTATACATGTGATGTCTCCCCCACTCGGAGGTCGCGCGCGTGCCTTCTACCGCCTCTTGATTGGCTGGTGGTTCTTGGCGCGTCATGGAGGCCTGCTGCCTTGTGACGTATCGGCCTGTGATTGGCCGACCACCATGTCTTTGTGGGATCCTGGGGGTCCCGAGGAGCTAACCTCTTTAGAGCAGGCTAGGGACGCACATGACTAACATCCTTTTTACCACTGTCCCCCATATCTCCACCATTCTGATACTGTCTCTCTTCCTCAACTTCTTCTCTTTCATTCCTCTAATCTTTTAACGTCACAACGCTCCCTTTGGGTTCTGCACACGATTTCATATCGGCCCATCGTATTATGTGCGTCGCTCTCTGAGATATTTACATGTACTTAGAATAGGTTTGAGGGTTCTTAGTTAGTAGAGGTTAAGAACTCGGTGTGTGTCTCTATTATTGGTTTAGTGCTCTGCTGGGTTATTTAATGCTAGACTGGGATAACGCTTCTGTTGTCGTTGTCAGCGATGTGTGTACGGTTATACCTACACGACTTCGACGGTTTCTGTGGTAGCCTAGGTTGTCTTTTTGGTTGTGCCTTTTGCGAGTGCAGCATCGTGTGGTAAGAGGGCATTAGCCTACTACCTTGTCACACAGTGCTGCCTCTTTGCTTGACTTTAGAGGGATCGCCAGGGTAGAACCAGATACTTGAGATCTGGATCTACCAAGAGAGCATCCCCGTCATTAACGTAACTTTAATCATACCACCTTAAGGACAACGCTAGGCTATGAGCCAGTCTTGCTCAGCCACAGTTTCCTAACCTTGATATCCCAGCTAGACTTTATTCGCCGAGCAGACACTAGTTAGAACATGAACTCTTTATGATATGTATGCATTATTATTCACGGCATTTATTATTCTAGGTTGATGTTGAGTTGCACAACCATAGCAGACTATTTCGTTGATGAGGAAGCATTTCTTTTAGTGTTGAGCATTACTGCCGTTGCGCATTTATAGTATTCCTGTGTCAGTTAACATTATATGTCCTATCTTTTAGTGTATTCAGTCTACACATGTGGTGTCCTGCCTCCTGCCTTTATATAATTTAAGATACGAGCATCTTATGAGCATCAGACTTTCTTCAGAAGTTTCCAGGTCTATGCTGTAGGACTAGACTTCACTTTCTTTCAGATAGGAATGAAGAGTTTATTGTTGTTTAGAGTAACTGTATTGAAGCATCTTTTTATTGTATTAAATCTTGCAGAGATTTAATTGACCTTTCCATAGCTCCCTTTTATGCATTTTAACGTAACTTGCATCTTGTTTGTTATCAGGCTATACCAGTGTGGGTTAGCCTGAAGTAGAGTACATTGATGCCCAGTTAAGAATACCCCGTTATCGCAGATTAACTTTGGAGGTTATAGGTGTTTTTGTTAGCCGGCATATAAGTTCAAGGGTTTGGATCTAGCGTATCAAGGGTTTGGATCTAGTGTACCGTTGTTACATAGTGCCCTATTACTAGTCCAATCATTAAATGCCCTTGTTTTATTCGTAGCCCCGGTCATAACAAATGGCGACCTTGCCTAGTATCTTATATTAGTAGTAGCCAGGATCCATTTGTGTTATTGCAGTGATAACAAATGGCGACCTTGGCCAGTATCTTATTTTAGTAGAAACCGGGATCCATTTGTTGATTATTGCAGTAATAACAAATAATGACCATGCCTGGTATCTAAGGAAGAATTGCAGGATTGTTGGACATTTGTTTTTTGAGGAATATTTTGGACACAGAATTTTGTTTGGGCAACGTATAATTGCACTTGAGTTGTCTTCGAGCATTTTATATTTTGAGTGAATAGTGCTACATGAGAGTTTAGGTACTTTTTTTTTTTATAGACGTTGAGAATTTTCGGTGGACACTATGTCGAACGACAGATCAATGGACAGTGTTACGACTGGGGTTCAAATATATCAGGGCTCTTATTCATTGGACTAGTAATGGCATAAATGCTACAACAGAAAGCGCTAGATCCAACCTCTGATGTATATTCCCAGTGAACAAAGAACACAAATACTCTCCAGAGTTCTATATGCAATAATAGGTTATCAAACTCTCAATAAATGTGCGTCTACTCTAGGCTTAATGTTATGTGAAAACAGCCTACTAAAACCTATAACCGAAGGTGCTTGGTTATGGTATGCAAAGTAAGGTGGAAAGAGACGTTATGCGAAGCCATAACGCCAATGCCAACGCCAATGCGAAGGTATTTGGTACATTTCTTACTAAAATGTTCAATTTACCATATATATAATTAATACTTATCCATATGCACCTATTTTACTTTTAATATGAACATATGAATATTGGAAAGGAATAAAACAAGTGGTAACAGCAATTGGCTGGTAAACTTTTTATGTTTTAGCCCACGGTCGTAAACTGACCTTGCCCAGCGAGAGAGAAACACCCTCCCTCTCTTGTGTCTGTCATGGTAGTGAGAGGCAAGGAGAGCTCTCAGACTGGCTTAGAGGGTCGGAGATACACTCCTCCACCCTCTCTCCCACCCGTCTTTGATCAAATATACTCAATAAATATCAGGAATAATAGGGAAAATACCAGATAATTGAGGAAGGTGGAAGAGGGGGAAAGGAAGGGTTTGGGGCATAATGTGTAGGAGTGGTAGAAAGTATTGGAGGAGAATTTTCTCACCTAATCACAAATTGCTTTGTTTTGAGTTCCACTGGGGTGTTTTAATTTTTTGTTTTAGGCCTTGGATCTTAACCCCCTGAATGCCAGGTCCGTATATATACGGACTAGGGTCTTGTCACGCCCAGTGCCAGGTCCGTATATATACAGACTCGCCGAAAAATTTTGTAGCAGCGAAACGACTGCACCTATGGCTTTCATATTTCTACCACATGTACCTTATGTGACGGCTACCAGCGTTGGCAGAATCGCCTCCCATTAGCCGCTAGCGCTCGCCAGGGCAGTGAAGTGGGCTACAGTTATCAGAGAATGTTGTTCTTTCTTTCATAGTACTTGCATTGTTACTGACAGTCCAGTGGTGGTCTTTATTTTCGTCTGTGACAACGGAAAGTATTTTATATTATGAATAGAATATAACATGCATTGTGTATAGTTAAGGAGAGAGAACAATATAGGCAGTGAGGTGGTAGTGTGTGCGTGCGTATACATGTGATGTCTCCCCCGCTCGGAGGTCGCGCGCGTGCCTTCTACCGCCTCTTGATTGGCTGGTGGTTCTTGGCGCGTCATGGAGGCCTGCTGCCTTGTGACGTATCGGCCTGTGATTGGCCGACCACCATGTCTTTGTGGGATCCTGGGGGTCCCGAGGAGCTAACCTCTTTAGAGCAGGCTAGGGACGCACATGACTAACATCCTTTTTACCACTGTCCCCCATATCTCCACCATTCTGATACTGTCTCTCTTCCTCAACTTCTTCTCTTTCATTCCTCTAATCTTTTAACGTCACAACGCTCCCTTTGGGTTCTGCACACGATTTCATATTGGCCCATCGTATTATGTGCGTCGCTCTCTGAGATATTTACATGTACTTAGAATAGGTTTGAGGGTTCTTAGTTAGTAGAGGTTAAGAACTCGGTGTGTGTCTCCATTATTGGTTTAGTGCTCTGCTGGGTTATTTAATGCTAGACTGGGATAACGCTTCTGTTGTCGTTGTCAACGATGTGTGTACGGTTATACCTACACGACTTCGACGGTTTCTGTGGTAGCCTAGGTTGTCTTTTTGGTTGTGCCTTTTGCGAGTGCAGCATCGTGTGGTAAGAGGGCATTAGCCTACTACCTTGTCACACAGTGCTGCCTCTTTGCTTGACTTTAGAGGGATCGCCAGGGTAGAACCAGATACTTGAGATCTGGATCTACCAAGAGAGCATCCCCGTCATTAACGTAACTTTAATCATACCGCCTTAAGGACAACGCTAGGCTATGAGCCAGTCTTGCTCAGCCACAGTTTCCTAACCTTGATATCCCAGCTAGACTTTATTCGCCGAGCAGACACTAGTTAGAACATGAACTCTTTATGATATGTATGCATTATTATTCACGGCATTTATTATTCTAGGTTGTTGTTGAGTTGCACATCCATAGCAGACTGTTTCGTTGATGAGGAAGCATTTCTTTTAGTGTTGAGCATTACTGCCGTTGCGCATTTATAGTATTCCTGTGTCAGTTAACATTATATGTCCTATCTTTTAGTGTATTCAGTCTACACATGTGGTGTCCTGCCTCCTGCCTTTATATAATTTAAGATACGAGCATCTTATGAGCATCAGACTTTCTTCAGAAGTTTCCAGGTCTATGCTGTAGGACTAGACTTCACTTTCTTTCAGATAGGAGTGAAGAGTTTATTGTTGTTTAGAGTAACTGTATTGAAGCATCTTTTTATTGTATTAAATCTTGCAGAGATTTAATTGACCTTTCCATAGCTCCCCTTTTATGCATTTTAACGTAACTTGCATCTTGTTTGTTATCAGGCTATACCAGTGTGGGTTAGCCTGAAGTAGAGTACATTTATGCCCAGTTAAGAATACCCCGTTATCGCAGATTAACTTTGGAGGTTATAGGTGTTTTTGTTAGCCGGCATATAAGTTCAAGGGTTTGGATCTAGCGTATCAAGGGTTTGGATCTAGTGTACCGTTGTTACATAGTGCCCTATTACTAGTCCAATCATTAAATGCCCTTTTTTTATTCGTAGCCCCGGTCATAACAAATGGCGACCTTGCCTAGTATCTTATATTAGTAGTAGCCAGGATCCATTTGTGTTATTGCAGTGATAACAAATGGCGACCTTGGCCAGTATCTTATTTTAGTAGAAACCGGGATCCATTTGTTGATTATTGCAGTAATAACAAATAATGACCATGCCTGGTATCTAAGGAAGAATTGCAGGATTGTTGGACATTTGTTTTTTGAGGAATATTTTGGACACAGAATTTTTTTTGGCAACGTATAATTGCACTTGAGTTGTCTTCGAGCATTTTATATTTTGAGTAAATAGTTCTACATGAGAGTTTAGGTACTTTTTTTTTTTATAAATGATGAGAATTTTCGGTGGACACTATGTCGAACGACATATCAATGGACAGTGTTACGACTGGGGTTCAAATATATCAGGCCTCTTATTCATTGGACTAGTGATGGCATAAATGCTACAACGGAAAGCGCTAGATCCAACCTCTGATGTATATTCCCAGTGAACAAAGAACACAAATACTCTCCAGAGTTCTATATGCAATAATAGGTTATCAAACTCTCAATAAATGTGCGTCTACTCTAGGCTTAATGTTATGTGAAAACAGCCTATTACTACCTATAACCGAAGGTGCTTGGTTATGGTATGCAAAGTAAGGTGGTAGGAGACGTTACAGCTTACGTTACTTTAATCAATAAATGTCAGGCACTCCTGCATGAAAGAAAGTGCACTAAAGTCCTTCAACACCAACAAGGAATCTTCTTTAAATGTTAGATGCTATCAAGATGCTCGAATCGGAAATGGAACCCAAAAAGGCAGGCAGCGGAACAATGCTCGTGCAGGCTATGCACACAAAAAAGGCAGGAGATATAATGCAGTCGGAGCCAAGAATATCCTAAACGCTACAACAATAATAATACTCGCCACAACAATGCAGTATTCCTATCAACAAAAAGAGCCTAAGTCGTTTGTGTCTCGATACATCAAACTAGGCTGCGAAATGCTTGTGTAATCATAAACGGGTATACATAATAAGAGTAATTGGTTTAATATACTTAATGTCTACTATGACTGATAAAGTCTAGCTAGAGTCAATGATACGAGATACTGGTGCGCATGGCATGCCGCATAGCCTAGTGCAAATCTCAAGTCTGTGCGTCAAATATTACGTTATAGGGAAGGGTAGCTCTCTTGAGAAACCTTAATACCGAGGTATTAAGCGTTCTCCTGGCGTACCTCAAAGATAAACAACAGAGCCTAGAACAGTGCAGAATGGTATAGGCAAAAAGCCCTCATTCGTGTATGCTCTACTCTCAATGGCACACAGACTAGAATTTACCCAATCAACTCCAGTTCTCAGGTATGGCGTGCAGCTTTTAACTAAAGCCAGCACTCATCGGAAACAATACCTTATAGTAGCAGACTCCTAGTCTAGCATTATCTAATCCAGCAGAACACTAATAATTTTAGGAAGCGGTACTGAACAATATGAATGCCAACCAATGCTTCGTGATCAACTTATCTTAACAACTAAACATACATGGGTTATATAAGACCTTAACGCACAATACAACTGGCAAGCATGAAGCTATTATCCAGAGTTAACCAGAGGGGGTATAATATTAATAAAAGGTGGTGAAAGATATGGAAAATGAGAGAGATAGGCAAAGGAAAAGGTTCTCAGGTGCAGGAGGGGGACAGGTATCAAAGGGATAAGTGGGATGCATTCTAGAATCCATATCTGAGGGAGAGAGTGGCCAGAGAGCAGTATATATACTAGCACTAGTTCGAACCGCGTAGGAAAAGCGGTAACAAGTCCTCTAGCCAATGCTAAAGAAGCTAGCTAAACATGACATCACCAAGCATGGTAAAAAATACTGCGCGCCTCCCCACACTCTGTTCTACTCTCTCTCTCTCTCTCTCAAATCCTATCATTACTACTTAATGATAAAACATATACTTTGCAATTAAATATATAAAGCCTTGACATGGGTGAAAACAAAGAGCCTTTCCGGACTGCCCATGACACGAGCTTTCATATGAAATAAAGCACACAACAATACACCAACTGTAGCCACATCCACTGCCCTGGCGATCCTAGCGAGTCACTGTAGGACAAGCCATGCGGTTCTAACGGAGTGGTTAACGCCCCCCCCCCCCCCCCCAAGATTTTTCTCAGAGGCCCAAGGCTCACAAAAATCTGATTGTTAGAACCCATGCTATATCTCTACTTCCCATCACCCAGCGGCAGTAAAATATCTGGCACAGTTCTCAACAAATTTTTTTACAAAATTATAACCCTCCCCAACACAATAGGTTAAATCATATGTAGTTATGCTCCTCAAGAGCGAGCTTCTCTAGCCCAGCATTCTGAGAGGAGTGCAACTCAGAATTACTGCTATAACATACTGAAAAAATTCAACTATCAAAGAAAGAGATTTTATTTGATTTTTATGTTTTTAATTTGTTTATTTCGGCTGCACTATAGGGGCAAGCCTAGTTTTTTCTTCTATACCAAACGCTCAACTCCTGCTTTACGACCCAATACGCTGGGCTACAACCGCGAGCCAACAAACACCAAGCGCAAAATACTATTCAAACTAAAGTAGGAGGCTACCCGTGTGTCAATCTACCCAGGATCATACACCCTTGAAAGACAATCTGCAACCACGTTGTCACAACCGGCAATATGGTATATGTCCAGGCTATACTCCCATAACACTAGCGACTACCTGGTCAGCCTCATATTCCGATTGTGAAACTGGTTCAAAAACTTGAGAGGGTGATGATCTGTGTAAATTACAACGACTGGACCATAGGCTGGAACATAGACCTCGAAATGCCTCAGTGCAAGTACAATTGCCAGCAGCTCTTTCTCGACAACAGAGTAGTTCTTTTGGGCTGAATTGAACTTCTCCGAGCAGAAACTAACAGGATGCTCCAGCCCATCATCGTCCTTTTCCACAAGGACGGCACTAGCCCCCACACCACTAGCATCCGTTGCTAGTTGGAAAGGTAGGCTAAAGTCAGGGGCCCTGAGGATCAGGTGAGTGCACAACAGGTGTTTTACTACTCCAAACGCCTTCTCACACTCAGGTGCCCATTTGAATTTCTTATCCTTCCAGTTATCCTCCACATGAGCTTGACTGTCCCGTTCTCCTTCTCCACCTTGACTGCTAAACGTCATCACAGGCAAGGTGAGAGGCTCAGGGGGGTGCCTCACATACTCCTTCATGAGATTAACGTGACATAACTGATTGCGCTTCAGTCTGTCTGGAGTGGCTACCAAGTAATCCAGGTCCGATAGCCTCTCAACCACCCTATAAGGACCAGTGTACCTCGCGGATAAGGGGTGACCTACAAGGGGCAGTAGAATCAACACCTCCTGACCCACGCAAAACTCCCTGAGTTTAACCTTGAGGTCGTACCTGTCCTTCATGAGGTCCTGAGAGCTAGTCGAATTACGGCCAGCCAACTCCAGACTGCGCAACGTCCGTTCTCGACTGTCGAGGACATACTTGAGCATAGAACAATGTTTTTCTGCACCCTCCCATATTTCTTTAACCATATGGAGAGGCCCTCTGACACGGTGCCCAAAGACGAGCTCATTAGGGCTGAATCCCAAACTTTCCCCAGGTTCTTCCCGTGCAGCAAATAAAACATGGCAGGCCAAGATCCCAACCTTTCCCACCCTCAAAGCAACAACAACGAAGCACAGATTTCAAGGCTGAGTGCCATCGCTCTAACACACCCTGGCTCTCCGGATGACACGCAGATGACACAACTGTAACAATCCCATGCTGCGGCATTGCTTGAACAAAGAGGCTAGAAGTGAAGTTGGATCCTTGGTCTGACTGAATCCCCTGCGGGTAACCATACCGGGAAAAATACACTAGCAAGTTCCGGACCACCGTCTTCGCTGACCCATTTCTCATAGGGTACGTGTCAGGGTACCTTGTTGCTACCTCCATGATGGTCAGGGGATACTTGAAAAAATCTCCCGACTGTGCATCACTGTCCTCCTTCAACTCGACACCACCGGTACCACATTCAAGAACCTCCGGGTCTTCTAATTGCAATTTACGAATGTCCGAAGGAGCAAGCTTATCTAAGTGTTTGCGAAACAACTCATGCCCCCCTCCTACACTGAATTTAGCCTCCCGTTGCTCTCTTTCTGTGTATCGTTGCTGTCTTTTCGTCTTTTTAAGCCCATCCTCTGCCTTCTTAGTAACAGTTAATGGGTCTTCTCCAGACTCGAAAATTGGTCCTAATAATGAGTCCCCGAGAATGTCCGTTGATACTAAACTCTCAACCGCATCAACTTCCAACCCCTTCTCGGTACCTTTCCTCCGCTTGTCTAAAGACTGTTGACCAGAATGTGACTCCCTGGATGCAAGAGATCTGGTGACAACACACGCCATAGGTTGCACCGGACACTTCTCAACCCACTCCTGCGCCTCCCTACTCACGTCGGCCGGCTTCTCGGCAACGACTAAGGGTGGAGCCTCAGAAGTAGGCCCCGCAAAGTCGTTGCCGAGAAGGAGGTCGACGCCCCCAACAGGTAACTTCTCCACAATTCCTACATCCAGGTCACGAGTCACACCATCAACTTCCATCTTCATTCTTACAAGCGGGTATGACCTTGTTGCATTAACTCCCTGAACCACAACCACCCGCGCCATATTTACAGGTTTACCAGTGAAATTCCTCAACAATGTTTGCGATGCCCCAGTGTCACGCAAAATTCTCACCTCATGTCTTCTACCCCCCCACTCCACACAACCGAGTCCCCTGTGGTCACTAAAGGCATCACAGACAGGGAATACGCCTTCCGGATCCTTCTGCACTGGCAGTGTATTTACCTCGGAAGAATTGCCTCTAACAAACTCCGATGTCCTCTTGAACACTCCAATGCCGTGAGCAAAAGACACGGCTGCCGGAGGAGGTCGACTAGGGTACTCATTTGCCTTATGACCCTCCTGGTGGCACCTAAAACACATAAATTTCGGTTTCGGCTTATACTGTGATGTAAAAGGCCCCTGACTTGTCTTATACGGCGTGGTGTCAGGTTTGGATTCAGTTTTAGTTTCATTGCTGTTTTGTTTAAATGTGTCATTGCTACGGGGAGGGGGAGGATAACGGTCCCTAGCACTTGCATCGTACTTCTGTGAGGACCCGCAACCCCGAATCAACGACAGCCGTCGATCAGCCATTTCTGCTGCTTCGACTAGAGTTCTTGGGTTTTTCTCCTTTAAGTTCAAAGTTAGATCACCGCCCGTGCTCTTAAAGAACTGCTCCAACATCATTAACTGCTTAATTCCATCAAATGTTGTTACCCTCTCAGATCGGAGCCAGTTCCCCATAGCATCGGACAAGTCCCGGGCGTGTTCCAAAAAGGTGCTATCTCTTCCCTTAGTTACACCCCGGAACTTCAAACGGTACGTTTCTGGTTGCAGTTCGCAAGCCCTCAGGACAGCCTCCTTGAGATCCTCATACACAATACATGACTCCAAAGGTAACGCATCGTAGGCTTTAAGACCCTTGCCTATTAATCTAGAGGATACAAGTGCTGCCCATTTATTCTCTGGCCACTGGTGTTCCTGGCACTTCTTCTCAAAGCGTGCAAAAAATTCTGTTACCCCACTCTCATCAAACACCGGAACCAGTTTCAATAAGTGCGAGAGAGATTGATCATGAGCACGGTTACCAGCCCCAAGTCGCTGTCCCATTGTCTCTACTCGCGACTTCTCTACGTCCATGTCGGCACAGTACCTAGTCGACTTTAAATCAGCTTGGATTCTTGCTAGCTCTATGTGCTGGTGTCTGATAGATTTTCTCTCTTCTATCTTGGCTAATTCTATTTGCTGCTGATGCTGAAGCTTAGCTAATTCGAGCTTAAACAATAATTCTGGAGATAACCCTCGAGGAGGTGAAGGTGCTACAATGTTTGAAATTACCGGTGGTCCCCCCAGGGGCAACCCACCCTGCCAGTCACCACCCGACTGTGGAAGCGTACTCGGGGTCGACAAACTACTGGGATGGCTGGGAGTCGAGTGTAGGGGAAGCATGGCCAAAGGGCTCTGAGCACTCAACCCTTCTCGCTCACCAGTCACCCTTCCCAGTACACACGTTATCAAGTTATCCCTGGTCATGCTGCTAGTACCCGCATGACCGATAGCTGTGGCTAGGCATTGAAGACCGTACCGATCCATACCCTCCAACCGCTCGGCAGTAACAGGCCATTGCAAAAATATCCTAGCATCCTCCTCACAGTTCACCTGATTAACCATATCATCATGCTGCTGTTCCTCAGTTTCGACATTACGTACTGTGTCTCCATTCTCCTCTGATCCGGTATAAGACATGATGCTCACAAAAATTTCCCACCTCAATATTCAGAAAAGAAGCACCCCAAACTCTTATACCTCAATATACACACACAAATTCTCGGAAATACTCAAGGGCTATATTATGTTGCAAAAAAAAAATATTCTTGCTGATCCCCGCAAAATATTCCCCAAAACAACAAATGTTCCCTGCTAATAAATGTAGGTTCACCAAATCCTAGGTAAGGTCGCCATTTGTTACGACTGGGGTTCAAATATATCAGGGCTCTTATTCATTGGACTAGTAATGGCATAAATGCTACAACAGAAAGCGCTAGATCCAACCTCTGATGTATATTCCCAGTGAACAAAGAACACAAATACTCTCCAGAGTTCTATATGCAATAATAGGTTATCAAACTCTCAATAAATGTGCGTCTACTCTAGGCTTAATGTTATGTGAAAACAGCCTACTACAACCTATAACCGAAGGTGCTTGGTTATGGTATGCAAAGTAAGGTGGTAAGAGACGTTACAGCTTACGTTACTTTAACCCGTACGGCCCCAGCGACGCGTCTGACGCGTCGGCGATGTATGTAACGCACAGCCCCAGAGACGCGCCTGATGCGTCACCCTAATTGCGCCGACCGTAACCTCAGGTGTAGCCACTCAAGAGGGCTCAAATTTGTATGGGAACTGTGTACGTATCCCACGCAACCGTGCCGATGGTTGAAAACTCTCAAAGTCCACGTGCGTGCGCGTGAGCGTGCAATAACCTGTTTTTTTGGGGTAATTGCCTTCAATTTTTTACTCTTGTAAAATACGTTTTCGGGGGCTCTGTAGGACCATTTTTTAAGCTTCTTGAGCGGTTTTTCGTGGTTTTTCCTTCATTCCTAACCCCTTCGCTATTGTTTCTGGAATAAAACCATTTTTTGAAAACCTGCCGGGTTCTGGGGAACAAACATTACAAAACTAGCCGGGGCTCCACGGGTTAATCAATATATGTCAGGCACTCCTGCATGAAAGAAAGTGCACTAAAGTGCTTCAACACCAACAAGGAATCCTCTTTAAATGTTAGATACTATCAAGATGCTCGAATCGGAAATGGAACCCAAAAAGGCAGGCAGCGGAACAATGCTCGTGCAGGCTATGCACACAAAAAAAGGCAGGAGATATAATGCAGTCGGAGCCAAGAATATCCTAAACGCTACAACAATAATAATACTCGCCACAACAATGCAGTATTCCTATCAACAAAAAGAGCCTAAGTCGTTTGTGTCTCGATACATCAAACTAGGCTGCGAAATGTTTGTGTAATCATAAACGGGTATACATAATAAGAGTAATTGGTTTAATATACTTAATGTCTACTATGACTGATAAAGTCTAGCTAGAGTCAATGATACGAGATACTGGTGCGCATGGCATGCCGCATAGCCTAGTGCAAATCTCAAGTCTGTGCGTCAAATATTACGTTATAGGGAAGGGTAGCTCTCTTGAGAAACCTTAATACTGAAGTATTAAGCGTTCTCCTGGCGTACCTCAAAGATAAACAACAGAGCCTAGAACAGTGCAGAATGGTATAGGCAAAAAGCCCTCATTCGTGCATGCTCTACTCTCAATGGCACACAGACTAGAATTTACCCAATCAACTCCAGTTCTCAGGTATGTCGTGCAGCTTTTAACTAAAGCCAGCACTCGTCAGAAACAATACCTTATAGTATCAGACTCCTAGTCTAGCATTATCTAATCCAGCAGAACACTAATAATTATAGGAAGCGGTACTGAACAATATGAATGCCAACCAATGCTTTGTGATCAACTTATCTTAACAACTAAACATACATGGGTTATATAAGACCTAAACGCACAATACAACTGGCCAGCATTAAGCTGATTATGCAGAGTTAACCAGAGGGGGTATAATATTAATAA
This sequence comes from Paralithodes platypus, assembly GCA_032716605.1. NCBI lineage: Eukaryota > Metazoa > Arthropoda > Malacostraca > Decapoda > Lithodidae > Paralithodes > Paralithodes platypus. The sequence goes on from CM064525.1 coordinate 35,083,007, forward strand.
AAGGTGGTGAAAGATATGGAAAATGAGAGAAATAGGCAGAGGAAAAGGTTCTCAGGTGCAGTGAGGGGGACAGGTATCAAAGGGATAAGAGGGATGCGTTCTAGAAACCAGATCTGAGGGAGAGAGTGGCCAGAGAGCAGCATATATACTAGCACTAGTTCGAACCGCGTAGGAAAAGCGGTAACAAGTCCTCTAGCCAATGCTAAAGAAGCTAGCTAAACATGACATCACCAAGCATGGTAAAAAACACTGAGCGCCTCCCCACACTCTGTTCTACTCTCTCTCTCTCTCTCTCTCTCTCTCTCTCTCTCAAATCCTATCATTACTACTTAATGATAAAACATATACTTTGCAATTAAATATATAAAGCCTTGACATGGGTGAAAACAAAGAGCCTTTCTGGACTGCCCATGACACGAACTTTCATATGAAATAAAGAACCCAACAATACACCAACTGTAGCCACATCCACTGCCCTGGCGATCCTAGCGAGTCACTGTAGGACAAGCCATGCGGTTCTAATGGAGTGGTTAACGTCACAACAGTGAGGACACAGTACGGGAAGCAGACTCTGAGGTGCAGCAGCGGGGTTTGTTAGAAGGCATTAGAGTTATAACTAGTGAGGAGGATGCAAGGAAGTTTCTGGAGATGCCTATTTCTGTTGACCGGGTGTTGGGGATTGATCGGTATGGTCTCCAGTGTTTGGCCACGGTCATGGGTCATGTGGGCACTAGCAGCATGACGAGAGGTGACCTGGTGGCCTGGGTGCTCGGTGGGGTGCGTGGGGCTTCGGGTGGAGCGGGAGCTGGGGCACCTTCGGCCCAACCCCCATTCCACTCGACTCCTACCATGGCGCCCCCTCGGGCTCCGGAGCCGGGTACGTTCCCGCAGGCCGATAGTCACTGGCAGCGTGGTTTGCAATTGGGTGGGTCTCCAATTGTTGCATCTCCTCCTCCTCAAGGTTTAACGGCAGAGATGATCTTCCAGCTTGAGTTGGCTAAGTTTGAGCAATGAAAGCATGAGGCTGAGCTCGAGCAACGGCAGCGGGAGGCTGAGGCTGAGGAGAGAAAGACAAAGTACTGTGCAGACATAGAGCTTGAGAAATCTCGGGTGGAGTCGACTAGGCAGCGTCTCAGTGCTGGGAATCGAGGTCTTGATCAGTCTTTATCGCACCTTCTTAAGTTAGTCCCTGTATTTGACGAGTAGGGTGTCACCGAATTTGTCCTGCGTTTTGAGAAGAAGTGCCGGGAGCACCAATGGCCCGAGGTTAAGTGGGCAGCCCTTGTTTCCTCTAGGTTGGTTGGCAAAGGACTCAAGGCATATGATGCGTTGCCCTTGGAGTCTTGCGTCGATTATGAGGTACTGAAGGAAGCTGTTTTGCGGGCGTACGAGTTACAACCAGAGACAAATAGGTTGAAGTTCCGGGGTGTTACGAAGGGTCGTGAGTGCACCTTTCTTGAACATGCCCGGGAACTGTCTGACGCTTTTGGGAATTGGCTGAGATCGGAGAAGGCAACAACGTTTGATGAGATAAAACAGTTGATACTTCTTGAGCAGTTCTTTAAGTGCACAGGCGGCGACCTGACTTTGAACCTCAAAGAGAAAAAACCTAAAACTCTACAGGAGGCAGCTGAGATGGCTGACCTTAGGCTATCGCTGATTCGTGGATGCGGGTCTGCACAACGGAACGATGCAGGTAACAAGGGGCGCAACACTCCATCCCTCCGAGTCAGTGATACACCATATAACCATAAAAACAAGAGCAATGATATTAAGTCTGACCATAAACCTAATACCGTCCCGTTTAAGAAGGGTCCGGGCCCCTCCCCACCTCAAGGGAAGCCCAAGGGGGAGTTAGAGTGTTTTCATTGTCACGAGAAGGGGCATTTTGCACGATCCTGTCCTAGCAAGCTACCTACAGCAGTCGTGTCTTTGGCTCGCAACATTGGAGTGTCTTTGAAGTCGTCTGCGTTAGCCCGGGGTATATGTTCAGAGGCTGGAGCACTGCCAGTGAAGAAGTATCCGGAAGGCTTGACACTTTTCCGGGATACTTTTTGTGACCATAGAGGGCTCGGCTGCGTGAGTTTGGCTGGTTGCAAGCATGGAGTAGAATTTTTGCGTGATACGGGTGCTTCCTTGACATTGATGAAAAACTTTACAGGCAGACTTATAAACGCGGCACGGGTAGTTGTGGTGCAGGGTATCAATGCTACAAAGTCATACCCGTTGGTCCGAGTGGAGCTGGAGGTAGAAGGTGTGACACGAGAGTTGGATGTCGGAATCGTGGAGAAACTGCCAGTAGAGGGCGTCGACCTTCTTCTCGGCAATGATTTTGCGGTACCTGCTTCTGAGGTTCCACCCTTAGTCGGTGCCGAGAGGGCGGCCGACGTGATTAGGGAGGGGCAGAAGTTGGTAGAGAGGTGTCAACCACAGCAGAGGGCGTGTGTTGTCACCCGATCTCGTGCATCCAAAGTGTCACAGCCTATTCCTCAGTCTCTAGACCAGCGGAGGAACGGTCAGAAGAAGAAAGCTAAAGTTGGGAGTTTTATGAGTTTTGCTCCAGCGGCTCTCCTTAGTGACTTAGTACTTGACCCAGAGGTGAGCTCCGGAGTGGCCCCAGAACCTGTCACCCCTAGTGACATGGTTGGGCATGATGGCACTCCGCGACTTAGTAGTTCCCAGTTGGAGGAGAGTTGTGGGAACGGGGCTATCGAACACGAGGACGGGGAAACATGTCATGTGAACCTGTTAGAGGAGTTTGTGAGGCAACCACCTGAGCAGCCTACTGTCCCTGCGTTGGTCTGCAGCGGCCAAGGTGGAGAAGGAGAGGGGGGCAGTAGGGCACAGGTGGAGGAGAGTTGGGATTGTCATGTCTCGGTGGAGCAGTGGGCTGGGGACACGAGTCTGGTGGCTGTGGAAGCGCTAGAGCACCTGCCTGAGCAGCAGTGTGCTGCGCTCCAGCACCAGCTCGGTTCATACCCCACTGGTCGTGCCGAGCACCCGAGCCTCACAACTCAGGCGGTGCAAGATGTTCCACGGGCAGGTCACTTGAATGTTGGTAGACCGTTAGCCTCGTTGTTTCGGTGGTTCAAGGTGGGCGACGAGGCTTGGACATGGTTGTCAGGTCAGGGTCGACCCATGGCTGCCAAGGGTGGTGGTCAAAAGGAGGACACTGAGCAGATTGGTGAGGTTGGCTGTGGAGTGGATGTGCCCGGTCGTCGCATAGCCTCCCAATGCTGCTCTAGTCGAATGCAACAGCCCTACCATAGACTGACTGTATCTGGCCATGTCGCTAAAAGCGGGGATGCTGCGCAGGCAGATGTAGTCGCAAGGAATGCGGGGGTGCGCATGTACAGTATCGGTGGGGAAGCCCTAGCAATTATGAACTATGGTAGCGACTGCACAGGTGGTACTGATTGTCTCTCTCATGACCTGGCTGTTCTAGGGACGAAGGTGGAGAAGGAGGGAGACTACAGGTTAGAAGCTGCGGTCTCGGCTGGGTTGTGGGAGGGCACTAGGCATGTTGTTCTGCGAGATAAGTTGTTTACTAGGCTGTGGCAGTGCATCCGCATGTTTGTTGCTTCTCCAGGCCTGATGTACGGGGTAGAATCCGACATGGAGGCTGGAGACAGTGCAAGGCTCAGTTTAATTCCCTACCGTATAAATCCTGCTCAACAGCCTGTCGTGGAAACAGAGCTAGACGACATGTGGAAAAAGGGTCTGAGGGATAAAGGATATCGTGAGTGGTCGTTGCAAGTGAGTTTGCAACCTGAGTTGAGTGGCAAGATCTGTGTGTATGGTGATTGCAAGAGTGTGGAAGCATTATCCCTGACAGACGCCTATCCATTACCTGGAGTTGACAATACCATAGACCGCATCAGGGCTGCCTCGCTCGTCACGAAGGTAGAACTAGTGAAAAGTTATTGGCAGGCCCCGATGCCGGAAAGAGCGAAGAGAAGTGCCAGTCTTGTGATGAACTGGGCAGGTTATCAGTGTCAGGTGTGGTTTTGCTGCCGGAACACAAGTTGGATGTGTGGCATGCTAAGGGCACTGATAATGTTTTGGCTGATTGTTTGTCACGGGAGGGGTTGTTTGCAGGAGAACCCTCGCCGTTCAGTCAGTGTGTGTTGAGAGTGGAGAAAAATCAGGCTTGCCCCTGTAGAGCAGCCGTCAAAAACAACATTAAAATTTAATACAAAAATCACATAAAAACTCTTTCATTTTGATAGTTAATTGTAAGTTGCCAATGTTATAGCTAAAGTCCTTAAGTTGAACCTGTCTTTCACTTAGTAGGCTGGGCTCTGTGAAGCTCGCTCTGGGAGCATAGCAGGCTAAAATTATACTATTATGTTTGGGAGGGGTTATAATATTTTATTTATGCTAAAATGTTGTTTTATTTATGATTGAGCTTTTCATTTCATTGCTGGTGGAGTGGCTGGTTGTGGCGGGCCTTGTCGGCATTCTGCCTTGTCAGATATGGTGCTCGCCTAATGTTGAGCGTCCCATATCTTGGGCGGGGTGTGACGCCTACCAGCGTTGGCAGAATCGCTTCCCGTTAGCCGCTAGCGCTCGCCAGGGCAGTGAAGTGGGCTACAGTTATCAGAGAATGTTGTTCTTTCTTTCATAGTACTTGCATTGTTACTGACAGTCCAGTGGTGGTCTTTATATTCGTCTGTGACAACGGGAAGTATTTTATATTATGAATAGAATATAACATACATTGTGTATAGTTAAGGAGAGAGAACAATATAGGCAGTGAGGTGGTAGTGTGCGCGTGTGTATACATGTGCTGCCTCCCCCGCTCGGAGGCTCGCGCGCGTGCCTTCTACCGCCTCTTGATTGGCTGGTGGTTCTTGGCGCGTCATGGAGGCCTGCTGCCTTGTGACGTATCGGCCTGTGATTGGCCGACCACCATGCCTTTGTGGGATCCTGGGGGTCCCGAGGAGCTAGCCTCTTTAGAGCAGGCTAGGGACGCACATGACTAACTTCCTTTTTACCACTGTCCCCCATATCTCCACCATTCTGATACAGTCTCTCTTCCTCAACTTCTTCTCTTTCATTCCTCTAATCTTTTAATGTCACAACGCTCCCTTTGGGTTCTGCACACGATTTCATATCGGCCCATCGTATTATGTGCGTCGCTCTCTGAGATATATACATGTACTTAGAATAGGTTTGAGGGTTCTTAGTTAGTAGAGGTTAAGAACTCGGTGTGTGTCTCCATTATTGATTTAGTGCTCTGCTGGGTTATTTAATGCTAGACTGGGATAAGGCTTCTGTTGTCGTTGTCAACGATGTGTGTACGGTTCGCTTATACCTACACGACTTCGACGGTTTCTGTGGTAGCCTAGGTTGTCTTTTTGGTTGTGCCTTTTGCGAGTGCAGCATCGTGTGGTAAGAGGGCATTAGCCTACTACCTTGTCACACAGTGCTGCCTCTTTGCTTGACATTAGAGGGAGCGCCAGGGTAGAACCAGATACTTGAGATCTGGATCTACCAAGAGAGCATCCCCGTCATTAACGTAACTTTAATCATACCGCCTTAAGGACAACGCTAGGCTATGAGCCAGTCTTGCTCAGCCACAGTTTCCTAACCTTGATATCCCAGCTAGACTTTATTCGCCGAGCAGACACTAGTTAGAACATGAACTCTTTATGACATGTATGCATTATTATTCATGGCATTTATTAGTCTAGGTTGTTGTTGAGTTGCACAACCATAGCAGACTGTTTCGTTGATGAGGAAGCATTTCTTTTAGTGTCGAGCATTACTGCCGTTGCGCATTTATAGTATTCCCGTGTTAGTTAACATTATATGTCCTATCTTTTAGTGTATTCAGTCTACACATGTGGTGTCCTGCCTCCTGCCTCTATATAATTTAAGATACGAGCATCTTATGAGCATCAGACATTCTTCAGCAGTTTCCAGGTCTATGCTGTAGGACTAGACTTCACTTTCTTTCAGATAGGAGTGAAGAGTTTTGTTGTTTAGAGTAACTGTATTGAAGCATCTTTTTATTGTATTAAATCTTGCAGTGATTTAATTGACCTTTCCATAGCTCCCCTTTTATGCATTTTAACGTAACTTGCATCTTGTTTGTTATCAGGCTATACCAGTGTTGGTTAGCCTGAAGTAGAGTACATTTATGCCCAGTTAAGGATACCCCGTTATCACAGATTAACTTTGGAGGTTATAGGTGTTTTTGTTAGCCGGCATATAAGTTCAAGGGTTTGGATCTAGCGTACCATTGCTGCATAGTGCCCTATTACTAGTCCAATCATTAAGTGCCCTTGTTTTATTCGTAGCCCCGGTCGTAACACTTACCCTTCTAGCTTCTTGCCACCACCAACACTACCCCCTCCCCTCACCCACTCGCTGACTATCGGTCGCCTCACAAGGAAAAAAAAGGAAAATCTGTGGCGGCGAAACGACTGCACCAATCGGTTCCATATTTGTGTGACAAGTCCCTTACCCTTCTGCCTTCCCCCCCACCACACCCCCAACCGCCTCCCACCACCCACTTCCAGCGTATCCGTAGGAAGAAAAGGAAAATCCGTGGTGGCGAAACTACCTCACCAATCGGCTTCATATTTGTAACAGAGTCAATTACGGTTCTACCTTCCCCCCACCATCCCCCAAACCACCCTCCCATCACCCTCCTACCTATACATTCCGATACCATAACATTCGATGATTTACTCTGAAAATTTCAGCTACATTCGGGACCATCGGGACCTGATTTCTGGCAAAAATGGACAAGGGGAGTGTTTTTTTTTACCATTATCCTTCCTTTCTCACCCAACTTGATAGATTTAGCCAAAAAAATAAAAATATATAATCCTCTGGCACTGGCAGATGCATAGGGTCAATAATTGTCTGGCACTCAGCGGGTTTAGAGTCTGGCCGCATTCGCCCAGTAGAACCTCTTAAGAGTCTGACCGCAGTCCAGAAGTTAAGAGTCAAGACCTAAATGAAGCCTTTCAAAATACCCCACTGGTACTCAAAACAAAGCAATATGTGATTAAGTGAGATAATTTGCTTCCATACTTCTTATCACTCCTCCACATGTGTCACAACTCCCCACCCCCTTTCCCCCTCCTCAATTATCTGTTATTTTCCCTATTATTCCCGATATTTAACGAGTATGTTCACACAGGGACGGCTGGGAGAGAGGGGGGGGAGTCTTTTTCCAACCCAGTAGCCAGTCTCAGAACTCCCCTTGTCTCTCAGGGCCATGCGAGAAATGAGAGAGGGAGGGTGTGTCTCTCTCTCGCCGGTCCTGGTCAGATTACGCCCGCAGGGCTAACATTTACAATTTTTACCAGCCAATTGCTGTTACCACTTGTTTTATTGCTTTTCAATGTTCATATGTTCATATTAAAAGTAACATAGCACATACATAACTAATTATGATATACTGTATATGGTAAATTTGCCACTTTCGTCAGGATACCTTCGCATGGCTGGCGGACAGTTTCAAATATATGACATAGCTACGCAGCTTATGAGTTAAGTGTCCAATAACGCTTTGAACGTTTAAGGACACCATTCATGAATATGCTCATCGCAGTTTGGAGCCTTATAGCACTGCCTAAATATATTATATGCAAATAAAGCCCATCACTACAATATATTAACTAGTATGCATATGTTTTTAACCCTTTACCGGGCGAGGAACCATATATGGTAACTTAAATGGGCGTCCAAAAGGGCGCTCCCAAGCCGCCCGGTGTGTGTCTGCCACCACGTCATCATGCCTCAGCCAATCACCGATGATCAGGCTACTCACGTGGGTATGGTGTAAGAGCTGATGCCATCTCAGTATTGGTTGACAGCAACTCGAAGTTCAGTTGCAGGCCAGACATGAAGAAAGTAGGATCTCAGCGATTATTCTCTTGACGCCCTCGACCCTAGCTCATCACATAATATCGGTAAGTTGATAATAATCTGATATTATGCAGTTGAATAGTTGTACTATAACCTGATATAGTTGTCATTTACGTGGAACATACGGAAATTGGTGAAATTTGTTTGCGAAAAAGTGAATGATCAAATATGGACATGCGTCCGGTAAGGGGTAAAGCCCAAGTGATCATATATGGACTTACGCCCGGTAGCCTATAGAATTGAAATTACTAAATATGATCATTTCGCCCGGTAAGGGGTTGTACTCCCAAGTTACATAAAACCATATAACGTTGATGATAGTTACCCAAACCAGCATGGCACATGGCCACAACTTGGGTAGGGATCCTAGAATGTTCAACATAGAAATAAATGATCGATTTCTATTATTTCCTCATAAGTGTACAGTGAAATAAATATGAGTTTGGTAAGTTTAGTGAGTTCACAGATATTTTAGTAAGTTTACATATATTTTTGATATTGTGAGGCATATACTGAAGTTTTTTGAGATATGAGTACTGTCACATAAAGAAATACCAATTTTCATGGGGATCCTATGCCCAAAATATGCTGAAATTCATTGGTCAGGGGGAACCTCTGCCCAAACTTTGCTGGAATTCATTGTCCATGGGGAACCTATGCCAAAATGTTGCTGTAATTCTGTGTTCATGGGGAAGCTATGCCAAAATGTTGCTGGAATTACTTGTTCAGGGGGAACCTATGCCCAATTTGTTTTTTGGAATTAATTATTCATGGGGTACCAGACAGTGTCTGGGTTGTGAAAAGTACCTAAACTAAAATATTCATATATAATCTATTTATATACTTATTAAAATAAAACGCTTATTTTTGGGTAATATAATGATATAACTGTTATTCTGTGTATTTTGTTTACCTTAAATTTACATTTTCAATATAGCATAATTCATGATTATTTTTACCCTAGACCGGCACTTGACCATATATGATCACTTCATCAACCTCGATTTGCTAATTCAATATGCAAAAATGTGAAATAAAATCATAAGCAAAAATACCTTAGAATTAGGTCTACTTTCATGGTCTAGGGTCAAAAAATGAAATTTCTAAGTATTTCTATGAGTGCCCGGTAAAGGGTTAAGCATGTCACAACAAGTGCGACCAGAATGCTTACTACACAGATAATTATGCATCTACTAGTATATACCCATATACAGTATAACAAATGCTTATAATTACTCAATATTCTCACATCAATTGCATTAAAATACTGCCTATGAATTTAATGTCAACCTTTGCAACTCAAAACACCAAATATCTATACATGCCGCTATAACACCGCTGGTTTTAATTCCTTCAATCATGCATATGCACACACACACATACACACATATATATATATATATATATATATATATATATATATATATATATATATATATATATATATATATATATATATATATATATATATATATATATATATATATATAATATCAATATTTATATATTTGTCAGTATTCTTATTGCTATTATTTGTGTTAGTTTATTATTATGTATGTGTTTCACCTTCATCACTACAATATACAGCTTCTCCGCATTTCGCGTTCTGTCACACACAAACAGACCTATACAAAGGAATAACCTCTATACTATAATCCAACCTAAGCCGTTTCCACGTTTGTTCTTTTTGATCCCTCACTTGACCTCGCCTGAAGATTGACCTCGCATTATAACCCAATTTCCAGGGCTCCTTCTTTCTTCTGTTCGATTTCCTTATCCCCACCTGCACACTCACACAAACAATGCCTCCCTCTCTTAACATACAGTATACAATATATCCCATAATTTATTCTCTCCACCCATTGCAGCAATATTTCTATATACACTTTTGCAGTTGCAAAGGTACAGTACATGTATAAGTATGTGTACACATATACTGTATATGAGCGTGTATGTGCATGTGTGTATATATTATAAATATCAATACGATGGTACGTGTGCTCAGACATTAGGCTAAACATACACTATATAATAATATATGTATACTGTACTGATAGGTATGGGTTAGTGAGCTATTTATCTATTTGTGTAAAAAAAAAAAAAAAAAAATGAAAATAAAAAAAAAAATCCAACCTTAAGCAAGCAACTTATATATTGCTTAGACCCATGGTTAATTAAGGTAAATTGGTATCTTACACTTGCACAGAGTATCTTTAATGTATTTATGTCATAATTTATATTATATTAAAATATTGTAAGCTGAGTTTACCACTCTAACATTAATAACAATGTACACTCGACCAAAAAACAATCTTTACACTGGTGAGCTGTAAATAATCTAGTGTGAACTGAATACATCGGGTGAAGCATACGTCTGCGTAGTATTATCATAAGATTTCGACCCACTTCCAGAATGTTTAGAGCGTTAGTGTAAAGATTGTTTTTTGGTCGAGTGTACATCATTCTTTTCTCATGTTCATCCATTAGATTGCAAAAAGTGTATTTTCAGCTCATCGTGCTGTCATTCTGTAAATATACCGAGTATTATTAATATTGTTTTAACACTAGATTAGCGGGCTAGTGGTTTATTTATATGTACCGCCCAGCGGGGTGTTTTTAGCCAAAATAGGGCTGTTTACGTGATCATTGTCATGCCTAAATAAGACCCAGAGCGTAAAACAAGTATCTATCCCTGAAAGGGCATAAACAGAGCTTTCCAATGACACCATAACGATCCTTTTATGATGGCTAGTTTTCTTGCAACAACCGCGCAACGCGAGTGCAAAGAGCATGTAATTCGGCACTTTCCCCATACAATTCCGTATATAGCGAGTGAGAGAGGGAGGGAGGAGGTGGGATTCGTGTCAGTAGGTTCGCCGCGGTGGTCTGGAGCAGTCATACGCTCGCTACTCTCCTGCCACCACTTGTCTCTCTCTCTCAGCAACATTACATGCTGAAATTGCCACACGACCTATGTCGAGCGCCGCCAGATAGTCCAGATTTATTATACTCGACTTATGTTGCGTGCCGACACTTAGGGGTTAATATTATTATTATTATTATTATTATTATTATTATTATATTGTTATATTATTATATTTTTGTAGACGAGGAAGATAAATTGTTGGAGTGGTTTTTGGCTAGAGGCCAGAAAGCTTGGGAAGAGCTAGAATTGGATATTTAAGTGTATTTATTATTTATGAAAGAGTGCTTGGCAAGTCGAAGAACAAATTTGGTTTGATTCCGGGCAGAAACATAGGAAGAATGAGAGTCTTGAGTTTTAAGGCGTCGGTACCGTTTGAATGCTTCCTCCTTATTGCGGACTGCAGTAGAACAGGCGTGAGTATACCAAGATTTTTTAGCATTAGTCTGAGAGAAAGAGAATGGAATGTATGCTTCCATGCCCGATCGATCACCTCGATAATGCGTTCAGCACTCTCCGAGGGTCCCCAGCCACAGAAGCAGAAATCATTCCATGGGAAATCAAAGAAGTACTGCCGGAGAGCCTCCCAGTCGGCAGCGCCAAAGTGCCATAAGCGCCGCCGGCTAGGAGGATCAGGTGGCTGTACTGGAGAGATAGGACAGGTGACAGAGATAAGTTTATGGTCGGAGGAGCCCAAAGGAGAGAAAAGATCGACAGTATAAAAAGAAGCATTAGAAGTTAGAAACAAGTCAAGAAAGTTGGGCCGATCTCCGAGGCGATCCGGGATACGGGTGGGTTGCTCAACTAACTGCTCTAGGTCATTTAGGATAGAAAAGTCGTAGGTTTGTTCACCAGGTGGGTTAGTAGTGCGAGAGGAGAGCCATTGGCAGTGATGAACGTTGAAATCTCCTAAGATAGAGAATTCTGACAAAGGAGAAATTGATAGAATGTGTTCCACTGTAGAGTTTAGATAGTCAAAGAATTTGGGAAAGTTAGTAGAGTTAGGGGAAAGATAAACAGCACAGAAATATTTAGTAATAGAATGACAGGAAAGTTTGAGCCATAAAGTTGAGAATTCAGAGGAGTCGAAATTGGGAACACGAGAACAAGTGAGTTTGTTGTTCACATATGCACAACATCTGCCTTTGGCTTTGAAACTAGGATAGAGAAAGTAGGAGGATACAGAGAAGGGGCTGCTGGATGTTGCTACAGACACCTGAGTGTCGGTGAGGAAAAGAAGATCAGGTTTGTAGGAGGAGAGATGGTGTTCAACTGAGTGAAAATTAGAGGAAAGTCCGAGAATGTTGCAGAAATTAATAGAAAGAGTATCAGGCCGAGGTTAAGGTAATTTTGTGGGGTCGTCAGGGGAAGGTCGAGCGAGTGAGGGGGCATTTATGGTTCCCCCCCCCCCTGGGGACGCCGAGGCTGAGCTAAAATTCATCATTTGGATTCAATTTTGGTGTGGAGGAATGAAGTGTGGTGTGCATGTTTAGTGTAGTGAAGTGGATAGGAGGAGGAGGTGTTTGTGAGAGCTAGCTGGATTGCTCTCAGTGTAAATGAGGCACAAAGAGAATCAGTAAGAGAGGCCAAGCAAATGAAACAGGAGTTCCAGTGACTCTTTATCACATGCCTATAACCTCACCTGAGTCTAGCCTTGATCGATTGGTGCCTACAATCTCCCCAGTGAAGTAGATAGGAGGAGGAGGTGTTTGTGATAGCATGCTGGACTACTCTCAGTGTAAGTGAGGCACAAAGGAAAAATGTAAGAAAGGCCAAGCAAATGAAACGGGAGTTCCAGCGACTCCTTATATATATATATATATATATATATATATATATATATATATATATACAGTATATATATATTTATATATATACTGTATGTATATATATATTTTTATTTTTCTGTGTGATTGAGGGAGGCAAAAGGCAGAACTTCCTATAGCGAGTGCCTCCCCCATAGTTGAAAGAGTGACAGGGTCAAAATCAAGGGACGTTCAAGCCAAAATGCATGGACACACAGAGTTTGAAGCAATTTAAGTCATAGGAAGAGGAAAAGACTGATTCTGGGAGCGAGTTCCAGAGCTCAGCTGTTGAGTAGAAGAAAGTTTGAGAGTAACGTTTCACTCTTGGGTTGGAGAGTTGCACAGAGTAGGGGTGGGATTGAGTAGCAAGACGGGTACCACGTGCCCTACGTAAAGGAGGTGGTATACACTGGCAAAGCTCTGAGGCACACTGATTATTATAGTAGCGATAGAATAGCGAGAGATGCAACATTGCGGCGGAGAGAGAGAGATTGCAGAGAGTTGGTGTGTGGACGGGAATTAATGATACGAAAGGCCTTCCTTTCAACTTTGTCTAGGGGAGCGGTGTGAGGGGAACCTCCCCACACATGTGAACAATACTATAGCAAGAAGCTGTGCAGGGGTATAGAACCCCCTAAGGCGGTTGAGCACACCCAGCTTCTGGGAGGCTGCCTTAGCAAGACTGGTAATATGGTCCTTCCAAATGAGAGCAGAAGAAAAAGAGACACCAAGAATATTGAGAGAAGATGAAGGATTGATTTTTGTATTGTTGAAGAATAAGGAATAGTCCGCTAGGAGTCCCTTACGGGTAGATAGATGGAGAAATTGGGTTTTGGAAGCATTATAGGTAACAAGGTTTTCTGTGCCCCAATTGGAGATAGTATTAAGATCAGAATTTATGAGTTCTATGGCTTCATTACGTTTGTCGTTGAGGCATTGCTGGCTGGGGCGTTCTGAAAAACTAATGGAGTAGTGTAAGGTTGAGTCGTCTGCATATGAATGGATGGGAATCGAGGTACAGTTGAGAAGATCATTTATAAAAATTAGAAAGAGAATAGGAGATAGGACAGAGCCCTGAGGAACACCGGAGTTTATAGAGTGAGGAAGTGAACGATGGCCATCCACAACCGCGGCTATCGAACGGACGGAAAGAAAATTAGAGACAAAGGCACAGATGGAGGGATAGAAACCGAAGGAGGGTAGTTTAGAAATTAAAGATTTGTGCCAGACTCTATCGAAGGCTTTCGATATGTCTAGTGCAATAGAAAAGTCTCACCGAAGTTCCGAAAGGAGGATGACCAAGAGTTAGTAAGATATGAAAGAAGATCACCAGTAGAGCGACCCTTAAGGAAGCCATGCTGGCGATCTGAGAGCAGATTACGAGAAGAGAAATGCTTAACAAATTTGGAAACAAGAATAGTTTCAAAAACTTTAGAAAGACAAGAGATGAGAGCAATTGGACGATAGTTGGAGGGTTGAGAGCGTGAGCAAACTTCCAGCATGAAGGGAAGACATTAGAGGATAGACAGAGACGAAAGAGTTTGTCTAGGCAGTGAGTCAGCACGGAAGCACAGTTTTTGAGAACACTGTCCGGACCGAACGCCTTCTTAGTATTAAGCCCAGAGATGGTAGAAAGTACATCTTTAGAAGAGATTAGGATATTAGGCATAAGTAAGAGAGAGGAGGGTGGAGAGGGAGGAATAGCACCGGAATCATCCAAGGTGGAGTTTCTAGCAACAGTTTGAGCGAAGAGTTCAGCTTTGTCAGAGGAAGAAATTATGGTTGTGCCATCAGAGTGGGAAAGAGGAGGGAAAGACGAGGAAGAAAAATTGTTGGAGAGGTTTTTGGCTAGATGCCAGAAAGCTTGGGAAGAGCTAGAGTTGGATAGTTCAGTGCATTTATTATTGATGAAAGAGTGTTTGGCAAGTCGAAGAACAGATTTCGCTTGATTCCGGGCAGAAACATAGGAAGAATGAGAGTCTTGAGTTTTAAAGCGTCGGTACCGTTTGAATGCTTCCTCCTTATTGCGGACAGCAGTAGAACAGGCGTGAGTAAACCAAGATTCTTTAGCATTAGTCTGAGAGAAAGAGAATGGAATGTATGTTTCCCTGCCCGATAGGATTACCTCGGTAATGCGTTCAGCACTCTCCGAGGGTCCCCGGCCACAGAAGCAGAAATCATTCCATGGGAAATCGAAGAAGTACTGCCGGAGAGCCTCCCAGTCGGCAGCGCCAAAGTGCCATAAGCGCCGCCGGCTAGGAGGATCGGGTGGCCGTATTGGAGAGATAGCGCAGGTGACAGAGATAAGTTTATGGTCGGAGGAGCCCAAAGGAGAGAAAAGATCGTCAGTATAAGAAGAAGGGTTAGAAGTTAGAAACAAGTCAAGAATGTTTGGCCGATCTCCGAGGCGATCCGGAATACTGGTGGGTTGCTGAACTAACTGCTCTAGTTCATTTAGGATAGAAAAGACGTAGGCTTGTTCACAAGGTTGGTCAGTAGTGTGAGAGGGGAGCCATTGGCAGTGGTGAACGTTGAAATCTCCTAAGATGGAGATTTCTGAGAAAGGAGGAATGGATAGAATGGGTTTCACTGTAGAGTTTAGATAGTCAAAGAATTTGGGAAAGTTGGTAGAGTTAGGGGAAAGATAGACAGTACAGAAATATTTAGTAAGAGAATGACAGGAAATTTTGAGCCATAAAGTTAAGAATTCAGAGGAGTCGAAGTCGGGAACACGAGAGCAAGTGAGTTTGTTATGCACATATGCACAACATCCGCCTTTGGCTTTGAAACTAGGATAGAGAAAGTAGGAGGATACAGAGAACTAGCTGCTGGATGTTGCTACAGACACCTGAGTTTCGGTGAGGAAGAGAAGATCAGGTTTGTAGGAGGAGAGATGGTGTTCAACAGAGTGAAAGTTATATATATATATATATATATATATATATATATATATATATATATATATTCTGACGTACGGAGCCCTGTATGTTAATTTAAGAGTTAGAATTAGAGTTGAAGGGGTCAAACTACCCAAACGGCGAAGCAGACTAGCGAGCGAACTAGCGAGTGGGAAACCAGCTCGCCAGCATACTAACAAACAAGCCTTCACACCTGCGTGCGTCATAGGGGACCCTGCAAACTACTTCGATGACCCGACGCTATGACGTATGATCGACGCCAGGAGCTGTGATTGGACCAGGCACCTGCTATGCAACTAGAGGAGCTATGATAGGGGCGCGCACCATCACTCTCCTCCTGATTCGTTCCTACACCATCATTGTTTAGTATTAATTAAAATGTAAAACTTACAAACTAAACAAACCAAAATTGGGACAAGGACAATATAAAGTCAAATTAAATTATCAAAATCGCTATGTGGAAACAACGCTTACTAAAATGAAAATTATTAAATAAAAGAACACAATCCACCACATAGGGTGTACATTACTACATGAGCAAGTTAATCTGTTTCCCAAGCAAACTAATCGCACATATAACAACGCACTATCGTCACGTTAAAGGAAGTAGTCAAGTTTGGGAAGTCCTGGACGTTCTGGCAAATTTTACTAAACTCTGCATGAATAAAGAAACTACATGTTAAATGTCAAAATATTATTTAATATCAAATTTGCAACATGACAAGACATTAACAATAGTACAAAATACAAATATTGATAAGATATCTATACTATTACAAAATAATATATAAAATACAGTACAGCACTCACTAACGATAGTGCTATCGGGTAGGTACCTGTAAGCATAGCATGCCTCAAGTGACCCCTATCAATAACTACCCTACAAATAACCTACATTTATAGCACAAATAAACTAAGGAAATCGCAAAAGTAAGCAATTGATACTATCGACAATGAATACATATAATATAAAGACAAATCATTGCAAAATATGAAGTAACAACAGATTTAAACAAAGAGTACTCTTTTAACAAGAACAATACATTTTAAAAATCATCAATATTAATATTAATAATAGAAAAAGAAAAAGATAAACAATACATACAGACAAAAAGTAAGCAGAGGTTATACAAGAAACTTCAAGTTAAAAATGCTTGATTAAAATTATTGATGTCAAATTTTAGAATACAGTCACAATAATTGACCCTAAAAAGATTAAATTTATGGAACAATTTACTTGCCTCAAAACCTCTGTCCACTAAGAGTCTGTATAGTAACATAGCTCTAGCCCAAAAGTCATCTACTTTAGCGCAGATTTTACAAAATCTTATTAATTGGGAATAAAAACAATTATAAGTTATTTTACTATCGATATTACTACTAGGGAAAGGAAAGTTTATTACGTTAAAATTAAAATC